>OX123186.2:30850883-31480828 GCA_944739405.2 Euclidia mi | reverse complement strand
TTCCCATAGGATTTTAGTGGATTCATTTTCTTTAATTTGTGGTTGTGTCAGTGTTTCTTGCCACCAGAGGTTAGCGAGTTCTATTTTATGTTTTTTGGCCAGGCACCATTATACGTACTGGACAAGGTTGTTGTGCCGTTTTACGTAATACATCCCCGCGAGTTTGTCGCATCCTGATATAATGTGCTGAGTGGTCTCATCTTTGGAGGCACATAGGCGACATTTTCCGTCTACCGGCTCTTTCAGGATATCGCGCTGGTGCTGTCGAGTCATAATGGCTTGATCCTGTATGGCGAATATAGCTGATACTAGTTTGGGAGAAATCTGTTGTTTTTTGGTCCATTGAAATGACAGTTCTACGTCGACGTTAGCTTGATCCAATACTTTTGTTGGGAATTGACCGTGTAACTGCTTGCTCCTCCAGGTTGAATGATGTGCTTTCTTTATTGCATTCTTAATTTCATCATCTGTGTGTGTGGTGTTTGTTGGTAAACGTAGTTCTCCTTCTATTTCTTGTGCTTCCTTAATAATTGAATATTTATCTCTATGTGTGTCGTGTTGTACTATGGCTTTAATTAAGTGATCTTGTTCTGCTTGTAAATATTGTTTATATTTGATTATTTGTGCTTTGTACATGTACTCTACGTTTATAAGACCTCTCCCTCCTTCTCCTATCGGTAAGTAAAGACGTTTCACTTCTGCTTTTTGTTGATGTGCCTTGCTAATTGCTAAAAGTTTTCTTGTCTTGACATCTATTTTTCTTAAATCACTAATTTTGTAGTTAATAACACAAAAAGAATAAAGTAAAACCGGAACAGCGTATGCATTTATACCTATTACTATTGAGCGTGAGTTGAGATGTGTGTTAAGCAGCTTTTTAACTCGTTTGAAATATTCTTTAGTTATTTGTTCCCTAATTATGCTGTGTTCTATTTTTCCTGATTCATGAACTCCTAAATATTTATACCTATCTCCTATTGCAAGTTGTTGAAACGCTTCGCCACTTAGTAATATATGTCCTTCTCCTATCGTACTACTCCTATGTCCCGCACTAATATGTATAACGTTGCACTTATCTAGTCCAAATCTCATGCCTATGTCTCCTGTAAATATCTCTACACTATCTAATAGTACCTTCAAGTTACTCCTATTGTTTGCATAGACTTTAAGGTCGTCCATGTATAATAAATGATTAATCCAAACACTGTCTTTGAGTTTAAATCCCTTAATTTCATATTTATTCAGTATAAATGAGACAGGGTTTACTGCTAAGCAGAATAATAATGGTGAGAGGGAGTCGCCCTGGAAAATGCCGCGTCTGATGTAAATCGGTTCAGTAGTAATTGAGTCTTGGGCGCCACGGGCTGTCATGATGACCTTCCATGACGGCATAACCAGCTGAAGAAACCTTTTAATGATAGATGGACATTTATAGACATCAAGTATCTTTAAGAGCCATTCATGTGATACACTGTCGAAGGCTTTTTGATAGTCTATCCATGCCATGCTAAGGTTCTTTTGGGATAGGTGTGCATCCTCGAGTATCGCTTTGTTCACCATAAGGTGATCCTTACAGCCCCTGGCACCTCGGCGGCAACCCCTTTGTTCTATTGCCATTATGTCGTTTTGGTCAAAATGTTTATATAATATGTTGGCTAATACGGACGTTAACAATTTGTACATACTAGGTAGGCACGCTATCGGTCTCCAGTTCTTCGGATCTTCGGTGTTTTCATTTTTTGGGATTAGTATGACCTTTCCTGTAGTGAACCATTCTTCTAATGTTTCTGAACCTTTAACTATATTTGTGAATAATGAACTTAAATATGGGTAAACATTGGTTAAATATTTTAAGTAATAATTCTGTATCTTATCGATGCCTGGCGTTTTCCAATTTTGTAATTTAGCTACGGCTGATTTCTGTAATTTCTTCTATATCTGTGGTATTTATTTCGCCTGATGACATTTCTACTTCCTTGATCCACTTAGCTTCCGTGTTGTAGTGTGTAGGGTTTGATAATATGGAGGTCCAAAACTCTTCAACTTCTTCTTTAGTTGGTATTTTAATATTGTTGCTTATGCTGCTATTGCCTAAAGTTTTATAAAATCTGTGCTGGTTTTCGATAAATAAACTATTCTGTTCTTTCCTATTATTAATATCTTCATACCTTTTGATTCTACCTGCTAGAGCTTTAATTTTTTGTTTTATTATTTCTGCTGTGTTTTGATGATCGTTTTCATTTTGGATATTATATTTATTATACAGTCTTTCTTTGATATTTCTCATCCTACGTGATGTAATCCCTCTTTCTATTTCTATTAACTGGCCTAATTCTTTCCTAAATTTTTGAATTTTCGTTTGTATTCTCTTCTTCCATGGTGCGTCAGCCTTTGCTTTTATGGTGTCTTTGGGTATGTATGGCGTTTGGTTATTATTTATTATTAGAGTTTTAGCGGTTGAATATATTATGTCGTTTATTTCGCGCAAACTAGTGTTAGTAACTAATAGGTTAGGTAAGTAATTGTTAAGTGTATTTAGTTTTTGAATGAATTGTTTATTTATTTTAGCTTTTGGTAACAGTAATCGTTCTGCAAGTGGGGTGTCTTTTGTTTCTGCTAGTATTTGTAAAAAGTGTAAAATCAATGGATCCTGGTCTTCGTTTACTTGTATATTACGTGTTAACTGATCGATTGTTTCTGCTTGTTCTGGAGTGTATTGTGTGTGTGTTATGTTTTGTTGTATATTGTGTGCCGGTGATGGTGTTCTGTTTCTTTCTGTGATTGCGTGTTCAGTGTATTCAGGGTTTTCCACGGGTATGATACCTTCGGCTTGTTTTTGAATACGGTCCAGTAGTTCTTGTGATATAACGTCCTGTTTTATTACTCTCCGAGCTTGGTTCGATAAGGTGTTGCCGTTAAACTGGTGTATTTTAGGGTTGTTAGGATTTCTGTGTGTAAAAAGTGTGAGTAATCGGCCTATGTATCCTGGTCCTTCTGATCGTGCTTTGAAATAGCAAAACATTAATTCCTCCAACTCTGCTGTTGACCACTTCCTTCGTCTATCGTCACTTATATTATTAGTGGTCGATGTGGATGAGCCGACAGAGTCTGTGGGCGAAGCCCTACCCGGCAAAGCATCATCCACCCCCTCCCCTCCCCGTCGATCGGCTGTGACATCTTCGGGTCCCCCGACTCTTGCCCGCCTGTTCAGCAAAGAGCCACTGGTGGTTCGTATGCTGCCACGTCCAGCACCAGCTCCAGACGTGCTCCGGCGATTGCCCCCGGACAGCGGCCCTATACGTATTTCATTATTTAAATTCTCCATATTGATGGGGTTTGCCATTGCCCTTTTGGTCACCTGTAAGGACATTTTATCTCAGGTGTCCGCCTCTCACGTGGGAACATGTTACGCACGGACGTGGGGTTGGATTTCTGAGAGGCATATTATATTATATTATATATATATTATATTATATTATATTATATTATATTATATTATATTATATTATATTATATTATATTATATTATATTATATTATATTATATTATATTATATTATATTATATTATATTATATTATATTATATTATATTATTTTATATATTATATTATATTATATTATATTATATTATATTATATATATATTATATTATATTATATTATATTATATTATATTATATTATATTATATTATATACGACCTATTTGTATATATATTATTATTGTATAGATACATCTTGAAAGTTTATAAGCCTTTTATGCTGGATAATATATTTTGATGAACGGTGTAGGTCAGCCGCCCTAATTGAAGAAGTCTTGGATGCAAGCAGAGCATCATAGTTCCCTGAGGAATTCGATAAGCAAATTAATATTCATACGATTCCCAAACAATCCAGCCGAGGTCAGATTTTTATTTTTGATATTGATACTTTTATCTAGCTGTTATAAAATATTAACCACCGTCCATTGCAAACATTTTTTTAAATAAACTTATTATATACGAAACATATTAAGTTCAACCTAGCGAGACGAAATATATACTTTTTATTCTTATAAAATTCATAGGCATATTTCGTGTCTCAAAAAGTCGTCTCGAATAACAATTTTTAAGATCAGAACTGACGTTCGTCACTAGTGTAATCTAAGGTAAAGGATAAAGGAACGATAGAAATATTTTATGTTTATTTTTCAAATAATTAAGTGCTTGTCACTAGTAACATTAGTATGAGAAAAAATCGCTAAATTCTCACCTATTTTTTAAGTAAACATGCTGCACCGTTGTTACCAAAATATTAAAATAGGTCGATCTCGAAATCTAAGCGGCGCTTGGCTACAATCCGATATCACTCAGCTGTCAATGTCGCTCAAATCTCTGGTAGATATGGATCAGCTAGTCATTTGTATGTCGTTGCAATAAAACCTATGCGGTATCGTGAACATGAGATAAAAGGAGAGTGAAAAACAAAAACCCGCATATTTATCACGTACTCAAACATACACTAAAGTAAAAGCATCTTACTAGATCCTTTTAGTGTCATAACATGTTATATTTTTCACAATGTACCAATATTAATTTTAAGCATATCTCGCAATTATTTTTACAGTTTGTTAACCGTATGCTGTGAGAGTGGTGCTACAAATTGTTTAAAAGGAGGCTGATTACGGCCTAACAAAAATAAAGCCTAAATACAGGCATGATTTTTGTTCATTGTATTAATATGAATTATGAACATTTTACAAGGCTTTTTATTATTACTGATTTTATAAAGTTTAATTATTTGTTGTATTCGTGGCGTTTACAAAATAACTCTGATATACTAACCATCGTGAGAAAACCTACATGTCTGAGAGTTCTTCGTAATGTTCTCGAAAGACATGTGAAGTGTGACTATGGCTTTACCATTCTCATGATGAGAAGAGGTGCCCAGCAGTGGGATAGTTTATATGCAGGGCCGATGATGATGATGATGATGATGATACAACCATTCTCCGTCTCATAGCAGGTAAGTATGTAGATAGCCGGAGGATACCCGCTACGTCGGCACATTTTTTTGATTTACCCATTTCTACCTTCCAACTGAATTGATGAAAACCACCGTGGTGCCGTTAGTCAAGAGCAAGGCAGGAGATATCTCGGACAGTATGAACTACCGCCTGATTTCCCTAGCTACAACTGTAGCTAAGGTGTTGGACAGTCTGCTTGATTCTACTCTGCAGAAATACATAGATTTACACGACGCTCAGTTCGGGTTTAGACCGGGACTTTCTACTGAAAGCGCAATTCTGAGTCTCAAGCATACTGCCCAATACTACACTAGGCGCAAGACGCCGGTATATGCCTGTTTTCTGGATTTCTCCAAGGCCTTCGATCTCGTCTCCTATGAGGGGCTTTGGAGGAAGATGGCGGACAGGGCTGTACCGGTAGAAGTACTACGGCTTTCTAAGTTCTGGTATGCAAAGCAAACCAATAATGTTAGATGGTCAGGGGCATTATCGGAGTCGTATGGGTTGGAGTACGGTGTGAGATAGGGAGGGATATCTTCTCCAGGGCTCTTCAACCTATACGAGTATGTCAACGATCTCATAGTTGAGCTCAGCAGCATGCATGTCGGATGCTCGGTGGGTGGGTTTAGAATTAATAATATCAGTTACGCGGACGACATCGTGCTGCTGGGGCTGACTGCAAATGCCATTAAACAGATGCTATCTGTGTGTGAAAGGTATGCTGCTTTCCATGGACTCATGTATAATATTTAGAAAAGTGAGTATGGTCTTTAAGGCCGCCGGTAGGTGTCCAGAACAAATACCACCCATAAGCCTGAACGGGTCAAGCCTTCATCATCAAGAGGGTATATCAATTTAAATACCTAGGACATATACTAACCGACGACCTTAAAGACAATGTCGATATAGAACGGGAGCGTAGGGCTCTGGAGGTCCGCGGTAATATGCTGGTTCGCAGGTTCTCCCGGTGTACAGACCAAGTCAAAACTACACTTTTTAAAGCATACTGCCAGGGTATGTACAACGGGGGCCTGTAGATGGCGTATGCCAAAAGATTGCTAGATACCCTGCGCATCCAATATAATAATATTTTCAGGATAATGTTTGGACTTCCCCGTTTTTGTAGTGCATCAGAAATGTTTGCACTGACTGAAACTGATGGATTTCAGGCCATTATTATTAAAGGTCGCATCAGTGATGACAAGGATAAGGGGGAGTAACAATAGCATCCTGAAAATAGTTGCAGAGGACCTACACGCACCGTGGACGTGGCACTTCGTGCGGACTATGATCAGATAACTATTCTGGTTATAAGTCTGCGCGGACTGACTTCCCCATGGTCGCGTAGAATAAAGTAAACTGTAAAACTGAAAATTAGAATAAAACTAACATAGTTATTTAAAAGAAATTGTTCCTAACACAATGGATCAATGTTGTCTTAAATAAAGTATTATTATTATTATTATTTCTACCTGATCCTAGAGACATTTCGGCAAACCCTCCTTAGTGGACCCCTAAGATCACCATGGACCTTACATGCCAAGTTTTCGCTTTGTGCGCGAAATTCTTTTGGCTGTAGCTTGTCTGTTTGTCAGTTAGTAACGGAACATTGTTATTTATACAGATTTATTTGAGACCAGACAATAATTCCATTACAAAATATAAATATTTATTTTATTAGGACAAGATAGGTACCTACTAATATTTTTTATTTTAGCCTCATTATTTTAGCTCAAAATAGTACTCAGTTCCAAATTCTCAGTAGCAGTCTGGTGATGTGCCCGGTAACGGCAATAGGCGCGCCCCCTATTACGTGGGACCTAAAAATTCATAGCGAAATGTGGGTGTAATATTATACCTCTGCCTATCCCTTCGGGGATACAGGCGTGAGTCTTTAAATAAATAAATAAAAATAGTACTATTATAGCAACAAGACTGTTGTTTTTTGCTGTAGCAATCAAAACGTAAGCAGGAAACAATGTTTAAAGTACTATAAAAGTTGACGTACAGTAGCGATTTGATATTGTAGCGCCGTAGTCGTAGCAATACTGTCAAAATATGTTTTCTTCAGATCTTCCGCACTAGGAATAAATCATGTGTCACGGGGGACTTAACACTCATTCAATCGACGGCCAAAAAGTACGCCCAGACACGAAAGAATAATTTGTGTGTAAAAAGTAGTTGTGCATGACTTCCTTGTAAGTCTAAAAGCTACTCTTCAGTGAATCCAGTAATAAAGTCAACGTTGAAAATACTCCATTATACGTAGCACAACCTTCATAACTTTGATATCTTGGTATACTATATCAAGTTTCTGCCCCGAGGTAATTGATCAAACTTAGGCAGTTGCAGGAAAGTATATGTACTTTACTAACTCATTTTGGTAATGCAATTCACAAGTTATGCACATTGTTTCCCGGTGGTGTGCGAAAAGTTCAAGACTTTGAGACTTTGAAGGCGCAACGTAGTGAAGAAGTATTTTGGTTGCAGTTTGCACTATTGTTCATACAACAATTTGTTTATTTGTTAGCTACCCTTTATTTAATGCAGTCTTGCATAAATAAGCAAAACTTAAGCAATAGTTGAAACTGGCTGGAATACAGTAAAAAACTTAAAGAATCGTTTATGCATAACTGGCTCATATCTTTAAGATTGCAAATATTTATGTCATTGTTTATGTTTTTTTTAATCAAGTATATAAGTAGTCTTTGGACTACTTATATACTTGTTTCACCTGTCATGAGGACTTAAATTCCTTTCATGAGGACGTAAATTTTCAGTCACACTTGTTATTGATTGCAAATTTTCTGGCACCGAATTGCCTTATACTGAATGTCCTTATTGTATTCTGTTTGCGTAAGAAAGCCATGCAAAGAGTGGCCAATCGATATATAAACTAATTGAACGTAAGCCAGTCAAACTAAATATTACTGGTATTATACGTAAATCATGATGTATCACTAGCTATATTCGATGTTCTCGCCTACACTCTAAAACATTTTTTTTTATGCTAATAGGCGGCAAACGAGCAGATGGATCGCCTGATGGTAAGCAATTACCGCCGCCCATGGACACAAATGCGTTGCCGCCCCTTAGGGTTGGGAAAAGGGATTGGATGTGGAGTGGGATGAGGAAGAAGGAATAGGGGATAGGGCCTAATGCACTCTTACTCACCGAACGAAACGCAACAGTTTAGGTACTGTTACTTTATGTCGATTTTCTGTGAGAGGGTAGTACTTCCCTGGTCGAGCCGGCCCATTCATGCCGAAATCAGCAAGGCTCTGCTAAAAAAACATGGCAAATAATGAATGTGAAAACTCTTAAGTATGTTTTTGGTATAAATCCAAGTATGAGTCTCATTTTAAACAGAGAAAACAAATAATCTCAATGAAGCACCGCCGTCTAATGTTGATTGATTACCCTTAAGCGTGTGGCTTCACGTAAAGCAAAGAGAATCGTCATACACTGTACGAGTACTGCAAAAACATACAGAATAATCGTATTTCCACTCACAACCGAGAAGTTTTATATGATAAAATTGATCATGGAAGTGGCTCCTAAAATATTAAGTAAGTTTATCCGCGTCTAATTAATAAGTTTGTTTTGAACTATCGTTTTCTTCTTAAGAAAATCTTCTGTTAATGAATATCTCAAAGAGATGTGCGTGAACATGGATGTTTGTCTTGGTCTGGGTGTTTCTATGTATAATATGTATGTATTTACAAAAAAAAAGTATATATGTATGTTTATCCATTATCTAGTACCCATAGTACAAGCTCTGCTTAGTTTGGGACTAGATGGTGTTGTGTGAATGTGGTAGAATATTATTATTATATTATTATATTATATATAATTATACCTTAGATTGTTGAAGCATTCAAATTGTGCCGTATACTTTTCATTTAAGTAATAAGAATAAATTATCCAGCTAAATTCTAAATTTAACATCTGGTACCTAGATGATGGAACCCTAGGAGGTGACGTAGCCACCGTCTATCAGGACCTGGCACTTCTGAAGACAAAATTTTCATCAATCGGCCTAGACCTTAATCCAAGTAAGTGTGAAATTTTTATCAACGATACTTTAGACCAATCCGCAATTCTTTCCAAATTTCAAACCCTCGCACCCAGTATAACCCATATTCAAAAAAGTTCTCTTCGCCTTCTTGGGTCCCCAATACTAGACGAAAGTTTTGATTCTTTTATTCATGAAAAAAATCAAAATTTTAGTGAAATTTCGGACCGCCTGCTCAAAATTAATATACATTCGGCTTTCACTATTATTGGATACTGTCTTTTTGTGCCTAAGTTCACACACGCTTTACGTTCTTCGCCTTTTTGGAAAAACCCAAGCCCACTAGTCAATATTGACAAAATTTTACAAAACACCCTAAGCAACATTTTAAATGGGATAATATATAAACAGCGAAATTGGGAAAGTTAAAAGTAAAAGTTCAAAATTTAGTTTGAACATTGATAACGACACTATTACATCAGACTCAAAAGTTGCATCGGCGTTTGAAAGGTTTTTTACTGATATCCCCGTTATTACTACTAGATCTTTGGACTCATCAACCAATGCAGCGGAATCTCTTTTAAAAGAAAACATGAGTACAACCTATAGTAATTTCTCATTTCAGTATATAAATTCAAATGATGTTATAAAAGCTCTTAATAGTATAAATTTAAAAAAGACTGCAGACTTGTGGGGAAATTCCGTTACTATTACCAAGTCCATTATTGCTTTAGCTGCTAACAGATTAGCTTTAATATTTAATAAGTGTATTGACTGTAGTGTATTTCCTGATCTTATGAAAGACAGCAAGGTAATACCTTTGTACAAAGCAGGTAGCACATCAGACCCCACCAACTATAGGCCAATTTCTGTGCTGCCCACATTTAGCAAAATTTTCGAGAAATTGATACCACTGCAAAGTTATTTTAATAACAACGAGCTTCTACACTCTAAACAATTTGGTTTTACAAAGGGGCGCTCCACGACCGATGCCGGTGTTGAGCTTGTAAAACATATATTTGATGCCTGGGAGGATTCACATGATGCTTTAGGTGTCTGCTGTGATTTGGCCTTTGATTGTGTAGAACGTGATACATTGATCAGGAAAGACGGGACTGTTTGCTGATGATACCTCACTTTTATTTAAATTAAAATGACCGCAAATTGATATGGACGATGTAAACATTGCTATCTCAAAGGTGGTTCGCTGGTTTGAGGTTAACAACCTGCTTTTAAATAGACTTAAAACTAAATGTATTCGATTTTTGATGCCTGACGTCAAACAAGTGAACACCTCAGTAAAGGTTAAGGATGATGTGTTGGATCTTGTGGATAACACCAAATTTTTAGGCATTACACTGGATTTGAAGCTGCAATGGGGACCACATATTAGTAAATTGTCGAATAGACTCAGCTCTGCAGCATACGCAGTCAGAAAAATTCGCCAGTTAACTGACACTGACACTGCCAGGCTTGTATATCATAGCTATTTTCATATTATAATGTCATACGGTATTCTCCTGTGGGGAAATGCTGCCGACATTCAGACCATCTTTGTTCTGCAGAAAAGAGCTATTCGAGCAATTTATAATTTGGATTATGGGGCTTCGTTAAGGAATAAATTCAAGGAAATAAACATTTTAACAGTTGCAAGCCAGTACATTTATTCCAACCTAATATATTTATTCCATAACAAGGCCTCATACTCAAAGAAAAGTGATATCCACAATTTGAATACTAGAAATAAGAGTAAGCTAGTAGTGCCGGCTACCCGGCTAGAGAAAATAAAAAAATCTTTTCAAGGCCAATGTGTGCGCTTTTACAATAAAGTGCCAAGCAATATTCAAAATTTAAGTTATAATAAATTCAAAAAGATAATAAAACGTAAACTTTGTCAAAAAGGGTACTATTCAGTGCTAGATAATATTGAAGATAAAAATGCTTGGGATTAATTTGCTCGGTCCCACAGGCTACTTATGTTTGATTAGTGTTAAGTTTCATGTGAGTGTGAGTTATTGTGTCTACTAAAATAAACTCAGGTCAAAAATTAATATATATAACCTGACGTTGCCTATGGCTTTGCCCCTCACATTAATTTTTAAGTTCTCATTTATAATATAACTATGACTTAATTTATTTCCCTGCGATGTGGCTGAGTTTTGGGAGGCCACTCCTGACGCAATTAGAGTGGTTGGGTATTATGCGGGTATTATATAGTGAAATGGAATCATTGAAACGAAGGAGAAGAAAAATAAGTTTATTTTATGACTGCTACAACACACAAATACTCTAGATCCAAATGCCAGCGTAGCATGCTTAATTAAAATTCCTTCACGTCTCCTATGTAACCTATACAGCGACAAATGAACGACGGTAAAATGTATTAATCTCGTGATCTACGTTCAGATTCACGCCTGAGAAACCTGATTTATAGAGAGAATTTCTTATTAGCATACTGAAGTTGCAAGAAAGTAAGTAGTACCCATACCATGCAAAATAGACTACTTTTGACTGTAGCCTATTAACGTGTGAAGAAGTTTAATCATGTACCGAGTACGTTGTAGCTAATCAAGATGACAGGATGCTGAGATTAGCTACACAACAGATTAAAATTTTCACACTCGTAAAGTTATGTTGGTACTTGGTAATTAACACGGTTCTAAGCCAACTTAGATTACGTCTTTACGTGTTTACGTCTATTACGTGTTGTATGTGTGATACTGTGTAACCGGTAACGCAGGGAAGCAGGCACAGCTAAATTACGTACGCACACAGATATATAAAAACTCATTGCGTACGCATCGATTATTTATTCGAATATAATAGTAAAAAAATGGCTCTTTCAAGAAAAACCAATGAATCCAACTTGAATAGGTAAACATATTTGACTTTAACTTTAACTTAACAGATTTTTCGTCGTTTTGAACTCAAAAGCAAAAAATAAAAAAACCTAATTATAAAAACTAAAAAACCCGACGGCAGTGTAAAAAAAATTAATATATAAAATAATTAAGAAAAACACGACTGCCCTGAAAAAAAAAACAAACTAAAAAGTTAATAACAAGTTTAATTTTAAAATTTTCATTGCAGTCGGAGGACCTCTTAAATTGGTGTTCCACAAAACGGCCCCCGACTGCAATGAAAATTTAAGAATTAAACTTGTTATTAACTTTTTGGTTCGTTTTTTTTTGCAGGGCAGTCGTGTTTTTTTTATTTTTTTATTATTTTTTTTTTTACTGTAGCAGTGTTCTTTATTTAGATAAAAATTGTGGTGACGAGTTGTAGACTATATTGTGCGGTTTGAAGTCTGAAGTTTGATGTTACCTAAAGATAAGATTTTTAAGATTCAAAATGTATATACTACGTTGCAATGTTTGATCCTTTACTAGTCGAAATTTGATTACCTTAATTTATTATTACGTTGATATTTTTTAAAACATATTGGTATGATTGTAGTAATAATGTATACTAGCAGAACACTTTAAGCTGCGTTATGGACAATGTATTATTTCATTGAAGTCTATGATTAGTAGTA
This sequence comes from Euclidia mi, assembly GCA_944739405.2. Lineage (NCBI taxonomy): Eukaryota > Metazoa > Arthropoda > Insecta > Lepidoptera > Erebidae > Euclidia > Euclidia mi. The sequence continues at coordinate 31,468,276 of OX123186.2, read as the reverse complement.
CCTTAAGAGTTATTTTCAAAATGAAAGCGGATATGAATCTGCTTAATGTAAAGTCTGCTTAATGTAAAGTCTACTTAGTGTAACCAATTGGTCATTCCTAGGGTACTTACATTCCTACATGATTTTTATTTGTTTGAATTAAAAAAATATAATTAATACGAACAGTCACAAAAGCAGAAATTTTCGAGTAGGTAGATGTAATTAAAATACTTGGGGCGGGTGGCCCTATCCCTTGTTTGCGTCCGGTGCGTCTGTAGGCATATAACTCGGGGAGATGGCCGAGTTACAATAATGTTAGATTGTATTACCGTGCCTACAGCTACAGTGCGTCATGGTTTGTTACACACGACTCGTGCACGAGGCCCCCTCCACGAACATTCATTTCATGTTGTTCTCCGGACAAAAACAATGTTTTCCTTTACTTACAACCGCTATTTAATACAAAGAAATTTCATATTTTTACGCAAGTTATTTGTAAATATCTCAGGTTCGGTGGGCGTGATATCAATAAAAGTTCTGAGAATATTTTCTACTCTTATAAACAAGGGCACGCCGATACCGATTAATTTTATCGCAAGACCCTTGTGTTCCATTTTGAATTTTATGAATACCTACGCTGTTGACGTTCCCTTGACATAGGAGGTAGTTTCGTCATTCAACTTTTGCTTGATAAGGTAATAGTTTGGTTTCCATCATGCGTCTAAAAAAAAGGCTGGAACTATGAGAACAAATTTATGACACGGTACAAATCAGTGCTCAATACAAATAGGTACGTAAAATAAAATGAAACTCAATTTACAACACTGTCGATTCATCAACCCACGCCGTTCATACGCAAGTCATTAAACTGACTGAAGCAGAAATTGGATGATTGATAGAAACTCGATATATTTTAAATTTTCATCGTTGAATGAGATGTAATGAAATAATATCTATATCAATTAGTTAAATTAATTATTTGTAAAGTACCACGAAATCGAAGTGTCAAATGTTTTTTACTGTTACATGTTAATTGAAGAAAATACTTGAAATAATGGGTAAAAACATACACGCTTATAATTTTGTATGCTTTAAAAGTTTATTTAGGGCGCTGTCAAGTATGGAAGAACCCATTTCAGACGCCACTCTGACTAATATTTATCAAAATGCTTGTGACTAGCTCAATATGAAAGAAATTTTGACGCTATTTTCACGATCAGGTATAGTTTTCATATATATTGCACATATATGACATAAAAATCAAGTTATAATATGTTCTATTTTTAAGCAAATTTGAGACCCATTACCCATATTTGGGCGAGTTTTCGACTATGTACGCTGCATAGGTAAAATACAACCAAATAGCTTTCGGTTTTCAGTGAACCCCGCATATTTTCTAACGCCACTGAAAGGCGGATTAGCAAACCAATTTCTAAAACCACAAAGTGTGAATGCACATTAATTGGATTTAATGCTGACGAATACAAATTGGTTTTATTATCATTCTGCACTTGCCTTTGTAAAATTTGAATCTGCGTCAGTGATTTTTATAAATTGCATTGTGTTTGTTTTGGTTAGCGTAATTTTAGGTATGTGGTTCTTTTTTATTATTTTCTTGGCAACGCAATAAAACATTGCATAGATTTTCTTCTTCAAATGACTTAATTATTGTTTTCAAAAGGAAATCCCATGGCTTTGTTTATACCAAAAGTGATCTCATATTCAGCAGAGATCAGTATTTACTTTTATTACTGGTCAGTGATTCGAATACCTAGTTCGTGGAAACTGAATTGCCGTTTTTTATCTCACAAATACTCTTAAAATACAAATTCTTATAGATTCTACTGTGATTATTTCAATACTCTAAAATGATTAGTAAAGGAGAAGGAGATACCTTAGCACAGGTGCAGATTTGAATTAGTTGATTCTTGAACACAGTTTTGTATTAATCTATGCCAAACATCCACTTTAATATTGGCTGTACTTTAGGGCTATACTGGTTACGCCAAACGTCAAGTCACTGGGCGCGCAAATCTACCCGTCAAATCGAGATATAACCTCATTCCATTTTAGTCAACAAAGATTTAAATAAAAGTATATGCTGTAAGGAATTATCAGGCACGTAAGTAAAAGTTAATCAATTTGTTGTATTCCATAATTATCTAGTACTAATTAGTTTGTTATCCCTTTAATAGTTTTTTGATAGCCGGTTGTTATTTTTTCTTTTGTGATTTCTGTGGGGCAGGTTTGATCAAAACCAAGGTGGTAAAGTTGAACTTAGCGTCCAAATATGCCCCCTCGTTTAAATACTATTTGCAGATGTGTTCTTCTTTATCAATATAATTCTTACTATTTTTTTTTTATTTACCGCATGGTTAGAACATATAAAAAGAAACGGGTTGATACAATTAACGAAGAGGATGTAGAAAAATAAAAAAATAAGTTTCTGTACTGCAATACAAGATTTAACTTCCAATCTTTGATATAAATTTTGATATTAAAATTTTGTTTTATGTCACTTAATTTTGAGTGTAATTAAATAACAAAACTATTATTTTAAGTTTCGTTATTATATAAAAAATAACATTAAAAGTTTGAAACAAGTGCATTTCATGTTAGTCTATGACAAAATATTAACAAACTTTGTACTCTACACTCTCTATTTCCTACATTAAAACCTTGTTTTCAAAACTGCCCCATGACGATTCAAGTGCACAAATTCAATTTTTTTTAAACTAATATTTTCATCGCACATCTTGCATTAAATTCAAAAGTGTTATTGTTTTTATACTTATTAATGACCAAGTAAGAGAGAGAAAATCAAAATGTAAAAATTTTGCTAAGGTGCCTCCTTCTTTCCTACTGATCAATATACCTGTTGCTGCCAAATATAATTCAATTCAGACATCTTACACATTTAAAATATAGTTGTATTATATAAAGGATAGTATTCAACATGGTATCTGGCTCTGATTTAAAGACAACATAGACTTGTCCGCAAATAGCGGAGTGTCCAGTGCGTCCATTAGACGAGACGCCCGCACCGCGGCCATCATGGCAACATGTCGCTACCTGTCCACTGTGATATATCGCGAGCCCACCCTAATTGCACGTCTTTGCACACAGAATATTTTGTGTTTCACCATCACTGTTGTTGTTCTTTTATATTCAAATAGTTTTGAAGATGATTGTCGACCCATTTTTCTCCCTACAATTTATTATTCAAATGAAAACATTGAATTCTTCTTTAAAATCTGAAGACTTCAGAAATGCTACAGCTATCAAAAGACGTAGTTTATTAGGTGCCTTTTTAGTAGCCATAACGAGTTTTAAAACATGTGCTGAGCGCTTTATTTGTGACAATTTTCAATCTTACCGACATTTTATATAAATAATCTGTTTAAATAAAATCCTTACGTTACTGACTGGCTGACAGACACGCTACAACCGAAACTACTGAGCGCAAGTAGGTGAAATTTGACATGTATGTTCCTTGAGGTGTCTAAGGGCGCACTAAGGGAGGATTTTTGGAAATTAAAACATGTTGTCAGAGCTTGTATGAAACTTTTGATTCCTTCAATGGATTAACTTCAAAGTTTGTATATTGGTTCCTCAAATGAAGTTAGTGAACACTAAAAAAGGCTTTTTGGAAATTCTTAGCCCAAGTGGATAAAAAGGGAAGTCAGGAGTTGGGTTTAAAGACTTTATTTTCTCATAAAAACATAAAGTTCACTTATAATGAGATACAGAGTTACTAAAATTTTACAACATTTCTTCCTCTGGGTCTGGACTGAGTAATACATATAAATATCAATTTTTTTTAACATAATCTAAAAGTTTCATTTTGTATGCGCGTATATTATCGCACTCTTTAATAGTATTTGGCAGGTTATTGAACAATTGTGCTCCCTCGTATAATATCGTTTTCTTGCCGTAGTTACATAGTATGTGGATGAATTAATTGAATTTTGTTTTTATTCCTTATACTCGTAGTGACTTTTTTCGGCAATTCTATGTTTGACTGGATGGAATTTGACATAATTTTCTTTACTAATATGCAAGTACAATATGTGTATAATTGTCTTATATTTAATAATCCCGTTTATTCAAATATTTCTTTTGTCGGCGTTAGGTAATTGTAATGGAAAAGAACCTTAATTATTTTATTTTGTGTCCTTTGCAATGGTTCTAAATATGTGACAGCTGCGGAGCCCCATATTTCAATCAAATACTGTAGTTCTGACTTTACAAGGGAGTTATATATAAGGGTGCTTATATTTTTAGGCACACAGTGCGATATTTTGCGCAAGGCTCCCAGTAAGGCCATTAATTTAGTTTTAATATGAGCAATGTGTGACTTCCAGGTAAGTTTATCGTCTATATATAAACCGAGGTATTTTTCTTGATTGGATTGTTTTATTTCTACACTGTCGATGGTAAGGGGTTCAAACTGCGGTATTTGTTTATTCTTCGCAGCAAAAACCATGTATGAGGTCTTGGACAGGTTAACAGTAAGTAAATTGTATTTGAACCACTCACCCAGTACGTTTAAATCTTTTTGAGCACGAGTTATCATGGACTGTAGATCCTTATCAAAATAAAAAAGGCACGTGTCGTCTGCATAGAGCGTAAGGTGACCTGTGAGTCCTATGGTGTTTATGTCATTAACATAGATTAGGAACATTAATGGGCCAATCACCGAACCTTGAGCTATTCCAAAAGACAGATTTTGTGACGAGCTAACATAACTTCCTATTTTTACTACTTGTGATCTGCTGTGTAAATATGACACAAACATATTGTAGGCCATTCCCGTGATTCCTATGTCGTTTAGTTTCTGTAATAACTTTTGATGACTTACCGTGTCAAATGCTTTTTTTAAATCGACAAATATGCCTAAAGCTATATTTTTCTGATCGATATTATTTTTTATTTTTGTTATTAAATCAATCGTTGCGGTAAGTGTGCTAGATTTAGGACGGAAACCGTACTGATTGTTGTTTAGAAATTGTATTTTTACTAGATATGTATTTAATCTATCGTACAAAACACGCTCAAAGATTTTTTATATGACTGGGAGTACTGAAACTGGTCTATAGTTCCCAGGGTCTGTTTTACAACCCGATTTATAGATAGTGGTTACCTTCGAGACCTTCAGTGAATCGGGAAAGATACCACGTAAGAGACATGCATTTATACTATTGGTTAGGTTTTCCAGTATGACATTTTTGAGGCATTTTATGACTTTAGTACTAATTCCATCCAAACCGGTGCTAGTGTTACTATCTAAACCATCAATTATTTTCGATATTTCGTCTTTATTACACGGTTGGAATTGATTTAGACTACTGCTGGATGAAAATGTTTCATTATAGTTAATGGTGCTCCCAGTATTTAAGTGATATATTACTGGTATCTGATTTGATAATTCCGAACCAATTGAAGCAAAGAACGAATTAAATAAATTACAGATTTCATTACCTTCCGTGATGGGTCCGATGTCCGACATTAATTTCGGTGGAAAACAGCTGTCTTTAATTTTATACATCGCTAAATTATTAATTAATTCCCATAGTTTTTTCGGATTATTACAGTTTTGTTGAAATAAGGTATAATAGTATTTTCTTTTCTGTCTGTTGATCATGTTTCTCAATTTGTGTTGTTGTGCCTCGAATTGCTTCCTTATGTTCAGATCCATAGGTCTATTTTTTGTTTGATTCCATAAATTATTTTTCAGATTTATTTGTTCGATAATATTTTTGGTAATCCAGTCTTTCTGCGGTGGATTGTTGAATTTTGTTTTGATTATTTTACTACTGGGCACTTGTTCTTTTATAAATTTTTCCAGTTCATTATAGTCGCCATATTCTGTATTATTATAATTGGCCTCTAATACGTTACTATACAACTTCTTGTAGTCTATTGCTTCATAATGTATTCGTTTTCGTATTAAAGGTGCCATTTTACCTATCTCCAGGAATATTTGTTTATGGTCAGAGAGTGACGACTCGATAATCGATATATTGAACAAGTGGTTGTTTATGTTGGTACATACGTGGTCTAGTATCGTGTTTGTCGAGCTGGTTTCTCGCGTGCCATATTGTTTATTTACCTTATTTAATATCTGGTATCCAGTTTCTTTTATATCAGTTTGGTACTGCACAATGTCGGTGTTGCTGCTAAGCAAGTCCAAGTTAAAGTCACCAAAAACAATTGTTCTTTTTCTTTGTTCTAGTTGAGAGCAATATATTTCGAGAAACCTTTTCACATTACTCTCGCCGGGTTTGTATATTGCTCCTATGTTTAAAGATAATTTGTTTATGTATATCCACAGGTAGTGGTTACCGTTTTCCATGAGGTCTTCTGTGATTTCGTATTTTATGGTATTATGCACATAAATCGACACGCCACTTCCCCTAGTATTTCGTCTATAATTATATATATGGTTATAATTTGGTAAGGTGTATAGTCTTGCATCAGTATCAGACGTTATCCATGTCTCGGTAAAAATAATTAGGTGGGTAGTTGAGTGTATAGCATGTAACATACATTTTATTTCGTCGAATTTGCCAGCTGTTCGGATACTACGTAAATTACCGTATAAAAATCTTAGAGATGATGGATGTATAGGTATGTCTTCGTACTTTTGAATGATACGGTGACTTATTTTGGAATGTTCATTTGTATGAGTTATATTTTGTGCTTGGATGTTAATTAGTTTTTTTGTTTATTTAAATTAGAAACAATCTTTGGTATTCCTTTAATATATTTTATAGTAATATTGTCCTCGCCGTTTTCAACGCGCTTACGTAACTCATCCTTTAACGATTGTAAATAAGATTTTTGTGTTGGAGTTTGATCAGGGTATATTTTTATATTTTCTGCTAGTTTTCCTTTGCTTCGTAGTAGGTGTTTCACACTATCAATGTCTTTGAAGTAAGCCTTTATTGGTCGATTCTTCTGCGGCAAATATTTGCCCAATCGTGTTACTTTTATCGGCAGGGGACAGTTATCATAAAGCGGAGTTAATAACTTGATTACTTGTTCTTCGTCGTGTAATTTTCGTATACTATAATTTTTGTTATTTATTTCGGGTATACCCACAATAACGATATTTTTTTCGCGCTCGCTACGGTCCTTTAGCTCGCGAATGAGGTCTTCTTGTGTGTCGATTAGCGATTTATGGGAGGACATTTCGGGGGGTGGAGTTTTCATTTGTAATAACTCTATCTCAATTGTTTTGATTCTATCTTGTGTTGCATCATTGGTAGTTTTCAGCTTTTGAATCTCCGTATCAATTTTTTCAAATCGAAGTGTGAGGTTTTCAGCAGTGAATTTTATAGTTCTCATTTCGTTTTTTATTTCCGTTATTTCATTGCAGATGTAATTCAGATTTTCCGTTTGAGTTTTGTTAAAACCTTCCAGACACTTCATGATCTCTGCGCGAAAGTTTTCGAAATCCTTTTTATAATCATATTCCTCGGTGCGTTCCTTTCGCTTCCTTAAGTTACTATTTACATATGAATCTTCGTCACTAAAGGTCGGCAGGTTTGGTACAGATCCGCTGGCGCTGCCGCTTACGCTTGTTAATGTGCCCTGCGGCGGTGAGTGTTGTACATTCATTGTATAGTGTGCGCGCTAGGCGTGCAGGTGCGAGCGAGGTGAAAAATGGCAGCGGTACTCGTCACACTTGAGGTATGCGGGGAGCGAGGTGCGCGTGCGCCGGTCGATGCCGCACAATGTTATATCTAAAAATGACTTTAGTGATCGGTGGATTGGTAATTTAAGTTGCAACTTTATCACTGTATAATGAACTTTCACTTTTGACTGTAACGTTTAACTTTTAAATCGATATTTTAATAAATTTTTTAACAACACGTCTACTCTCGTCAGGCACCAGAGGTGTTTTTGGATGGAGTTCAAGGGATTAACTTCATATTTTGTTTATTGGATCCGTAAATGACGTTTGCGAACACTAAGACATTTTTTTGGAAATTCTTACCCTAATAGGGTAGAACAGGGAGTCTGAGTTTGCGTAAAACTTCTAATTTTTCAATGAAATTACTTTCATCTGTATATATAAAATCCTTTTCTTTACTGACTGACTGACAGACACGCTACAGGCGAAACTACTGGGCGCAAGTAGGTGAAATTTGGCATTAATGTTCCTTAAGGAGTATAGGAGAGTTTGTACGAAACATTTTATACTTGCGAAATTTACGCGTGCAAAGCAACGGGCAAAAGCTAGTATGAATATAAAGCAAATAAAAGCTTAAGCTCTCGAATGCACCACGCATTTCTCTCGCGCTTAAAACGTATCCTTCTTCAAAGAAGTTATAAAGATGCCATTAATTTTACGGAATACAGTAGCTTGTCTGTATATTATATCCTTCAATCAATCAAAGTCCTTAGGTGTTGGTTAGTCATTACAATGTCGCAATAGCTAGGCTGAGCTGTTTACCTCTAAAACCAAATAAAATCCGATGAACTAAACTCGTTGGTGGAAAATTGTTATCTGACAATCGTGAATATACTGCACGGTCACCATATATTTAGGGGGCGCGGTCGTATGGAATTGAATCCGAGCACACACGGTCGTTAGCATGGCAGTTTAATGACTCAAATGGTCCGTTGACATAATGATCTCACACTGAATTGGACCTCTGCGCTTCAAGTGCAGGTGGGCTTTACATTAACGACGGGTTTTATAATCAGACGTCCGATTCCGATTAGACAATATGTGCTAGCTGAAACAAAACTCTTCGCGTGTATGACTAGCTATTACAAAGTTATCATGCTATTATTTAGTTTATATCTTCTTCTTGATATAAGGCAGGGATAGCCTAGTGGAGATACCAACAGACTGCCATGCAGAGGGTATCGGGTTCGAATCCACGGCGCGCACCAATGAGTTTTCGGAGTTATGTGCGTATTGAATTGTTAATTATCGCTTGTCCCGTGCCTCGGAGAGCACGTTAAGCCGTCGGTCCCAGTTGTCATGAAGATCTTTGACAATCGTTACAGGGCGTCAGTACCTTCTAAAATAAACTGACACTAGTCTAAACCATGGAATATCACTATCCCTTCGGGTTGCGGAGGTCAGACAGGCAGTCGCTCCATGGAAAAGCTAATATTCAGCCAAATCCGGTAAGACCAGTAAGCGGACCCCAGATTGAAACTGGGATATAAAGTCCAGATATTGTATGTAATGTTAAAACGGTCACAGATTTGTCTAAAACTAATTGCAGTTCATCTATCTAGGAACATAGAAAAGTTGGTGTAGTAATTTAAGCTTCTTTCTTTCTTTTTTGGAAAGACAAAAAGCGAAAAGAAAGACGTTTCCATTATAGTATGGATAGACTCGAAAGCGGGCATTAATATCCTGTACGATTATTTTGAAATACACTAGAATAATGACGTATTTTCTAAAAACAGAGACTTAAATAGATAAGAAAGATGTTCTGATATCTAACATTTCATCAATGTAAGACAAATACATGTTTAATACATATAACAAAACCCAAATAAATGTTACAAATATATCTACAGTAATGTTATTTTTTATCAATACAATCATTTCAACCAATTTATTCGTAATGTTTCGCTCGGGATAAGTTTTATAAAAGGTCTCCAAAGCGACTTGTGAAAGATCGGTGCCATAATTCTTCAGTCAGAGAAGGGACGAGATGTTATAGCGATGAATTATGTAATTTGTTATACTTTGTACCCGAGGGATCGTTTTGTACTGCAACCACAATTGAGATGTTTTTTAGATTCTCGTCTCAAACTATAATATATTCATGTAGGTTATAAATTTATGGAAGAAAGTTTAGCAGATCAAAAGAAAATACGTTTAGTAGAACTACGAACGATTACAAATGAAAAGTTTAGTATTGACAGAAGAAGGTAGACTTGAATAAGTTGATATGGAGGTTATTGTGAATCCTGGTAAAAAAGCCAGCTTTTCCTGTGATATTAAAACCTGAACATTTATTTTCATTAGTGATGCCCGACAGAGAGGCGTCGACAGTAGGCTGTCGACCGAGGCTATGAAAACAGCTTTTATCCAGCTCCCTCTCACCGTCGAAGATGGCAACTAGTAAATATGTTTTACAGTCTTTGGCAATACACTGCTGTAATTAGCCGTAATTAGCTTCACAGTACCACTGTGATGATAGGAGGATTTGGCTTACTATATCACGCTGTATATGATTTCACTTCGCAAAGGTACTATTTGCTTTGTGTATTCACCCATGGAATGAGGTTAAGTAACAGTTTGTATTCTCAGTGCATCACTAACTCACCACTAGTACGGCGATATATTAATGACTATAGACTAGTCTTAAATGAATATTTTTATTTATGAAGGTTTCAGTCAAGGTAGTAGGCAGAAAGTTTTTAGTTACTCCAGACAAAACGTATTAAGAATTTTTTTAAATTACGTTACATTTTAGCGGAAACCTTAGTAACCATTAAACAGTTTCGGAGTAAACAAACCGCTAAGCATACATTCAAGAAATAACTATCTACACTTTGAATCAAACAATTTTCATCACCATTCCCAGCATGGTAATACTGCGAAAGCTAATTAAATGTTATTATGGAACGCAAATATCAGGTAATTTATACACTGCATCGGAAACACGGAGCAAAATTTCAAAGTCAGTTCCGTCAAAAGTTAAACGTTTATGATATTGGCAAACCCACACAATTGTTTAGTCGTCCGTGATATTTAATTGAATAATGACTACCAGTAAACAAAAGCGTAATATGCTATTAATCTCGCCTGCACAACAGCTGGACACTACTAAGGGAACTCGCACAATTATCGTTTATGATTAAAAGTTTATTTATAGAAATTTCTTCTTAATTTTTTCTTGCTGCCATGCCTACTAGTGAAGGTTGGCAGTCAGCTCTGAATATGTTTTTTTGCTGTATGAATGAGTTGGGCAGCATAGATACATAGGTACATTACCTATGTATGTATTACGACGAACTTTCTATGATTATGTGACTATCATTGTTCAGAAAAAGTGAAAATAATTAAAAATATATTTAAATATTCACCAGTAAGCAGAATACTTTATTCGCTTAATCGCGCTTGTCTCTGGAGCTACCAATCGGAATTAAAAATATTTTGTATGAGATGATTTAATAGGTAATCTATGGGCTTGTAACATACAATGCGACCCCTAGGAGCTAAAGAACAACAAGAAAAACGGAGAGCGATAGAATACGACGCCCACGGTCCAATGGATGAAGAATAGAGATTGAACCGCAGTTCACGGCTAGTTATTATTTTTATAAAATTCACTGGAGTTTACAAAGTTGTTTTGTTTTCAAATATTTCACAGCAATTGAATCAGAAGGAAGCAAGTACTATAAAAATAACCGACAATAATGGAATATTGTATACACGTTGTCAGGCCTAAAAATATTTTTTTTGTCTAGTTTTCACGATGGAAAGTTGACCGATACAATATAGGCCGTGCGTATTCACGCTGTAATACGTTTGTACATTTAAAGCTCTTCAAATAGTGATAGTCAGTGTGTGTACAGTTTATAGGTGGAAATAGTACGCGCACTGATTCATATGTCCAATGTATTCAAAGATAGCGTTGATGGAAATTTGGCGCCAAATATTGACAAAAATATTAGTAGAGGTTTATGTCACAGTGTTAACTTATTTTCAAAGTATAGTATATAGTAGGGTTATATGTGACATTTTGCTTACTGGTTAAATAACTCCAGAAAAATAGGAAAAGATGCAATGACTCTGAGCTTGTTTCGGTTTTTCTTCTCAAGAGGTAATTTAGCTAGTAAAAGATCGAACCATCTACAATAGGGTTTTAACTTGTATAAGTGTCGTAAACAACCAAAATGCAGAGTAAATGACTCTATGTCTTTAAATATAACTGAAATAAGATACTGCCCAACGAAAAATAAATTACAAATGCTCCACTTGCAAAAGATATGACCACAAATAATTCGTACGTTAAGGTGTTGGTTACATTTCACATTATAAATTAAAATTTAAATGAAAATAATGTGAGTTTATTAGTTAACCACCATAGTAGCCCCGCGAGCTCGCTAATGAAAACAAATGAATATCGTACGCTCATCGCTACTTTCATGAGGCATTCTTTTGTACTAATAAATTTTAGCCAAGATGAATAATTAACGTTCTAGACGGGGAAAATTGTTGATGTTTTTCACTCATTCAATTAATTATCCTTTTTTAATTTTATAATTACTGCTTTTTTTTTTGTTTTCGAGTGAATGTGTGGCCAACTCCGATACCAGGGCTTAGACCTGGCCCAACGACTCATGTCCTAAGATGGAACTAGGACCGACGGCTTTCCGTGCCCAAATAAGCACCGCAGCGCTATGATGTAAATGCGACAACATTCGGTCACCCATCCAGATGATGGCCCCTGGAAACGTTGTTTTACTTAAGCCATCAATAACAAAAAGCACATCAAGTCACGCTAAGACCGACAAATAATTAAAGATGAAACATGACAATGACTACTTTATATTATTTTATCAAAAGATCTCTTGGCCACTAGAATGGATTCAAATGTCGCGAAGGACTTGACAAACTATTAAACTAACTACAGAAAATACTATCTTTATTCAACATGTTTCCATAAATTCTAACACATAACATAACTTCACGCCTTTTATCCCCGAAGGGGTAGGCAGAGGTGTATTACACACCCACGTTTCGCCAATTATGTTTAGGTCCCAATGTAATAGGGGTTTCCAGTTATAATATATTAGTCTATGAATAGGGGGCGAACCTATTGCCTTCTACCGGGCACATTATTAAGCGAGCGATAATTAACATTTTTAATACACACATAACATCGAAAAGTCAGAGGTGTGTGCCCGGGGTAACTGGGGATCGAACTCGAGACCATCGTCTCGGCAGTCCGTTACGTACACCACTAGGCTATCGCCGCTATTATCGCGATAAATTCTAAAGTAATCTTATTTCTATTATTAACGCGAAAGTTTATTACGATGAATATTTGTTAAACAAAAAAGTGTACGAAAAGTTTTCTTTCACCATTTAGCAAACAATATAATACGCTTATTACGTCGAAGTCATTGGCCGTGAATTTGTGTAGTATTAATATCCTTTGCGTAGCATTTTATCCGTCTCTTCACTTCTAGGCTATCGTTGCTGTATAAAATGTATACTCATGTAAATATTGCATAACCTCAGAGCACTGATAATCAAGTTCCCTCTAATCCTAAATAAAAAATAACATAAGCCGGATTTAGCGTTTATTAATATAGCTACGTAAAATTACGCGGCCTTATCTAAAGTCACCAGCCACGTAGGGGCTTATTAAAATGGAAATTCTATAGTGTTTCTTGGCGAATATATCAGAGCATATTTTGTTATTGTATATGTATATACATATTATAGGTAAGGTAATGGCTTACCATCAAAGAAAATGTACCTATTGTTTACTTGCTGAAACTTCCTAAATACTGCTCAAAGTTGTTTGGATCTTTTGTCACGTAGGTAATTAAAATACGTATCTTTAACTAGTGTAATAAAATAACATTTTTTTTTTTTACTTTCGTATGTTTGTAACAAATAAACTCATTAACTAGTGATTGATTTGAAACATTATTATATAATATAATAATAATAATATTCTACCACATTCACACAACACCATCTAGTCCCAAACTAAGCAGAGCTTGTACTATAGGTACTAGACAATGGATAAACATACATATATACTTTTTTTTTGTAAATACATACATATTATACATATAAATACCCAGACCAAGACAAACATCCATGTTCATGCGCACAAATGTCTGACTTGAGCGGTAATCGAACCCACGACCTTTAGCATAGCAGTCGCTTACAATACCGCTACGCCAACCGGTCGTCATTTTCATTAAGATGTTTTAAACAAGACAACATGCAGCGAGTTGATTAGAATGTCCAATCCAACAAGATCCTTAGTCTAATTCTTCTAATATTCTCTATAGCTTTGACATTATCATCACCTCAGCGTTTTTTGTATTGAAGCCCGAGGTCCGCATACCAGTGAAGCCAGATTGGACAGAATATTATATTTTCCCACAGACCATACATATAAGATATGTAGCATAACGCGATATCGATAAGGGATAGCGATATTCCATGGTTTAGACTAGTGTCGCTATATTTTTACTTATATACCAAGTTCTTAGTCGTCTTCAATTTGTAAAACTTTCCATGAGGCTCAAAGTAGCTATATGAAGACAGTCGAAAAACGGATATCGAGTTGCATTGCATCAGTCATTTTTACAAGGTGAAAAAATCCTTCGAAACTCCTTCACGAAAAAACGGAGCCGGAGTATTTGTTACCACTATGTGGCGAAGCCGTAACTATATATAAAAAAGAACTTAAAAGAGCAAGTAACGACATCTAGCCAGTAGGAATTGTATCTAGAAGACCTACTCTGTGTGTCTTCCACACTTCGCGCTAAACTACTGAAAATGTATACCAACAACCTTCTACTTCTTATTTTAAAGACACGACATCTATTGTCGAAGCAGCAAATTAAATACTAACCAACGGAGGGTAGTTTACATTTTTAGATGGAACACAAGGCGCCGAGCTACTGCGAACAAACTTCAACAGATGGCGCTTAGCTTAGTCGGAAAAGGTATGATAAAGACTCGGTTTGATGTTACATTACAAGATTTATTGAATTTCCTTTGTTATTATTATGTGTGGAACAAATGGGGTTAACTGAATTAAACTTTTTCACTCTAAAGACTTTAAATTTAGCATGTAAGAAAATCATCATCATCAATTAGATAGGTAGCGCACCTATGTATTGTCTTAATGCTAAGAACGTGTATCTTCTCAAGTGAAGATGAGTGTGAAGAGAATGGCCATATTCAACTTCACCTGCCAAGTGCGGCCTGGCAGACTTCCCAAGTCTTTCAAGAATATTTGTAGAGAAATTTCAGACATGCAGGATTTTTTTCTTCGCCTTTAAGCAAGCGATGCGCACTTAATTTCGAAAAGTTATTAGTGCGCACCATGGATTCAAACCCGAGACCCTCTGCGTAGCATTCTGTCGGACTCTTCACGAGCCTACCGCTTCGTTTGGTACGTAAGTAAAGTTGTGACAAAAATATTTTTTGTTATTCTGTACATACATACATACATACATACATAACGTCACGCTTTTTATCCCCGAAGGGGTAGGCAGAGGTGTATTTCTACACCCACTTTTCGCCAGACATACTTTAGTCCCACGTAATAAGGGGCGAGCCCATTACCGTACCGGGCACATTTCCAGACTCCGTGCTGCTACTGAGAATTTCGTGACAGAAAAACCCAATAACACTGCCCAACCCAGGAATCGAACCCGGGACCTCCCGATCCTATGCGCACATTTATGCCGCGAGACCAACGAGGCAGTCGTATAAGGTTTGATATCGAGTTTTCCGTCTCTACGCAAAGATGGTATTTGCATCGTGTTATCCCTTAGTCGCCTCTTACGACACCCACGGGAAGATAGGGGGTGGTGACACTTGTATTCTATGCCGTCAACCACACGGCAAATGTTATTCTGTAGGTATATAAAACTTTTTGCAACGGTTATATTATAACTGTAACGAACAAATTTACACCTAATCATCCAAGAATCTCCTTAAAGTACTTTTATGATTTGTATTTTCTCGACATAAAAGCAACATAAGACATTCTAGAGGCGAAGCAGAAAATTTTGCATATTTTTTGCATACTTAGAGCAATATTTGTGTATTGGAATTTGTTACTTGACGGAATGCTGAAATTGCGAACACATATTTTGTGAGTGTTATTCAAGAACATAATGTACGTTTCACGTATAAACTTTTTAACTGGCTAAGGGTAACGAGACTGTCACTTGCACGCTAAAAGCACGTACATTTGATTTGAATTCTCACTACAACTTACAAGCGTATTGAGCTGGAAGTTTTCGAATCTTTTCGTTTCGTTCTTTTGCTGTACGCATGTTGTAAACATGCCTTGATATCAGAGACTATAATATTCAGCCGACAGGTCTCACTCATGGTATGAGTTCGTGCGTGCGACCTTGAGGCATACATAGAACTAGAGCGTAGATGGTTGTTTACGAATTGTTACGAAATAAGTGTATCTACCTATAATACCTATATACCCATCCCGTCTAAATTGGTAATTTTATTTTGGTTTAAGCGTCATCTAGTGAAAATTCAATGTAAACCTTTGTACATTACCTTTCGTGTTTTTACTTCACCATCTATTAGTACGCATTCAAAAGTGGTAAAATATTCACGTTAAACGAAAGAGATAAATAAGCTTACATGAGCAACATTACCAATTCTAAAAAATACTTAAACGACTTCAATGGCTCTTATTGAAGAAACAATTATATTTTTATGACTTGTCTAGCTGTAATTAACGTCGCAGGCTATTTGATCAGCGCCATCTGGAAATAGCCCGCGATTTGAGTTTTTTCCTAGTCACATTTTTTTGTTCGACTTTGTCAGTCTATATTCTTTACCAGTCTCTGTTGATATTTAGTATTCAAGTATTTTACCACTATGAACTTTATACTGCCTAGACTGCCTCCGTGCTCCAGTGGATAGCGTATGCGACCGCTGATCGGAGGTCTCGGGTTCGATTCCCGGGTCAGGCAAAAGTGTTACTGGGTTTTTCCGATAACTCAGTAGCAGCCCGTGGTCTGGTGTTGTGCCCGGTAACGGCAATAGGCTCGCCCCCTATTACGTGGGACCTAAAAATTCATGGCGAAAAGTGGGTGTAATATTACACCTATGCTTACCCCTCTGGGGATACAGGCGTGAGACTATGAAAAAAATGAACTTTACAAAAATCTTATTTGCTTTTTTATTATTAATTTTGATTGTATTTATGGCGCGAAGGTTTAAGTCGTCTCGCCATTTAACACGACACAGTTACAGGATTAACATACGATTAAATAAATAATGTTTGTCTTCGGTGTGGAGTAAAATAGATCAAATGTAAGATATTTTTCTAAACGATTGACAGCTACTTACATCGTTTTGAGACCTACATCGTTTAGAGAATCAAGATAATTTTTATCAGAATAAACCTTAAAATAATATTTTATGATATACCTAAGTCACAATCAACGTATCAAAAAGTGGCGTTAAAGTAAAAAAAGGATAACATATTTTCTGTGACAGTATGCGGTTAATGTCCTATGCCGCATTTTTATTTATCTTTGTGACACGCAAAACAAAATGTTCTGCGAAATGAAGAGTTTGTTGCGACAAATGTTCGCCCTGGGCAACAAGTGAATCCTTGACATTTTATAAGTGAAAGAGTGTCTGTTGGTTTATCCTTGTTTTACCCGTCTACGTGATTTTTGCTCTTACAAGTTTTTTGCTATGTAGAGGAGTCAAAGAAAAACGAGCCGTGATACAATAATTTTAAAGAATATTTTAGATCTTAATTTAAGTTACATAGATAATTCGTTATTTCGATATAAAAGCATCTGAAATATTATATTACCGTTACTTCTAAATGTCTACAAACTTGAGTGAATGTTGAAATAATTGACCTTTTAAAACGTGTCAAGAACCATTACGGATATTATTACCTGAAAATGAATTCTTCCAGTACCTAGTACTTCAAGCAATTATTATCTGTTCACCCCTCCCGTATTTTGTATTTTGCAGACACAATATCAGGATTGTATTCAGAGGATTTATCAAATTGAAATTAATAATTGAAAGGAGCTTTATTAACTTTTGAACGGATTCCGGTACAATTAGATTTTTGTACAACATCAAAATCCAATTAGATTTCGACGAGTATTTGTGAAATTCTGTTGATACCAAGATTTACAAGGCTTATTTCGGTCGAAGGAAAGGCCTTCAGCATAATAAGCGTTGTATAAGTGAAACTACATGAGGCGTAAAAATTTGCCTCCCCTTCGTCGAGCTTTGTGGGTTTCTATACACTTTGTGGCTCGACTGTCATGTACCGGCAAAGCCATTTTGCGGGTCCCTTATTTTTTCAAGTTGAACTGTAGTTTTGATTAACTTTGTTATTCTACACTGTTCTCACTGTGGTTTTAGTCGAGTTTTATTTTTCCTTGGCAATTACATGTGCTTACCGTTTTGCCGCAGTACTCTTATTAGTACCTTACGGTTTGTTTGTTAAGTAGAACACAACATTATCAAGATAATTTTCGGTATGAAAAAGCTTTAGTATTATTATATCGCACGTCTTTAATTAAATTGAAGTTTCCTACATAACAGCATAATTTAAGTTATTTTAAATATGGTAAATCAGAAGTGGAAGATATTTTTATCTTAATGTAATGATTTACTTTACGGTTTAGCCAAGCTGCTAAGAATCCTAAAAAAATTAAACCTTATAGGACTTCTAAACTAAGAAGCATTCAAGCAATATGACATAATAAACATATAAATCCACAAATATAACATCCTTCTCTTACAAAAAACTTACCAAACAACCTTAAGCATTTTAGCGGAACATACATGTTGTGTAACTACATAATTATATAAGCGTATCTACATAAGCTATGCGTATGCAGTTAGAAATGTGGTAGCAAACTAAACGAAGAGATTGTAGAGCAAATGAAGAAGACAATTAGGTACATTAAACTATACTGAGCATGTTTGCATTTCAGAAAGAAACACGAGAAGTTCATTATAAGTGTCATGAAATTGAACAAGTTTACTTTAAAACTCAAGTTAAGGCAATAAAATGGAGAATCAATTTATATGCAAGATAACATCCAAATCAGTAATACTGTTCTCAATAGAATTCACTTTACCGTTCAGAAAAACCTGAATTTAAACTATTGTCGTTAACTCGCCAAGTGGAAAATTCACTCGGCGTTTTCTTAGGAAAATGTTCTAGCATTTCGTTTTCCTCCAACCGCCTTTTAGGTCCAGCGAAACTTATATTCTGAAGTTTTATAGCAGGACTTTTATCATCGCTGGAATATCGATAGCCGAAGAATTAACGGTGAAAGCATCTTTGCGGTCTAAGAGCGAAAAATGTTCGCGCCACGATAAGTCATGTAACAAGTTCACAAAAGATGGGAGGTTGGTATAATCACTACATAGTATAAAACAAAGTCCGTTTTCTGTCTGTCTGCCCCTAAGTATGCTTAAATCTTAAAAACTACGCTTTTTTAATAGATAGAATGATTCAAGTGGAAGGTTTATATCCTCTTTCGTCCGAGATACCGTTGAAAACAGACGCGTTATTAATTTTGTGCTAAAAATTATCGTATTTATAATAACTTAGTCATTAGCATTAGAATATAATATCAACAGTAAACATAATAAAGTTGCAACCGCGTGCCTTTCACTTTTGTTAAACTTGTAGTTTAACAAAAAGTGAAAGGCACGCGGTGCGCGTGTTACGCAGAGTGCCTGTGCGAGGAGAGCGGACGCCATGATTGCCCTCTCTTTCACCCGCCGCATGACGCGTCTCGACTGTGACGTATGCACCAGGAGCTTGCTACGCGTCCCATTAGCTACGAGCTACTAAGCCGTTACACTTTGAGCGTTCTGTAACCGCCACCCCCCGCGTGTCCGCGTTCGCTGCTACAACCTACCTTTGCTACGCTCCTGCACAGAAGAACACAAATACCCTGCTACACAGCGTATCATTGTAAGTCAGATTATTTTACAATAAAATTAAATATGATGCACTCTCCGCCACAAGCTGGATTGTCCGTCTCGGACCCAAATCTCAATAGGTCTGTACAAGGCGGCACAACGTTATCGACGGCATCTAACGTGACAATGCGCAATAATTCCAAACGCATTTGCCTGGACGACACGGAATGCAGTAGCTTTGACATATTTAAGGACGAGATGAAGGAAATGATGCGTAACTGGATGAAACAACAAAATGAGAAACTTGACAAGCTAACCTTGCCATACCCTTGTTAAGGGTATGGCAAGGTTTGAGGAGATTGGAAAGCCTAGAAAATGGATTTTTCGAAAAAATGGTTGGCATAAAATCATCGAACGACGATATCGAAAAATCTTTAGGAGAACTCTCAGCGCAAATAAAGGACTTGGATAAGAAAATTGATACCTTGGAAACAGAACGTAACAATACACGTGTCAAGATCGCCGAGCTGGAAGAGAAGAATGAAAGGGTAGAACGAATGAGTAGAAAGACCTGCATAGAGATCAGAGGTGTGCCCAAGTTCAGGAAAGAAAACAAGGAAACAAGAAAACTTACTCAACATGGTCAGTACCTTGATGAAAAGCATTGAGATTGAGTACTCTCCTAACGAGATTAGGGATATTTATAGATTGCCGCCTACGGAAAATTCGTTAACCGCGACTATTGTAACTGAGTTCACGAATACCGTCATTAAGGACAAGTTTCTGAAAAGTGCCAAGCTATACAATACTTTTAAATGTGGTAGACAAATTAACACAAGACTTCTCGGTTTGGAAGGCCCGGAATCTGCTTTATTCGTCACAGACCACTTAACTGCAAAGGCTAAAAGATTGCACTTTCTTGCTGTTGACAAAATAATTTCTAATTTGAAGGAAAATTCGCGGCGGGATGGGACGGCATTACTAACAAGATACTAAAATTAAATAAGATCTACTTAGCTGCTCCAATAGCCTTTTTGTGCAATTTAAGCATCACCATTCGGAAAGTACCGCCTGTTATGAAAATGGCCAATGTTTGTCCAATCTTCAAGGCAGGTGACAGGAGAGTTGCGTCTAATTATCGACCCATTTCCTTTCTTACATGGCTGTCTAAAATACTCGAAAAGATTATGAATAATAGGCTCGTAAATTATGTAGAAAAACATACCTTGATATCTTACAATCAATTCGGCTTTAGCAACAACAGGTCGTCAGAAGATTCAGTGTCAAACCTAGTCGACTTCATAGTTACTAAATTAGATAATGGTTACAAATGCACTGGCATCTTTCTAGACCTGGCGAAAGCCTTTGATACTGTTTCTAGAAGTATTCTGTTTAGGAAGCTTGAAGGTATTGGAATAAGTGGCACAAATTTCAGTGGTTTCAATCCTACTTTACTGATCGTAAACAACGAATTTGCATCGGCGAACACTACAGCTCCTTTGCTGGACTTAACTACGGCGTTCCACAAGGCAGTGTACTAGGCCCAACACTCTTTTTGATATACATCAATAGTCTTTGCTCGTTAAATTTACACAGTGCCAGAAAATTTGCCTACGCAGATGATACTGCCATAATCTTTTATGAGAGAACATGGGAGGCAGTTTATCAGGCAGCTGAGTTGGGATTCAACCAAGTTGCCAGTTGGCTAAATTATAACTTGCTGATACTTAATGTGGACAAGACGAAAGTTGTGAATTTCAGCGTCACTACAAAAACCCGTGTCCAGCAGAAATGTCTGTTAAACTGCACACCTGTTATACTGGTGGAGGCTCTATATGCTTATCTTAGCTTAGAACAGGTGGCTAACATCATGTATCTCAGCGTTTACATAGAAAAATACCTCACCTGGACTAAGCAGCTGCAGTACGTCAGTGGGTGTGTAAGAAAACTGATGCTCATCTTTAAAAGAATGGGTCAGATTGCTAGCGAGCAAATACTTAAGATGTTATGTTTCGCTCTGTGTGAATCGATTCTCAAGTACTGTATCACCACATGGGGATCGGCACAAAAGACAACTTTTTTAATGGTAGAAAGCTCGCAACGGGCAATCTTGAAGGCAACCTACAAAAAACCAAAGCGATACTCCACCAACATGCTGTATAAAAAAATCTGCGTCCTACGCGTTAGACAATTATATATCATGATGAAATGAAATTTAAGTGCTACAGACATGGCTGTGGCCCTTAAATTTCATAAAACATCCTATAAAAGTCTAGAAATACACTCTTACGCACGTAGAAAACATTTCATGAACCTAAAACTAGAATCGATTTCGGTAAACGATGTTTCCACTTCATGGGTCCTTTTATCTACAATAAATTATACAAATATCATTAATTTACAAGTTATGGACTACGATACCACGGAACATTTATTAAAAATCATGCAGTAACACATACATATTTTATTCATTAAGAAAAAGAGCGCACACACAATTACACACACACACACACACACACACACACACAAAACACACACACTACACACATACACACTCAATACACACTCTACCCACGGTTTATGTACAAATGTAAGACATTTCCAATATAATTTTGTGTACTTACCTTCTATATTCCTTTGTATTTTATTATTGTTAACTTTGCTGCAAAAATGAAAGAGACTAGCCTAGAGGCTAGTCTCTACACTAGGATTCCCTGTGTCGTCCACGACACAGGGAATCCTAGTGTGGAGACTAGTGTTCTCAAAATGAATGTAACCTACTTTGGAACAATAAAGATTTATTATTATTATTATGTATAATTGACGCGGGCGAAGCCGCTGGCGGCGTCTAGTATCTGATATTATGATGATAATAACTAAATACAGGTTAAGACGAAAAATGGTTTATTAAAAAAAAAGAACTCGATATAGCTTGAAGTTTTGTTCCAACTTTTCTTTTGCGTAAAATTTGTTTATGTAAATGCAACATTTTTAGCGAAGCATCATTCTATCTGTCAGCGACATTCGTTTAAAAGAATATCGTAATGAACTGTATTTAAAATAACAAAAAAAAGTGGTGGGTAGTTGTGACAGCAAGTACAATTTGATATTGCTCTACATAAAAAAAATAATAAAACAGTTTATTTTAAGTTTATAATAAGTTTAATGAACAAAATAAATAGCTAACAGTAAATACCTGCTGGTTAAGTATTATCTCCAAAAACTGACAGATATACACAGAATCACACACAATGGATGGATTTAATGTCTCTAAGATCCTTGACATGCAAACATATTTTGAGGAGCGTATGGCTCGGTTTGAGGCAGAGCTTCAAAAGAAACCTCAACAAAGCTCGGGAAGCTTGGCAGATGACTTTGCCATGTTCAAAGCCTTCGTGTTGCAGTCCCTGAAGACATTCTCGCAGCAGCTTGAAGTTGTGGGTCGTGAGGTGGACAAATCAGAAATGAGGAGCCGCCGGAAGATATTATTACTTCATGGTGTCGAGGAATGCAAAGATGAGGTGACAACTCAGGTGGTAGTGGAGACTGTCAAGCAGTGTCTTAAGATGGACACCTTCTCATCTGATGACATACGCCGCTGTCAAAGAATGGGGCGTCAGACCTCCAGCGGCAAAGCAAGGCCCATTCTAATAAAATTCGAGTCTCTTGTAGTGCGGGACAACATGTGGTTCGCCAAGACGAAGCTGAAGGGAACAGGTATCACGCTCTCCGACTTCCTGACACGCTCGCGGCATAACGTTTTTATGGCTGCACGGGCGAAGTTCGGCGTTGCGAAGTGCTGGACACGGGAGGGCTACATTTACATATTGGGCCCCGACGGCAACCGCCATCGCATTACGAGCGTCGGCGATCTAGGCAGTATTAAACTCGCAGATGTGGAGAAGCCCGCAGCCAAACCACTTGCACCCAAGACCAAGCGAGCAGCCGCCGCGAAGAAATAGGCCTTTTCACAATATTCGTTCATCCGTAGGTAATTAGCGTTATACTTATTGTTATTTCACCCTCACTGTCACGTTAATCTCACTATTTTTATTTTATTTTCGATAAGTCATGTCAACATTGAATGTTATAGGTTATAGGAAAACTAATCTGTCATAATTGTCACTTGTCAATTATGTCACGTAAAGTTCCGTTTCTCATAAAAAAAAATTTTTTTTACGAATTTGATATAATGTTAATGCCTACTCTGAATATTTTTGTTGTGTTATTGTATTATTTTATCTTAATTTTGTTGTTATACTTGTTAGTTTTAAAGGACAATGGCAGATCTCCATACATCGAAATGTCTGAAATTAAATTGAAGCGCACCGTAATAAAAAATATATAAAAAAATTCGGCGTAAGTAACAGTCTATAAATGATTCTATTTTCACTCGGGAAACCCGGCAAAACAAGATATCGGTGTTTTAGTTTTTAGATAAGAATGAACAATGTAGGTACGTTTGAAATAACGAATGAAATTATGTCAGATTGACATCAAAACGCAGAAGTATTTGTAGCATCTAACTGTCACAGCCAAAGACAAAAGCAGAGCTGCACATTTTAAATCGATTTTATGTGAAATCGATACAACATTAAAACGATGCTGTGACGTTTTTATTTGATTTAAAAGTTGTTTTGCTTAAAAATGATTAGCTTATTGATATAATGTTAATTAAAGATTAAATTACTGCATTTTAATAATTATATTTTAATAATCGATACGGATAAATAGCACTCTCGTCTATTCCTGTCACACCATTGTCTATGGCAACAATCAAATAAGAAAGTAGTTACCTAGTTCGTAATCAATTGGAATGCTTTTTATCATCGTAAAATACTCCAGCTTTAACGAGACAAAGTGAAAATATTAAAAATCGTAGAAAAATAAAACAATTTGTTTTGTTCATATGAAGTTTAAGGTCGCCACAACAAACTCAGACCGAATTCTGCCATTGTTCTTTATCTCTTCACATTTGTTATCTTTCTTCGATAATGCATTTAACTGGCGGGTGGACAAAATGAATACGCTTAACGTAGTAACATTTTTATTGTGTATTAAATTATTTATTGATATAGCCTATATAAGTATATATCATATATCATATCTCAAAGAACGTTTCAAGTTCCTTCATGACACACATATAAGGCCCTTGAGGTCGTCTGAGGATCTGACACTGGAGATGCCAAAGCATTCCACAAATTATTTTAATAAATCCTTTACTGCTCAGGCAGTGCGTCTGTGGAATGCTTTGCCATTACAAATCCGAAGAGCAACATCATTGAATATTTTTAAAGATTCTCTAAAAAAACACTACTTAAATTCGTAATTTAATTAAATAGTTCCTTGTCTACGCGAGTTCCAGGTATTTCAATGTATCCATTCATGTTTTTTATACTTTTATGTATTCATATTGTACAAATGTATGTATGTATATATCTATTCTATGTATGTGTAAGTATTTGTATGTATTATGTAAATGTATGTAGATATGTATTTTATTTAAGTCTTTATTATTGCGTATCCATCCTAATAACACCACCATCGTCTCATAAAACTGCTAACATCATTCCTGTCCATCCAAAGGTTGCCTGGAAGAGATCGCACTTAGCGATAAGGCCGCCGATTGTACATTATACTCGTAGTTTTTAAGCCTAATGTATTGTAAACATTTCTTTTGGTGTGCAATAAAGTATAATCTAATCTAATCTAATCTAAGTGCCATATATTATTATATTTTATTATTATTTTATATATTAGTATGTTTTATTATTACTATTTTATATTTATATGTCAGTTACAGACTCAATTAGCGACGATGAGAGTTTTCTTACAGCTACGAGCTTTGATGATAGCTTTACTAGTATACCGTCTCTGGGAGACACTCTCCAATCACAGTTTTCAGACGTACCCAAGAACTTTAATGTAGTCCATTTAAATGCACAAAGTATTCCAGCCCATTTCCCAGATATGCTGGCTAATTTTGATTGCAAAAACATACATGCAATACTTATCTCTGAGTCATGGTTGAAACCGTGTCTCTTAACGACTTCTTATTCTCTTCCAGGTTTCCAACTAATTAGGAATGATCGCGCGTTTGGCGGTGGTGGCGGCGTTGCCATATATTAACGTGCTCACATTCCGTATCATATAGTCACTATGTCATCGCAGCCGCCACCGTCGAATGCTGGCGAGCATCTCTTCTTAGAAGTGGAACTCCATCATACGAAAGTGTTGCTTGGCGTATATTATTCTCCTTCGTGTCGTATAAATTTCTTTTCTTCCTTCGAGCAAATCCTGGAAAATCTTACTCCATCTTATGATCATTCCATTATTATGGGAGATTTTAATACCTGTCTCCTTAAACGTGATTCTCGAAATACCTCTCTTCGTCGTGTTACAGAATCCTGTAATATGACTATATTAAACCTTAATGCGACACAGCACTTTCCTAATTCTGTTCCTTCTCTACTAGACCTCATCTTAGTTTCTTCTCCTAATTTCGTTTACAGGCATGGTCAATGCTCTGCCGATGCATTTTCCTAACACGACCTTATCTATCTCTCTTACAAAATACGCCCACCTAAAGCGAAGCCGACGATACTTTTGCAGCGCAATTTTGGTGGCATGGTGATTGACGAACTGCGTAAGGATGCTGCCAAAATAGACTGGGAACCACTGTTGTCCACCGAATGCGTGGACACTAAGGTGCAGATTCTGACAACCAATCTCATTAAGCGTTAAGACGTTCATGCCCCAATTCGCGCTATAAAATTAAAACATTTGCCCACACCTTGGCTTACTGAGGACATAAAGAAGATCATGACAAAAAAAACTGCAGCGAAGACAAAAGTAAAGCACAGGCCAACTCCTTCAAACATGGCAAATTATGTGGCTATAAGAAATCACTGCAACAAGGTGTGTAGGAAAGCACAACGCCAACATATACATAAATCCGTTGAAAACGGTGATCCAGCAAAGGTTTGGAAATTTCTCAACACTTTAGGAGTTGGTAAGACTAGGCACCAATCTATCCCAAACAATATAAATCTCGATTCTCTCGATGCTCATTTCTCTTCTTCTCCCAAATTTGATGGAAATGTTAAAAATAACACATTACAATATCTTTCATCCTTACCAACCCCAGATTATTCTCCTTTTGTCTTCTCGCAATTCACCGATTGTGATGTTAAGAAGAGTATTATGGCAATTGCGTCCAATGCAGTCGGTGATGACTGTATCAGCAGGAAAATGATCCTTCCCATCCTAGATATTATAATCCTTCCAATCCTATGCAACATTTTAAACCAGTCCATTATCCGTGGCATTTTTCCGTCAGCGTGGAAAGATGCACTTATAATTCCCCTACCTAAAAAACCTAAACCTTGTTCCTTTTCAGATTACCGTCCCATATCCTTACTACCTTTCCTGTCGAAAGTCTTTGAACGCCTAATCCACACTCAACTCAGTTCCTTTCTCCATAAAAATTCGCTCCTTAATCCTTATCAATCTGGTTTCCGTCCCGGCCACAGTACCGTCACTGCATTGGTACACATCACCGATGACATTCGGCGAGGTATGGATTGTGGAAATCTTACGGTTATGTCCTTGCTCGATTTCAGCAATGCTTTTAACACCGTGGATTTTCACATCATACTCGGTATTCTCCGCTCTCTTAACATATCTCCAACGGCAATTGACTGGTTTCTTAGTTACCTGTTTGGTCGCTGGCAACGTATACGCATTGAAGAGTCTTATTCCACTTGGTCTATCACGAATGCCGGGGTACCACAGGGTGGCGTGCTATCTCCGTTACTCTTCACGATTTTCATTAATTCTATCTCTAACCAACTACTTTCATCCTACCACCTTTACGCAGATGATTTACAGATTTACACGCAAGCCCCCTTAGATGAGTTACCAGATGCCTGTAGAACCATTAGCACAGATTTGGCCCGGATCTGCGAGTGGACCAAGAAATATGGACTGATGGTGAATCCTGATAAAATTCAGTTAATTATTATTGGTAGCCCAATAATTACTGCAAAAATTAACTGGTCTGATCTACCACTAATTAGTTTTCACGGAAAAGATCTCCTTTATACTAAGAAGGTTAAAAATCTGGGGATCTACCTTGATGAGAGTCTATCCTGGGTACCACAAATACAGGAGGTGAGTCGCAGACTATTTGCACCAGCCGGATCTCTGCGTAGACTACGCAACTTTCTTCCGACTGCTACTAAAATTGCGCTTGCACAATCGCTGTTGTTGCCTATTCTCGACTACGCTGATGTCAGCTATCTTGACCCCACGGAGGAGTAGCTAGACAAACTTGAGCGCCTTCAAAACTTCTGTATACGATTTATATTTGGATTACGCAAATATGATCATGTCTCAGAATTTCGCAACAGACTCAAGTGGCTCCCAATTCGTCTTCGCAGGAATACTCACATTCACATTTTATAATGTTTTATTTAATTCCAGTACTCCTTTTTATCTCAAAGAACGTTTTAAGTTCGTTCATGACACACATATAAGGTCCTTGAGGTCGTCTAAGAATTTGACCCAGGCAATGCCAATCGATTCTAGCAATTACTATGGAAAATCCTTTTCAATTCAAGCTGCACGCCTGTGGAATGGATTGCCACTAGAAATTCGTAAAGCCAAATCGCCTAACATATTTAAGTGTATGTTAAAAAAACACTACCTGTCAATGTAACGTTCCCAATCATTATAGTATTGTTAATTTATCGTATATTGTATAGCTGTCGTTCTACAAGTGCACTGCTTCCTTATATATAATCATATTTTATTTATAATGTGTATTGTATTATATAGTACCTATACATATGTATGTTATAGTAGTATAATATAGTATGTATTTATGTTAGTATATGTGTATATATTTAGGTACTTATTTATGAATATTATATATTACTGACGCTACACTATCAATGAACATGACTATTAACTTACATCATTTCTGTCTATCCGCGGTTGCCTGGAAAAGATCGCTCTATTAGCGATAAGGCCGCCAATTGAACACTAGTTTTAAGTTATATATGTACTTATGTAAATACTTTGTTTGTTTTGGTGTTCAATAAAGTGTAATCTATCTATCTAAAATAATTCTTAAGGGTATATATTCTTACTTAAACTCAAGTATCTCAGAGGAGTACAGATTAATGAGACTATAGATTGGTATTCAAAATTGAATATTGATAATTTGTTGTTTACCCTATCTACGAAGATAAGTTACGATTGAATTTATAAATTTATGAACAACATATTTTAGAACATTAACTTAATATTAATCTAATAAAATGATAGAATGTTTCGTGCCATGCTAAGAAATAAAATAAGCCTATTAAATATTTTCAAACATTGTGTTATATCAATTTGAGAAAATAAGACATCGACTTAGGAATAACTTCATTGAATAGTATTTGCCATCAAACTTGATAGCTACAATGAATTAAAATTATGTCTTAGGCCTAAGTAGCCGCACTAAGTCCCTTAGGTAACAAACTTCAAATTATTGAGCTACTTTTTAACATAATATTTCCCAGCATAGCCTATTAACATACTAGATATTCTAGTTCTGAAAAACTATTATCAATATTACAGAACTCATACTCAAACTACTAAGAAGATACCTAGAAAAGAGGTCTTAAAAACAAATGGCTGGGAAAACTTGGACTAAGTTAGGATCAATTGTTCTAAATGTACTAAGTTTTCTCAGTAACAAGATTCCCTAGATACATCTGGCAGTGCTAATGCATATGCAGGGAACATTGCCACTTCGATACGCACAGTTTTTTAAGCTTTGATCCCGGTATACATCACTAGTAGGTAATGAGAGTGTCTTTTTTAGATTGTATTTTATTGCATGAGGTGAGACACAACATAAAAAGCAAATATCAAAATATTCCAATGGCTGTATTGTAAATTTCAGTTAACTCTTTTAAGAACAGTGACCGCATACAACAATAAAATTTCTATTCTGTTTCGTTTTACGTCTTATAAAGTGTTAAGAACTTGAGAATCAATTACGAAGAGACTAAGGATGTCATTGTTGGGCAAATTAATATAATTGTTCGTCGAGAATGCAGATTCACTTTCTGTTCTTTGCTGTTAACTATTTTCGATTTCGCTGGCTTAGAATAATTTATTACAAATGTTGTCTTCTTATCATTATAATAAATTGGTCTAGAGCAAAGGATGCTGTAGAACAATCTAACATAACAATACATTTTTAATTGGATATTATTGTCAAAGTATTACGAGATATTTACGCATTTATTGGACTCGAGACCTAATGTTCTTTCTTTGTAGACTCCTTTAATACAGATTAAGGCCCTGTTGTTTGATACCATTATTTTGGTGCGTGACAAGATTAAGATATTGCTGCGGGCAATTTAAGTTTAAAAGACAATGTTATCGACTCGGCACTAAAAGTCTTTTAGCTTCGTCGAAGTCAAAGGTAGAATAAGATTTTCTTGTTTTTATAAGCAATTTAATCTTTATTGTGTTTAATGAACCTAAGCCAGTAGATAGGTATAAAATAAATCAATAAGATGGTTCTTTGGCAGTTTCTACTGCCAAAGAACCATCTTATTGATTTTTTTCAATATATATTTCTGATTCCGTAGGCAAACGAGTTCCAATGATTGTTGTGGAAAAGGCCTGCCACGCTTTAAACGGCGTAGCTCAAATTCCATCCTCTAAAAGAATTTAGAGGATGGAATTTGAGCTACGCCGTTTAAATTCTTTTAGAGGATAAAAGGATCAAGGAAGAAAAACTACGTTCCGAGTGCTTGAAGTTTTAACCTATAAAACTTGTGTATTTAATGCTTCCTGCCGTCTAGATAAAGGGTTCTTTTAAGTTGTTTTCAACGTTCCGTCAAGTGAACCGAACGTAACGACGGTCTTTAGACTTGTTTTCATTCAGTATCTGGGGGCATGGTGGCAGTGCCCCCACCAAGTCGAGCAAAAAAGCGGCACGGCCGTACCATCCTTTTCTCGAAGCAATTCAGGCCATTTTCGACCCCCTATAATTTCATTGTGGATAAAACTAGAAGCCAAATTTTTTTGTAACCATGCAGGCATTGTATAAACATAATGTATTTAAAATTTCATTCTATTTGAACTAGTAGTTTAAGAATTATAACGAGTCAAAATTCGTAATTTTGTCACTCACTGACCGATCATCAAAAGTCACTTCAGCAGACATAGAAGCTTCAAATTTAGAATACCATTAGTGTTCAGTAAATGAATCAAGGAAAAATTAAAATATTTTTCAATTTCTGTCCAGTTTTCGAGATACATCAACTGTATAAATAACTATGTAATCCCATATAAATATAAAGTATTACGAAATTATACATACATACATATCGTCACGCCTTTTATCCCCGAAGGGGTAGGCAGAGGTGTATTTCTACACCCACTTTTCGCCAGATATACTTTAGTCCCACGTAATAAGGGGCGAGCCTATTGCCGTACCGGGCACATTTTCAGACTCCGTGCTGCTACTGAGAAAGAAAACCCAATAACTCTGCCCGACCCAGGAATCGAACCCGGGATCTCCCGATCCCACGCGCACATTTATGCCGCGAGACCAACGAGGCAGTCGTATAGGGTTTGATGTCGAGTTTTCCGTCTCTACGCAAAGATGGTATTTGCATCGTGTTATCCCTTAGTCGCCTCTTACGACACCCACGGGAAGATAGGGGGTGGTGACACTTGTATTCTATGCCGTCAACCACACGGCATACGAAATTATATTTGCAGTTAGAGCTTTAATTAAGAAAATTCTTTGTTGATGTACAAGAAATAGAAGGTACCGGCAAGGACAAAAGTAAGACTATCTACAAAAAGAAATGAGATCTCCTAAAAACAATACTTGTCAAAAATACCAAGTCTCGCGACTTACTCGCTTACGTACTTACTTACTTAGATATACTTTATTGCACACCAATACATAATTGAACAGTACATTAATTATAAGTAACTTAGACTTTGGTATATGTACAATCGGCGGCCTTATCGCTAAGTGCGATCTCT
Source organism: Euclidia mi (assembly GCA_944739405.2). Lineage (NCBI taxonomy): Eukaryota > Metazoa > Arthropoda > Insecta > Lepidoptera > Erebidae > Euclidia > Euclidia mi. The sequence goes on along the minus strand of OX123186.2, from coordinate 31,436,592 downwards.
TCCAGGCTACCTTTGGATGGACAGGAATGATGTTAGCAATTTTTCGTAGCGATGGTGTAGTACTGGCTGACTTGGATAGCAAGATAATTTAAAATTAAATACATACATACAATTTAATTATATTATGGAATCTGTACATATACAATACATACATAAATAAACATATACATACAATTTAATAATACTATGGAATATTTACATAGACAATACATATATAAATAAACATATATCATAGATATTACTTTGAATATATATAAACATATTCAGAACAAACAGATACAGTAAAAAACAAGGAAACGAAAAATCAGACAACCGTTAAATCAACAAGTTAGTAAATAGTGATTTTTAACTAGGTTTTTAAATATAGGTAGAGATTTTGCCCTTCGAATTTCTAATTGTAAACCATTCCACAGGCGGACAGCCTGAACAGCAAAGGATTTGGCGAAGTAATTTGTGGAATGCTTTGACATCTCCAGCGTTAGATCCTCAGACGACCTCAAGGACCTTACATGTGTGTCATGAAGGAACTTAAAACGTTCTTTGATATAAAAGGGAGTACAAGGATTGAACAGAACATTATATAACAATGTGAGAATGTGTGTATTCCTGCGAAGACGAATCGGCAGCCACTTGAGCTTATTACGAAAATCTGAAATGTGATCATATTTGCGCAGTCCAAATATAAATCGTATGCAAAAGTTTTGGAGATTCTCAAGTTTATCTAACTGCTCCTCGGTGGGGTCAAGATAGCTGACATCAGCATAATCGATTACGGGCAGAAGCAAGGATTGAGCAAGGTCTACGCAACGAACCTGCTGATGCAAATAGTTTGCGACTCTCTTTCTTGAATTTGCGGTCTCCAAGACAAAGTTTCGTCCAAGTAGATCCCCAGATTTTTCACAGTTTTGCTGAAGGTCAGATCTTTGCCATCAAAGCTGATTTTAGGTAATTCGGACCACCTAATTTTCGAGACCAGTTTGGGGCTGCCAATAATAATGAGTTGAGTTTTCTCAGAATTTACTTGAAGACCATATTTATTGGTCCACTCACAGATGCGCGCCAAGTCCGTGTTAACGGTGGTACAGGCTTCAGATAACTTATTTAAAGGTGCTTGCGTATAAATTTGCAAATCATCTGCATAAAGGTGGTAGGATGAAAGTAATTGGTTTGAGATAGAATTTATAAATATCGCGAAGAGTACAGGAGATAGCACGCCACCCTGTGGCACACCGGCATTAGTATCAGACTAAGTTGAATAAGAATCTTCAATGCGTATACGTTGCCGGCGACCAAACAGGTAACTATGAAACCAGCCAATTGCCGATGGAGATACGTTAAGAGAGCGTAGAATGCCAAGTATGATGTGAAAATCTACAGTGCTAAAAGCATTGCTAAAATCGAGTAAGAACAGAACTGTAAGATTGCCACTATCCATACCTAGCCGAATGTCGTCAGTTACGCGAACCAATGCAGTGGCAGTACTGTGGCAGGGACGGAAACCGGATTGATAAGGATTTAGGAGGGCATTTTTATGCAGGAAGGAAGTCAATTGTGAGTGAACTAGACGTTCAATGACTTTCGACAGGAAGGGTAGTATTGATATGGGTCTATAGTCTGAGAAAGAACAGGGTTTAGGTTTCTTGGGCAAAGGAATGATCAGTGCATCCGTGCAATCAGATGGAAAGATGCCACAGGCCACGGAATGATTTAGGATGTGACAAAGGATTGGAAGAATTTCTTCTAGGATGGGGAGGATCATTTTACGGCTGATACAGTCACTGCCGACCGCATTAGACGCAACTGCCAGTAAACTCTTCTTAACATCACTAGCAATGAATTGCTTGAAGGTAAAGGGAGAGTAATCTGGGGTTGGCAAGGATGAAAGATATTCTTATGTAGATTTTTTCATATTTCCATCAAATTTGGGCGAAGTAGTGAAATGTCTATTGAGAGAATCGAGGTTAACTTTGTTTGGGATGGATTGTTGCCGTGTTTTACCAACTCCCAGAGTTTTAAGAAATTTCCAGATTTTTGCTGGATCACCATCTTCAACAAATGTATGAATATATTGGCGTTGCGCTTTCCTACACACCTTGTTGCAGAGATTCCTTATGGCCACGTATTTTTCTTGATTGATAGGAGTAGGTCTGAGCTTCAGTTTGGCCTTGGCAGCAGATTTTTTGGACATAATCTTTTTGATATCTTCTGTTAGCCAAGGAGCTGGTAAATGTTTTAGTTTAATGGTGCGAACTGGTGCATGAACGTCATATAATTCAATGAGCTTATTTGTGAAAATATGGACTTTGGTATTGACACACTCTGAGGAAAACAGAGGCTCCCAGTCTATATCAATGGTATCCGCACGCAACTTGTCAAGATCCATGCCACCAAAATTGCGCCGCAATTCTATCTTCAGCTTCGATTTAGGTGGGCTTAGTCTGTATGATACAAAGACGAGGTCGTGGTAGGAAAAAGCGTCTGCTGTACACTGACCATGCTTAGAGACGAAATTAGGAGAAGAGACAAAGATAAGGTCAAGTAGAGAAGGAGTACAGTTTGGGAAGTAATGAGTAGCGTTAAGGTCTAAAATTGACAAGTTACATGACTCTATAGCATGTCGAAGAGAGGCAGCACGAGAATTATGTTTAAGGAGGCAAGTGTTAAAGTCACCCATTATGATAGTGTGGTTATATAGAGGTGTTAAATTTTCTAATAGTTGCTTGAAAGATGAAAAAAAGTTATGGCGATTTGAAGGTGAATAGTATACGCCTAGCAGTACTTTAAGGTGCTGAAGTTCTACTTCCAAGAAGAGATGCTCGCCTGTATTCTGCAGTGGCGGCTGTGGAGACATAGAGACTATGTTATAAGAGATCTGATGACGTAGGTATATGGCTACACCACCCCCACTACCGGATACGCGATCATTTCTTATTAGGTTGAATCCTGGAAGAGAATAAGATGCTGAAGGGAGACATGGTTTTAGCCATGACTCTGAAACGAGGACAGCGTGTATGTGTTTGCAGTCTAGGTTAGCCAGCATATCAAGGAAATGGGCTGGAATACTTTGTGCGTTTATATGGACTACATTAAAGTTTTGTGGTACGTCTGAGAATTGTGACTGGAGAATGTCGCTTAGTAAACGAACACTTTGAAAACTATCATTTAAACTTGTCGCAGACAGGAACGTATCTTCATCGTTACTTAAGTCTGTATCTGACATTCTATAACTTTATAAATATCAAAAATGTATAAAATAAATATAAATATTATATAAATAGATTTACGGTATAGTAATAAACATATCAATAACTATGTTAATAATAAACCAGTTAAGCTTCACATTGTGTCCACCCGCCAGTAGCGTATAACAAAGGTAACATAAAAAAATTATTTAAAATATGATACCAACAAATTTTTCAAAAAAACGAAAAAAACTGCAGAAATACACATGCATATAAATACAAAACAAGTGGAACGAGATAAAAAAACAAGTATTCAAACTTTATGCACCTAGCGTGAAACGGAACGTCAAATGTCATTGACATTACTGACATTACAAGCTTTTGTTATATTTGTAAAACACGGTACATAAAGTAAATAAACAATAAGAAATGAGTGAAAAGTGAAGGTGCATAAAGATTGAAAGTGATCACTGTAAAAATACATACAATAACGCCCACGGATACCATGTTAAACCTATTTCTGCGAAGCTGCAGCTCTCTTGGATTTTGCGGTGGTTGGTTTGGAGACCACTTTCTCAGCTTCGGCGAGTTTGCTGAGTCTGCTTGTTTTTTATTTTGCTGAGATCTCCGACGGAGGTGATGCGATAGCGCTTATCATCAGGGCCCAAGATGTGTATAAGACCTTCTCTCGTCCAGCACTTAGCAACTCCAAACTTCGCCCGAGCAGCCATACAAGCATCGTGTCGCGAACGTGTCAAGAACTCCGACACGGTAAAGCCCGTACCTTTGAATTTTGTCTTCGCAAACCAAATTTTGTCACGAACCAAACACTTGCAGACACTTGCAATATCGGCCTCGCCTTATTGCTTGAAGTTTGGCGTCCCATCCTGTGACAACGCTGGATGTCATCAGCCACGAAGGAGTCAATTTTGAGATGCTGTTTGACAGCCTGAACCACCAAACTGGATGTCTCTTCGTCCTTACGCTCCTACACACCGTGAAGCAGCAACATCTTACGTCGGCTACGCGTTTCAATTTTGTCCATCTCACGGCCAACAAAATCAAGCTGCTGCGAGAAAGACTTCAATGTCTGCATTACGAAGGACTTGAATGATGCGAATTCATCTGCCAGAGTCTGGGTACATTGTGATGATTTCTTTTGCAGCTCCGCTTAAAAACTTGCCATCCGCTTCTCAAAATAAGTCTGCATATCCAGTATTTTTGACGTGTTGAAAGTTTCCATTTTGAGTGTTTTGGTGAAATTTGTTAGTTTTAAGGAATAACGCTAAACCAGCAGGTATTTATTACAAGCTTTAACTTTTGTGCATTAAAATGATTTAATAATTGAAATTAACTAATTTATTTAAATTTTTCTAACGAGCTATTTTTTTTTAAATCTTTATTTTTAATGTAGGGGTTTTAGTCAAACAGTGACTATGTCACCCCCGTAATTCATAAGCTTACAAATATTGTACGTTTATATATCAGCCTAGGTAAGTATTTTAAGTACATAAGATATTAAAACTAAGACATTGTAAATTACTCATCTTCTAAGGATGTATAATATATCTTGAGTAGCTTCTTGGCCTCATCTGACAACGGTGAGGCCAAGAAGCTATTACAAGTTCCCACATTACAATCATTAAGAAACAAACAGCTGCGACGCAGAGCAGCACTCCGAGCACATTCCATCAAAACGTGGTGTATATCTTCCACTTTGTCACATAGAGTACAGTTCTGAGAATTGGACAGCTTCATAAGAAATTTAAACTTATTTGTTGGAATGTGTCCGGAGCGCAACCTAAGCAGCCCGACTATATATTTCCTATCTATATTAGTCTGATCAAACCACGAGTAGCGAGGAAGGTCGAACTGTATAGTTTTATACCAAATACCAATAGAGCGCGACCGCTCATCGAAATATTCATTCCATGACTGACGGCATGTATGTTTTACTAAGGATAAAGCTTCACTATAATAATAATATTCATTTATTTGCAGACTGTTAGGTCCATAGGATTAGTGTTACAAAACGACTTATAGACTATTGTTAGTAAAACATACATAACTACATAAATACAAATGATAATACAACACAGATAAACACAAAATCACGGGACACTCAGACTTACACAACAAACAATATGATAACTTTATTTAATTTAGTTGGGTGTGTAGTCTCACCCATCGGCCGTGCATCTGACAGTCCCAGCGGTTTGACAATGCTTTCAGCATGCCGTGGGAGCTGGCGCATGTCCTATGTCGGAGCGAGGCGCATCGCTTCCGTATGATGGCATAGAAGTCATCAACTCTCGCGTTGGCAAACATGCCTGATGCGCTACAAAATCGCGGCAGCCCCACGAGCATCCTGAAAGCATTATTATACTGTATGCGCAGAGCGTTGTATGCCCTCTGTGTATATTTGACCCACAGACTGCAAGTGTAGAAGTTTTGGCAGTAGGCTCGAAAGAGAGTCATTTTGACTTCGTGCGAACATCGTGCAAATCTGCGGGCCAACATATTACTTTGGACACACAGCGCCCTACGCTCCCTCTCTATGTCAAAGTCGTCACATAGATCCTCGGTGACCCAGTGACCCAGGTACTTAAACTTTGTAACCCGCTTCAGCGGTGTGCCTGCTAGTGAGACGTGCGGTACATTAAAGTCACTTTTGGAACTGACTTTAAAAACAAGCAACTCACTTTTACTCACGTTGTACCTGAGCCCATGAGCCATGGCGTAGTCCTCACACAACTTCAACAGCCTTCTCACTGAGCTAATTGATGGGCCGAGCAATACCATGTCGTCCGCATAGCTGATGTTGTTCATAGCAACACCATCAACATGACAGCCGACACGGGCATTGCTGAGCCTAACAATCAGCTGGTTTATATACAGATTAAAGAGGCGAGGGGAGGAAATGCCCCCCTGCCTCACCCCACACTTCAATCTGTATTCCTCAGACATGGCACCCGCCCATCTAACGGTATTTACCTGATTAGCGTACCAAAATTGTAAAAGACTTATTATGCCGGCGTCTACTTCACTCTCGTTTCTTAATTTTTTCCATAGAAGGTCATAAGACACAAGGTCAAGTGCCTTAGAGAGGTCCAAGAAACACGCATAAACTGCTTGAGACACATAATTGCACTTTCTGTCGACAAACCGGGTCTGAAGCCAAACTGCGCGTCGTGCAAAATTAGTTTAGGGGCCATGTATGTATCCAGCAGACTATCCAGTACCTTGGCTATGATGGTTGCTAGAGATATGGGCCTATAATTGGTTGGGTCAGCTGTGTCACCGGTTTTGTTCTTTATTATAGGTACGACAACAGTTTTCATAAGAGATTTAGGCAGATACGAATGGCTTGTACATAGACTAAAAAACATAGCCAATATTCTTGGCAAATGTGAACCCGCATACTTGAGGTGCTCGACGCTGAGGTGATCATGGCCAGGTGACTTACCTCTAGTCATATTTTTAATAACTTGTTCGACATCTTTAGCAGTGAACTTTACTCCCAGCTTCATGTTCACGTCAGCGCCTAGCACCCTCGGCTGCGTTACATCAACCAACGACTCCGTCAAGGGCATCACTTTGAACTGGTTTAAAAACACATTTGCTATATTTTTAGGGTCATGCTTACCACCAACACTTACGGGGAGGCTGGACCTAGGGTTTAACTTATTTGTGTTTTTCCAAAAGTTGCCAAAGTCCTTAGCTTTATGATGTTCAGCAATAATATCTAATTTAATTTGTTTTTAATTTTTCCGACATGACTTTAATTTTCTTTTAAAAATTTTTCTTGTATTACGCATTGTATCAAATTCAATGCCCGAATCCGGTTTGCCACATAACTGCCATATTTGAAAAGCGTGTCGAGCCTCCTCGTAAGCTGTTTTTACATGTTTGTTCCATCCCAGTAACGGTTTATATTTCCTAGGCTTATTAGCTGTCGCACTACAGTTCGCAGACTGTTGTAGAATCGATATTATTTTGGTGTACATATCGTCCAAGACAACTTTATGACCAGTGTTATTACAGTGAAAGTCAGCACAGTACCTAAACTCAGATGGAAAAACTATTTCTCGTAAGCCAATGTTACACATTTCTTCATATACATCTATCTGGTATGTATCACGCTGCCCCCAGATAATATTATTACAGGAAGATGTAGGTAAAACTATGTTCGGTGTAATTAGTCTTAAGTTACATTCTATCTGTAAGGGCAGGTGATCCGACCAATACACATCGTACAGTACCTTAATGCTAGCAATTGTCCGTAGTGCAGCCTCTGTAGTAACACAATGATCAAGCCAGCGCCTACACCCGTGCGCATCGCTCACAAACGTGTATGAGTCACGCGGCAGGCGCTCGAGATCAGCACAAGACCAGTTTTGCTCCTCACAGAACCCAAGTAGTTCACTATAAAACAGCTCATCCGTATATACGCCGTTTCGATATTATTTGTTTCCATTATAGCCGCAATTTCACTTAGGCAGTCCGTAAACTCGATAAGATTTACACTTGAATTGGTAGGCGTATACACAGAGAATATGAGTATATCTCTGTCACACAGATTCACTTTAATTGCTGCGATACGCACACTCTTACACTGAATAGCACTAACCGACGAGAACACGTTTTTACGCCACAGAAGTGCCACACCCCCGTAGGGGCGTCCCCGTACCACACCCGCCGACGTATCCACTGCTGAAGTGCCGGTGAAAGTGAATTCATGGTTTATACTACCCAAAAATGCAAAGTCGTGAGGCATGAGCCAAGTCTCCTGCAGTGCTATAATGTCCGCAGATGCGCACAGTCGTCTGACACAGTCAACAGACGTCATAACGCATTTACAATTAAAGCTTGTTATGTTCACGGGTTTATCCATTGATTTGTTTTTTGAATACAATGAATTGCCTGAAGGATACACCTTCTGGCCACATATTCTCATCCATAAATATTTTTAATTTCGCCTTTGGTATCAAAAATTTGTATGCTTCATAGCCTTTACATCTCTTCATATTTATTTTTTCAGGCACAATTGTTACTTGTGTCTTGCTAAATACATAGTCCGCTATATCCTTGGTGGTGGCGGCCGTGTCAACATTGTAAATGTAAAATGGAATTTTCATATCCGCAGCCTTAAACTTGTTGTCCGGGATGATTGCACCTTTACCTAGGTTGCCAATAAAACGATTAGCCGAAGTCTTCTTTTTACGGTGTTCCACCTTTTTCCACTCTCCATCCTTTGCAATATTTGCCCATGAGTTGTCAGCCGCACATGGTTCCACAGATAAGCCTCTCTTATGTGAGCCATTATTATTTTAATCATGCTTCGCCCGGTGCTGCACATGAACGCAGGCCTCTTGTACTTCAATCCGGTTGTTCGGAACCGCAGTATCTATAGTGGCCTCCACGCGCTGCGTGCGCGTCGCTTTGTGTGCGAGAGAGGCGGGTGCCCCTGTATTCACTGTGCGAGGGAGAGCGCGCGGTGAAGAGCGGGACGTCGCATCTTGCGTAGCGATAATATCACCTGCATGGGGGGTATCGGTCGTTGACCTAGTTCTCGTTGACCCACTTGTTTTTATTTCTGCACAGCTGTTTCTTATCTCCTTGTTTTGCAAGTCATTGTGTGATTCATTGCATCTATTCTCGCCTACATCCATGTATGAACTCTCGTCTAGTATAAATGCGCCTCTTTGCCGGTTAATGTAAGTCTCTGAGCTATCGATAGGCGAGTGTTCGAGATGTTGAAAATGACTTGTTCTACTGTATAGTTCCTCAACATGACTTATCGTGGCGTAGTTTTCTTTAATGGACTTCACCTCGGATTGCAGGATTCGGACAGATTCGGACTATAATATGGCAAACAGTTATAGTGAATACCGTCGTTAATTGCCTGGCGTGCGGTTCGATCTGCTTCCTCGTTACCCACGATACCGACATGAGAGGGCACCCACTGGATAACAATAGATTTACCGGAATTCTGAATCTTACGAACGGTTTCCAGGATTGAGTAGGCTATCGGTGGACCTCGAAAATTCAAGGATATCCGAGCCAAGTGTTGAAGCGCACTTCTGGAGTCAGAAAAAATAACAAAATTTTTGCTATGAGCCACCGACAGGATATAAGATAAAGACTCGGAAATCGCTATTAACTCAGTGTGCATTATGGATATACTAGTATGAATGCTGAATCTCATTCTCACATCAAGCTGTGGATCGAAAAAAGCTGCTCCGGCGCTCGCCTCTTCTCTGGACCCATCCGAAAAGATATGATAGTAATTGTTATATGCCTTAAACATAAATGTATGACACTGATTTCTTAACATGGTTATATGAGTTAATCTTTTAGCTTTGGCAATACCTTCTATATTTATTCTTATAGTTTCTGATAAATCAAAATAAGTTATCCACTTATCTAAGAAGTATATTAGCAACTTGTCTGAGTTATACATAGGGTAATCAAAATATTTTCTGTGGGCTGAGATTAACAAAGGCAGTTTCTTATTTCTCCAGTAGGTTTGATTGCAACATGTGTTAAGGTTTTCTATCGCCTGGATCGTTGCATTATTAGTGAAAGATTTTGCTCTCATCCGAAACTTTCCTACCAGGTATATTCTGTGAGTTTGTAATGGCGGCAAACAACTCGCTTTGCATAACATGGATTGGTGTTGTTTTGATAAAATCTCCGATGACGCGCATAGCCTGATTTTGAACCCTTTCCGGTTTTTGTAAGTGCTTGTTAGTGCTAGTGTCATATAAGAAACTGCCGTAGTCGAGTCTACTGCGAATCATCGAAATATATAACCGTCTAAGGTGTTTCGGGTGAATTCCCCAGTTACTGCTGGCTAACACTTTAAAGACGTTAATATATTTAAGTAATATCTCCTTGATTTCGTTGATATGTCTGCCCCATTTCAGACTCCTGTCTAACCACATACCTAAGTATTTAATACTATCTATACTCTGTATAAATATATTATTGCCTAAATCTAGATTTAAATTAGTATTCCTTTTGCCTCTGCTAAAAATACAAAATTTTGATTTCCTGTATGAAATGCTGAGACCTATCTCCTTAATTAGAGTACAAAAGCTTAATACTGCACCTTGAATATTACTAATTGCTTGAGATACATTTTTTTCGAACTATAAATTACAAAATCATCAGCTTATTGTGAAACAAATACTTGTTGAATGTTTTGACAAATTTTAACAGTGACAATATTAAACAGAATCGATGACAACGGGTCGCCTTAGGCTACCCCCCCGTGGGATCTCCACCTTGTCGTGGTGGGGGGGCTCAGTAGCCGTGGATTGGTCACCCGCGGTGAAGCTAAGAGGGATCCAGGAGGGGACGCTCCGCGTGGGCTTGGAGGGGCCTGCGCAGGACGCGTCCAACGGTGCGGGTGCGAGGGACAGTTCGTCTGTCCCTCGCATTTGGTAGCGGTCGCGGGGGGAGAGGCGTGTCGGTGTTGCGTTGCCGCGCGCCCTATCTCCCGCGACCAAATGGGGGCGCACCATCGTTGTGTCGTGGTGGGGCCGCAGAGGAAGAGGAGATGCGGTTTTGCGTTGCCGTCCTCCCTATCCTCTGCGGCCGCTGGGTGTTTTGGCGGCGGAGCCCAACACCTTCATCCGCCGCCAAGGGGGTTTCGTTCGGGGCCCGCCTAACCATCTGGCGGGCCAATACCCGTCGGGGGGTAGCGAGGAATGCTTCAGTGAAACCCTACCCTCCGACACACGGGTACATGGAGGAAGTCGAGGTGGTTTTTAGTGGAAACACCACATACTCCGGCTCTTATTTCCCCCAAGAGTCGGAGATCCGAAGGGATTTTCCACCTCGTAAAAAAAAAAAAAAACAAAAGGGTTCGCCTTGGGCTATGCCCGTTCCTGTATTACGGTTGATAAAATCTCTGTTGCTTATTTGAATAGAGAGCACCCTGTCATGTAAAACTTCCCATAGATAATTACACAAAGTAGCACCGGCACCGAGACCGTGTAACATGTTTAACAGGCTTATTACATTAACATTGTTATAAGCTCCGTGGATATCCAGAAAGCATCCGACAGTAGGAGCTCCTTGCGTAAATCCAATTTGTATACGTGAGACCAATCGTGATAGTTTGTCCAGGCAGGATTTTGAGCGTCTGAATCCCGTCGTTTCATCGGAAAGAAGGCCGTTTCTCACGAGGAACCACTCAAGTCTACGGGTTATAATTGTATGTAGGATCTTACAGGGACAAGACAAAAGGGCAATTGGTCTGATGCCTGATGACTGACCGCTCACACTACTTGGTTTCGGAACCGCGACTATATTAGCCTGTTTCCACTGTCTCGGTACGAAAGCAGACGCTAGAAATCTGTTATATAAAGAAACGAGCAGCTGTTTATCTGTGTCTGGCAGATTGCTTATCATTGAATAAGAGATGTTGTCCAAACCTGGTGCCGTATCAGACCACTTGATACAGTTGTTGAGTTCGCTCACCGAGATTGGATCACACAGACCCTTATCAGGTGATACAAAATTAGGTTTTTGAGGTGACACGAAGTCCGGAGCACGGCTACACAACAAGGTTTCAGATTTTTCTTTATCTACACATGGTCTAACTTTCCTATACCCTTTAAGCCACTTCATTCGTCTCCACATCTCATTTGAGGAAGTTGTACTGTCTATACTGTTACAGAAAGACTGCCACGATTTGGTTTTGCTTCGATGAATTGCGGATCGCGCTGTTTTTACTTTTCTTTGTAGTTCACTAAGATTGTCAGGGGTTGGATTCTGCCGAAATTTAGCTAAGGCTAAGCGCCTCTCTGCAACAAGTCTAGACAGGTCTTGATTCCAGAATGGCTTAGGCACAAAACGTTGTGCTCTCAAAGGGTTATTACAGATCTTCGAGACAGGGATAAAATCTGTGGCTGCTTGATTCACTATATCTATATAGCTATCATAAGCTAATTGTAGGTCCAAAAGAAATGTTGTATCTTGCAGTCTCTCTTCTATTTTAACTTTGTATCCAGTCCAATCAGCTTTCTTAAAAAGTCTTACCATCCTATAAGGCGGAGATGATAACATTTCTATGTTGAATTTAATCATTAGGTGGTCACTCAATCACTGCCCAGGCATTCGTTTATTATCCTCCAGTTAAATTTCAAAGCGATGTCAGCTGAGGCAAAAGTAATATCCGGTGCAGTCTTTTGAGGGATCCCATTAACCAGTGTAATGCGTGTCACGCTGCCGTCATTTAGGGAGACAAAGTTGTTATCAATCGCACTGTCAAATATTTCACCACCTCGTGTGTCCGTTTTAGACGACCAATTTGAATGGTGCCCATGAAAGTCGCTATTAGCGATTTTGTGTTAAACCGGCCGAATAGATGGTCGCAGTCCCTTGTAGATGTTCTTATATTTGGATGGCAGTATACACACACAATATTTTCAATGAACTCGCCATTATGAATTCTGATGTGTATTATTTCGATTTGTGTGTTAGGATGTGCGAGGTTTACTTCCTGGGCCTGGATTGACCAGTGCACTAATATCACTACTCCGCCATAGCCATCGTAACGATCCTTCCTAAATATATTTCCGACATTGTCATCTAGCCAAGTCTCAGAAATGACTACAACGTGGATTTTTTCCCGGTTTAAAATTGCTTCTAGTTCAGTAACTTTTGGGCGAAGAATTCGTGCATTCCACTGTAATATGTTTAAATTAATACCACCCATGCTGTTTGAGGAATGCAACGCACGCCAAGTCTGACAGGTACTGCACTGCAAAAGATACTACATAGTTATAAATAATTTCAACACATCCTTTAATCGCTTCTCCCCATGACAAATTCTTTTCTGTAAATTTAAGGTGTATTTTTTTCCATAATATGCTCCATGAAATCTTTGCTTCGTTTTCTAAACGTTCCTCTGATGGAGATTCTGCCTGTGACTAGCTTTCATCCATGCTCGCTTCCGAAACAGTATCAAGAATAATATCCTCGATGCTATCGCTTTTTTCTTTGTTACTCTTCTTATTGCTTCTTTTTTTTGTTTGTTTAATAATATTGGCATATGTTTCTCTTTGCTCTTGGGTTTTGCAAGCCTCTGGGGCTACGGACTCGGGTCTGTGGCAATTCTCATCTTGTTTGCTTCTGGGCCGTAATTCTGGGCAGTCCTCTACTTGAGGGGGCGAGGCAGTCGGGGTAGGTGGCACGTATAGAGTGAGTGCTCGCTTGTACGAGCAATTGAACTCCGCCATTAGTTCACGTATCTTCCTCTCTCGAGCAAAAATAGGGCACGACTTAGATAAAGCCATATGCTTGCCTCCACAGTTGTTACAATTAAACTTTGTAGTGTCACAATTCTCATGATTTGCCGAACACTTGGGGCAAACTATTTTATAAGAAGGACAGACTTTTAATACGTGCCCATAACGCCAACACCGCGAGCATTGTGTTACTGGGAACACGTAAGGGTCTATATTGACTCGAACGTCAAAGACGGTGACATATGAAGGTAATGAAGATCCTTCAAAACAAAGTCTAATCGACTCTCCATCTTGCCATTTACCATCCTCCGTATTCCTTCGTTTAAGCCTTTTGACCCCTAAGATTACCGCAGAGTTACATTTTAAGCTGGCTAAAATTTCCTCCTCCGACAGGTCAAGGTCGATATTTTTCATCACCCCGTACGATTGGTTTATTTCGAATGTTTTTTGGCACCTGTAACCGCTTTCATTAAATAATTTGCTGTTGCAAAGGGCTTCTGCGCTTTCCTCTTTGCTGAATTGTAATAACACCTTAAAGTGGTTAATATATTTGATACAGGAAACATTCTGTATATTTTCAGATTTTAACATTTTCGCCAGTTTAAATTGTCTAGGTAGTTTCTCGCTGCAAGTAATGCATATCTCAATTTTATCCTCCGGGATCCTTGTAACATCGTTAGTGCCTGTCCCCTTTGCAAACACTTTTCCCTTTCTTCCCACTGTCTGCCACACCTCTTCATCGTTTATTTCTCTATTCCTCTTCGATAATAAACTTCTCATCTCCCTCTGGCTATTATCTCCTTCCACGACTTCCTCCATATCGCACTCATTCATATTACTGTTTACTCTCTCACTATAACGCTGCATTAACACCGCTAAATCATCCAAACGGTCTTGCTCACTATGATTATTTATTTCGCATCCGTTCATGTAAATAAAATAAGCAGTGAACGCGTGTTGTCAACTTGCGAGCGGATAATTCGGTTTGCTATCGAAACAACTAGCCACCGCGTCCGATAATAACAAGCGCCCGCGCGCGACTGTGAACGAGCTATTTTAAATTCGACTTTATGTTCCAACTACTCACCAATATACTACGCAATCGCGTAATCCATGTAATCCAAGTCGGTTAATTACAAATAACCAAGTCGGTTAATTAAAAATCTTAATGTTTTAAATAAATATATTGACTTGGCAATCGCATTAAACAATCTAATTTATATAAGTATTAATTATGAGATATATTGCGTTTTCATGCGATGGCCGAGTCAATCTATTTATTTTAAACATTAAAGGTTTTTAATTAACCGACTTGGTATTACATGGATCGACTTTTTACGGTCGCGAGACTTGGTATTTTTGACAAGTATTGTTTTTATGGGATTAAGTTTTACGAGTCTAGGAACTTTAGCGAGCATTTGCGATCTTACTAGTTGATGTTGGGTTTAATAGACCTGATATATAAACTGTTTTATGTATTGTAGAAACAAATGTTGACAAAACGTTAAATATAGTGTTTATTATTAGTTGAATTGATTAAAATATATGTACAGATATGACGTACCTACACTTTTATTGTTCGATTCAACAACCACCTACGTGGAAATTCATATTTTCCTTAAAAAATATCATAAGAAATGAATACATATAGAAACAAATGTTGACAAAACGTTAAATATAGTGTTTCTCTTATTTGGACCCATTTCCAAGAAAATATCTTGGCAGGAAGAACCATTAAATCCTATTTGAAAACGTTTAGATAATCTGTATGAATTTACCAGTACTTTAAATCATTATTCCTTTTAATTATTAATTGGTTAGCAAATAAATTAAAATGTGTAAAACAACTATTGCACGCTAAATTATAATTAATTATTGCTATGTTAAATAGTCTAATTATTACTCGACTTCACACGCGGCTCTACTTGCGTAGATTTAACGGCTTGGCCACGGGGACCGGTGACGCGACCTGCGACACGACCGGCGACGCGACAATTCGCGCGACGCGAAAAACATGCCACGGGCACACGCGTTCGCTGTCGCGACCAGTGTAGACCAGGAGCGAGATGACATTAGCTGAGATCTTTTTATGAAATTTAGCTTGACATTGTACGGACTTTGGTGGCAATATCACATATGTTTCAACCCGGCAATCGAACCCGAGACCTCATGATCCGCTAACAATACCGCAAGATCACAGAGGCAGACTTGATATTGTGTACCTAACCACGGTATTGAAAACTATAGGTACTGTATTTTATCTTTATAGAAACGGTCGGAACGCGATATATACCTACGAGCGTCAGGCTCGGTACCCACCTAACCTACTGCCACTACTGCATACCAAACTCAAGGCGCTTCGGTATACATTCTGTAGGTACCTACTGAATGCGTACTGAGCCGACGCTTGTAGGTATTGTAAGTCGAGTTTTGAGTTAAAATACGGAAAAGCTTATGTAGGTAAGTGTGATCTAACTAACTAGGTATATGCACTTCTAAAAACTTATTTAGGTATTTTGAAATCACAGACAGACACTTCAACTTTATTTATACTGTATACATTTATGTAGATATAAATAACATCCAGACGTTCGTAATAGCTAGCCTAACTAAAAATTCTAAGAATAATATCATGTTCACGGAGAAATAAACTAAAAATGTTATACTGACTCAGCTCCGACGCTAGTCGCCGCGACTACCGCTCGACGCCGTGGCGTGCGCCGTACCAATCCATACATTTGTTTTGGTCGCGCGACGTGTCGCGCGACACGCCGCTGTGCCGCTCGGTGCTATTCGCCGGTCGCGTCGCCGGTCGCCGCTGCGCGTGGCATGCTTAGAACATTTCTATACATTTGATTCAGTCGCAAGTCGCGTCGCCCGTCGCTCCGCGCGAATTTTCGCTGGAGCGAATTGTCAGTGACCAGGCCATAACATCTAAACTTTGAAATCAAACTACGGTTTACAGATTCTATGATTCTATATATATATTGGTTTTAAAGATTTCTAGGTCATTCAAACCGAATGACGTACAAATTATTTTTTTTATTACTAGGCGACATTCTTCTTAACTTTTCTCGGAAATCACACTGTTGTACAAAAATCTATGCGGTAGTCTTTTTTACATATTGCGTTCATTCAGACAAACAGGACAAAAATGGGAGTACATTTTATAATACTTATATCATCATAAGAATGATTTAAAATCAAGAATGTAACATGTGTAACATGCAATAACTATATGTTAACCGTTTCATTTTTAGCTTGTTGAAACTCGCGATCCACGGCTAAAGTTCCAAGTTTTAACGATGCATCCAACGTATGGCCCGCCGCTTCCACTTTTATCGTATTTTGCAATATTAAGTAATAAGTTTGTAGCGCATAATATTGAATTTCTTGCTGTGTACTTGTTAAGCTGTATTGTACAATGTAGGCACAGATTGCACGGATAAAAACTGAACACAAATCAACATTACGTTACGCTGTTTTTGTGATATCTACATGTAGCTGCTGCTGCTGAAATTCCCTTGGCTCGCTCATAGAGTCGAAGCTCACTAGAAACTGGTTTTGTATACGACTGTCAATGTGGGTGTAAAGTAGCAATGGAAGCGACTACAAATTATACACAAGGTGAATTATTGTGTAAGGTTATATGGTTTATTTTAAGTATATTTTGTAATACCACAGTAAAGTATATATTACTTCTTTTGGCATCTTTCTTTCTTCACCCAACACAACATAAACAAACCCCACATACACAAGACGAAAATATTGTAGCCACTAATACCAAAGCTATAACTTAGCAGTGTAGCCAACTCTACATATTATTACAATTCTGCGTACCTACTTACTTAAAATATATAGAGATTTCTATAAATAGACTCGACCTTATTTTCTCTCTTTAAATAAAAACAAATACAAACAAATTTGTAATGGTCGTGATGAAATCGTTTAGTAGGTCCTTAATTCTCCTAAATTAGTTAAGCTTCTAATAGCACTAGGAGTAAATCCTGTGTCACAAAGGACCTGACGAACATTCAAGCAACGGACATAAGGAACATCTAGACTCAAAACAACCACTTGTAGAGCACATTAAGTAGTACCCCGTGTGGTGATCAAACCAACGACACTAAGCGCTGCGGTAAACGGTACGGCAGGCACCTAAACCTCTACGTCATACGTGCAATCAAATAAGGTACAATCAAACAGGTCGGCGGTGGACGAGTTTGAAAAAAATTCCCTTGGCTCGCTCATAGAGTCGAAACTCACTAGAAACTGGTTTTGTATACGACTGTCAATGTGGGTGTAAAGTAGCAACGGAAGCGACTATGTCTTGCTAAGCGATTCTCGCCCTTATGGTGGTCTAGCGGGAAGTTGTTCGACTGTACCTAGAGGATGCCTGCAGCTACACCTACACATATTTTTTTCAATTTAACCAGTTTTGTCGGATCCTGTTGGAATTTAGCCCTCTTAAAAGTACAGTTTAAGCTTTACGTTGTCTGTCAGTCAGTAACGCGAGTACGATCATACATTTGCTGAAGAGCGAAGCCGGTTACTTTCCCTTCTATTGCCTGCCTAAGCATCTACATATATTTGACTTTATTTGTTAAATAATCTACGGATAAACGTTATTTTGACTTTACTCTTGCTCCTGACAGTCTATAAACTCACGCACTATTTTTAGTCCAAAAATCGATCGCTAAAGTAAACAAGTAAAGGACATATTTATATGAATAAATTATGAAAATGGCATTACTTTATATTTATATTGTTTACTATTTCTAACTCGTATAAAAAATGCTTTGTGATCTACCAACTTTTTCATTTAATTTATACTGAAACTACATAATGTCCTAGTCTGGCCTACCGCTTTTTAAAGGCCAGTTGCAACACGGGCACTGAACTCATTGTCTCTCATCTCAGCCTAGATCACTGCAGAATAAAGGCCTTTCTCAAGGCTCTCCACACACAAATCTATAACTATAAGAAATGAATAAGTACTCCAGCAAGGATACTTGAAGGCTCTAAGGGGAACCACATTAATCATCGTCTTCTTGTACAGATAAAATCAATTTATTTCTCTACCTTAGAGGTCAAGGCCAACTACTTGAAACGATAAAAAGAAGAAGTTATGAATAGGTAATTTATTACTGTCTTTTGAATAATTCCTATGTTTTCCTAGAGAAACTACAATGGTAAGAATTGTAAATGTCAGTAAAAAGTCCGTGGGAAATCTTGTTAGTGGCGTATTTTGGGCTCCGAGACGAAAAATCTTAGATGCAAGTGATGCAATCTAAAAACGCAATGACGGTTATAATGGTGAGTAAATAATTGCCAAAGGATCCCACCAGATTGTAACTTACGATTCTGCAAGCCGTAAAGAAATACTCCCATCCATCAGCATTGTTTCCATAATATAAATATCATTGAAATAATAAATGCAATATAATCTGCTATACAAAGATGGTTAATTAATGGCCTGCCATGTTTATCCATTCAGTGCAGATGATACCATTTTCTTAGGACACAATTTTCTTAGGCGGGAAAATGCGCATGTCTAACATGGTTGCCACTTAAGTAAATTGCCTGTAATAAGACAATCGGCAAAAATAAATCTAGTATTACGGGGATGATGAGAGTGCTGGGCACTTCACATAGACTTGTTTCTACCTTTTTCTTTTTGAATAGGGATACGTCTTTAGCGTGAACTACGCATCGGGTTGGAGTTTATAAATGATTTAAGAAAGGGTTGGGTTGGACTGCCTCGTTGGTCTCGCGGCATAAATGTGCGCGTGGGATTGGGAGGTCTCGGGTTCGATTCCCGGGTCGGCCAAAGTGTTATTGTGTTTTTCCGTTAGGAAATTCTCAGTAGCAGCACGGAGTCTGGTAATGTGCCCGGTACGGCAATAGGATCGGCCCCTATTACGTGGGACCTAAAAATTCCTACCCCTTCGGGGAAACAGGCGTGAGTCTTTTAAAAAATATATATATAAGAAAGAGTAATTCAGCGTAAGACATTCTTGTGCATTATTGCTGTATCGTTACTCACATCTATATTAAATTTCTTTAGCTTTGACGACCTCAGATCATTTCATGGCACAGATTACTGTATTTTTGCCATTCTCATTAGGTATGTAAGCTTTTAAAGCTTATAATATAAGTTTGAAATTACGTAGAATTGGTAAAGAGCCAAATCATCTATACTGTTTAGTAGCACTACTGTTGTGTGTCTTGGTATGTCGTAATAGTGTAGAGGTGTTGGGTTCGATAGAAAGAACAACACGTCAAGCCAGTTTAGGTTGCCATTTATTAGTCTCTTCAAAGTATATAATATTACATATACGTAAAGGCATGAAATGCTGACATAACAAATTATAAGGCTACTTACACACTAAACTTACACAATACACTTACACACTACACCACCCCCCTAAATGTAAAAAAAAAAGAAAGACACACTTTTTTTTTAAATCTTTAACTAATAAAACTTAAGCTAAGGGTTTTTATATAATTTTGTTCTATTCTTATGAACTATAACGTGTTTACGTGTTTACCATTAAAATTAATCTTAACATTAGGTGCAAGATCTTTTATTTCAGTGTATGGGCCTGTATATAAGGTATCTAACTTATTTCCAGTTTCATTTTTTAATAACAATGTATCGCCTGGCTCATAAACGATATGATTAATAGACATGTCATAATTACACTTTTTACATTGTTTACTTAAAATCAAATTATTTCTGGCATCACTTTGAGCTCTTTGTAACCTGTACTTAAATTCTAAAACATAATTTACAAAGTTGTACAATGGATCAATGTTACCACAAAAAATTTAAGGTAAACTACATACATGACCAAACACTAACTCGAAAGGTTTAGTTTCAGAATGTACTGTAGTGTTATAAGAAAAACACCAGTACTGTAACCATGAACTCCAGTTAGAAGGATTATTGTTGGTTTGAATGCATAAATAGGCACCTAAAGCTTTATGTGAGTTTTCTAATGATCCAATACTTTGGTGATGATAGGCTGTTGCAATAGTTTGAGTTATATTTAAAAGTTTACACATCTCTGACATTATTTTTTAAACATATTCGGTACCTCTATCACTTGCTATTTCTTTTGGAATACCATATCGTAAAACAAAATTTTCAGCAAACGATTTAGCAACTTCTGTAGAAGATTTAGTTTTTAATGGATATGCTTCAACATATTTACTTAGCTCGCATTGCAACGTTATAATGTAACTAAAACATAAGTCATCTCTATCCAATGGTCCTACGATATCTAAGAAAATATTCTCAAACGAAGAAGATGCTGTGGATGTAATAGCGCATAAATATCCGCAATATATTTTGATACAAATTCTACATATTTTTTATTATTCTTCCACTTAACGATTACAATTTCTTTAATACTTAATTTATTGACAAATAACGCCATTTCTTTCAGTAAATCGTCTCGCGAGTATACTGATAAAAAGTATGTGCTTGCAAATAAAGTATTATTAATCTCGCAATATACGAAATTCTTATTCAGCGAAAAATATAATTTATCTTTCTTATTCTATATTCTACGTAGACTTTTTCTGGTAAAATAATTAATTCTACATCCGTATCACATTTTTTTGTATTTCTACGCCTTTACGTTGATCAGGCCTAATATCTGTAGAAGGGTCAAAAGTTTTTATCAACTCAGGTAATTTATTCATCTTCTTACATTGCGCGCGCGTCATAACGCATAATAACTTACTACTCATGTCCTTCAAATCGTCTTATGGCATTGATACACGGGACAGTGCATCGGCGACTACGTTTTCCTTTCCTTTAATGTATTTGACAGTAAAATCAAATTCCTTTATCCGCTTGACCGCTAGCGCCAATTCGCCGAATTCACTTGACCGCTCACGTTCTAAACAATATGTCGCGCCGCCGCTCGCCAGATGGGCGCGCTAACATAAATATTTATTGTTGATAAGTCGGTAACATGAGTAAGTTGAAGTGATGTTTTTCTTCAACCTTATAAATGACACTTTCAAGTCGTATGAATTCTTTGTTGATATTTACTTTCTAATTTATTACAATTAGCAGCGAACATTGACTATCGTTGAAAAAAACACTTTGTGTAATTTAAACAGGATTATTTTAAAAAGTTAATCGATGACATACATATTTTATGAGTTTTAACTGTAGAGGGATTCTATCTACACCGAATTAACTAAAAAAAACATGTATCATTGTATAAAAATATTTAATTACACGCATACGATAAGCACGTAATCACGGAGCGCGCGAAACAAAGAGTGGCATTTGACATTATTTTTTCGTTCCGGGTTAACAATTTTAAGACTCGCTTCGTATTTTTAGCATGAAGAAATGTTCAAGGATTTGAATAGAACACAGAAAAATAATTTAAAACATTACGTTATAGAAAGAAACAGTAAATTCAGACCGAGTATAGCGCTGTAACCAAAAAGGGAAAATAGTCACTTGTGCGCGGTCTACGGCATTTCGAAAAAGGGAGAATAGTCACTTGTGCGCGGTCAAGCGGTTATTAAAAGACGAAACTTAGTTAAAGGACTTGATGGGTTTACCATATTAAAAAGATAAAGCAGAGGTCTATGTTCGGTTCTAATGATAAATTTCTTTCCAAATAAATACGGCCTAAAATATTTTACAGACCACACTATGGCCAGCAACTCCTTTTGTATGGTAGCGTAATTCAACTCGGCTTTGTTTAAACAACGACAAGCGTATGCGATTGGCTTGCCATTTGAATTACTAAGTACAATAGCGAAATTGGAACTGTCTGTGTGTAAAATAAACCTATTTTCACTGGAAAAATTTGGGTAATCTAGAATAGGAGGACTAGACAGTAACCTCGTAAGAGTATTAAAAGCATTTTGGCACTCTGTGCTCCATTGGAATTGAACGTTCTTTCTACATAAACTATTTAACGGCTGAACTACTGCTGCAAAGTTTTTAAAAAAAATTCTATAGTGATTACTAAATGCAACAAAGCGCTTGACGTCATCGACACATGTCGGAGTCGGATAACTTTCAATGTCACGTATTTTGTCTGGGTCAGGTAAAATTCCGTTCGCTGATATTGTATGACCTAAGTAAAGAATTTGTCGGTTTAAAAATGCACATTTCAATGGATTTAATTCTAAATTTACTTTTCGTAAACGTGCAAATACTGACATTAGGTTTGTGTTGTGGTCCATCAAATTTCGTCCAAATATTATTAAATCATCTAGATACACGATACATCTCTGATAATTTAGACCCGACATGGCAACAGTCATTAGCCTACTAAAAGCAGATGGACTAATCTTTAGTCCTATAGTTAACCTACACATTTGGTATTGACCTTTATCAGTGGTGGACGCAGTGTATTTTCTAGACTCCTTTGATAAATCGCACTGAAAATAACTGTTTTTTAAATCGCAATGACTGAAGTAAATAGCACCGGATAAGAACTCTAATATATCCGTAATAATAGGAAGAGGGAATTTGTTATCCTGCAGTCTTTCGTTCAATTGTCTGTAGTCTATTACAACTCTCCACTGACGCTTGCCACTACGATCTAACTTTTTCGGAACTAGCAAAAGAGGACTGAACCATTCACTGCTCGTTTTTTCAATAATTCCGTCCTTTAACATATCATCAATCTGTCTATTAAGTTTCTCTTTTTGTACGAATGGAATCCTATACTGTTTTCTATACACGGGCGTTACATTATTTTTCAAATGAATAGATTGTTCATACACGTTTGTAACACTAAGTTTATCACCCGGTAAATGGAATATATTCGAATATTTGACACAAACTTGTTCAATGGATAACTGTTCCCCTTTATTTAAA
The DNA here is from genome assembly GCA_944739405.2 of Euclidia mi. NCBI lineage: Eukaryota > Metazoa > Arthropoda > Insecta > Lepidoptera > Erebidae > Euclidia > Euclidia mi. The sequence continues at coordinate 31,413,283 of OX123186.2, read as the reverse complement.
TATGATCCTAAATTAAGCAATGAAAATATAGTTTTTATTCTGTCTACGTTAACATCTGGTCCATCAAATTTACAAAAGTGATTATTTTCCAACTTATCAATTTCGAGCTATTTCAAGCATAACGATACCTCTTCGTCAGTCGTATTCAGTATTCGTACAGGGATCTTACCATTTTTCGGCCTAGCTACTACACTAGCTAAAAATACACCCTGTCTAATCTCCATAGGAAAAATAACACAATCGTAATTTATACGCGTAGGAATATATTTAATAACCTCACATCGCGGTCCTATAGTCAAATTATGACTATAATAATGCAAAGGTAAGGTCGCCATACTCTGTGCAACCTTAAGGAAAAAAGCATCTGCTCCATAATCTATCACGCCAGAGAACCGTCTCATAAAATCTTGACCTAATACTCGTAAGCCTATTGCCTTACAAGGCAAATTCTTAGAAATGTAAAACTTATGTTTAAAATATATATGATCACTAGATGACCTGGCGAACTCCGTACCGCCTTTTTAAAGTTATCTTTTTCGTTTTTTTTCCAAACTCCTTTCCCGACAATTCTGAATAAAGTTACCAAGAATATCAGTGCTAAATCTCATAATTGCAAGCCAAATTTATTTTGCCATACAAATTATTTCTAGGGAATTTCTAGAGTAGAAAAAAATAACTAATTTATTGTGTGTTAGGATGTGGTATATGACTGAGAGAGGCAAATTACTGATTTAATGATATGATAAAATTACTAATAACTTAATAAGACTATTAAAAAGGTGTTGGTGATAAAAGGTAAAAAAATAAGGGGTTGTACGTATACACCGCTATTTTTTAATTAGTACAAAAAATTTAATGGGGCTCTAGGCATCTTTAACTAATCATATATATGAATGTAAAAAATAAAAATACTAAGTTCCAAAACTGTCCCAAAACTGTCCACAAAAATACGTAATGTTTGGTAAATGCATAACTAAATACTATGTTGTCGTAGTAATTTTACGCGCCACTACTCCATTGATAAATTTGTGCAAACTCGAAGCTCGCCACCCCCTGTCCCTCTGCGCGCGCGCTGCAGTGTGAAATTGAAGGCGATAGCGAGCGGGTGTTTTTTTGTGGAAACAATTATTTTTTGTTTACGTTTGCCCAACGGGATGGCTTATTAGTTCACATCACGCGAGTGCAGCTATGCGTTTGTACAGGGAAGTGTTTGGAAGCCAGTGGATCGGTCGAGGCGGGTCGTAGCTTGGCCTCCATGCTCACCACTGTGTACAAAAGTGAGCCGTTGTGAGTGTGAGTGTCGAATAATTTAAACAGTGCATATTGGACGCTTTTGACGCAGTGAAAAGTCAGAGAAGCTTACTTATCTCGTTAAAAAACAATTAAATAAAACGTGCTGTGTATTGACAATAGTGATGGATATTTCGAAGAACACTTGAAATACTTGTAAGTAAAGTAAATATTACCTACTTAACTAAATAATAATTTGATGCGGGCGGCTCAAAATCGGTCTGTGTGGAGAACCTTGAGGGAGGCCTATGTCCAGCAGTGGACGTCTCTAGGCTGACGTGATGACGATTTAATAGTAATTGTAAATAGCAGCCGATTCTAACTTCATAAATACGCCAAAATTACTCTTTTCTTTTATTACAGAATACTTTCTTTTATTTTGATATGACGTGTTTGCTTTCTAATTACATACCTACCTCCGTATTTAATTACTTTTAAAACGGTAAATTTTGCCGGTCCTAAGACAGGATGAAGTATGAAGGAGTGGGTAGAATTTAAAAAAATAAAAAATATCTACCTACACTTATTATTTTGCTTCATTTTATTGTCTACGGCTACCTGCATTATAAGTGCGACGGAAAGAATGCGTAAGAGTAGGACGGAAAGTAAGTACTATCAATGAAGTAGTGAATGGATTGTAAAATATGTCTATGATTTGGGTGAGATTTTCTACAAAAAACAAATGATTATAACTTTGTTATTTATAGATATTATCAAATTCTTACGTCACTTATATGATAATAATGTCTTCGCTAATAGGTCCTTAAAGTTTTTGTACTAATTAAAAAATAACGGTGTATAATTTTTAATGCCACATAATAAAAATAAAATTTTCAAAAGATAAAGTAAATAAAGTTTGGGTTAGACCACCCTTGGGGTTTAAAAAATATATTACGACCGATTCTCAGACCTACCGAATAAATATTATATAAAATTCTGTACAAATATGTCTGGCCGTTTCGGAAAGGTATTATGACTTACACTGTTACACTATACAATATTATTATGTTGCTCTGCGTTTGCAAAATACTTTAATAATACAACATAGATATACTTATTAGCCTAAAATTATCACAAACAGTGTGCGATGATATAAGACCCTATTTAATTAAATGTTACTTAGATAGTAAATCATACAAAGGTCTATCCTCACACAACCGGGCCGTGGACGGGACGGGGACGGGACGTGTACGGGACGGAGCGCAGAAAAGAATCGTTGCATACATTTTATATGGACTCGTTCACACACGTCCGTGGACGGTCAAGGGACGGAGCTTCCGTGCCCTGTCAGTGCGCTGTCAGTGCCTCGACCGGGGCCATGACGTGCACGGGCCGGGGACGGGCACCGTAGATATAATATATTTAACACTAGATGCGCTAAGTGCGACTTGACATCCAGAAGAACAATATTATAAATACACATATTAAGCACTAGATGCGCAGTGTTCGATATAATCTTCAGAAGAACCACATGGCAGTGAATTGTAGTTTGGGCACAATGACGCTTTACTTAGTCCTTAGCTTCCTTAGTTCACAAACTTGCGAGAGAAAAAATCGAAAAAAGATAATCGATTTTTCTGAAAAACAATCGAAGCTTAAATTGTTATTTTATATTATTTTTCAAGTAACTACGTCACTACTTGTTCTAATAAAATGTTATAAACGCGTTTACTAGAAAATATAACTAAATAATATTTTTTTTGTTCTGGGCCAGTCTATGAATAAAAAAGGACGAGTCTATTAACTATTATGCAAACTATCACTTTCAAACGCGAGTGAAATGACGCATGAAAATGAAATACTTACAACTAAGCACATTTTATATTTAAAACTCCCGTTGTATATTCTTCACTACAATATTTATTTTGTCACTTTTATGACAGACGTGACAAAGATTGGAAAGATTCTGTATTTTTAATGAAAGTTGTATCTTTACCATGGGTTACCCTGTAACCCAGTTGTGATCACAATATTATTACAGGTTATAATGCCTGTTTTTTATATTGATATTTTATATTGTATGTGTACTAAAGGTTGAAACAGATATACTTACCGCACCCCACCCCACGTGTCGACACCCGATGCGGACGGTGCACATATACAACACCCCACACTACAATAAGCTTAGTTCAAAATCATTATTTACGAAACTATGACCTAATTTCCTAAATAGTGATTTTGAGAAAGATTCTCATATACATATAGTGAAGCATTATTTCTATTATAATGATAACGGTATTAGCCTGAAATCAAATCGTATAATGCGGGCTTCATCATCATCAGCCTTTAATAGTCCACTGCTGGACTAGGTCTCTCCTTTGAAAGGAGGAATTGGCCTACTATACCACGCTGGCCAAGCGGGTTGGTATAGGGTTTGTATCAAGTTTTCCTTCTCTTACAGTGCTGTTCCCTGCATAATATGCTCCCTCTGTCGGCTCTTACGACACCCATGGGATGATATGGGGTGGTGACAATTCGTATTCTTAATCCGTCACCACACGGACAGTGCGGGCTTACATTTTAATAATTCAAGTAGCTAATGTTGTGATTTTAAACCAACACTAAAAAAGTATCATCATGACAGGAATGTTTTCAACTGACGCATGGCGTTGTGTGTTTTAACTAGAAACACATTGCTTGTCAAGCGTCGGATGGCGTGTGTTTCCCCTCCACCGTCAACGCGCCGATCTGGATTGAAGGGATGGTGACGCGTGGGGTGGCGTTGGGTGGAGTGTTCTATATCTGCACCTCACCATACTAAATATATGGAATTGATTAGTCCCAACATGCGTATGGTGGCGTGAGGTAGGGTGGGGTGTCGTATACCATAAAGGAATCTTAATCTATTCTTATTTCAATGTAAGTATATGGCCAATTTCTCACAACTACGTCGTATTGACAATAGATGACAGCAAGTTGCGCTATAACATTTGTATCACTATGGTGCTTATATGTAAAAGCGGGTCTATGTCGTGGCCGTATCGTGAAATTGGCCATTTTATTAAATGATCGCATTTCAAGAAAAGTCTTTTAATTATCCATTGGTAATTTCATGATTTGCATTGGTCAGATCTATGATAACAAAACGTTTAATCAATAAACTTCATAAAATGGTCAATCATAATTGAGAAAATCGCAACATAATTACATTTTAAGGTAACGAGTCAAATAAAGGAAAAACACCGAACCCGCGTAAACGGGCATATTTCGGCATGTTTGCTCGAAGTGGTAGTGACATCGTGTCAGTGTTAACATAGGCTCTGACGGCTCAAGCTTAGACGAGCTTAGATGTGCATCAACGCTCGTACGAGTGGAATAATTAGAAAAAAAGTCGTGACTTTGAGACTCAATATCTCCTGAACCAGGAATTTCCCAGTTACTACAGACACATGCAGGGTGCGTATGAGTATGAGGTTTTGTTTTTCTAATAATTCCAAAGGAGAGGCCTAGTCCAGCAGTGGACTGTTAAAGGCTGATGATAAATGTAAACTTTCTTCCAAATAAACATAAATTTTCAATATTTCTCTAAAATAAGCAGCTTTAAAGTTCTCTAAACGCAATGGACGCGATACAAGTCATCAGCTGAGCTGTGGACAAGTGCATTACCCCCTCGGCCACGCGACCACGTGATCATAAACTGCCGTCGTCGCGTAGATACGGCCGGTGTAGGTACAGTGCATTCCTGGCGCCAATTTTTCCTGCAAACGCTCGCTATACATTGCGGCTTATAAATTGTGTCTATTTCTTTAAGCTTAAAAAAATATTTCGTTTCCCAGGTATTCTTTTCGCGTAGTATGACTTGGTATGATGTGCAAAACGAGTAGACTTCGGCTTGGTGATGGGTCTTGTGACACCTTGTATACATAAGCGATGACACTAAATTTATATATGAGATCATTCCGTTTTAACCGATATAAATTCCTCGATTCAAATATTTGTCACTTCTAGGATATCATATATCCATAGACACGCTATGACACATTTATCTAGTGAATAATTTGGCCATAGATGAATACTGAAATAAAACAGATGTGACAAAGATTTGTTGACATGTATTAAGTAGGTACTCACAAAAATTTGGCAAAATTTTAATTTATATTTGTAAACATGGTTGATTGGAGTTTTAGACTGCTATGAAATAGGACTCGGGTTTGATTTTGAGACTTGTTAATGTTGTTGTCTTCTTGAAGTTCTGCAGATAAACATTATAGGGATAACTATATATGAGGTAAAAAATGTTGTGAAGTGGCAATGTGAAATAAATTGCTGCAAATACTAATTATGAAAGGCATCTAACCTAACCCTTCATATTCATGCCATATGAAATGAATTATTGGGACATAGAAACGTAGGTAGTACCTACAAACATAATAGAAGAAGGATCACTGGTAGAAATTAACTTCCTGAAACTTTATTTATATTCTTCGAAGTATTTCATCATACAGCGAGACGTGCGACGGTACAGTAGCGTTAAGAAATACTATAAGACGGGTTTCAGAGTCACGCGTTTGACCGGCGCCGGCCACACGCGCGCGCTTAAAATTACACTAGATTAGTAGTAGCGTTTCATAGTCACGCAGTTCAAACGCGCCGCGTGTGAGACGTGCATGCCGGCCGCACTGCCGAAGCTTCATACATTGCAATGAGAAACGCGAACTCGTTTCACAGTGGTCCGCGCGCCAAACGCGCTGTTGAGACGCGCTGGCCGACGGCGCGTGCCGCGCGCGTCACTCTGACACCAGCCTAAAATGTATGCTCGGAGACTGCCTCGTTGGTCTCGCGGCATAAATGTGCGCGTGGGACTGGGAGATCTCGGGTTCGATTCCCGGGTCGGGCAAAGTGTTACTGGGGTTTTCCGTTAGGAAATTCTCAGTAGCAGCACGGAGTCTGGTAATGTGCCCGGTACGGCAATAGGCTCGCACCCTATTACGTGGGACCTAAAAATTCATGGCGAAATGTGGGTGTAATATTACACCTCTGCATACCCCTTCGGGGATACAGGCGTGAGTCTATAAATAAAATAAATATATAATAAAATGTATGCAGGTTCAATTTCATGCTAACTAACTTCATCAGCATATTGGCAAATAAACGTCCACTGCAGAACATAAGTCTACCAAGAATACGCTTACTTATAAACTGGTAATAAATCTTGTAGTATTTATTATTATGCTTTCCTGATTTGCATAAAAATGTATCTAGTTCATAATAACTGCAAATTAACTTATCTTTCTCATAAATCTATGACCCAAACCTGACATAATAAGTTTGACAGATCGCAATGGACTCGCCCATTTTTGTTTGTATTCTTTGAGTAAAGAATATACATGGAGAGGGCAAATAGTACATAATTATGGAAAATTATTGTTTTTGCCAAAAGATAACATGAACAGCAACTGTATGCGAGAATTCCTAGAAATGAAACGTTGAATAAAATAATATTATTTATAAATAAAATTAATCAATCAATTTTGATTTTCTTATTCCCTTATGGTATTTCAGTGTGGCAGTGTGTTTCATTACGGTATGAATGGCGCCATTCATGTCCGTTTCTTTCTCAGTGACACTGTATCGATATTGGCTCTACCAGAGAATATTTTGTTTCATGTTTAGTTTGTCTTCATGTCAAGGGACGTTATTTGCTTTACCTTGTTTGCCCGCATTTGCGTAATGGTATAAACTAATCTGGAAAAGCATTTAAACAGATTTGGAACTAAAGTAACTTATAGCATATATAAATTTACATATTTTTACACAATTAAATTTTATTTTTTTACAAAATCGTAGGTATGTATGCACGCTAATTTCGTAGGTAGGTATGTCCAATCCATGTTATTCCCAGATCGGTGTTTTGTATTAGACTTGCCCCAGTGCAAATAGTGACAGATGAAAGGTCGCGGCTAGGGCTGCACATGTTCAAAATTTTTATTCGAATACTTATTTGATATTTTATATTCAATTATTTTTTTCTTTATTGAACTTCATAACTATAGGCCTATATTCCTGGCAACCATTACAACTAAGGTGCTCGATAGTTTGATGGATATATACATGGCCCCTAAACGTTGTCTGCACGTCGCGTAGTTTAATTAGTTTAGTTTTGTTTTTAACACAGACCATCCGGTACTATATAGTTAGAAACACATGTAAATCCGGTTTTCTTAGACCTTTATAAGGCATTGGACCTTAAACCTCTTGTTGTTTAGTTGTTGTTTTGCGTGAGAGTTTGTGGCCAACTCTAGTGTCGGAGATTTCTTCATAGCCCAACGATTCCAATCCTGAGACAAGGACCGGGACCGACAGCTTTACGTGCCCTCCGAAGCAAGATAGCGCTCAGATGTAAATGCCACACGTGGTCACCCATCCCAGTGGTGACAAGTGCAAGCGTTGCTTAACTTTGCCGATCTGTATGGGGTAATTTAAAAACTGCGAGTGAGGTAGATACTGGTATGAACTATGAGGTAGGTACGTGAATGGTACAATATTGGTATACAAATCCAATAAACACTGTCAGCCGGGCGCGTACAGCTCTGCATGAGGAATATGGGCTGAAATCTGGCGTGACACAAAAGGAAATCACCTCGCCGCGCCTTTATATGTATTTTTTTTATTATTTATAAATCAGCTAATTGTTGTACCTATTCAGCAATGTGTCGACTGTCATGATGACGGAGTTGTTATGAACAACATCAACTATAGGTACGGACGACATGGTCTTGCTGGGCCCAACAATCGGTGTGATGAGACGCATATTAAAGTTGTGTGAAGTTGCGGACGCTTTTGGAAATCCACTCCAACCATCCAATAACGCCAAGCCGAAGACGAGGCCCTGACTTGAGCACTGACAGCTCGCCACAAAGCTGCCCTGTGATTTGTAACCTTTCTTTTCATGCTGTTTTTGTTTATCATAAGATGAAGGTGATGTTTGAAAGCTGTCACTCTGCCCTCCGATTGCGTTAGTCTCATGTTGAGATAATGACTGCCCCCCAAAGATGTTTATTATTATTATGATTCCTTATTCTCGGCTATTCTTCTTATTATTATTAGAACTCCTCCTTTTAGGGCTTCATACGCAAAAAAAAAAACAGAATCTAATTTTTGTTGTAATATAATTATGTTAAGAATGTCAACTAAATGTGCTTATTGGTGCATGTATTTAGGACAATTTTGAGAACGCTGTTCGAACTAGAATCGGATATTGCAATTTCCTTTGGAATATTTGACACAAATCATAATTTGAATAATTCAAATATTAAAATGCAAGCTCTAGTGACAGCCCGTCCACGCTCCGGTTGCACCCCTGACGTGTGTGAACGAAATATCCCGGCCGGGACCCGGAAGCACGGTGACGGCCCGTCCCCGTCCCGTCCACGTCCCGTCCACGGCCCGGATGTGTGTGGATAGACCAGATTGCAAAATAAGACTATATCGCGCAGTCACTGTAGGTACGTGAGCTTGTGTTTGTTAGGCACCTGCAATGGCAATCAGGTAAGCGGCCGCGGCTGTCAATACACCGAGTTATTTTTCAAAGTGTATGATGATGACGAAAAATTTTTTTTAACGTTTTGTGACTAATTTTTTCATGTATTTGTATTCAGTTATAGTAGCATATTCAACCCTTGAACCACAATTTGCAAATGCAAATCCACCCTGTATTTTTGACACCGATAACTGATATCATTAAATTTGTAATATTATGATGAATTTGATGTTATCAGGGTGAAAATAAGGAATTGTATTAATTATTTAATGCTACACCATAAAAAAATAAATAATTAAATCAAGAGCAACTCGGACACGCCCATGAACGGTTCCGTAGCAGATAAAGATATCCATTAAACATACATATTATCTACACCTAACCATATATACCACTGACACTTTTTCATCAGCATAATTAACACTAAATACACTTAAAAAGCAGTTTAATAGTAAAAAATGCACAAAAATTTAAAAAAATATGTTCGGTATGAACTACCTTTATGACGTAGGGGATTGAAAAATAAATTACGACCCATTCTCAGATCTACCAAATATACATAATATATAAAATTCTATACAAATTGGTCCAGCCGTTTCGGAGGAGTATTGTGACTTACACTTATTACTGTTAAAATGGATAAAGTTACTGATATGACTATTAAAATTGGGAGGTGGTGATAAAAGGCTGAAAATTAAGAACTGTATGTATTTTCACATCACAAATGAAATTGTCCAAAAGATTAATAAAATAATGTTTGGGTTGGACCTCCCTAGATTAAGACCGATTTTCAGAACTACCAAATATACATTTGAAATTTCATACAAATCGGTCTAGCCGTTTCAGAGGATTATTGTGACTAACACAGTGAAAAGATTTTTTTTGCCACCAGTATGCGCGAGGCGTGTATAACTGATATCATTGCTTATCTAGTTGTTATGATTAAATTACTAATACGGCTGTCAAAAAATGTAAGTTTATGTTAAGAAGGTGAAAATCAAGGGTTGCATGTATATTTTATTGCCACATCATAAAAAAATGGAAATAAAAAAAAAAAAAAAATAGTATTTTTTTGTACTGCCCACTCTTATGACTACAGGCTATATTGTACTACGTACAAACGGAGCACTCCCATAGATGAAAACTGGACGTTAATAGTCTCACATATCATAAATGACAGTTGTTTTTTTTTTCATCGATAACGTTTCGGGCAATCATTAAGAATGATTCAGCCTAATTTTTCCTAGTAGGAAATATCCATTTTACTATTTTAAGTTAAGAAGGGCATTTTTAAAATAAAATACTGCTTTTTCACTTCGCCTTATTTTTAATTTAGTTTTAAATTTATTTAAAGCTTTACATTGCATCACAGGTAAAGATTTGTTTTGTAACCGGAAAACATTCGTGCCTTTTAATATTTAAAGACGAACACTATCGCACGTTGCAGAAAGAAACCTCTTCTCAAATGCTTTTGGCACACAAACTGTTTACGAAGTTCCTGGAAACTCAAGCTTCACAATCGTTCACAATGAATGGACTACAACCACTTTTTGAGTCCTGTCTCACTTTTTGGAAACATGGGAATCCGACGTCCTTTCGTCTACTGGCACATGTCGCAACACAGCACTTCTTGTATATGATGATATCACAGCCTCAGAAATTGAGAGGATAAGTTACGGAAATAAATAAACGCAAAACTTCACTCGATCAACTTTGTAGAAACTAATGTGTTTGCTGTTTACAAAACTGTCATAATTGTCAAAACTGACAAATTGACAGATTAGCAAACATGGTGATAGGTTCCAGGGGTTCGGGGCGGGAGGTAACTGTCAAATAAGATATGTGAGTGCCAAAGACTAAGGTTGAAATATTTTGTATGAAGATTACCTGCTGTGCTTATGACTTTGGGGTTTCAAAAATAGATTACGACCGATTCTAAGACCTACCAAATATACATACAAAGTTTCATACATATCGGTCCAGCCGTTTCGGAGGAGTATTTTAACTGACAGTGTGACACGAGAATTTTATACACCACTATTTTTTTATTAGTACAAAAACTTTAAGGACATATTAGCGAAGACATTATTATTATATATGTGACGTAAGAATTTCATAATATCTATAAATAGCAAACTTATAATAATTTGTTTTTTGTAGAAAATCTCACCTAAATCATAGATATATTTTACAATCCATTCACTACTTCATTGATAGAACTTACTTTCCGTCCTACTCATACGCATTCTTTCCGTCGCACTTATAATGTAGGTAGACAATAAAATGTAGCAAAATAATAAGTATAGGTAGTTATTTTCCTTCGACCGCGTAGATTATGGAAAACTTTGGACAAAGATAATGAAAACTGACGTACCTCCTGAGGTGATTAACATTTTGAAATACTGGTAAGACAATCAAACTAACGTAGTAAAATGGGGCACTAAGACTTCTGATACCTATAAACTCAAATGTGGAGTTAGACAGGGTGGGATTACGTCATCTATATTGTTTAACTTTTACATAAATGACCTTATAGTGGAACTCGGGCGAACCGGTATTGGTGCTCACGTAGGAGACTTATGTTTAAATAATATCAGCTATGCCGATGACATGGTTCTCTTGTCACCAACTATAAAAGGAATGAGAACGCTTATGTCTATATGCGAAGGATATGCATGTGAACATGGTTTGGTATATAACGCAAATAAAAGCAAATTACTTGTATTTAAAGGTGGCAAAGGCCCAAGCCACGTTCCTGTGCTATATCTGAACGGTACTGCTCTAAATGTCGTTGACACATTTGTTTATCTTGGACATTATGTTACATCTGATATCAGAGATGACCTAGATATTGATAGAGAGCGACGTTCCCTTGTAATAAAGACGAATATGATTAGTCGTAGGTTTAGCAAGTGTACTGCTGAGGTCAAGAAAACGCTGTTTCATGCCTACTGCCAATCCTTTTATACTTGTAGTCTATGGGTTGAACATACCAAACGTTCACTCAATACCGTCAGAGTACAATATAACAATGCCTTTCGACAAATCATGAAGCTACCACGGTGCTGCAGTGCGTCTGGTATGTTCACCGACGCAAGAATTGATGGCTTCCATGCCATAATGAGAAAGCGCATTATGTCCATGAGAACGAGATTGTGGCAATGTAAAAATAATGTTATTTTAAATCTGACTGGTAATATGTTTAATAATATTGACATAAAATGGATAAAAATACTAACTTGTGTAAATGCTGACATTTGAATAATAATTTTAATTCATTTTATTGTGTTGAATGTAATTTAATTATACACTGAAGTAATACTAACTTAATGTGCTGCCTGTCAATCTTAATCTTAATTACTAATATTTTTAATTTTGTCTAATTACTATGGACCCATATATTATTATTATATTCTACGCTCTCCTTCATACTTCATCCGGGCTTAGGACCAGAATTTACCGTTTTACAAGTAATTAAATACGGAGGTATGTAATTAGAAAGCAAACAAATATCAAAATAAAAAAAGGTATTCTGTAATAAAAGAAAAGAGCAATTTTAGCGTATTCATGAAGTTAGAATCATTTGCTATTTACAAATATTATATATAAACGACCGAATAACTTATAGATCGGTTGAAGTAATAATTAACACGTTTTACCGCCAAGTAACCATTTGTTTAATAGATGTTGTCGTAGTAAACCTTCGTGACTGAGTTTGGCATAATATTATTATTTATTACCTTGCTGAGGTTTAAACATAATGGATAAAGGTCCATGAGACAAATTGGGCTCAGTGTCCAACAGAGTTTTGGCATATGCGATTGTAAAGGATTTTGTTTGTACTAAAATGGTTACTACCGGCACCACCTTCAATTCCATTGCAGAACAAAGATATGCACTAAAATAGATTTTGTAGAAAAATAGAGTTTTAGTCATAAAACTGTTATCATCATCATCATCATCAGCCTGCCGTAGTCCACTGCTGGATATAGGCCTCTCCAATGGCACGCCACTGAGCCCGATTTTCGGCTCTTCGTGTCCAGCCGCTGCCAGCCACTTTGCGTATATCATCACTCCACCTAGCCGGAGGGCGTCCTACACTACCTATTGCCATACTACGTTGCTATAATACGTTTGCCAAGGCGCGGTCTCCACTCTAGAACACGGCTACTCCATCGGTTATCGGTTCTGCGACAGATGTGACCAGCCCACTGCCACTTCAACGTGCTAATTCTCTGAGCTATGTCGATTACCTTGGTTCTCTGTCGGATCACTTCATTACGAAGTCGATCCTTCAGAGAAACTCCGAGCATAGCTATGGAGTGCCATAGCTCGCTGAGCGACCTTAAATTGGTGGACTAGTCGCACCGTCAGTGTCCACGTCTCGGCACCGTTAGTCATAACGGGTAGGACGCACTCGTTCAAGACTTTTGTCTTAAGGCTTTGCGGTAGGGATGACGAAAAGACTCAACAGAGTTTCCTATATGCCGCCCAGCCAAGCTGTATTCTTCTGCAAGCCTCCCTCTAGAAGTTGTTTCTACCCAACTGCAAGGTTTGCCCAAGGTAGACGTACTCCTGAACAACTTTGAGAGGGACCCCGTTTAGGGTAATCGGTTCCGGAGAGACATGTTCATTGAACATTATTTTGGTTTTATCTAAGTTCATCCGGAGACCGATGCGAGCAGAAGAATCAGCCAGGCTGCTCAGCATATACTGCAAGTCTTGCACGGTTTCAGCCACGATAACGATATAGTCTGTAAATGTCAAGTGTGAAAGGTACTCGCCGTTTATGTTAATACCACGTCCTTTCTAGTGCAGCGTCTTGAACATATCCTCCATTGCATTTGTGAACAATTTGGGGGAGATAGCATCCCCTTGTCTCACGTATCGATGCTGGTGGATAGGTTCAGACTGCTGATTCTGTACTTGGCCGGTCATAGTCGAGGCGTCATACAGACCTCTCAGCACTTGGACGTACCGCCAATCGATTTGACACCGTTGCAAAGACTCCAGAACAGACCAGGTTTCGATGGAGTCAAAGGCCTTCTCATAGTCCACAAACGCTACGCTAAGGGGCTGACTATACTCCTCTGTCTTCTGTATAATCTGCCGCACTGTGTGGATGTGGTCTATGGTGCCATACCCTCCTCGAAAACCGGCCTGTTCGGGCGGCTGAAACTCGTCGAGTCTACGCGCGAAACGGTTCGTGATGACCCTGGAAAACAGCTTATAGACGTGGCTCAAGAGCGAGATCAGTCGATAATTTTTCAACAGAGTTTTATCTCCCTTTTTGAAAAACAAAATGACTATGCTCTTGCTCCACGCCCTTGGAGTTCTCCCCGAGAACAGGACATAATTAAATATGCGTTGGAGCTGCACCAGCATAGGTTTTCCACCTGCCTTTAGCAGCTCCGTCGTAATTCCATCTTCCCCGGGGGCTTTTCCATTTTTAAGCTGCCTCAGGGCCACCACGATTTCGTCTTGGCTGACGTTTGGCAACTCTTCCGTGTGGCGGTTTAAAGTGGCTCTTGGATCCTCGGAGTCGGGTTGAGGACGGGACGTTTTCGAGGTGTAGAGGTTGCCGTAGAAGCTCTGAACCTCCGCAAGAATCTCCGGTCTAGAAGTGGCGACTATAAAACTGACGACGATAAAACTGTTATAGTAACAATATATTCATACTTTAAAATAATGGTAAACAATAGATGCGCTTGCGTGAACGATCCTGACATATCTCTCTTGCTTCATTCACTCCCATCAAATTCCTCATGCATGCTCTTCTGTTAAGGGTACTTCTAACCTTTCCTGTTTTAAGGATGTCTCCAATCTGGTCAGAAAACGTCCGTCTAGGTCTTCCCCTTCGTCCTGTCCCATTCACACTTGCCTTATATATCTGCTTGATCAATCTTTCGTCATCAGTCAGTTTATTTATGGTAGGAGAAAAATATTTATAGCAAAATAACCCCGTGGATTCTTCGCAAAAAGGAGTTTATATCTTTATATTTAGTGCTTTACAAGTATATTCAAATGGATCTCATCTCTGTTGGTGGATGAGCCCAGGCTTCATACATTTTTGCCCTTGGTCCTTTAATGTGATTAATGTTAAATAAGAGGAATTTAATGATCAACTGATGGTCATGACCACGAAGAATGCCAATAATTCGCAACAGAGCAAATAAGATCGATTTCAGAACGATATTTCATGCATTTTTAAATTAATTTCTATTTATAAAATCACTAACTCATTTTCTATCTCGTTTAATTACTAAAATAAATTTATTTATTCACGACTGAAGAACTTTTCACCGATAGTTTAGGAAAGTAATAACATTAGCTATCAGAAACTTATAATTTAAAATCAATGATGAAAATTGTTACAAAAACCATATCAACGGAAAGTTCGTATAGGTCAATGAAAAAAAACATAACACGAAACCCGAAACAGCCCGTACCGAATGTCATAAGGACTGCGTTTTGTTACCACGTAGAATAGTAAAACAGTTCGTTTTTCTTAAAAACATAAATGCCGTACTCATTTAAAATTCAAAATGCATATAGTTTAAGGTATCTGCAGACTCTATTTTAATTTTAATTCCAATATAAAAACATAGTATTTATTAAGTTTATAAGATAAAAGTAAAAAAGATTATTTCGCAAACGTCAAACGAAACGCGAAATTTAAATGTTGCCAGTCGTTTCTTAAGTATGTTTTAAGCAGTTAACCGTCATTTAAAAAAAGGGGCGTGGCGATTGTGAAACGCAGCGGAAGTTACCGAGAGGATTTAACGCCTCAGTAGTATTCTTATCAAGTAGCTACTGATGAATTTACTGAGACATTGTGAAACAGGCCGTAAGACCTGAAGAACAATGCCCATTTCTGGCCCAGTTTGGAACTCGTGAACAGCACAATAAAGTTTCAATTAGTTGTTGAATAATCCTTTTTATTTATAACTTAATTAATAGGCATTACTAAAGGTGTGCCGAGAAACTTATTCAATAAATAGGTTTAAAACGATGTGTTAACGTCTAAATAGCCAACACGTAATAGATCAGAAATTGCCAGTAAAGAAATCATAATATTAAATCGATTATCACTTCTTATTTATCGATTTTACATTTTCTCTACTCAAAATGATTTGAGTTAATAGCAAATCTCTACTTGGTCCTTAAACATTTAAGTTGTGTGTATTTTTAAGGTATATATGCGATTAACTACAAATAAGTTCGATTTTGAACCAAATATATAGATAACCTATGTCCAAAATCCATATTGATTAATCAATATCATTTAAAAACTGTAAAATGGCAACACTTTTTTGACTCTTAAGTAAATTTCAATGATGTCATATTCAGTTTATTTTGTTTCTTACCAATTTTTTTGCTCGTGCACATTGTGAATGCTTTTTATGTTTTTGGATCTTTTACGACTTTTGGCTTTTTCTTTCGGATTTCTACCCTTACCAAATGATTAACTCATTCTTTTCTACTCAAAACTACGAAATACTTTAACTATCCTAATATACCTAAGTGGGTACACACATATTGTTTTGTGAGCATATAAAAGTACTTCTTGTAATAAAACTATGAATGTGACGGACCCCTAATCAATCTCAAAATTCTAGTTTAACACTCTTTTATCGAATGTACTACGATTACGTAAACTACTACGATTTTTGACTGTCCACATCTGGGCCGGCGTCTCTAAGAAAAACGGGCATTGTTCTTTACCCAATTAATACTATCACTAACTAAAACCTGAACGAAAAAACTCATCTAATTTTTCCGATTCATAATTTTTCATCGACACGGGAATCGAACCCTGGTCTTTATCATTTATAGTAAAATGATTTAAATGTCTATTATTAGAATGTATTGCGCCATTGCCATGATTTCCGCGAACGTACCTTGTACCGAAACCTAATGCGCCTCGTGCTCGGGTACCGCGGCCTCCTCGCCCCGCGTCCTTTGACGTACTTAGAATTTGATGCGGTTGCGACATTTCTCTATTGCTTGGAAAATAACTATAAAATGGATGACCACTAGATCCGCGACCTCTGTAAAAGAAACGTTTTTTGTTATTAAAATGGGATGATTAGCGATTGAACGGCATTAGCTGATGGTCCGAAGCTGAACTAGACTCATCTTCGGCCACTCTGATGGCGTCATTTAAAGACGTCAAATTCCGTGCTGCGATTATGGTTCCCAAACGTTGGCTTCTCAAGCCTTCCGAAAAACATTTGATTGCGTTCTTCTCGTAAAGAGGGTGCGATATCTTATATGCATTTCATCGCCGTTTGCCTGAGAAATAGTTAGGTCTACAAATAATTTCTCAATTTCGTCGCCAAATTCTTTAACAGACTTTTCCTTTTGCCTAGCCTTTTGTAAACTAGACTGTAAGGCTGTATCAGATTTGCGATTCAGCAAATGTGTACGCATATCTCCTAATAGTAACTCAACAGAACTATAAGAAGTAGCTAAACGCATTTTTGCTCCGTAAGTTAATCGATTCTTTAAGACAAAGTTAATTAACAACTGCTTACCACCATCATCAAGCATTGAATCATACAAATCAATTGCGTCAATCAATTCTCAAGTTACATTTTCGTCACGGCCGTTTTTTAATTAAACTTTTAAGTCGACATTTTTACTTGTACTCGTAAATTTGTTGAACTACACAAATTAGACTCTTTTTCAAAATATGTTAATATTTTGGCATAACATTTTTCTATGGAACAACACAATATTAACAACTCCTTATAAATATCACTGGATAAGTAAGTACTCAATATATTTTTAAAATATCTTTACAAGCTCTTAGCTTCCGAAATCTTACTCTCAAAGTTTCTACCTGTTCTCCTCGAAGGTACTAGTTTCGAAATACTATCCTTATAATGATTTAACTGCTCATACATTTCAGACAATTTTAAATCTATACTCATAATCTAGACTAAATAATTTCTAATGCAATAAACTATAATGTTAGCATACTAGTGTATCAATTTTACTACGAGTTATCATAATGAAAAGAAAAAAAAAGTCTATTCTATAATAAAAAATAATGACCAGCGTGGTGATTACGGGCAAAACCTCAATGGCACACATGCTTACGCAACGGCCCTCAGTTCCCGGTCGCCCCGCTATTCCTGGCCAAGGCGGCGGACATGGTAACGGCGGGGCAGGGGGTGCGAAGAATCCCCGGGTTACGGTAGGCCGCCAACACCGACTGACCATGGCTACCTATAACGGACGCACGCTACGGCTCGATGAACATCTGGCACAACTAGAAGAGGAACTGAAGTACATAAGGTGGCATGTTTTGGGATTATGCGAGGGCCGGAGAGAGCGAGAGGATACCGTTACCCTAGATTCAGGCCATTTTATGTACTTCAGGGGGGGAGACCAGCCATCCCAAGGCGGGGTTGGGTTCCTGGTCCATAAGGTCCTCTCTGACAGCATTTTAGAAATCTCCAGTGTGTCGACACGGGTAGCATACCTTTTGATCAGACTCACCAAGAGATATACTCTCAAGATTATCCAAGTGTATGCACCGACTTCGGCATACCCGGATGATGAAGTAGAAGAAATGTACGAAGACATTTCCAGGGCCTTACACAACACCCAAAAGGCCCACTTTAATGTTGTCATGGGGGACTTCAACGCCAAAGTGGGAGAACAGACTTGCGGCGAATCGGTAGTAGGACCACACGGATTTGGTAGAAGAAATCATAGGGGGCAGATGCTCGTCAACTTCTTAGAGAAGGAGGGGCTGTTCTTAATGAACTCATTCTTTAAGAAGCAGCCTCAAAGAAAGTGGACATGGCGAAGCCCCGACACTATGACAAAAAATGAGATAGATTTCATTATGGCAGACAAAAGGCGAATATTTAGGGATGTCGACGTGATCACTAGGTTCAACACCGGAAGTAATTACCGACTTGTACGAGGCACTCTGAATATCGAATATAAGCTTGAACGCGTTCGCCTTATGAAGTCTACGCTCCGGCCAAATTTCCTCCAGTCCGTGGTTGGATCTGAAACATTTCAGCTAAAACTGGAAAACCGGTTCGCTGCTTTGGAAACCGCAATAGTTGCTGATACGGACCAGGAACTCGATAAAGTGGTGGAAATCCTTCGGGATGAGGATATAAAACTCTTTAAGACTCGCGAAAGTTGAGGCAGGAGATCTCAACTTTCGCGAAAATCTCTGCAACTAATAGAGACGCGACGAGAAAACCCGGCAGGCACTTCGCCAGATCTAAATAAAAAGATCTTCAAGCCGGTAAGACGTGACCTCCGTAGCTCCAATACACGCTCTATACAAGATGCGATCGAGCAAAATCGGGGGTCGAAAGTTTTTACTCAGCATCTAGATCGAAGTCATCTGACGAAGCTGACCACGTCAGACGGGAAAGTCGCCACTTCTAGGCCGGAGATTCTTGCGGAGGTTCAGAGCTTTTACAGCAAACTCTACACCTCGAAAGCGTCCCGTCCCCAACCCGACTCCGAGGATCCAAGAGCCACTTTAAACCGCCACTTCACGGAAGAGTTGCCAGACGTCAGCCAAGACGAAATCGTGGTGGCCCTGAGGCAGCTTAAAAATGGAAAAGCCACCGGGAAGATGGAATTACGACGAAGCTGCTAAAAGCAGGTGGAAAACCTATACTGATGCAGCTCCAACGCATATTTAATTCTGTCCTGTTCTCGGGGAGAACTCCAAGGGCGTGAAGCAAGAGCATAGTCGTTTTGTTCTTCAAAAAGGGAGACAAAACTCTTTTGAAGAACGATCTCGCTCTTGAGCCACGTCTATAAGCTGTTTTCCAGGGTCATCACGAATCGTTTCGCGCGTAGACTCGACGAGTTTCAGCCACCTGAACAGGCCAGTTTTCGAGGAGGATATGGCACCATAGACCACATCCACACAGTGCGGCAGATTATACAGAAGACAGAGGAGTATAGTCAGCCCCTGTGCTTAGCGTTTGTGGACTATGAGAAGGCCTTTGACTCCATCGAAACCTGGTCTGTTCTGGAGTCTTTGCAACGGTGCCAAATCGATTGGCGGTACGTCCAAGTGCTGAGAAGTCTGTATGACGCCTCGACTATGACCGCCCAAGTACAGAATCAGCAGTCTGAACCTATCCACCAGCATCGATACGTGAGACAAGGGGATGTTATTTCCCCCAAATTTTTCACAAATGCAATGGAGGATATGTTCAAGACGCTGCACTAGAAAGGACGTGGTATTAATATAAGCGGCGAGTACCTTTCACACTTGACATTTGCAGATGATATCGTTATCGTGGCTGAAACCGTGCAAGACTTGCAGTATATGCTGAGCAGCCTGGCTGATTCTTCTGCTCGCATCGGTCTCCGGATGAACTTGGATAATACCAAGATAATGTTCAATGAACATGTCCCTCCGGAACTGATTATCCTAAATGGGGTCCCTCTCGAAGTTGTTCAGGAGTACGTCTACCTTGGGCAAACCTTACAGTTTGGTAGAAACAACTTTGAGAGGGAGGCTTGCAGAAGAATACGACTCGGCTGGGCGGCATATAGGAAACTCCGTCGAGACTTTTCGTCATCCCTACCGCAAAGCCTTAAGACAAAAGTCTTCAACGAGTGCGTCCTACCGGTTATGACTTACGGTGCCGAGACGTGGAAACTGACGGTGCGACTAGTCTACCAATTTAAGGTCGCTCAGCGAGCTATGGAGAGGGCTATGCTCGGAGTTTCTCTGAAGGATCGACTTCGTAATGAAGTGATCCGACAGAGAACCAAGGTAATCGACATAGCTCAGAGAATTAGCACATTGAAGTGGCAGTGGGCTGATCACATGTGTCGCAGAACTGATAACCGATGGAGTAGTCGTGTTCTAGAGTGGAGACCGCGCCTTGGCAAACGTAGTGTAGGACGCCCTCCGGCTAGGTGGAGTGACGATATACGCAAAGTGGCTGGCAGCTGCTGGACACGAAGAGCTGAAGATCGGGCTCAGTGGCGTGCCATTGGAGAGGCCTATATCCAGCAGTGGACTATGGCAGGCTGATGATGATGATGATGAAATTCTGACATAAGAAATTATAAGGCTACTTACACACTAAACTTACACAATACACTTACACACTACAATACATTTGTCGTAATAAATCCTCTTTCTCTAATTGTTAACTACTACTACAGCCGATTTAATAGGCAATGATAACTTTATTCTGTGACTTAAACATGTATCAGCATATTTGAGGCTAATGATACCCCGTAAAGTCTGTCAAAGGTATTCATGACTGGACTGACGGCTCAACGTGCTCTTCAAGGCACTACGCCAGTGACAGTGAACAAGTTGTGCGTTCCGAGGGTTAGAGCCACACTCTCTTCATGGCTATCAACAAAATTGGTCCCTCCACCGGACTTTCACTGGTTTAAATTAAGTACTAAGATGTTTTGTTACATGCTTTAAAAGACATCAGGGCTTATATTAATCCCACATATCTATAATTGCTTTGAAGTTAGTGCAAGTTGTAAGGTATAAATGTCAACTCCTCTCGAACTGCAAGCAAAGTACTTTGTTAGTATATTCAGTACCGCGAATGGATTTAGTCTACACATTTCTTATTTGAAACTGAACACAAGTTGTGTAATATGAATGACATTCGTATATAAGTATTTCCAATAACTTTAAGTTACGTAAGTATTATAAGTTTCGATAGATTAAAATATTTTACCATCTATTAATCCAGATCTAAGAGGTATACATATGCGGGCAAAGCTTGTACTACTAGAATATCCAGTCGAAATTTAGATCCTAGGATGGATTATTTACTACGCGTGTTTTGCTATTTGCATACTGTTTATATTTTTATAGTATATTTACGTCTGATAAATAAATATAATCCTTTATTGGCACAGAGAAAAAGTAGAATTACAATTTATTTGAGTTATAAAAAATAAGTATTACAAAGAAACATACAGGCTTAAGATGTCAATATAAACGAGACTGTATTACGTGTATGGAATCAGGCGTTGCTTTTTCAAGTGTGAAAATAAGGTGAGATATACGAAACATCCGAATCAATATTGCGGACGTGCATACATGCAAAGCTAAGCTATGTTGACCTGCCAGTAATTCTTAAAATGAAGTAGCTCCTTAAGAACCTACGATGTGGCCCTGAGCAACACTGAATAACAGTAAATAGTGGGGTTTACCATTTGAGTGGCTGGATGATATCTATAATTTCTAAAGTAAGTTTTTATATTCATTTGTGATTAGCAATTATGATTAAGCTTAAACCTTGAAGAAAATAAAATATAATGAGAATTTTTTTAATTGTTATTTTCATATTCACCATACTGACTAAGATGTTTTAATTGAGATAAAAGTGTTTATGGAAATAAAATAATCAAACAAATTAATAAACAGATTATTTACTAATTAGTTGTCTTTTCTCATGTAATAATACGAGCATTTCAATATAAATGCAAGTCTTTGGCATTAGCTCGAGACTTGTGTCCATTGAGGAACTCACCCGAAACTCGTAAAGAAGACATCATCAGCATCTTAGCGTTGTCCCTGCTGCGATCCTTTGGCCAGAAGCCCGAGGTCCGCTACAGGCAGGAGGACATTTATGACATACCATAAGGCGAGCTTCTAGTTTAATTTATTAATATACCACCTTGGCGGGGACCGATGTGACTATCGCCAAATATTGATCAAAGTGGATAGCGGATGCGCTAAGGACGACGCTCCTTATTGCGTCCTTTGCCCTTTTTTAATAATATGAATGAGACTAATTTGCGGCTAATGGTTTCCATAAATAGTCGTACCAAGAATTCACATTAATATTGTATTATTTTGTCTGATAAACGTTTGACTTTGATAATATGAACTACTGCGTAAATAGTAACAAAAATCGTTCTATGTTCTTCTAATGAGCGAAATTCTAGGAACACGGTCGTAAAATATAGATAAACTTATAAAATATTATTTGACACCATTGAAAATATAATCTCAATTTATCCAGCGGTGTAATTTTGCGACATTGCTTACGTTTGAATAGTAGTATCTAGTATTTGGATTTAAATCAAATAGGTACATACTTTAAAATATAGCTTTTGTACCATCAACAAATGCACAAATGAAATACAATATAAATCATAGTATATTTTACAGTGAGCTTCTGATTGAGTAAAACTTTTATGATTTCATCAAATACTATATAGTACAACAACTTGTTTGAAGTTGTAATAATTGCTATTCAAAATTTAATTAATTATCGAGGAGTATTAAGGTGAAATTAAACTTATAATGTTTCTCAAACTTTTAAAACAAGCTCAAAAATAATGAACGAATTTTCTTCGGTTTTCACTCAAACAGGAAAGGTTAAACTAAGGTAAGCTGAAGCCAGAAGGCTGGGTTGTATTTGGCCCAGAAGGTAAGTATCACCATACAACGTGGCAATGCTGCCAACGTTCTGGGCACGCTTCCAGTTGACGGCGATGTGGATGAATTTCATGACGCCCTCTATTTTTTTTTCTTTTCGTCCTGTATATATTTGTTTGTATGTTCTGTATATTATACTAAGTCTTAAAATACTATACAAAGAAATTTTGTATAGTATTTTAACTAAGTTACGTTTAAATCTGATATTAACTATAAAGTTGTTAAATAATTCAATAAATCTTACGTCACAGGTAAGCTAGTTTTATATAAGCGGAAATATATATTATTATTCTTTTTGCTACGATATATGTATATACCAATGCTGAAAAACTTTATTGATATTATGTAAAGGCGTAGCCGCTACAATATCCCTGCCGTGTGTTTACAAAATAAAGGAAATTTTCTACACCACCTTCAGGTGTATCCGTGACCGCATTGCCAACGTGTGCTCATATGTTGCCCATTCTCTTTCGGTACGTGAGTAAAATAAATTCTAACACCAACTTTTACTTAAGAATTCTCTTGCAGTTTTCGTGGCGGTTTACAAAACGAATAGATTGGTAACGGATTTGTGCCAATAGAAACTTTTTGCTTTCTGCTTAAATTTTCCTCTTTTGTTGTATTTGCTTACACATTTTTTGCTTCTTCAATACATTTATAGGGAGTACATAACTTGAGGTTTGTATCGAAAATGTAAGCTAGTACATACCTACGCTCACAATTTCGAAGTACTAACTTTTTCATACAATATGAACTAAGCCGTCGACGTGTTATCTATGACATTCATAAGTAAACCGTCACCATTATTTTTTATAGTAAAACTAGCGTTGCCCGCAGCTTCGCTCACGTAAATTCGGGATTCTCTAGTTTTACTATATCATCTATGTTCGGGGTAATACAAATACTGTTTAAGGAATATAACTGCAAAAAGTATTTACATATACAAACTTCTTAGTACTACATAAAACTTAGTAGTACTCATAATGTTATGTTGACGTTTCGCTACAGTGGCCAATATGGCGACTGCGATTTGTCTGTCAGAACCATTAGAATTTAACAAAATACTCGACAATCAGAATTTTGCGGATATATGTTGTCGACTCGAAATCTTTATTTTTTAATGTTTTATTATTCAGGTAAGGTTCCGATGTACTCCTTGACGAAATTATTAATATAAGATTTGACACTGTGATAGCAGCGCAGTCCGTCGGTTCCAATGTGAAACATTCCAAAATCCACAACTACTTACAAATTAAAAATTTACTAAAAAAACATTTTCCAGTGAACTAAATTGTGAATCTAAACCATTCTCTAGTCCCCTTGAACACACACAAAAAATTTCATCAAGATCGGTCCATTCGTTTAGGAGGAGTTCAGTGACATACACACGCACACAAGAAAAATATATATTAAGATAAGCTAAAGGCAGTTGTAATTATAATATTATGTTGAAAGATTTCGACAAAGGCCTTATTTTAATGCTCTAAAACAATAAAATAAATAACTTTTAAGTAAATCAACTTCATCACAGACATCCATATGTTACATGAAAATGTCATGAGATATCAAAGCGTGAGTTATCAGACTGAAAAATGTATCGAGTACAAAGTGCTTCCTTAACAATTGATACAACTGAAGCTGTTGAAGACACAAAAGCTTTCATCGATATCAAACATGATGAACTATTCAAAGCACTCACATCACACCCGATGCACATACAGTACCAAGAAAGATATTAAAGCATAGTCTCTTATACCCAGACAGTTTTATTGTAGTGCCTGTAGCCTGTTTTGATGCGGTTTTTAACAGATCGGCGTTCCATATATATTTATATTTAATCTAGGACGTCCTCTGCCTCTTTTGCCTTCGATTTTACCCTCCAATATAATTTTGAAAAGTTGTTGTGTCGCATTAAGTTGTCAATCATCTTTTCTCTCCAATTTTAATTGTTTTTAGTAACTGACTTACCCCTCCAACGATTTGCATAACCTCTTCGTTTTATTTTCCTTTCTGCCCAGCTTATTATGACCATCCTCCTCCAGTAGCACATCTCAACTGCCTCCAATCTCTCTCTATCCCTTTGCGTCGTGGTCCAAGTTTTGCAGCCATATAGAGCGATACTCTAG
The DNA here is from genome assembly GCA_944739405.2 of Euclidia mi. NCBI lineage: Eukaryota > Metazoa > Arthropoda > Insecta > Lepidoptera > Erebidae > Euclidia > Euclidia mi. Next base: position 31,387,959 of record OX123186.2, on the reverse strand, counting down.
ATGTAAATCTTAATTAGTTGTTTTTTAATTTTTGTGGCAATGTTTGATTGTAATAAAGACGTTTGCCTATAGTAATGTTATGGTGTCTGGTATGATGGTATGGTGATGATTTCAGTAACATAATTATTGATAAAGCATAGCAATACTCATGTACCATTCGATTTCAGTTAAATATATTCGCGTTCACATTAATAAAATGAAATAAATAAAGGATTCGCTTGACATTATTTAATATTTACGCTTCCCACACCAACATCATGTAGAAGCACAAAAGATTTATTTACTCTACGAATTTCACATTAATATTAATACCGTGTCCGTACCTTTGAGGACTTAAAACGAAATAATACGCACACATTATAAAACATACTTTGATTCTAAAATTAAATGTTCATTATGATATCATATTCATGACAACCAAAGTTGAGGAGCGTAAAGTGATACTATTATGTTACCAGCTGGCCCGTCAAACGTTATTATACCATATATATTATTAAGTGGTTTGAAATATACTTTGTATAATTCTACCTAACAAATTACATACACAAAAAAATTCATACCAAGCGTTCGAACCGCTTCGGAGGCGTGCGACTACAAATGACACGAGATGTTTATAAATATATTCGATTATATTATACGGTATACTGTTACAAAATGTTTTGATTGGTACGATAAAAACGTGTTCACGCCTACTCTTTCAAGCAAAACCTTCTAAAAGAAATAAACTAATATATATTAATATTCATACCAGTCGCGAAAGCCAATATCCACCGAGGCAGAGCCACTGGCATCCACTTGACTAAGCGTTTATAAAAAAATGAAAATTTTACCTTTGAATTTTATTTCAACGTCGGGGTCATCAACAACTTAATAAATGCCTTCTTATTTCTCTATCTCCTGTCGTTCCCTCATGACTGAGGATCGTGGTCATCACTGGATGGCTTACACTTGGAGTGAATGATTTGCCTCCATCGAGTCCTGTCCATTGCTTCCTTTACAACCGAGTAAAACTTGGAGGAATGTGTGTCTTTTACTTGATCGGTCCATCTGGTTGGGGAACGGCCACGAGCTCGCTTACCTTCTGTGTTCCCAACTATGATCAGTTTTTCGAGACTCTCATTTCCTCTTCTCACTATGTGGCCATTCGCTGGTGGCATATTGTGGACAGGCGGGTTTTGATCTTAAGCTGCGCGAGAATCGATATATTGGTGCGCTTGGCGGTCCAGGGTATCCTCATCATGCGCCTCCAGCACTACATTTCCAAAGCATCAATCCTCTGCCTATTCTCGAGCTCGTATCGTCCATGTTTCAACTCCATATAGAAAAATGGGGAATATTAGGGCTCGTACCAAACGGATCTTAGTATTAATAGAAATTCCCCTCTTCTTCCATATGTTGTTTAGGCGGGTCATAGCATCCTTGGTCATACCCATGCGTCTCATTATTTCGGGTACACAACTCCCATCCCTATTGACTTGAGCACCTAGATAAATATAGTGATCTACTGTGTCCACGCCTGGTATGATGTTCGTCGGGTTATTTAAGTGACCAGCGCGATCAACCATCATGAGCTTTGTCTTGGTTTTGTTCACTGCGAGGCCCATTTTGTTACTTTCGGTCTCTAGTCTCCGAAACAGTTCTCGCATGTCTTCCACAGAGGTAGCGAGGAGTACATTGTCGTCGGCATATCTCAGATTCGATATTCTTTTGCCACCGATCGGGAACCCTTCCTCCCAGTCTTCAAGGGTCCTGCGGATGATGTGTTCTCCGTATATATTGAACAGAGCTGGGGACAGTATACAGCCCTGTCGCACTCCTTTTTTGATTTCGAACACATTAGAACAGTCGGTGCCGATTCTGACGGAAGAGCGATTATCGCTGTAAAGAACTCGAACGAGATTAAGCAGGTGTTTTGGAACCCCCATCTCGTCCAGTACAGTCCACAGCTTGTCCCATTGCACACAATCAAAAGCCTTGGTGTAGTCAATAAAGCACAAGATAACCGGGCTGTTGAACTCCCTGCTTTTCTCGATGATTTGCCTCACATTAAGTATCTGCTCCCTTGTACCCTTACCCTTTACGAAACCTGCCTGTTCTTCAGGAATCTGGTGGCGGAGGTAATGACAGAGTCGCTGGTTTAGTATATGCAGAAGGATCTTACTTGCATGGGAAATTAGAGCGATTGTCCTGTAGTTCCCGCAAACTTTGGTGGAACCTTTCTTGTGAAGGGGAATGTAGAGGGATTCCGTCCAATCCATCGGCCATTGCCCTGTTTTCCAGACGCCGTTGCATATATCCAGAAGAATCGATATCCCTGCATCCCCCAAGCTCTTCAATAGTTCTGCGGGAACACCGTCTTTGCCTGGGGACTTTTCGCGCTTGAGTGATTTCAGGGCATGTACGACCTCCGAACGCAGAATATTGGGCTCGTCCGCTATCCATTCGCCCGGCCGGCTCGTCGGTTCACCGGTATCGTATAAATATTGACAGTAACTTTTCCCACGTTCCAGTATTTGAGTCATGTCAATGAGAAGACGCTTTTCCTCATCCTCGATGGCCATAGGCTTGATGCTCCGGGAGTTCGTGAGTTCCTTAACTTTTTGAAACAGCTGTTTAGTTTCGTGCTTTACAGAGTTCTGTTCAAGTTCTAGGCAGATGTTGTTAATATACGCATCATAGTCCTGTCGGCACCTTTTCTGGACCTCCCAGCTCAGTTTTGAATAGCGCTCCTGATCCTCAGCAGAGCTCGTTCCTCTCTCTTTCAGCTCCCGACGCTCCAGGATGATCTGACTCGTAGCAGGTGTGATGAAGTTCTTCATGCCGGGCTTCCCAAGAGTATGCTCCTTTGCTGTCTGAATGATTGTAGTCTTCAGAAGATCCCATTTTGAATTGGGGTCTATTGCGTTTTCAAAGGGTCCACTCACTATCATCCTTTCCACCTCTGTGCTAAAAATACTCAAATCCACTTTCTTCAGGTTTGGGATCAACTGGGACTTCCGCATCATCTTCAGGCGGACCCTAACAGTGGCGACCAGTAATTGGTGGTCACTGCCGCAGTCAGCTCCCGGAAAAGTAATGGCATTTATAACTGATGATCTCCACCGCGTGCCTATTAAGATAAAGTCTATTTGGTCTCTATGTCTATCACCCGGGGAAATCCACGTGTATAATCGACGAATATGGTGTTGGAAACAGGTGTTCGTAAGAGTAAAATCCTCCTTGCTGCAAAATTGTAATAGGCGGTCGCCTCTTTCATTACGCTCACCAACGCCATACTTGCCAACCACACGTCGAAGGTGGTCGTCGTGTTTAGTGTTGCCTACTTTTGCGTTGAAATCTCCAATGATCATAGTAATTTCTCTCTTTGGTATGTCTCGGAGCGTAGCTGCCAGTGTGCCATAGAAGTTTTCTATGTCTTCTTCGGAGGATTGAGTTGTGGGGGCATATACTTGAATGATGTTCAATTTACATGGGGAGGTGTTTAATTTTATATATATAATGCGATCGTTGACTGGCTTATAACCCAGCACGTACTTTGCCACTCCTGGAACTATGAAAGCCACTCCTCTACTGCTTTCGTTTTCAGGTCCCGAGAAAAACACTGTACTTCCAGAGTGCGAGGTAAACTGGCCCTGACCTTTCCTGGCCCTGATCTTTGGCCTTCTTATTTAAATGCTGAAAAATTCCCAGTAATCCGTAAAATTGAGTCGTTGCCAGATTTTACCTCTTAATGTCATCGTAGTTATGAGTTCATCACACCGTTCCTCGTGCCGCAGAGAGCTCATAAATCCACCGACCATACAAAAATACTGATTGGCTCGACTCGATATATTGTGTGTGACACCCATCACTCTCAACGCTTTTTTAATTTCGCGGCTTTGTTATAAAATTTACCGTATATAATTTATTCAGATAAATTTAACGAGCAATTTAAATGTTATTTGCATAAAATGTAAATATTGCATAGTGCCGCTATGTCCACTAAATCCATTAATACTTACGCACATATTTAAAAATTATGATGTGTTTGTTTTCGAGTATAACATAATATCTGAACAATTGTTTTGGAACAGAAACTTGACTAGTAGTTACTTTAGAGCTTCATAGCCTAGGTCAAGCGCGGCTTTATACCATAGTTGTCCATCCGTCTGTCTGTCTACCAGAGGGCCGTATAATATCATTACACCGAATATTAGAGTGAAAAAGTACATTAAATTATAACAATATCTTCTATGATGACACTGAATCCAGAATTATACCTAACTTTCATAATATACGTAGGTAAACACTAAACCGTATTTTAAAATATGTCCATCTTTAAAACTTTCATTATTCGGAAAAAATATTGTCGGAGACTTATAATTATGTCATATTTAAGTAAATCTTAGCAAGACGAGGTCTCCACCTTGTCGTGGTGGGGGGCTCAGTAACCGTGGTTAGGTCACCCACGGTGAAGCTAAGCGAGATCCCGGGAGTGGACGCTCCACGTGGGCTTGACGGAGGCCTGCGCAGGATGCGTCCAAAGGTGCGGGTGCGACGGACAGTTCTTCTGTCCCTCGCAGTAGAACGCGGTCGCGGGAGGAGTGGCGTGTCGGTGTTGCGTTGCCGCGCACCCTATCTCCCGCGACCAAATGGAGGCGCACCATCGTTGCGTCGCGGTGGGGCCGCAGAGGGAGAGGAGATGCGGTGTTGCGTTGCCGTCCTCCCTATCCTCTGCGGCCGCTGGGTGTTTTGGCGACGGAGCCCAACACCTTCATCCGCCGCCAAGCGGGTTTATGAACATACTAACGCCAGCCAGTCAGTGGTCACGTGACATCTGACCGTATATTGCCTGGCAAATTCCGTATTACGAGCTTTCATATGACATTTCGTTTCATGTTTGGTACGCCATTTTGTAAACAATACAAACCATTCAGTTTACGTTGCGCCGGAGTAACTTTTTTTGAATTGCTACTATATTTATCATCTCTATTTGTGAATTTAAGAAAATTTTTAGTTAATATTCAACATTTGTGACGACGAATTAGTGTTATTTGAGTTTTTGGAAGCTGACGCTACTCAGCAAAATGCTGAAAATAAAAACAAGCGAAGACGAGTTCGTGACGAGAGCGATCCTTTTAATAAAATGTCCAAATAAGAATTCATTGCGCGATATCGCCTTACTAAGGCATTAGTAAGAAATATATGGGAAGAATTAAGGCCTCATATGTCCGTACCAACAAAAACTACGGACTTGTCTGTAGAAACAAAGGTTAGTAGAAATCTATCTTAAAATCACAACGCGCATCTGTCGCTATTTGGTAACTCATTGGCACAATACTGATATATTTAAGCAGTGTTTTAATTTAAGATGTTTCTATTTTAGTATCATTTTGTGCTACAGGATCATACCAGCGGCAATCTGGGGATATTTTATCACATTCTATATACTACTGTTTCAACAGTAATTAAACAAATAACCCAATTATTGAATCTGCCCGAAATGCAGGTAAACTACATCAAATCTCCATCGAGAGGCGTACGCGGAACACCTACGCTACCTCTCGGATCTTTTATTTAACGTGTAGCTATTTTCTTATCCGGTTTAAATTATTTTTAACCATTTAGATCTTTTTACAAAAGCTTGTTATTAAAAAGTTTTTTTTTTAATTTTATCGTCAACTCATTAGTATTTTTATGCAAGATGGTTCATATATACACTCGTAGGGAACAACCCCACGAGTATATATAAAAACGGACCATCCCCTAGAGGTTCAATGTAGGGGGATAAGGGCTTCAGTACAACAGGGTTCGCCTTGGTATCCAAAGGTGCTACGTTAGCTATATGACATGTTTATACGCCCTCATACAATTCAGCCTTTAGCACACCTTGGCATTGGGTCATCCATCTAATTCATTTAATCAAATACAGAATCCACATTTAGAACAAACGGAACGAACAAACCAACGAACTTATTTTCCCAAAGATGGGGTCGCGTATTCACGTCTACCAAACCACCACCACTCACTCACAAAAATTCTTGTCAAGACGGATCAAACAAGCCCAAACCCGAACCCGTTGTGTCGCTTAATTACTGAGCTCCTATGGCCACCTTCTAGCTTCATCATGAGACCCTGGTTACCATCTACCTCGAAACTACTCGTCAAGGCAAATCAAACGAGCCCAAACTCTATGGGGTTATGTCGTTTAATTACTGAGTTCCTAAAGTCATCTTCCAGCTCCATCATCAGACTCTGGTTACCATCTAGAACCTAAGTACTCGTCAAGACAAATGAAACAAGCCCAAACTCGACTGGGCTGTGTCGTTTAATTACCGAGTTCCTATCCCTTCCGGTTCCATCATCAGATCAGCTCCATGTCATAATAATTTTACATTGTCATCCGATTTACACATGCATGTCAAATTTCAGCTCAATCGGTAACCGGGAAGTGCATCAAATTCAACTTGCAAGATTTGATTATTGACAAACAGATGAAACTACCTAAATAAAGCTTGTAATAATAAAATACCTAACAATTTTTTTTTGCAGGCTGTATTTTTATTTACATTCACCTGTCTAATTCATTAAATTTTTGATTTGAAATTAATTATTCAAATCAATAAAAATCTAAAAACCGAGCGCTCGTTCTCTATTCCGGGAAGTTTTGAAACGGTTAATCGACGCTTCGCGTGACCAGAAGGCTGGTTTATTCTTTGCTCAGAGCTGGATGGCAATGCTGATTGCATTGCCATCCAACGTGGCAATGCTGCCAGCCTCCTGGGCACGTTACCCGATGACATTGATGCGGAGGCATTTTACGACGCCTAAACCATGTAAAAATAAAATAAAATAAAATAAATATTTTCAGTTTCTAAATTTGTTTTTAAGGTTTTTGTATTAGATTAGATTACATTAAGCTTCTTATAAATTATGTTACTCAATACAAAATGAAATAAAAATCTCAGTATTAGATCGATAAATATCGAACAATCGGTAAGTTTTCTTCGCATCTCTACTTACACGTGGCGTCTTATTGTAAGAGAGAGATAGTCTGTAATTATAGCGTGTTAGACAAGGACAATCACTAATTCAGTACTTATTAGCAACCATTTTTACTAGAACTCTGGTCAGTACTGGTAAATAATTTTTAAATAAATGTTGTACTTATCGGTGAAATGTGATATTATCTTTTTTGAAGTTATTATTTCGAGTGTTACTCCCACACAACTTTATAGCACAATTCGGCATCGTTTTCGTATATTATTACTTTGTTAACGCAGTTTACGTATCTGTTTCCTGGTCGCTACTGAACGAGCGCGGGTATGTGCTCACAGATATAGGTGCATTTTCACATATGCGCGACAGACAACGATGCCCTTCTATTGCAAGTCTCGGGGGGTAGGTGGTCTGTGCGTAACTTCAAGTTGATTCTGAAATGTAATTACATCCCATAGTAATTTAAACTTTTGTGGTATCACTAATTTTTAATTGTGATTCGGGCTATATACTACGTACCTTCTACTCCTCCTACCTTTGTTTCGAGAAACCGATATTTCTGCAATATTGCAAGAAATAATTCATAATTCGTTTTAAAATAATTTATAACAATAATTAAAATAATTTATAGTAACAATTCATCAATAATTTTAAACTAATTATGGATACAAATTTATATCATAAATAAGTTACTTTTTAGTACATAAGTTAGTTACGTTTAATGCTTGATTGTTGTATACTTTTTTTTTTATTTAGTTGCAATTATATAAATTACTAGCAGAGGCCCTAGCACGAAAAACTATCGAGAAAGTATTCGTATCGTAAATGTCAAAATTTGTATGGCAATTGTACAGCGCCCCTATCGTGCGTAAGATGCAACTAATATTGGCAGCACAAACTACTTTCGACGACAATCCTGCGGTAAATGTCACGTAAATGTATCGAGTTTTCTAACAAATAAGCAAAAAACGGCAGCACGAACTCCTGATTTGACATAAGCAAAGTAAACCTAATGTAAATCTAATGTCATTTTGTCGAAACAATTTTCACCTAGAATTTGTTGGTGAGAAAAGATTCGAAACATATAAGTGTATCGTTTTGAGCCTTTTTATGATGAATATTTATGTAGTTTCGTATTTTATGTGTTCCTTTTGAATGTAGGGCCTGATTATTGACACAATAAAGAAGCAAACACGCAAATTTCGCCACTTTAAATATGTAGTAAATAACCCCATATATTGGTTGCGAGCATGTAAAAATCATCATCATCATCCTCTTAGCGTTATCCCAGTTTTAATCTGGGGTCCGCTTCCTAGTCTAATATGAACATAGGATGTTATTAAGAGACTCTTTTAACACTCCTGCGTATTCTACTCTACAATTAAGTAGGTGCTCTAATCTACAAGTACAAAAAATCTTATCCTAACTAACATATAATCAAACGCTGAAGATAGAAACATACAATTTGGACCGCGGATTTATTTTATAACACGTAGGAAGGATTTTTATATTGTATCTTCAAGGGGTAAGATTGGGTTTGTAAGATTATTTTAAAACTCCTTGATTTTGAAGTAATAATATGCGGGCAAACAAAATATCCCGAAAAGCGGCAATAGGCTCGCCACCTATTACGTGGGATCAAAACACTGGCGAAAAGTGGGCGTTTAATATGCCTCTGCCTACCGCTTCGGGGAAACAGGCGTGAGTCTATATATGTATGTATGTAATATGCGGGCACAGCGAGTATAATAATAAAATTTTGGTGACGGACGAGTATCTGTCGTAAATAATTCGTGAGTCCTATATCAGCGTCTTACGTAGCCCTCTCGGATATGACTGAATATCAATAAAAACGAACACTTTAGTCAGAAGACATGTCATACTTAGATAGCTGTCTATTAGGCCTCCCTCACATTGGTCTTGGCATTCACTTTGTACTACAGAGTGAACGCCGAGCGCACGCTGGGTGTACGCTCGAGTAACGCTGACGCCCAATGTGAGGTAGGCCTTAATCTCATTAAGCTGTAGTAATAAATGAAAAACACCAATACAACAATAACCATTATTTTATTTTCCACTAAATATTCTTATAAAAATAGGCTTTGAATGTCAGGTACATAACACTGGTCCACTTTATTAGCTTCTGTATAAAACTTCATGCTTCTTAGCTAAACAAATAACCGGAATCTTCTTTAGACATCATACATTTAAGGTGTTCCAACAACAATGAAACCTGTAAACTTATTATAAACTTCTCGTTGAACACGTTATATTGTAGTATTCACGCAGTTTAACCAAAATAAAATAATGTATCACGAACACCTTCCATAATAGTATTTACCTAATTCTTTTTAAAACAATGTGCCAATGATTTAATTACTCGTATTTTGATTTACTAGATTTTTATTTAATGACACAAGTCCATCATCTGACAATGACAAGAAAGGACATTCGGAAACCATAAAATATTTGTTTATGTTTTCTACAAACGAGTTTTTACAATATAAATTTTATAAATATTAACTATTTCACCTAGTTTGGAACGTACCATTCATTCAATAAGACGGTCTTTTAGCTCACATGGCCACATCCCTATGTACGATACCGTTACGATACTAATGTAAAGTCATCGAGTAAACGATAGATGTCAAAATTGGTTGGTGCTGGCTGCTATAATTCTGTTATCGAGGACTCGATACGTTTACTTATCAAATTCGCAAATATTTCGTGCTTGAGCCTCTGACCCGGCAAACGTTGTTTTGCAATTTTTTTTTTTTTTTTTTTAAATAGATGTTGGCCAATTCTCATAGATACCGGATACAAAAATCGGTCATGCCGTTTCGGAGGAGTATGGGAACGAAAACTGTGACACGAGAATTTTATATATTAGACTTAGTACTTAAGCCTTTTTTTGTTTTACGAGGTGGAAAATCCCTTCGCATCTCCGACTCTTGGGGAAATGAGAGCCGGAGTATGTGGTATTACCACTAAAAACCACCACGACTTTCTCATGTACCCGTGTGTCGGAGGGTCGGGTATCGCCTAAGCATTAGTCGCAACCCCCCGACGGGTATTGGCCCGCCAGATGGTCAGGCGGGCCCCGAACAAAACCCCCTTGGCGGCGGATGAAGGTGTTAGGCTCCGCCGCCAAAACACCCAGCGGCCGCAGAGGATAGGCAGGACGGCAACGCAACACCGCATCTCCTCTTCCTCTACGGCCCCACCGCGACGCTAGAATGGTGTGCCCCCATTTGGTCGCGGGAGATAGGGCGCGCGGCAACGCAACACCGACACGCCTCTTCTCCCGCGACCGCACCCGACTGCGAGGGACAGACAGAACTGTCCCCCGCATCCGCACTTTGGACACATCTTACGCAGGCCTCACCCAAGCCCACGTGGAGCGTCCCCTCCCGGGATCCCGCTTAGCTTCATCGTGGGTGTACCTCAAACCCACGGTTACTGAGCCCACCACCACGACAAGGTAAAGATCCCACGTGGGGGGGGGGGGCAATCCCACGGGGGGAGTATTTAAGCCTTAGTACAAAGGCTTAATTCAATAATTTATTGAATTAAGTACATTTGAATATGTACAAAAATTAAAAATACTATCAAACGTTTTATAAATGAATGAAATGCCTGATTACTTTAATTTAGAATAAGTTTGATATTTTTTTATGACTAAGTAGATTTTTTTACTTCAGTTTTCAGTTTAAGTTGTTATAATATTTTTTTCAATTTAAAATGTTAAACCTGTTAGGTATGTTGTACCATCCCCCCCGTGGGATCTCCACCTTGTCGTGGTGCGGGGTCTCAGTAACCGTGGATTGGTCACCCGCGGTGAAGCTAAGAGGGATCCAGGAGGGTACGCTCCGCGTGGGCTTGGAGGGGCCTGCGCAGGATGCGTCCAACGGTGTGGGTGCGTGGGACAGTTCTGTCTGTCCCTCGCAGTCGGGTGCGGTCGCGGGAGGAGAGGCGTGTCGGTGTTGCGTTGCCACGCGCCCTATCTCCCGCGACCAAATGGGGGCGCACCATTCGATGCGTCGCGGTGGGGCCGCAGAGGAAGAGGAGATGCGGTGTTGCGTTGCCGTCCTCCCTATCCTCTGCGGCCGCTGGGTGGTTTGGCGGCGGAGCCCAACACCTTCATCCGCCGCCAAGGGTTTCGTTCGGGGCCCGCCTGACAATCTGGCGGGCCAATACCCGTCGGGGGGTAGCGAGGAATGCTTCGGTGAAACCCTACCCTCCGACACACGGGTACATGAGAAAGTCGAGGTGGTTTTTAGTGGAAACACCACATACTCCGGCTCTCATTTCCCCCAAGAGTCGGAGATCCGAAGGGATTTTCCACCTGCTAAAAAAAAAAAAGGTATGTTGTACCATTATTGAAATAATAGTAAATGTTGATTAGAAGGTATTATAATACCTAATAAATGTTGATTTCGTATTTCATGTAGTTTTATTTTATTTGAATTGACCATTAATGGGTATTAGAATAATAATAATTGAGTTCCTACTAATTCTAAGAGTTTGTTTGTTTTTGTTTTTCGTGTGAGCGTGTGGCCAACTCTAGTGTCGGAGTTTTCAGACCGCCCGAAGGCCTCCGACATGGCCTAACGATCCTTATCGTTGGACAAGAACCGGGACCGAAAGCTTTACGTGCCCTCCGAAGCACGGTAGCGCTCAGATGTAAATGCCACAAACGGTCACCCATCCAAGTGGTAACCTGTGAAGCGTTGCTTAACTTTGCCGATCTGTTACGAACGGCAAGCCAAGTCTCGCTACGAGCGCTACATTCTAAGAGTAACAGGATTGTTTATTAGTCAGAATTCAATTGATCTATGATTATAAATGGTTTTTAATACAAAAGATCTACATATATGGGTTTTTACGACAGTAAATGTGACCATAAGCTTACCTACCAAAAGTGGATATACGAACTATACAGTATTTTTAAAGTACATTTTCATGGGGTGTATTAACCAAGAATTGTTTTTTTCTTAGACGTAAATCCAAGCTAACCTTAAAACGAAAGAAGATAGATAGGTTTTGATGATTTAACCTTTTTCATTCGCAAATTGTAAGAACCTTTCTCATACATAATTTTTTTATAACTTCAAATCAAAAAGGTTATGAATTTTTATGTACAAAAATCGTTTTTCTGCTCTCCTGAAAAGTCGGGTTTTGGTTTATACGATCTTTCTACCCAAAGGTATCGATATATAGGTTTTTACAACAGTAAATGTGACCATAAGCTTACTAAAAGTGGATAGATGACCTATATAGTATTTTTAAAGTACATTTTCATGGGGTGTATTAACCAAGAATTGTTTTTTTCTTAGACGTAAATCCAAGATAATTTTAAAACTAAAGTAGATAGATAGGTTTTGATGACTTAACCTTTTTCATTCGCAAATTGTAAGAACCTTTCTCATAAATCATTTTAATAACTTCAAAAACAAAAAAGGTATGAATTTTTATGTTAAAAAAATCGTTCTTCTGCTCTATAGAAAAGTCGGGTTTTGGTTTATACGACTTTTGTACCCAAAGGTATCGATATGCAATATGGATTTACGACGTCGAATTTAAACTATGCTTAGGTAATGCATTTAACACGTTAGGGTGTATAAACTATTTACAATTAACGACTATTTTTACGCCCTGAGTTAATAAAAATTTTGGTCATTACATCATATCAATACTACAAAAAGAAAACATTCTTCTTTTACACTGAAAATTTACTTTTTTAAGAGGCCATGACCGAAAATGTATGGGTAGTATTAACCATTTTTGTGAGAATTTCTGCATTTCGTATATACAGATCGATAGAGAAAAAAAATCTGAGAAAAATGGTATATATAACTCAATTTGGCCAAAATGGTTTATACGACCTTTCCACCCAAAGGTATCGAAATTCATGTATGGTGTTACATAATATGTGTGTAAAAGCAAATATGGCAGCACCACCAGCACTTACTGACGAAGAAGCTGCTCAAGAAGCGAACATGCAGCCAACTTACCATGGCAGTGGAGGACAAAGGGACCTAAATGATGGGCTAGCTGTCAGAGGGGCCCTCGTGCGTCGCCTGTGGGAATCCTACAAATTAAATATATAGTATATATGGTATTCTTGTTTAATTAATTAAATCAATTAAATAAAACTCTCTACATTTATCACTTGTTTTATGACTTTGCATATTTTGTAATGTATGTATATTCTTACTAATCTACATATTAAAAGAATTTGTGTTTTATAATACGAGACGGCCAGCCCGATCTACCCAACCGATTCACATGTTTTTTTTTTAAATGAAAGCTCTTGCTGCATAGATTTGTCATCAAGCATTAAAAATTACCTAACTTGCACATTCATCAAGTTATATGCAAAAACAGTTTTCTCCCATACATTTTTTACGTTTTCGTAGCCGTAGTCAATGACTTTCTGCTTCTATATATCTGGTTCTCATTGAGGTAGGCGTTTCGTTATAGGCCTATAACACGCACTGAAAAGAGCTCTTTCATTTGATGGGATGCTCATTTAAATTGGGTAAGTTAGAAGGAAGATAGGTGTGGAGATTGAACTTATTTTTCAATATTTTCCTATAAATTTCTTAAGATGCCATTGCTTTCTCTCTGCATGGACGGTTCTAAATTCAAAATTATTTTTATGGCATCAAATATAATAAGTTCCTTGCGGTAACTGCCAGGAAAAACCGTTATGTCTCCTTATGGTGACCTTGCCTTACTTTCATACGCGTGTGAGTGTGGTGGTGTGTAAAATTATACCCGATGTTGGTAAACTTATCACTATAGTGAATTATCTTACCAGTTAACCCTTAATGTTGGGTGACCTGATCTCTGATGTTGAGGAATTTTCCCCCAGTACTTTCCAGTTACGGACTGTCCTTCAAAGGGACCCCTCCGCCAACTCTGTACCGAGTTTGGGGCAGGTGGAGGGGGGCATACCCACTAAAACACCGCGGTGTTCCTCTATCGACCCTCATGACGGGGTCGCGGTAACGAAGTCAGTATACCCGCGACCCGGGGAATTTTCTCCAAATGTAGTGAAAATTAACCCTACAGACGGGTAAATTACGTTTTATGTTAGAATTAGGAAAATTTTTGTGTTTTAAAATTACGGACTTTCTTAATTTTTTTTTTATGTGGAACATATAAATTACAGCGGTTCATAGTACTATTGTCATATAATTATATTACAAGTGGTAGTTATGGTAGAAATTGTAGCTTTGGTACGAATAGTAGGTTTGAGAGAAAATGTAATTTTGACAGCACCGCCGGTTTTGGTAGAAATGGTAGTTTTGATAGGAATAGTATCTTCGGTAGTTAGTTTTGGTAGAAATGATATGTTTGGCATATATAGGATGGATAAGTTTTGGTAGCAATGTCTCTTACTATTGCCACCAAAGCTACCATTCCTAACAAAACTACCACCTCTATCAAAAGTACCATTTCTACCAAAGATACTATTCCTACTAAGAAATCGTTAATAAGAGCTTTATTTTAGTTATACATATTATATATTTATATCCCTATTGCGCGGCAAACCATTCAGTAATGCCAAGGTGGAAATTTCACGATACCTAAGGTGCAACGCAAAGCCAATGTTGTGAGAAAAGAAGTTTTGTGATATATATATATATATTTTTTGTAAGAATATCATCTTTTTACTTATTAGATAAGGCTACAATGTACTCATCATACCTATATGTTAGAGCTTTTTTATAATATAAAAATATGCTGTGGAGCAGCACGGGTCCTCTAGTAAATATTAATACGATTTTTTTGTACTATAAGTATATTTTTATAAACATTGTTTTATTAAGGATTTTAGCTATATCATGCTACCTAGATTTAACGAAAGCTTTCGATCTAGTATCTTATGGTGTTTTATGGGGTAAATTAAGGGGTGAAACCTGTTTACCTAATGAAATTGTACCTTTGTTTATGCATTGGTATAAAAATCAAAAGAATTTTGTGCGATGGGTAGGCTCTGTTTCGGAGAATTACGGGCTGGACTGCGGGGTGAGGTAGGGGGGGTTGACCTCCCGTACACTGTTCAACCTGTACGTCAACCAGCTGATCGATGAGCTTAGCAGCA
This sequence comes from Euclidia mi, assembly GCA_944739405.2. Classification (NCBI taxonomy): domain Eukaryota; kingdom Metazoa; phylum Arthropoda; class Insecta; order Lepidoptera; family Erebidae; genus Euclidia; species Euclidia mi. Next base: position 31,372,868 of record OX123186.2, on the reverse strand, counting down.
CCGGCATCGGGTGTCATATAGATGGCGTGTGCCTGAATAACATCAGCTACGCTGATGATATGGTGCTGCTAAGCCCATCTATTGGTGCCTTACGAAGGCTTTTAAAGATTTGTGAGTCCTACGCGGTGATTCATGGGCTCAAATACAACGCGAAAAAAAGTGAAGTAATGATATTCAGGCCGAACAACAAACGATACAAATTCGTTCGGAAATTCACTTTATGTGGTACAGCTCTAAACAAAGTCGAGCAATTTAAGTATTTGGGCCACTGGGTCACTGTGGTCCTTAAAGATAATGTTAATATTGAAAGGGAGCGCAGGGCACTGTCTGTCGGCTGCAACATGTTGGCCCGCAGGTTTGCACGGTGCACGGGGACTGTCAAAGTTGCGCTTTTTAAAGGGTGCTCTCAGTCCTTTTACACCTGCAGCCTGTGGGTTAACTATACATAGCGGGCTTACAGTGACTTGCGCGTTCAATATAATAACGCGTTCCGGGTGCTAATGGGGCTGCCGCGCTACTGCAGCGCATCCGCGATGTTCGCGGCGGCTGACACTGACGGCTTTGCGGCTATCATGCGTAAACGGTGCGCTTCCATCATGCGCCGAATGCGTGACAGCCCCAGTACTATCCTGTGCGCGTTGGTGGACCGGTGCGATTCTCCGAGGCTGGCTCGCTGGATCCGACTGCACGCAGTCGTGTAGTAATTAGCAACCAACATCGCAGAGTCCACCCAGAAGAACCACGTATTATTTGGTTTAGTTATATAAATTAATATAAGACTTTTTGATGATTTTTTTATTATTGTATAGTATATTAACTATTATTTAATTAATTTAATCTTTCTATATTTGGCAATCAATCACTATTACTAACATTAGTTTATAACTTCGTTTAACTAACATCTATGGATGTATTTGTAATCTGAAATAAATGATTATTATTATTATTATTCCGTTTATTAAATATTGCTCTCATTATCACATTTTACATACTTAAATATTACAATAAAAAATAAATTAAATATATAAAATGGGACCACGGAGACCCACCGGCATCGGGCACAGGGACCAAGCTACCGGTGGTTAGGGCTCCAGAGAAAGGAACCTCCGTACGATGCGTGTCGTGTCCAGCAATACTGCCTTCTGTATAGAGGACTTGATCCAGCCGTCTAACGAGAGCCTCTTGAGGTGGTGGTTGAGGCTCTTGGCAATAAGACCATTTACGGTCACGACTATCGGTACAATGATCGCCGAGTCAACATCCCACATGTCGACAATCTCGTGAGCCAGGTCCAAATACTTCATTTGTTTATCTTTTTCGGCTTTCACGAGATTCTCGTCATGGGGTATGGTGACGTCAATGATCATTGCAAGGTGCTCTAATCGGTCTATCACCACTATGTCCGGCTTGTTAGCCACAATAGTTCTGTCAGTAAAGATAGACCGATCCCAATACAGAGTACCACGACCATTTTCAAGAACTGGGTCGGGCACATACCTGTAGTACGGTATTTCAGAGTCGACAAGTTGGTACTTTAAGGCAAGTTGCTGGTGGACAATCCTGGCTACTTGGTTGTGTCTATGCAAATACTCGCCGTAAGCAAGACGAGAACAACCGGATACTATATGTCTGAGCGACTCACCAGGCTGGTGACATGCCCGACATATGTCGACCGTCCCATCCCTCAGAATATTCTTCCGGTAGTTGTTCGTCATGATAACTTCGTCCATAATTGCAAACACAAAACCTTCTGTTTCGGCGAAAAGATCGCCAAAACGCAGCCAGGACACCGATGCTGTAAAATCTACGTCGGGCCCATGCAAGGCCCGGTAAAATCGTCCATGCAGCTCTTTACCTTTCCATACCTCCCTGCGCTCTTCTACACCAAGTACGACAGGTTTGCGCCAGTTCTCTTTCGCCAGACCCAGCGGGGTAAACCCACTGTCTACAGCGACCACATCTCGGTGCATCCCCGCGTCAGTGTTTAGAAAGTATTCTCTGAGATTGCACACCTCGCGATTGTGGAGGGTCTTGGCACTTAGGAAGCCACGACCCCCACACTTACGCGGGATGTACAATCTCGTCACCGACGAACGTGGGTGATCCATCCGGTATGTCGTGAGTAGACAGCGAACTTTCCTATCCAAGGTGTCCAATTCTGTTTGAGTCCATCTGAGTATGCCGAAGGAGTACATTAAGACCGGCATGGCCCAACCGTTACAGGCACGCACCTTATTTCCGCCTGATAAAAAGCTTTTTAAGATTTTCTTCAGGCGGCCAAAGAAACGTACCTGTAACGCCTGTTTCATGCCCGCGTCATCAATGTCTAATGCCTGCGACATACCCAAATATTTGTAGCGAAACCTACAAATAGAGAGCAGTTGCAGAGAGAGATCTAAGTTTTGTGAAATCTGAAAGCATTATACCATCAGATTCCACACTCCTGCCTCGCTTTACATGCATGACCGCACATTTATCCACACCGAACTCCATCTTAATTGAATTACTAAAATTTTCAGTTGTCTTTAGTAACTCAGTTAACTGGAGGTCAGTGGGGGCAAATAGTTTTAGGTCATCCATGAAAAGGAGATGAGAAATAACCTGACCTCTACTCTGCAATCGATAGCCTAGCCCTGAACTTTCAAGCAAAGTGCTCAGCGGGTTCAGTGCTAGACAAAACCAAAGTGGACTCAAACTGTCGCCCTGGAAAATACCTCGCTTGATATTTATAGGTACGCCATACCCGCAAGGCTGTCGACATCCTGGATAGCGAAGCACCGTACTCCACTGCCCCATACATGCCCTCAAGAGGGCGCATAGAGTTGCATCTACTTTGTACAACTCCAGCACCCTCAAAAGCCACGTATGTGGCACAGAGTCATAGGCCTTCTTATAGTCTATCCAGCATGTCGCCAGATTCTTTCGACTACGGCGCACCTGTTGGCTACTGGCCATGTTGATAAGGAGTAGCTCCTTAGTACCACGTGCCCGGTTTCTACATCCATTTTGAGATTCAGATAAGATTTTATTATTGAATATGTGTAATGTCAATTTTGTTCTCAAAATGGATGTAAAAACTTTATAAACTGTAGGCAGGCAAGTTATAGGCCTATAGTTCGTAGGCTCCGTGGTACTACCAGACTTGAAGAGCAGGTGAGTTACGCCAGTTGTCATAAAACTTGGCAGCGATCCTAAGTCCAGAGATGACTGGAATTGGGATGCCAAGCGAACATGTGCACTGCGTAGCTATTTTAACCAGAAATTGTGCAACCCGTCCGGTCCCGCAGATTTCCAATTTGCTAACGGACGGACTGCACAATTTACATCGCTGGCGTCTATGGTTACAGGCTCCATTTGAGGTATTACCTCACATGATCGCTCAACATCCCTAATCCAGTCACCCTCTGTATGGCTGACGGGAGTCGACCATAAACTGCGCCAGAACGCAATTGTGTTCGCATCATCTGGTCGACACCCATCATCCACACCTGGTTCAGGTCGCTCCCAATTCCTATAGAACAACTTCTCATCTCTTTGGAATGCGTGATTTTGGGAATATCGGTCAATCCTTTTTTTGTACCGCCTGATGCGATTCGCCCACGCATAGATTTTCTGCTTCAGGAAGTCGATGCGTTCTGTGACCCGAGACGTATATTCTTGAGGACAAAGTCCTGTCCCCTTAAACGCCCGAGTCACAAAACGCATCACTCTCGGGCGGGTATTGCCCGACCTGAAGCAGCTAAGCTTGCCTATGAGTGCCCTGCTCTCAGCAATACGGCGCTCAATTCTACGCTGCCAAGCCGGAACGGCATCGCGAGGGCTGATAGCAATACTGTTTCGTATTTTAATATTAGCCACTCGACACGCCGCTACAGCCGCGCAGTATAGAGTTGAGTGTGTATCACTAAGATTTTCACTAGTGTCTATGTAAGTAGGCAATAGTGAATCCAGGGCACCCACAAGCGCCATATTTTTTCTATGCGTGGGTAAACGCGGCAGCCGGGGTCTGTTTTCTAATGTAGCATACCGATATTCCCCAATAGCGTACTCCAAAGTACTCCTTATCTTATCTATGCATTGGGTACTTACTTGTGTATCCCTGTTTAACCCTTCCTCGCCTTCTTCTTGTGTCCTGAGTGAGGCGTGCGATATTGGCGCCTCATTGTGTGCAAGAGGTGGGTTTTCAGGAATACCTCGCAAGTCTGAGCGTAGCCTCTCAAGTGCGTCGTCATCCAACAGGCGGCAGCGTTGAATGGCTCGCACTTGATCCGACAGTCGCTGTGCCGAAACGTTAACAGCTGGTTCCAAGGCCTGAAACAGAGGCAGTAAGCGGTCACGGTACGCCGTAAGGTTGGTTCCTCCCTCTGTAGCCACAAAATATGCCCGCATGACGTTCTCATTCATTGATTGAGTCCATCTCATGCGGCGCACATCACCACCGGCAGCGGGGGCCCTGTTCGAAACCGGTGGGTCTCGGGGTCCCAAGCGTGACGGTGGCCGGCCTCTTCCCCGTCGGCGCGCTGGTGTTGGTGTCGTCGGCGGGGAAAAATACTCATCACTCGATGAGCTCGACGCCTCAGCAATGGCCGGCACTGCTGGCACCGGCGGCTGCGAGGCGGTGCTGAGTGACGAGTCCGGGGGTCTTATTTGTGCCGCTGCTCTGGCTCTAGTCAACATTTTCTCTTAGTTGTATTTGTATTTACTCTTGTATTTACTTTATTTGCATTGTTTACATTTGTGACATCTGATGTCATTTTGGTTTCTTGATATTTACTTTGTAGTTATTTTCTTTTTGGTTTTTAAAGAAGTTTGTGATAATAATAAATATTATTATTTTGTTTTACATCTTTTTCATGTGATTTTGTGTAAAATTATATAAACATGTAACAATATCCCACTATGGCATTGGGTATTTATAACCAGTTATGATAGTGAAAGATTTATGTACTTAAATAAATAAATAAATGTAAATATTCTTTTACTAGTTATCAACAATCTCATATACTAACCTACTAATGTTCTCTGCTATATTATTAAGGACAACCAACATTTGCTGCAAAATTTCCTGGTTGCCCCTTTCTATTTCCTGCCGCTCCATACTGATATCCACCAGAGTACGCCGAGCTACCTATATACGTCGCCTTCGTACAATAGGGCGCCTATTTCTGTTGTTCTCTTGTGGTAGCACATTTTGGTTTGGCATCTGGCATCTGTGGTGGTGAAGATGGTATTGGTGGCATTATGGTTGGTGATGCTGGAGGTAATGTTGGTGTTAGCACTGGTAAACGTGGTGTGAGTGAAGGCAATGGTGGAGTAATATTTGATGAGTTTGAGGCTGAGCTACGTGGTAACTGAAAACAAAAATTTAATATTAGTAAACAACTGTCCTCTTCAACCCATAAACTTAGATAATACAAATGTTTATATATGGTATTTATATAATCTAAGCCATAAACGTCCCACTGCTGGGCACAGGTCTCCTCCAGAAATGTGGAGGTACATTGCTATACCATGCTGGCCAAACGGCTGGTATTTTCTTTTTTTGCAGTGCTGTTATCTGCTTTAAGTTTTCCCTTAGTTAACTTTTACCACACCCTCATAGATGAAAGAAGAAATGCGAAAGAAGTTTATCGTGCGAGAATGAATGGAGATGTCGGTACGCCGACGCCCAAGGAGGAAGCAGCTGACCAAATAGGTGACGTACTGAAAAAGGGCCAAATTAAAAGTACTAATGAATGTCGAGGAAATGAATCTCGAGGAAGCGATAGCGGTATGTTTGAACCGTAGCATGTGGCGTTCCATAGTCTCTGCCCACCGCAATAGGAGACGGGCGTGACGATAGATAGCTAAATGGATATATGTTTTTAGTTACTTTTTATTTTGTCGATCGCATAATTTAATTTAATTAACATCGGTTAATAGAATTTAGTAAATTCTTGCAAGCTACGTAGATCCTCTTTTAAACAAGTTACCGAGTCTTGTAATTTATCCATCTTAAAACTTAACGCAACTCATCACTTTCCAAGCTGCACTCCTTTCCTTCTTAACCTTATTTTGGTGTTTTCTCCTTGTTTTGTTTACAAGCATGGTCAAAGTACAGCAGATGCGTTCTCTTACCACGACCTAGTCTTTGTCTCTTATAAAATACGCCCACCCAAAACAAAGCCTAAGGATGTCTTGCTGCGTAATTTTAGTGGCATGGATCTTGACAGACTTCGTGAGGACGCTATCAATATAGACTGGGAGCCTTTGTATACTTCAGAGTGTATTTAGTCTAAAGTTCAAATACTAGTTACGAAGCTGATTAAGTTATATGATGTGCACGTGCCTATTCGCACCGTTAAAATAAAATACTTGCCAGCACCATGACTAACAGTGGATATAAAGAACATTATGGCAAAGAAATCTTGATCTCAAAATTGAAGCACCTAGCGCTTTCAATCAAGAAAAATACGTGGCTATCAGGAATCTCAAAGCTCTCTCGCAACAAAGTGTGTAGGAAAGCGCAACGCCAACATATTCAGACATCAGCTGAAGATGGGAATCCAGCAACGGTCTGGCAATTTCTTAAAACTTTGAGAGTAGGTAAGAAATGGCAACAAACCATTCCAAATGATATTAACCTCGATTCTCTTAATACACATTTCACTACTTCGTCCAAATCTGATGGAATTACAAAAATAACCACTTTAGAATATCTTTCATCTTTGCCAACCCCAAATTATTCTCCCTTTATCTTCACGCAATTTTTCGCTTGTGACGTTGAGAAGAGTATACTGGCAGTGACGTCCAATGCAGTCGGCAACGATTGTGTCAGCCGCAAAATGATCCATCCTTCCCATCCTAGATGAAATTTTTCAAGTCCTATGTAACATCCTTAACCATTCCATAGCCCGTGGTATCTTTCCATCAATTTGGAAAGATGAACTAATAATTCCTTTACCTAAGAAATCCCAATCCTGCTCCTTCTCCGATTATCGACCCATATCCATACTACCTTTCCTATCAAAAGTCCTTGAACGTCTGGTTCACTCTCAACTTAGCTCCTGCCTACATAAACATGCGCTCCTAAATCCCTATCAGTCTGGTTTTCGCCCCGGCCACAGTACTGTCACTGCCTTGGTTCGCGTAACTGATGATATTAGGCTAGGTATGGATAATGGAAATCTTACGGTCTTGTCCTTACTTGATTTTAGCAATGCTTTTAACACCGTAGATTTTCACATTATACTTGGCATATTACGCTCTCTTAACGTATCTCCAACGGCAATTGACTGGTTTCACAGTTACCTGTTTGGTCGCCGGCAAGGCAAGACACTTATTCCTCTTGGTCTAAAACAATTGCCGGTGGGCCACAGGGTGGCGTGCTATCTCCTTTACTCTTCGCAATATTTATTAATTATATCTCAAACCAATTACTTTCATCCTACCACCTTTACGCAGATGATTTGCAAATTTACACGCAAGCTCCTTTAAGTAAGTTAACGGAAGCCTGTACTACCATTAGCTCGGACCTGGCGCGTATCTGTGAGTGGACCACGAAATATGGACTTAAAGTAAATCCTGACAAAACACAACTGATTGTTGTCAGCAGCCCCAAACTCGTCTCGAAAATTTGTTGGTCCTAACTGCCACGTATTAGTTTCAACGGAAAGGATCTTCCATTCAGCAAAACCGTAAGGAATTTAGATATTTACTTTGATGATGCTATATCATGGAGTACTCAAGTCATGGAAACGAGTCGAAAACTATTTGCATCAGCAGGTTCGTTGCGTAGATTACGCCAGCTGCCACTAAGATTTTGCTTGCTCAAGCTCTGCTCCTGCCTATAATTGACAACTCGGACGTCAGCTATCTTGACCCACTGAAGAGCAGCTAGATAAACTTGAGCGTCTCCAAAACTTTTGCATACGATTTATATTTGTATTGCGCAAATATGATCACGTTTCGATTTTGGCAACAAACTCAAGTGGCTGCCAGTTCGTCTTCGCAGGAATACTCACATTCTTACATTGTTATATGATGTATTATTTAATCCTAACTCTCCCTCTTATCTCAAAGAACGGTTTAAGTTTCTCCATGACACACATGTAAAGTCCTTGAGGTCGTCTGAGGATCTAACGCTGTAGATGCCGAAGCATTCCACAAACTACTTCGACAAATCTTTTACTGTTAAGGCTATGCGACTGTGGAATGCTTTACCACTAGAGATCCGAAGAGCAAACTCAATAAAACTCTGTTAATTACCTGTTTATTTCGAATAAGCAGGTGATGTCTGACTTACATGGGAAGTTTTTTGTCATAAAAAATTGTTATTTTGTTTGTTTAGAAGAATTTAATTTGTTTTTCATATGGCTAGCACTGTTTTGTTCAATATAATACTAGTTATCCCTATTATAAAATAAACATGTGATTAGTTTTTCGTTGTTTTATAACAATTTAAGAAATAATCAATTCACATACCGAACAGACTTACAGTAGCCAGAAGTCATTAACTTTTATTTTGTGTTTTAAAAAATAAATATCTTTGTAGGATTAGCAACCCTCACTTGTTTTTATTAAAATACATGTTTAGAGTCCGGGCTAAAATTGGGTAAGGTTGCAGAGGTCAGTGGAAGCGATTAATTCATCCAGTCTTAGCCCAGGGCAAAGGTTTAAACACTATTACTGTGATTGCACAGTGATGAATTCAAATTACATGCAAAGGAGAATGACCAAATTTGTATGGAAGATGGGCTAAGTTTGCTTCTCGATGATTTGACCAGTAAAATATAGTAAATGTACTCCTAATTAAATTAGAAAAAAATTAATACGATATTCGGCGGCAGTTCTTAGCTATCGGAAAATAAAGATTTCAAATATTTTGAGGTTAAGTATTGTGATAGTTACATGAATTACATCATATAAATAGTAGTAAATTAGTTAATTATCGCCCGTGCTTCGAAGAGTACTTACGTTAAGCCGTCGGTCCCAGTTGTCATGAAGATCTTTCACCATCGCACGTCGTTACGGGGAGTCCCCTCCAATAAACCGATACTTACTGGTCTAAACCATACAATATCGCTTTCCCTTTGGGTTATGGCGGTCAGACTATGGAAAAGCTAATATTCTGTCATATCTGGTTAGACTAGTATGCGGACCCAGGGCTCCTAGGCGTTGAAGTCTTGGATGCAACCGACAAAACTCTAGGACGGTGATGATATGATTTAATCATATTACTGGAATTTATTAGAAGCCTCTATGTATATTATACAATATAGAAAATAGTTGTAAAAGCAAGTGGAGCTACGAAACAAACGCTTGTACATTATATTAGTTTGCGGTTTTTTCAGTCTGATATATTTCTTACTGAGAATTCTCAATACCATGTGGTTCAATTAATGAGAATTTCAGTGAGGCTAGTTCGCAAAAGATAAGCTCATTCCATTGGACCTTATTACAAAGTTGGCATTAAAACAACACTGTTTTATGCTTAATAGGTAAATGAAACACAGTTTTTATGTTATTCTTCATTTTATTTGTTATTATACCTAAATCTTCTTCAAATAAATCACCTCAAAATGAAGCAGGAGCTTGTATATCGTATACCATAATGTGGTGCAGGTATGACCTCACTTGTGAGGTCATACCTGCACCACAGCTTCAATTAATGTGTAGCATTCTAAACATAAGACTCCGTTCAATTCCTGAAACAAACAATTAAAGTAGTTTGAATATTCGGCGAGGAGAGCTCGAGAGAATTGTAGGAATCGAGAAGAGAAGTAAACAACACTTACACAGACTGGCGCTATCCATGATGTCAAAATATTGAGCTCCGAATCAGATAGCTTGTCCAAAGAACGGACACGTGTTGCTGCCGAGGTACCGCAAAGGAAGAGTTAACATAACTGCAATCCTTACCACGGGTAGTTATTCTAAGTCCAGACATACTTATGTTACCAATAAAGACTGTCTCATACTTTAGTCAACCCACGAGTCTTGATAACACGAAATAAACTTGTTTGGTCCACAAAGGGTTGTTCAAGTCAATATAAACGACAGTAAATTACTTATTTTCCAATAAAGAGATATGATCATAGGTGAAAAAGCAATTTGACTGTTTTCATGTCAAAATAACTGACTACGTGACTACTCTGTGTAACTGACGTACAGGTTGGACTAGTAATAAGGTTATATTTCTTTGCGTAAGACATTACAGATGCCAGTATAGTAAAAATATGTTCCCATATTTTCGATAAGTACAAAACATTATTTCGTGGGTGATATTTTGCAAAAAGGATAAACATATTATTTATACAAAATATTTCACCACAATACATTTTTCAAAATATCATAAGATTTTGGTGTTATTTTGCTTATTAGAACTTTTGTTATGTCACCCTTTTTTCACTATGAATGTAATTTTTCCCTATTAAAAGGGGTTTGCAAGAAACTGTAAACATTTGCCTAAATATGCAAAATGAGTTTTGAATATGAAATGGCGATATCACCACCGGAACAACCCAGATACTACTAATTTTGAACTAAAAATCCCCGTTTTGCTTTAAATTAAAATTAATGTATATAAAATTATAAAATATAAGAAGATTTTCTAGATATGAATGGTTTAGAAGCAAACGTGCCACAAAATAGCCCAGTTTTGGTCATTCTCCTTTACTTACCAAATCTTCACTGATGTTCTTGAGTGGATCTATAAGATTAAATTCATAATTTTGGCAAAAATAACAAGCAAATCATTATAGTTACCAGTCCAATGATCAGGCTTTTCTTCAACGAAGTCGTCGGGCACCAAACACGTACACGGAGTCACACAAGTTTTACAATGTTGAATATGTTATAACTTGTCGTTTATCACAAATAAACCGATGCCGGCTGATCAATTAGCAGCAATTCACTAGGGTTTTTAGTTTTACAACCAAATACAAGATCAAAAATGCGCTCACAAAACGGAATCTTCCAGAGCGAACAGGGAGAGGTTTTTTCGCTGACTGCGCGAAACGACATTGAACGAATGGATTGACAGTTCATAGTGTGACCATAGTCAGAAATTTTCAATAGACAAAGTAACACGCAACTAAATTGATATAATCGATTTAACTTATCACAAAAAAATATTTCTATTTCAAACAATATATATTAGGCTTATCGAAACCATTAAATTTTTCATCACTGTAATTATACTTAAGATAATATGGGCAAATCAATGTAACCACTAACAAAATCGAACTAAAATACCGTTTATCTCAGAATAGTGAATATGTCACCTAGTGACTTCTTGCAATAAGCCGACGAATTGCCCGCGTCAGCAAATTTAAGTAACGTTCTGAAATAGTATGTAACTCATTTCTATGTTCTGACAAATAAATCTGTAATACGATCTAAAATTCATGATATAATAACGTACAGCTAAAGTAATTACATTATTGTCCATTTAGTAATAGTTTGACTATATTTTCTCAGGTTAAAACATTACAATTAAAACCGATACTTACCGATAAACGAGTTAGTCATGATTTTGAACGACTAACTCTCAAGTGACAAACCAGTCAGCGATAAACTAGCCAGCTTGAAGACGGTCACCTTTTTACTTATCATTATATCTTCATACGAATCTGAACCAAGCAGCTTATTGGACTGCCTGGAACTTCTCAAGTTTTATAAAAGTTTGTAATAAGGCTGCTGGTCTCATAATCTTGACTATTGTCATATCAGTCACGCTCATCTACCGCACGAGATTGGTCGCGCGCGGCTGCGATCAAACTCGATATTTTACCAATGATATTATTTATTTTATGTCATAAGCGACAAAAAAGCTGACGGTTCACCTGATGGTAGGTGATTACTGCCACCTGGGGATGGGGCCTGCGGCACTCTCACTCACCGAACAACAATTGAACTAAAGTAAGAATAAATATCCTGTTACTTTAGGTTAATTTTTTGTGAGAGGGTAGTACTTCCCCGTCCGAGCCGGCCCATTCATGCTGAAATCAACAAGGCTCTACTACCTATAAATAGTTGTATTATGTGTATACTATAATTAACGTACGGTCATTGTTTTATCACAGTTGTATGTTTTACGCTTTTTCTTACTTCCTCGCACCCTCTTCAGTGTTTTTTCCTGTATCCTATTCCATTTTCCTCGTTCTATTTTTATATGTTTTTACCAATACTTATAACGTTATTTTCAGGTCACGGAAAATAAAGCATTACAGTCACGGAACAATTAGTTTTGTTTATCGAATCCTTTTTATATTATTGACTTGCATTGCCTTGAATTGTTTTCATGTAGCTTACATGCTATACAAAATTGCAGGCCGTCTACTTTAGATCGTATGCTTCGACTTTAAGTAAGTGTGTGTGTCCAAATCAACACCAAGGTGGCATCTTAATTTCTCTAATAATATTTTGGGCTTCATTGCTGCGTAAAGCAAACATTTTGAACGAAAGTATTTAGGAAAACGTAAGTAATTAGGGTCGTTAAGTAAGCTCGCTTACACATATGAAAAATACTTATTGTAGGCCTATAAATTATGAAAAATACAAGTTACCTATATTTTCTGGTTCGTCTATATCTAGTGTTAGGTTGGCGTGTAAACTACTCAACCTGGCATGCTTGGCAGCTTGTCAGAGAAAAAGAGCTATGTGTGTGTTTATAAATAACGCAGTGCATTGAAATAAGAAAGAGCAAAAGTACCACTTTTATAGTGAATAGACTTGCTTTAATCTTTCGATTGTCTAATGCTTTGATTAATAATAGTCAATCTGTCACGCAAAGATAAAAAGTTCAACGATTTGGTCACGTATTGTCCGGTCAGTGTCATACCTTCTGTTATCAATATGACTTACGTTTGAACAAGTTTTGAAGTACCGCTGAAACTTTTCTAATACGTGATCAACTTACTGATCGCTTTGCTGCTGAAATATATTGTGCATGTAAATTTGTTAGCAAAAGTTATTTTTAAAGTATATATTATAGGAACACTTTGAACGGCGGCGTTTTTACATTATATTCTATTTGTTATAATTATTTTCCGAGAAATAATGTCCAGTTCGTCGAGCAGAGCCTAAATGATTCACTGTGCTGAGTGTTTTCTATATGTCTGGCCATAAATACTGTTACAATAAAAAAAAATATAACATTTGAATTTGGAATCTGTCATTTTTATACGATTGTTTATTGTGTTTTCTCGTTTTGACGCCAATACATTGTACAATATTTTGCGATATTAAAATGGAGTGGGGTGATAAAGAAAACCGAATCGCTGTGATTGCATTACACAAAGTAGGTATGGAGCCAAAAGCAATTTTTAAAACTCTCCATATACTTGGTATTAGTCAAATATTTGCGTACCGGGCTATTAATAGGTACAATGAGACCCCCTTGTTTGTTACAGAAAAAGATCTGGCCGTCCACATAGTGTTAGTACGAAAAAGGTGGTCAAAGCAGTAAGGAAAAGAATTCGAAGAAATCCTGTCCGAAAGCAGAAGATTTTATCTCGGGAGATGAAGATAGCACTTAGAACCATGTCGCGTATTTTAAGAGATGACGTAGGACTTGCAGCCTATAAGAGACGCACTGGTCATTACTTAACTCATAATTTAAAAAAGAATAGGATGGTAAAATCGAAACAACTACTGAAGAGGTACGCAAAGGTAGGTCACAGAAAAAAATTGTTTACGGATGAAAAATTTTTACAATTGAGCAACATTTTAACAAAAAAATGACCGTATTTATGCTCAAAGCCCTAAGGAAGCTTCCCAATTAGTCAACAGAGCGCAATGGGGGCATTATCCGACTTCAGTGATGGTTTGGTGGGGTGTTAGCTATGAAGGAGTGACTGAGCCAGATTTTTGTGGAAAAGGTATCAAAAACATCGGCAGAAGTGTAACAAAATACCATTCTTGAGAAGGTAGTAAAGCCCTTTAACAACACCATGTTCAATAACTAAGTATGGTCCTTCCAACAAGACTCGGCACTAGGTCATAAAGCTCGGTCCACGCAGTCTTGGTTGGAAGCGAACGTTTCGGACTTCATCAGAGCTGAAGACTGGCTGTCGTCTAGTCCCAATCTTGATCCGCTGAATTATGATTAAAACTGACCGTTTTAGAGAGTACGGCTTGCTCTAAACGCCATGATAATTTGGAGTCCCTAAAACAATCCATACGATTGGCAGTGAAAAATTTTCCCATGGAAAGAGTGCGTGCTTCTATCGATAACTGGCCTCAACGTTTAAATGACTGTATTGCAGTCAATGGAGACCACTTCAAATAAGCTTTTTATATTTTAAATTGTTATATATTTATGTATTAAACTAACACACTGTAAAAGTAATAAATGTTATTTGCAATAAAACATTTTTTTTCTTTATTGCAATATTTATGGCGAGACTAGGTAATAGGCGGCATACGAGCAAACGCCTGATGGTAGGTGAGCGATTTCGACCAACCATAGACACAAGCAACACCAGAGGAGGCACAAGTGCGTTGCCCCCTTTAAGATTGGAAAAAAAATGAAAAAGAAGAGGGATGAGGATGAAAGAAGAGGGAGGGAAACACAAATATTAGGTCTTTCATGAATAAATGTTTAGCGTTTATACAATCTCAATCTGGCGTAGAACTTGAAGAGTAGATAAAATTAATTGCATTTTCTATAATCTGTCTCGTATCAAAACGTCAGTACTGAGCATGGATATCTAACAATACCCATAATTAATCAATTTTCAAAAAAAATCGTTAAATGCTAGATATGTGTACATATCTAGCATTGAACGATATACCTATGCGTTAGAGATAACCTGCTATTCTTTAGTTTGGACTAAGACGTATCTAACAATGCACGATATACCTATACGTTATTAATTAATGCTCAGTACCTACACAGGTAGGTAGATTATTGTACTAAAATTGTTATATAAAGACCTATAACAATTTTAGTACAATAATCTGCACTCGATTTGTTATCATTTCAGATGCAACGTATGCATGCGGTCCGTCGTCCGAATGCCTTTGACTGGCAAATTCTATTCTAGACAATGCAGCTCAATAGAAATAACTTCAGTCTGGGCTTGTGACTCACAAGCAAAATTTTGCATGCAAGCGTACGGAAACTTACTTCCCTGTTGCAAACACAATGCTCTCAGGGACTCCTAAGCAAACAATGAACTGGAAACTGTGTTATTGTTTTAGAGATTATCTTATTTCGAAGCTCCAGACGGAACAATTAAATTTATTAACTGTTCGGATTACGTGCGAGCCATTGGGATACGTTATATTAATTGGTTAAGTCATGAGAGTTATTTAATGAAGTCGGTTAGTGTGAGCACTTTAAGATTGTGTCATCCATGTTTTTTTATATTATATACTAGAGGACGCCAGCAACTACGCCTGCATTTTTTTTAATTTACCCGTTTTGGCCGATCCCGTGAGAATTTCGGGAAATCCCTTCTTAGTGCACCCCTACAGTCCCCAAGGAACATACATGCCAAATTTCAGCTTCCTGCGCCCAATAGTTTCGGCTGCAGCGTGTCTGTCATTCAGTCAGTAACGCAAGGGTTTTATATATTAAGATTATTGCTTTTCTATTTCAAATTATTGTTTTTTAATTTTAATTCCGATTTCCAGCGTATAAGTCAATAATTTTCTATAATACGTATTGCACAATAGGCTAGTTGACAAAAAAAAAATATAGGTCCGTCCTTTAGATTATTCAAAAATAAGCGATACGTATTTTTTTATTTGTAAATCAAACCAAAAATTACCAAGATATAGCTCATTAAAGTTACGTATAACGTCACACCGTGCTGCATTTTTACGCACTAGATGACGTCACACGTAACTTTAATGGGCTATATATTTGTAATTTTTTATTTAATCGAAAAAAGAAAAAATACGTGTCCAATATTTTTTTATAATCTAAAATACGGACTAAATAAAATGTAATTATTTTGACCCTGGAAACTACCCTATTTAATAACAGCATTTTCTTGCTCTTTTTTATGACTGCATTTATCCAGTATTATGTTATAGCTGAACTACGACTAATAGCAAAAAACATTTTAGGAAATACTAGAGAATACCCGCGGTATGTCTACACATTTTTTTTTAATTTACCGGTTTTGCCCGATCCCATGGTTGCCAGAAAATTCCTCCTTAGTGCACCCCTACGGCCCCTAAAGAACGCACATGCCAAATTACAGCTTCTACTGTCGAATGGCTTTGTCTGTACGATGTACGTTACGTTGAAAAATGTTCGGGTACTTTGAGATAACTTATACATTCAAGAAAAAGACAATTATCACCTCAGTCTGCCATGACCATGAATCCTGTAAGGAATTCGAAACGTCGGCTAGTAATAAATGAAAAATGTAGTTTCTAGATTATTCGGTTTAAATGTAATAACTTAGTGAAATCAATATATCGCGATAAAATCCGTAAACTGTAGATTAATTTCAATCCTTTCTTAGTAAACCATTACGGTGCCTAAGGAACATATATGCCAAATTTCAGCTTCTTGTGTCCAATAGTTTTGGCTGTGCGTTGTCTGTCAGTCAGTCAGCAACGCAAGAACTCTACGTATTCCAAACATTGAACCTAATATCACCAAGTCCAAGCGAACTCTTTATACGCCGTGTTTGTGATGCAAAACAAAACACAATACAGCTATGCCTATGCCACCAGAGCTAATGAAGATTTAAGATGTATTAGAGGTTCTTTTACTTTATCTTAAAACTTTTCTTAACTTAATTAGGAAAACTTTCGAAACTAAAAGAAACTATTGCGGCTTGATAAAAAAGCTTCTTGACCAGAAAACTTAAACACTACGCGTTGTATATCCCTTGAGAGGTAGTTTCTCTTTACCTATTAGCAAGTAAAACAATTCTAGTCTCTTAAGAATTTTCTACAATGTAGCTTAAAATGTAACTGGAGAAAAATCGTATACCGCGTTATTTCCCAGAGCATACCTAACAGGCTCAAGATAATATGCGCGGATCGTGTAGTAGGTACCTTAAAGTTTTCCTCGCCACTTACATCTCCACATGGTAGTATCCTATTTAGTGTGGTCCACCAACTGCCGTTTTGCGCAAAAATACAAACAGATTTATTACCTATCTCGTGTAGATCTAAAGAACATTAAATTTCATAACATGATGTACTAATGAGCAAGTAGAGTTCATTATTTAACCAATATACAACCTTTTCAACTATAAAAAGATCAATGAAGATAATTTATTAAATATAGGAATTTAAACATTCGTGGTCAATTAGACATATTTGAAATTGTCTTTCGGGATATATACCATGTACCTTTGTTTGGAGTAACCGATATTTCAGATTTTCGGCACTGTTGCAAGCGCCATATTCACGGACGTACTGAGGGTATTGCGGGTGGATGAATGTTACGAGCAAGTAAAATGGTCTACCCGCTGTCTTACTATTTTTTGCGTACAACATCACTATCACTGTTATCGTTATAGCACTGTACCCGATTACGATATACTACACTCACTACGTCAGCTCGCGATTTGAGTCTTTTCGTTCGTACTTGATTAAAAATGAAATTCAGGACAAAACCAAACATTTCCAATATAATAAACACATTATGGAGGTCTAATTTAGAAGGAAGTTTATCAACAAGAACACAGCGGTTCATCAATCAACGTCTGATCCGAATCAGGCGATCTTCCCGTCTTAATCCTTAAGCTGTTCAAGTAATTCGTTCACAATGTAACACCCCGGAGTTTTGTTTACTTGAACCTAATGAACGTTTTCCTTTGGTATTGAAGAGTTATTTAACACTGGTCGGGTGGGAAAACATTTGGAGAAAACTTACGAGTATTAAAGTATTTGATTATTTTATTGTATTTATAAAAAGGTTTTTTTATTATTATTTATTAATGTCAAACGATATTCATCATCATCAGCCTGCAATAGTCCACTGCTCGATATAGGCCTCTCCAATGGCACGCCACTGAGCCCGATATTCGGATTTTCGTGTCCAGCCGCTGCCAAACGACATTATCATGTAAAAAATTCATGGTACTATATCTCTCTCTCTTCCTGGCTATTAATCCTATATGGTGGTGGGGTCAGCCTTTCCTGTCAATTTCCTCCACTTCGCTCGGTCCTCGACATGTTCCTCGGATATCTGGCACTCCTTCATATCTCTTGACACTACATCTCTCCATCTCGTTTTAGGTCGGCCTCTGGATCTTTGACCGGAGATCGAGAGTTGTAATGCCAAGTTTCCTACGTATTCCGGTGGCCTCCTTTTTACGTGGCCATACCATCGCAGCCTGGTTACTGTACGGTGATAATGGTACTATATATCATCATCTAATGATCTATTAGGGTTATCCCAGTGAGGTACCTACTTATTATGTCCAAGACTTAAACTTAAGCCTGAGTTTCGCTTGATTACCTAAGTGACTAACAACTCAGTCGAAGAATTAGAATAAATCCTATAGTTAGCGATAACATAACCACAAGTATTATAACATACTCTGTACTGTAGTATTTTTCATTGTTATTTGGAAGAAAATACATCGTAACAGACTTCTTGCCAAACACGTTTCTTACTATTAGAGTTTATTACAGTAGCATGCGCATAACAAACAGTTGAGATTTAAAATGAGTTCACAATCAAAAGTACAATACCGTAAATAAAGCGTACCGTAAAGAGGAAATAAAAGTGTTGTAATACACAACACTTTTATTTCCTCTGTCTATCTAAAACGTAGCAGATGACTCACCAAATATCTAAATTTACAAACCGTAAAAAATCATCCTCATCCTTTCAATTTACTTAGGGGCATACATAACTCGTGTTTTACTTTTTCTCGCGTTTAGACATTTATCACGGTGACACTTGATACAAAAAGCTGGTAAATATCTACTGCCTATTTCTTAACAGAGACAAAGTGCCAACCTTCAAGTAAACCTGTGTTCACATGGGTCCAGTGTAATAATTCGTTACAAGGGCACTTCTATATTATGTTTCTGGGTAACTTTTTTACGTTCCAATTCAGACTTGGAGGAATTTTTGAGACTGTAACGGAATAATAAAATCTTTCATTTTGTTATAACATGTCATCTCTAGGATTAATTTTTTAGACATTTTTGTTTCATTTGAACTGTCTTACTCACACGTTTAACGTATGAATACTTACACAGCGTATAACGTCTGTATAGGAGTTATACAGGGTTTACACAACATCGCTACTAATAACCGCAAAGACAAGCTTGTGTAACTACTCACGCTGTGTACACACAGCTACACGTTAACCTAAACAAGCCCAGTATTAGGCGAACTCCTTTAGTGTGACCAACTTGTTGTTGAGTAGTTCAGCTAATACTGGTTTTGTATAGGTTGATGTGTAGCTGTGTGTATGTCAAATATGCTGACAACCTTTTACGAAGTACATAGTATCTTCTTGGGTTTACGCGAATGTTACACATTGAAATTAAACTACAGTTTACGGATTTTATCGCGATGTATTGGTTTCACTAAGTTATTACATTTGAAACTAATGATTTAGAACTATATTTTTAATTTATTACTAGCCGACGTTTCGAATTCTTTACAGAATTCATGTTCACGGCAGACTGAGGTGATATTTGTCTTTTTCCTGAATGTATAAGTTATCTCAAAGTACCCGAACATTTTTCATCTACTGGTGTTACTATTTACGCAGAATGAGCTCACAGTGTCCTTAGGTCTTCTGGTGACTTTGTCCTTCTTGGGTTTCATTAGCCTTATGACAGGGTCCCAAGCTGGAGGAACATTCCAACCATCTTCCCTATTGAAATTAGGGTGTTTTTTAATTTCAATAGCCTCTCGTATCATCCTTGGAAGAAAACGGTGTTCTTTTGCGAGTATCTGTGGTTCATCAAATCGCAGGTAGTGGTTGGGTCCCTGTTCCACATGTTCGCACACAGCAGACTTTGTTGAGCGTTTATGTTTTATGTCAGCTATATGTTCTTTGAGTCGAATGCCTATGCTTCTCTTGGTTTGTCCAATGTATGAGAGCCCACATTCACAGTCAATTTTGTAGACACCGGCCTCTTGCAAGGGTAACTGACACTTGACAGATGGTAATAATTGACTGATCTTCGTTGGCGGCTTGTAGTAAGTTTTGATAGAAGCTCGCTTCAAGATGTAGCCAATTTTGTCGGTCACGCCCTTGATGTATGGGAGGACAGCAGGTTGTCTTTCTACTGTGGCTGGTTTTTCTTTCTTCTGGGATCTGTGACAGTGGCGCGGCGGTCGGAGCTTGTTGTCTTGCAGAACTTGCCTGACATGTTGAAGCTCAGCGTCCAGGTGTTTCTTGTCACAGATCCTATATATAATAATATATACATCATTTTCCTGAATGTATAATAACTTATACATTCAGGAAAAAGACAAATATCACCTCAGTCTGCCGTGAACATGAATTCTGTAAAGAATTCGAAACGTCGGCTAGTAATAAATTAAAAATATAGTTCTAAATCATTAGTTTCAAATGTAATAACTTAGTGAAACCAATACATCGCGATAAAATCCGTAAACTGTAGTTTAATTTCAATTTTACGAAGTACGTTCAAAAACTTCAAATCGTAACTTCGTTTTAATAATTCATACATACATACATACATAGACTCACGCCTGTTTCCCGGAGGGGTAGGCAGAGACTACGGAACGCCATTTGCAACGATCCTGACATACCTCACTTGCTTCACTCACTCCCATCAAGTTTCTCATGCATGCTCTTCTGTTAAGGGTACTTCTGACTTGTCCTTTTTTCAGGATGTCTCCAATCTGGTCAGAGAACGTTCTCCTAGGTCTTCCCCTTTGTCCTGTCCCATTCACACTAGCCTGATATATCTTCTTTGTCAGTCTATCGTCATCCATCCTCTCCATGTGCCCAAACCATCTTAACATGCCTTTCTCAATGCTTGTCACAACATCTTCTTTTACCCAACACCACTCTCGTATCACACTTATTATTTTTATTTAATAATTCAATTGTATTTTATAGTTTATATAGAATTTTACTAGCTTAATTATATATTAAATGGGATTTCTTAAAAATATCCCTTATCTATTAATCTAATAATAAAATAATAATAAAAAAATAACAAAAACTAAAGACTAATGGTTGTTATTTTCTGAAGGATCAATATGTTTTGATTTGTACTCATAGCTTCCGAACGCCTCCACCGACAATAACATTTATTTCATAGATCAAAGAAATATAACCTTCCTAGTTCAACCTCTCTGCCATAGATTGCGCGCATAATCTAAGTAAAGTGACAACCTCAGCGTCCTCAGCTGGCCCAGAGAGGTTGGACGTTTAGACTAGAGAGAACATGCTCGCCATATTTCCTTATACCGAACGTGCAACATGTAATGTCAGTTGGTCTTAGTTGGTTAATCATAACGTCAAATTACGCGTCTCATTTAAAGAGGCATAGACTCCTTACAGACTCATATCTTTGACTGTATTCTCTAAATAGCCGCGCTGTCAAATCCCATCATTAAGGAGTGATGGGATTTGACAGTGAAAGGAGATATCGATGTTTTTTGAATGAGGGATAAATACGAAAACAAACTATCGGACATGAGTGTAAAACTGAATCATACCCGCAAACTTCGGCGTGGCAGTCGGTTGCACTCACGCCAACTGGGTTGTCAAAGTAGTTCACTGCTGTACTAATATTTACATAAAGGCGAATCATTTGTGCTGGCGGATCACAAATCGGATTACCTACAACTCAAAAAAAATCGAGCAGTGTCCAACGTAAGCGATAGCAAGCAACGTGATATGATACGACGCACACAAATTGCCAAAGCCTGCCGCATTAGCCAATCTGGTATAATTCGTAGAATACATAATCTAAGTGACAGTTTCTTAGCATCTCATCGCAACGCATCGCTTATTAGTTTATGAATACTTTTTGTCAATAGATTTTATGGCTAAAACGAACAATTAAACACGTGAAATTTTTTAGTACTGTCTGTCTGGCAATTCTTTGCAAAGCACTGTCCGGCGTCGACAGCAAAAACTACAATTTCAATATTTTAGTTGTTTACTTCTACGGCTTAAATATATCGACACATACCTACTAAAGTTAGACATTTGACCAAAACTATTTATCGATAAATCATCACTGTTACGAACAACACTCGGTTTCCTAACTCTATGTTTTGTCTACAGTTTGCCTACCACGGGGCTGCTATAAGAGCGTGCTGCTAAACCTATCGACAGCTCTTTCTATCATTCTGCATGTGCCATTAGAAAGAAGATATCAATCATAGCAACCGCTGTTGTTATTTAGTGTTACTTCTATGACTTAAGGTTATATTTCTTTGAGCTGGCCAAATAGCCGCCATTTTGCTCTTACGCACTCCTTATACAAGGGTGCAAGCGTGTGTAGAGCTTGTGTAAGTCTAAATAGATATTTTGATCTCTTATAACGCATGTATACACGCAATCTGGCAAAATATTTTTTATTAGTTGCGTTTTTGTTACGCAATGCTTATAGTACTTGTATACACTGTGTCGTAATTTTTATTAGTAAGACAGTAAGAAACAAAAAAGATAAATATACCTAAATTAAATAAAAATATCTTATGTAACGTTATAGGGTGCGTGTGTAGCTCGTGATGATTATGCTATATGCCTAATGAGTTACCTAGTAGGAATGTGTACTGGAGATAAATTAAATATTGATTTACTGGTTACAAAATATTATTTATTTGAGCAAGCGTTACATTAAAATATACCCGGTAGCAACTAGTTTAAGAACTAACACTAAAACTCAGGGTGTAGGCAGTCAGGTTGACGCGACTTCGGTGCTCCTGGACACAAGGAGCACTTAGCTTTTGCAGCGGCGACGTCCGGAGTGAAAAAAGGGCCGCTGTTCACGTCGGACTTATATATAGTCGACGGCATGCGTGGATAAGCTTCCGTATATTTCATTTTAATGTGTCCTGCTTTTATTCCCTTTGTACTCGCGATTGCGCTCTGAACGCTAGCGTGAAATAAGTTAAATTATTTTTTTGCGCACTAAAACAATGTTCCACCGTAAACATGAGTCAGTTTTGTGTCACTAGAAACGGTTTGTAACAAAAATGAATATAACAGTTTCATTTTGTGCTGTAAATATACACTTCTTAGGGATAATTATAATTATTGGTATGATCAGAAACAGCGCCTGAAAGAAACTCAGCCTTTCTCATTACATCTAATCAGCTAATGGTGCGTTCATAATTTTTTAGAATTAAATCAGCTATTTCCTTGAAATGTCAAAGCGAACCAATGGTTTACCGAGTACGTATAACGAAAGATCTTTACTGAGTAACATTATATTTTAACATTATTCATTATTTATTGACAACAAACCTTTTCTACCAAATAAAATACCGTACACATTTTGCCTACTAGTATTCCATTCAATGGCATGGAACAACTTTCATAATAACATACCTAATTCTTATGAATACGCTCGAATGATCCAGAAGAAAACGATCCGTTTGTCGTTCCATTAAAACAGGAAGGCAATATAGTTCACTGGGCTACAAAACTCCTTCCTAATATGTGCTGCTTAGTAATTACGAGCAACTAACCGCAACACAGATGCAAACTTACAAGTCAATTTGTGCGCAATTCGTGTAAACACAAGCGGTCCAAACTTCGCGGTCAAAGTTACACAATAGAAACTGTTCTATCCATTGTGGTGGCGTTCGCAGACGGCAACGAATTGAACTGCTTGACTGTAGTCTTATAAGGGACTAGTGTTTTAACAACGATCATACAAGTAAAAGTTCTCCAAATACATATTCTTGGCCGAGAGTCATATATGCTACATCGCCAACCTAAAGGTGACTTGGTCACATACGTCTAATAAGTACATAATTTATTCACTGTTCTTGACTTTTCTATTATACAATAGTTATTGTGGTAACGAAACGGCCAAGCCACATCTTTTGACAAAGGTGTAGAAAGAGTTTGTGTAATTAGGGCTTGTAGAGTTATAAGCTTGGTTTTAGATTCGTTCGCATAACTTTCTGACCAACATTTCACATGGGTAGTATTTCAACAAGTGATTGTAAATTAAAGTTTTGAGTGACAAAAATAATTAATTTGGGTTATAGAATTACTGAGTGAGTGACTGATTTGGGGTGATGAGAAATCAACAGAACAGCAACTTTCAAACATTAATTTGAATTACTTTGAGAAGCTTCATAATATTTGAGTGACCTAATATTTGTTTGAGTGCCAACGTTACGTCCTGCATTTTTTCAATATTTGGCAAATGATTATTGCCGTGTGGTTGGCAGCATAGAATACAAGTGTCACCACCCCCTATCTTCCCGTGGGTGTCGTAAGAGGCGACTAAGGGATAACACGATGCAAATACCATCTTTGCGTAGAGACGGAAAACTCGACATCAAACCCTATACGACTGCCTCGTTGGTCTCGCGGCATAAATGTGCGCGTGGGATCGGGAGGTCCCGGGTTCGATTCCTGGGTCGGGCAGTGTTATTGGGTTTTTTTAATTGAAAAACTATATTGAAAAATACTATGATGAGCATAGTACTATGAGCTCACATTTTTATGAAAATTCTGTAATGAAATTACTATTTGAAGAAACACTATTAGCCAAGAAATTGTATTATTTAAGGGTAGGTAATTAAATGAAACAATGTATTCCGAAAAAACAATGCAATATGCATTGACTTAAATCAAATGAACAAAAATAAAATAAGACGCTTCAGTCTTTAAAGCCAAGTTGACGGAGCCCTGCTTCGGGCTCATATTTTTGGGTACAGAGTCACAAGAAAACCTAACATAACCTATTGAGTTTCCCGAGTGAACGAGATTATTTTCATAAATAAAAAGATCTCTAGTCTAGTAAGTATTTCTAGTCGCTCGCCTAGTAATTTAGGCGCTCACCTAGTAATTTAGTCACACACCTAGTAATTAAGTCGCACGGTTAGAATTTTAATTTCTGAAATGGATTAATCGCAACCCGTTTTTAGTACGCTCGTTCTAGATTTATTATTAAGGCGCTGTTATACCTCAGAAGCCGTGAAACACCTAATTTTTCGTCGCGCATCTAGCCATAACGGTACATATTACAAACTAGCAAAAAATAGAGCTTAACGGCAAAAGCCTGAACAAAAGACTTTTGAAAGAATTTTTCATGTATGTAAAATAGAATCACGGTAAAAAAATCACAAAATCGAGGCAAAAAATAATCTTTCGTCTCACTGTTTGTAATATTTTGATCGTAAGCTGTGATATTTTATTTGATAATATTGTAGGATATCTAATAAACTAAGGAATTACCTTATTTATTTTCATATTATACGTGTATGTTTTGTAAAATAAAATAAAATCTGCCAAACGTCTATGATTTTGACGCTCGGTAGATCCCATCAATATCAAACGCTTCAGCAATTTAAACCTTATTAGCATAAGCGGTGTACTGAGTTTCAGTTGCTAGTTTACGCCCCGCCCAGACCTCATCATTCGGCTATGAGCCCTGTGAGAGATAGGTCATGTCGCTTGCGTCTCCGCTGCACGAAATTTTACGTAAACCTGTTTGTTATTATAATACGCCAAATTGAGTTCGTAATTTCATGTTTTATGTTATAGATTGAATATTTTGAATCAAATAGGCTTTTCATGTAACTATGGGCACATATAATTAGGGCCCAAGTTTATACTCTTTTTGCGTTTAATGTGTTATTGTTTCTGTGCTTATAAATATATAGTTAGAGTAATAAAATATGGACACAATAGAGAAATGAAGTTCTACGAAGGATTTGTACAAGAAAGCGTCGTAATAAAATAGAAATTCATCCATGGCCAAGTGATTATGAAATATGTAACATTTTTACACAAATTATTTTCAAAAGAGTCTTTTATGACTAACTTTGTTATAGATTATCGATTATGCATAATCTTAATATATAAAATCCTTGCGTTACTGACTGACTGACAGACACGCTACAGCCGAAACTATTGGGCGCAGGAAGCTGAAACTTGGCATGTATGTTCCTTGGGGATCGTAGGGGTGCACTAAGAAGGGATTTCCCGAAATACCCACGGGATCGGTCAAAACAGATAAATTTAAAAAAATGTGCATGCGTAGCTGCTGGCGTCCTCTAGTATAATTATATAAATTATTCTCACAATACATAGCTGCCAAAGTTTTCAATGTTTGAAAGAGTAATAACATAAAATCGAATCATTTTATGTATAGGTCGGTTCATGAAAGATGACCACTGCACAGAAATCATTTTTTAGGTCCCCGTGGAGGTGAGGGGTGAGGCGCGGGTGGAATGCCAATGGCGTGGCTCCGTTCTTGACGCATTCCCTAAATGCGTCAAGAATGGAGCCACGTCATTGGTGCACGAATGTACATATGCGCGACGGCCGCCATTTGTGGTCAACTTTCGTGAACCGATCTATACCTATATTGCAAATTCATTAGCTTGTCAGAGCACCTGGAGCGCTAAGATGCCGCCACGGCGAACAATAAACGGCGCTAATATGGCGCTCCGCAATCCGCACACAACCGGTAACGAATGTTGTATTATTGTGTTGTGAACATAAACCTATTTAGGTACATCGGGTAAAACTTTACATTACATTTATAAGAAGGTGACTTCTCTGTTTTCTATAACACAAGATATAGTATTTTTTTATTAATAAAGTACGTAACTAATTATCTTTATTGTAATTACAGTGAAGTTAAAGATAACAGTTCTGCAAGGTCTTACACACATTTGACTACAGTCATTCCTAACACGATCTGTTCAAGAGCTAGCCAAGAAATGCCAAACAATTTTTTTAACAAATTTGACTCAAATTCCGTAGTGATAAGCAAAAATTACAAGATAGATAGCAGTGACTGGTTCGAGTTACGTAAAAATATATTGAATTGTCAGATTGAAATTTTGGTATAGTGGTAAAAAGAAGAGATAACAGCAGAAAGCCAACTTAGTAAAAAATATTTTGTACAAATAAAATATTTGCAATGTAAAATCAGTTGCGCATGGAATCTAAAATGAACAACTGGCTTTGCAACAACTGGTGAAGCAAGAAAATGTAACAATCGAGCCTTGTGGATTATCCGTTTATTGGTGCCACGCCAGATGGATTAATAGGTCCAAACACGATTGTGGAAATTTAAAGTTCTATAGTTGCCTATAAGAATGGCCTGGAGAATAGTATAAGAGCAAATAAAATACAAATATGGAAACATGATAAAAAAGTGAACTGACTAGTCTAAACAAATATTGTAATTGTTATTACCAAATTCAGGGGCAACGCCACGTTGCACGCAAACAAAAGTGTTTAGTTGATGTGTGGAGTGGCGAAAGTAACCCACTAAAAATAGAAATTATAGAAAGCGATGATGTTTTCTGGGAGAAGAAAAGCTTGTGGCGTTTTATATGAATTAGCAAGCTCAAGGGATGGCATTGCGAGATCACGGAGAGGAAAATGTTTCATCAGTGCTTGAAATTTCTACAATACGCTTGGTATTAATTACGCGTAAAAGGAAAGTAAATGAAACTGTGCCTAGTGACCAAAAGCAAATAATAAGTATTGAAGCCTTATCACCTCACACACTGCCTTTAACATTCGATGAGAATAAAGAAAACCTGCCGGGTTGTAGCAGACAGCTAACTTTTGATGAGCTGTAAACTCTGTATTTCGTTAATAAATGATAAATGAATATAAATAAATATCTTTTAATATTTATTTTCTTTGAAACAACACATATTTGAAGCGAAAGAAAATTTTTATATTTTGCATACAAACATGTATGAGGAGAGCTAACGAAAAAGCAGTAACTCAAATTCTAATTCTATAATTTTCTAAGCGACATAGCAGTATCTCATGAATAAGGTACATCCACATATATTTTTGATGTTTCATCTATTTTGAAAGATAATAATGGGTTGGGTTTTGAAAAGAGTCGCCTGAATTTGAGGGTACTGGTAGTGTAGGGGGCTTAAGGGAGTTCGTTTTAATCCTCTAAAAGTAATTTTGGCTGCCGGAGTTGCGTCTAAATATTTTTAAACAATTTCCAAAATTTCATAAATAATTCGGCAATTATGCAAAACGGAACGTAGTTTTTAACTTTAACAATTTTGTCACAACACTGGAAAGAATATCTATTACATTCGACATTATAATTCTGACGGAATTTTGGCTCGACGAGTGGTCTGTGATACCACAGATACAGTCTTACACGAGCTATAAAACTAACAAATACATTAATCAAAACTGTGGAGTTGTGGCTTACGTTCTAAATACTTTAAGCGCTTGTATTTCGGAACCAGATGTAAAAGATGCGAACTGTTTGCAACTGGATCTAGCAAACATAAACATTTTCGGAATATATCGCCCACCGTCATCAAAAATTTAAATAATTTCTTGAACTCTCTTGACCAGATACTGCATAATCTTTCAAATAAGTCGCACACCGTGATCCTTGCAGGTGATGTAAACATTAATTTACTTTCTCCTACAAATAATCAGGAATTAGAATACTTATGTCTAAGAGCAGAATACGGCCTATTTCCTGCTATAAGAAAGCCGACAAGAGGGGATGCGTGTCTGGACCATATTTTTGTCAATGCAATTAGAAATGTCGTAGGTGTGGTCTGTTGTGCGGATATTACGGACCATGATATAGTTATGTTGGGTCTGGCTACCGATAAGCCCCAAAAGAGAGGCTTTAACCGAACCGCTGTGAAAAGAGACTTAGAAGCCATTAGAAACGAGTTATCACAAGTAGACTGGTTCCCCCAAATGAGTAACATAGACACAAACCAACTTGTGGAACAATTCAGTAGCCGGCTGGTAGAGATTGTTGACAAACATACGCGGATTGTCAGAATAAGCCACTCAAAATTTACTATAAAACCCTGGATCACGCCAGGACTGATCCGTTGCATGCAACACAGAGATCGACTACATATGAGATCAAGAAAATTTCCACAAGACCTGCTACTACGCACTATCTATACCCGGTATAGGAACTTTTGTAATAATTTACTACATAAGTTAAAAAATGATTACGACTATAGAGAATTAAGCAGTAACACAAAAACCCTAAGAAAATGTGGAAAACTATCAAGTCAGTGTGCCATCTATCTGAAACAAAAAAAGAACCGATCGATCTTCTGAAACTTCAGAACAGTACAGACGCTAAACAATCACTAAACATATGTAACTCATACTTTTCAACAATTGGTATGAAGCTGGCAAATGATATTTTAAATGGCTTACAACTCACACAAGAAGCATTAGCAGCTAAAGTCCGTAATAGTCTTATCACTGACTCATTCTTTCTAAAACCTACGGACTCTGCTGAGGTTGAATCACTAATATTATCATTGCAAAACGATAAAGCAGGTACAGATAAAATAAAAAAATCACTTCTGAAGGAGCTTAGAAATACCCTTGTACCACCGCTTACAGAAATATTTAATGTTAGTCTAAAAACTGGTATCTTCCCCGATATATGGAAAATAGCTTGTATTAAACCAATATATAAAAATGGTTCCAAAGATTCTCCAGCAAACTATCGACCTATATCGTTACTAACGGCATTTTCTAAAGTACTTGAAAAATTGGTAAACAACAGATTGATTCAGTATATCGAGAACAAGAACCTTATATCAGATAGACAATTCGGATTTAGAAGAGGTAAGTCAACCGAGGAAGCTATCACTTTACTGACCTCTAAAGTGGCGTATCAGCTTGATAACAATAGGTGCAGCATAGGAGTATTCCTAGATCTAGCTAAAGCCTTTGACACCGCTTCACTCCCTATTCTTCTACAGAAACTGGAAAGGCAATATGGCATACGAGGTATTGCACTTGAATGGTTTAAGAGCTACCTGTCGGATCGCAAACAATATGTGGGCATTGGCATTCATGAGAGCGATATGCACTCAATTAACTTCGGCGTCCCACAGGGTAGTATTTTAGGCCCCACTCTATTCATAATGTATATGAATAATATACACGATGCTACCTGCTCAGAAATAATCTGTTATGCTGACGATACAGTTGTAATTTTTGACGGTTCCAATTCGGAAGAGACTTTTTTAAACGCAGAAGAGGGTGTGAAGCGTGTGTCAACATGGTTAAATCATAACCTGTTAACAATTAACATCAATAAGACTCAATACGTGTGTTTTCACAAAACAACTGCAACAGCTCCAAGTAATGTACTTAACATCAGGTTACATAGTTGTACAATTCAACAACACTGCAACTGTAAAAAACTACTTAAAACAGATTGCATTAAATACCTTGGTGTTTTTATTGATAAAAATTTAAACTTTAAATCCCACATTAATGCTCTCTCAAACCGTGTTCGTAAAACAATAAATATTATAAGACTTCTTCGGTCATCGGCATCAAGTAATACACTGCGAGCTGTATATTTTGCGCTAACTCAATCACTGATTACATATTGTATAGGCTGCTGGGGAAGCGCTTCAAAATCTTTTCTAATAGCTTTAGAAAGAGCCCAACGTTCAGTACTCAAAATTATGCTTATAAAACCTTTTAGATATCCCACTACTCAACTTTACAGGGAAAGCAAAGTACTGAACGTGCGTCAGCTATTTATACTATTGACATTTCTCAAAATACATCGTGCAATCATCAAATCTGAAGAGTATCAAGACCTGCTCAAACGCCGTGTATACAGAATTAGTGTCCCTTAAGTCAACACTTCCTTTGCAAGACGTTTTAGCCCATTTAAGGACTACTACATATACAATAAGGTGGTCTCATCTTGCGATGTAAAACAATGCCCTTTAAACGAAGTGAAAATAAAGGTGAAAGACTGGCTTTCCTCGTTGACATACGACTCCACTGAAAACCTTTTGGTGCACTTAGTTTAAACAACTATCCTGAATTTTACGCACAAAATGAACACCGATTACTTACAGATTATTAACACTTACACTACACAGATAATAACTAATACTTTATTTATGTACTCGTATCACAAAATGTATGTACTAACACTATAATTATATATCTACACATACTCAATACCATTATACTATATATTATTAATTTATTATACATTCAATATTATTAAATATATTACTAACATAGTTAAGTTAATTTAAGCAATATTTAGTATAAATCTGTCCTAGCAACAAAATAAGCAAATCTGTAATCGTTGTAGGTTCCCACAGGACAGGCTTGCCTAGTGTGGGGCCAACGGACACTGCGTATTCATTGTATAAGCTTTTGGTAATAAATCATTTTTTATTTTTTTTATATTTTAGTACAGTTTTACAATTGTCATTTTTAGGTTTTATGTGAAAAACGTGTAACGAAACGCAAAACTGCCATCTTGGAATGATCATATTGACAGCTAATGTCAAATTTCTGCGTCATTGCTTTCGAGTGCCTAGGGTTAGGTGCGACTGTAATAAGTAACTAAATAGGTTATGTTAGGTTCTCTTTTGACCCTTAATCCGAAAATAAGAGCCCTTCGCCGGGCTCCGTCAACCTTAGTTTATTAAAATAGTGTGATGTATGTGTGTGACACACCGATGTTTGGAGTTTTTTTTTCAGAGGAAATCAAGTATTTCCGGCAAGTGAAAATGGTGGGGGGGGGGGTTTCAAGACCTCCCCTCCTCCCTCTCCAATCACTCACAACCCCTAAAAACGGCGACGTATTTTGAAACCTTTACCATAATAATTATACCTATAATAACAATAAACATCCATAAATAAATAAAAGAAATCAACTTTTACTAAACTTCAATTATCTCGTAACTCGCTTTAGTTGAGATACGGCTTTTGCGCTTAGTAGAACAGTGTTGTGTTTTTTAGGGTACCGTAGCCAAAAATTGTAAAAACGGAACCCTTATAGATTCGCAATGTCTGTCTGTCTGTCAGTAAATTTTAATATCAGTATCTCAATTCAATATGCTAAAACGTTTTGCTTGCGATTTTGAAATATTGGAATATGGATGTCGCCAGAATACGGCCGCACGCAACGAGAATGAAGGGGGGCGCCCCGCAGTAGACGGAGCTAAGCTCCCTTCACCTCCCCTGCTTCACCCCCTCATTTACCAAAACAGTCGCTTAGGACAGCGCCTTAATCAATATTCGTCGTTAGTTTAGTTAATGTTTTGCTCACTCAAATCCATGCCGCTCACTATATTAAAACAGTATTTCATCATCAGTCGCTTAGTTTTTTGTTATTCGCTCGTTTTAAAGGTTCCCCATTTCACATGGCAATACGAAATTAAACTCAAAATTCTTGAAATTATTAATTTTTGGACGCGTCAAAAAAAGGCAATTTAAACCGAGCAAAATATGAGCCTTCAAAATGAGGAAAGACCTTTTACAGGAATAGAGCATACATTGTCAGCATATAAATGATTCGTTAAATACCGTATTTTAGTTGACCTTTACCGTAGGTATTCCGTTACCGTGTTCCCAATCAATCAATTTACGTCAACCGTATCTAGTTTCCACTCACGTATTCCCGCTATCGAGGAACACTTATTTTACGTTATTGTAATATATATGACGTAACAAAAATCTTTACCACTTTTCTTCACAACTGTTCTATAGTAATAAGGTTTAGAAATTAATATAGAGTTACTTGGTATGTACTTTGAAAATTTTTGTTTGTTTCCTTATAGCTTTCTGATATAAAGTATATACTCGTTTATGACATATATAGTCTAAAAGCTAAAAAATATCTAGTTTAGTGAAAACCTTTATAAATATTTTACCCATTTAGTATAGAGTAACAAAATGTCTGCCAATCCATTTACAAAGTATCGGAATAAAGTCTCACAAAGAGTAAAAGTGCCAAGCTTTTTACGCAACGTAACTTAAAATAATGCTGGGATGACTGGCAGCAATGACTTTCATTTTTTGCCAAAAGTACCGTCAATATTGATGGATTACATTGACACTAGTTCATTATAAATTTCATCAAAGTGGAAGCAAATAGAGAGAAGAATGAACGAAATATTTTCGACGTTTATTTCTCGACGTCAGTTTGTTTGGCGAACATGATTCGTTGATTCGGTTTCATGATCCTATGCCCTTATACAAATATTTGGTATTGAAGTTTGTTGTACCGTATCTTAGAATCAAGAGAGTAATGTTACAATCCTCGTGTAATTAGCTATAGCCAGTTTCGATTTTGGACCCCATGTCATGACTGTAAATGACAAGTTTGACAAGCACTTAAAGAATAATTAGGTATGCCTGAATCTAGTTTACAAACTAGTATTAAATGTGGAATATGGTAAGGATAAGGATTACAGTTGTTATAGTTGGTCATTAATGTTGCCCTTGAAATCCTTAATTAATTCCTAGAATTTACGCTCTTTAGCCAACGCTAAAACATCATATTTCGATGCTTTACATAGAAGGTAATCGTGTTTTGGTATTCGTATTATATATGAATTTTTTTATAGAATGTGACAGCATCGAAGCTAAGAAGTTATAGTCTAAGATCTGTAGTAGAACCATCCCACATCTGTTCAAGAATGAAAAATATTTCTTATCAAATTTAGCAAGTCAAAAAATTTATCGCGAATATTTAAGCCTGCGTAGATCCGAGCATAACTAAGATGAACTAAAGAAATATATGCACTAATAAGTTCAAAGAATAAATTTAACACCGACCACAAAAGTTTATCTAATCACATACGGAACTTTATCACGCTCAATGCGTAAGGCGTTTAATTTTATAAAATAATATCTCGAGACAAGTTTAATTTGAACTTTAAAGTTATTAATTTCTTAGCTTTCATGGTGATTTACTTACTAATAAAAAAGATAAATATTTATGAATCCAGTACATCTATTCTGCGTTCTGCGTAATTTGATTGTTTCCAGAAGCTACGCACTGGTTAGTGTTAATCTATTTGAGAAACTCAGTGTTCATTATCGTCAGTGCACCATGACATGTAATTCGTATATCTCTCTAACTATTTCAGTTATTATGCGTCAAGGTCCCATATGTTTCTTGACAGTTGACAGCGTGTTGGACCATGTGTTGGATCTTTTTTTGACTTGGTCAAAGAGTACAGATATTTACAAAGAGCCGCATTACCTATGGGCGCTCTGAAGACAAACCTGCTGCGACCCAAATTGCCGCTTGGCGGCGTGGCAGTCGTTCCCCTCGTGTTAGAGCAAGAGATGTCTCTCTTGCTCTTACACATACACACTGTGGGAATAGGGGTGTCTTAACTACGAGAGCAAGACAGACGGAGAACGACGCCAGCGCCGCCAACTGCGCCAACTACGAACTAAACTGGGGCTAGGCCCACTTGGAATCCGCACACGAAATCCTTATGGACTGCGGTTCAATATATAAATCTGTATTCATTGCTTTGGTTCTGTAATGATAAGTTACACAATAATGTTTGTAATACAGAATTAGCGGTTGTTATGAAGATAACTAGTTAGCTTTTCAGTGGTCATCATAAATATGAGCTAGCACAGATACAGCGAAACGCATCGGAGAGCATTTTACACTGTAAAATTTTTCGGTTTTGGTCTCATTTTCAAATCAATAGTCACATAATCTTTGCTTGTGTGTATGCGTGCGTGTTATAAACATTGTTTTGTTGTAATTTATTTTGAACCTTAACAATGTCAATATTAGTTTAAAACAATAACAATGTCAATATTAGTTTGTCAGTGAAAAAATCACTGCGTTGAGCTTCGCGTAACGTGCTTCGAAAAATAGATTTCTTCTGCGTATATCAATAGTTCTTACTACCTACCTTTTCAGACTTACGACGTTCTACTAGTACGATTATTATCTGGATTTTCTTGTGAAAATTAAAATGCGCGACACCTTTTAAGCCTATAAGGTGTTTTCTCAAAAGGAGGAAACTTTTTCAGACTTTCATAAGTCGGAAAGAGGCTTTCGCTTTATCGGAATTCTAGAACTCTACTTAAGTTTAGTTATTAATTATCTTAGGAATACACTTTAGCGAATACATTTTGAATACGTGGTCCATTTAAATGAGATTAAAAGTATCTACATTTTGCATAAAATTATAAATACAAAGATTACCGTTAAGAAACTCTCAGAAGCACCAAGTAAGCTGGTTATGCGTATGGTAAACACTGCAAGCCTGGTATAAAAGTTCCTAGAATGGCCGTTATGCCTATTGATCCTGTTGTACCGGACAGCTTGGCTTATTGTATGTACAAACGCAAATTTCGGACGAACAAATACGTGTTTACCTACAATGTAATTTCTGTGCACCGTAATGAGTTACTCACTGTAAGCCAATGATAAACATATGCACTTAGCAAAGTAAATAGCCAGCCGGACCAACTCCAAATATACCAATCCATAATTTCGATAATATGAAAAGAGAAGCTTTCCTACAAAAACATGAGAAACCTAGTTAAACATATTACCTACTTATTTGGATGGTAGCGCTCGTAGCGAGACTTGGCTTGCCGTTCGTAACAGATCGGCAAAGTTAAGCAACGCTTGCACAGGTTACCACTTGGATGGGTGACCGTGTGTGGCATTTACATCTGAGCGCTACCGTGCTTCGGAGGGCACGTAAAGCTGTCGGTCCCGGTTCTTGTCCAAGGATAAGGATCGTTAGGCCATGTCGGAGGCCTTCGGGCGGCCTGAAAACTCCGACACCAGAGTTGGCCACACGCTCACACGAAAAACAAAAAACAATTTGGATGGTCAAAAAAGTTGTATCGATCTAAATACAAATGCCCACCCTATTAAAAATAATCAGAAGCCTTATCAAAAAAAGTTCTCCTTAACCAAGAACAACTATCATTAAGACCTGACATTCATAATAGAACAAGCCCTTTGCTTCCACGAAGCCCCAAAAGTTTGCTAAAGAATTTAAATTTGATGCTTAAAATACAATTTAAATTCACTACATGGACGTTTAT
This sequence comes from Euclidia mi, assembly GCA_944739405.2. Lineage (NCBI taxonomy): Eukaryota > Metazoa > Arthropoda > Insecta > Lepidoptera > Erebidae > Euclidia > Euclidia mi. The sequence goes on along the minus strand of OX123186.2, from coordinate 31,336,914 downwards.
AATGAAAGGAACGCGGCACATTACCGCAAGCAACAACCCTTTTTATTATTATTATTAAACGGTTTTGTTTCGCTTGACCTGTTTTTATTAAACGGTTTTATTTAGTTTGACCTGTTTATTTGTTTGGGTCAAATTTAGTAATTGGAATTTCACCCCCTTCCTGATGACAGATTAATCTGATATTTGGTACACACTGTTAATCTTGATGACAATACAACATAATATATTCCTTATGATTGTAAATCCAAGATGGCCGCCGATACAAAATGGCGGATCACATAATACTTCACAACAACCTCGATATGGGTATCAAATGAAAGGGCTTGATTGGTAGAATAGAGCTCACTATGAAAAAACCAAGATGGCCGCCACCACAAAATGGCGGATTACATATTTTTTCAGAAATACCTTAATATGTGTATCAAATGAAAGAGCTTGATTTTTTTTTTTTTTGAGAAAAGACAACTCCCGCACTAGGAATAAATCCTGTGTCGCGGGGGACTTTACAAACATACAACCAACGGACACAATGAACACCCAGACTCGAAACAACAATTTATGAATCACACAAAGTGCTGTCTCGTGTGGGGATCGAACCCACAACACTCGGCGCAGTGTCAATCGGCGAGGCGACCGCTTAAACGACTACGCCAACCGTGCAGTCGATTGATTGGTAGAATAGAGCTCACTATGAAAAATCCAAGATGGCTTCCACCACAAAATGGTGGATTACATATTTTTCACAAATACCTCAATATAGGTATCGAATGAAAGGGCTTGATTGGTAGTATAGGGCTCACTATGAACTAAAAACAAAACTAAAATCTTGAAAATAAAATAAAATGAAAAACATTTTAATGTTAAACGGTTTTATTACAATAAAAATATGTAGTTACGTTATGTACTAAAAGCTAAAAAATAATTCGGCAAGTCCTAGCTACCAGATCGCACCAATCTTCTCATCAATCTGGGGTATTGATCAGATAAATATAAAATCGTTGTCAATCAAGCCCTTTCATTTGATACACATATTAAGGTATTTCTGAAAAATTATGTAATCCGCCATTTTGTGGCGGCGGACATCTTGGTTTTTTCATAGTGAGCTCTATTTTACCAATCAAGTCCTTTCATTTGATACCCATATCGAGGTTGTTGTGAAGTATTATGTGATCCGCCATTTTGTATCGGCGGCCATCTTGGATTTACAATCATAAGGAATATATTATGTTGTATTGTCATCAAGATTAAGAGTGTGTATCAAATATCAGATCAATCTGTCATCAGGAAGGGGGTGAAATTCCAATTACTAAATTTGACCCAAACAAATAAACAGATCAAGCTAAATAAAACCGTTTAATAATAATAATAAAAAGGGTTGTTGCTTGCGGTAATGTGCCGCGTTCCTTTCATTATAAACGTCCATGTAGTGAATTTAAATTGTATTTTAAGCATCAAATTTAAATTCTTTAGCAAACTTTTGGGGCTTCGTGGAAGCAAAGGGCACAGTCAAATAATCCATACAGTCGTCCGATGAACGCGTCTAGACGGGTCAATCGTGCGGGGGCCAAGAGGTGAGACGCGGGAAGAGCCGTACCTAGTTACGTATATCGCCTTAGTTCCTAACTAGGTACATGTTTTTGGGGGCTGGCACGTGCTTGTTTTTTGTTCGTTACTTATTTATTTGCTTATGAATATTAATTAAGATGATGCATACGATTTGTGCTTTGAGACATTGAAATTCTTTATGCTGTTTAAACATTTATATAAATAAGGATTTAAAAAATCTGCGATTTCATCTATTTGCTTATACCAAAAAAGAAAATTTCATTAATTATAATTATTTAAATTATTTTGAAATGTATGTACATATAACCACTTAAAATAATGTGCACATTCCTACTAATCTACTAACTTTTTACCATATCTCATGTCTGGCCAAATCACAGAATAACGTAAACAACTTGGCAGACGTAAGAAAATATGCGTTGTAAGATAATATTCGATTCTGGTGTGATTTTAATTTCATGCAATAAGTACCTAGTACCTTCGCATTAGGTAAGTACCTATCACATATTATTATGTATCTTGGTAACGGCGCATCCTAGCTCAAAAATAACCATATTTGTGGCCCCCTTTTATAAACCCCACACATATTGTCCGTAATCTCATAGCCCGGTCACCCATCCATAAAATGACCGTGATGTCTATTACTTTACCTTAACGTAGTTTGCACGAAAAAATCTGCAAAATACTTCATATCGATAACATAGGCTCTGCAAGCTGATCCCAAGGTTACCCATCCATTAAACCACCGCTATGTCAATCGCTTCATTTTAACTTGGTTTGTACGAAAAATGCTTTATATTCTTAACCGCCTCTCACGACACCTGCGGGATGAAATAGGTACTGACTGACACTTTGTATGCAAATCTGTCTCCGCACGAAAAATGCAACGTGTTTTATTATAATTATTTATCGTTAATTATTGTAATATAATAAACTAGCTGTTTCCCACGGTTTCACCCGCGTCCTGATGGAACTTCTTCGCGTACCCGGTTAATTTTTAGCCTAAGTTACTTTTTGGTACATTGAGGGTCCCTTCAAAATAGGTCCAGCCGAGCCGTTCCAGAGATTAGCGAGAACAAACAGACAGACAGACAAAAATTGTAAAAAATGTCATTTCGGTGTATGTACTTACCGTGTATACATCCATTTAGTAAAAAGCCGTTATTTTAATGTTACAAACAGACACTCCAATTTTATTTATATGTATAGATAAGTGATCTACACTATATTATTCATGTAGCGTAGCAATTGTAATATTTTTCTAAAATAAATAGACGGTGTTTGAATAAGTAGGTATTGTTTACATGTGGCAGCCCAAGCCTACTTACCCTTGTCTAGACGTTGTCGGATTTTTCTACGAGATCAAAGGCGTCAAATTACTGTATGTTTTTATACTGTGCAAAGGGCTTGATCTATTATGAATGTTAGGTCTTAATGATAGTTGTTCTTGGTTAAGGAGAACTTTTTTTTATAAGGCTTCTGATTATTTTTAATAGGGTGGGCATTTGTATTTAGATCGATACAACTTTTTTGACCATCCAAATAAGTAGGTAATATGTTTAACTAGGTTTCTCATGTTTTTGTAGGAAAGCTTCTCTTTTTATATTATCGAAATTATGGATTGGTATATTTGGAGTTGGTCCGGCTGGCTATTTACTTTGCTATATGCATATGTTTATCATTAGCATACAGTGAGTAACTCATTACGGTACACAGAAATTACATTGTAGGTAAACACGTATTTGTTCGTCCGAAATTTGCGTTTGTACATACAATAAGCTAAGCTGTCTGGTATAACAGGATCAATAGGCATACCGGCCATTCTAGGAACTTCTATATGAGGCTTGCAGTGTTTACCATACGCATAACCAGCTTACTTGGTGCTTCTGAGAGTTTCTTCACGGTAATCTTTGTATTTATAATTTTATGCAAAATGTAGGTACTTTTAATCTCATTTAAATGGACCACGTATTCAAAATGTATTCGCTAAAGTGTATTCCTAAGCTAATTAATAACTAAACTTAAGTAGAGTTCTAGAATTCCGATAAAGCGAAAGCCTCTTTTCGACTTATGAAAGTCTGAAAAAGTTTCCTCCTTTTGAGAAAACACCTTATAGGCTTAAAAGGTGTCGCGCATTTTAATTTTCACAAGAACATCCAGATAATAATCGTACTAGTAGAACGTCGTAAGTCTGAAAAGGTAGGTAGTAAGAACTATTGATATACGCAGAAGAAATCTATTTTTCGAAGCACGTTACGCGAAGCTCAACGCAGTGAATTTTTCACTGACAAACTAATATTGACATTGTTATTGTTTTAAACAAGGTTCAAAATAAATTACAACAAAACAATGTTTATAACACGCACGTGTCAGAATCAGGAAAGCTCCCTATAGTGTAGAGACAGTTTTGATAAATAAAAGAGACAACCATCAAATCATACTTTCATTTATTCAGTTTGGCACAAGGATATACGAGGGAAGTTCAATGTATTCTCGGTATAGGTATGAAGGAAAAGGCGGAAAATTCTGAATAAATTTTATTTTTCAATATACTCCCCTAACATCTCAATACATTTATTTGTTCGTGAAAGTAACTTTTCAATTCCCTCTGAAAAATATTTTTCTTCATGGCCCGAAAAATGTTCGTTTATTGCTCCCTTCAACTCTTCATCGTCCGAAAAATGCTGTCCACGAAGGTCTTTTTTAAGATTAGGGAATAGATAATAATCACTAGGGGCCAGGTCCGGACTGTAGGGTGGATAATTGATTTCTTCTAATCCGTACTCCCGCACAGCAGCCTGGGCAAGGCGCGCCTTGTGAACCGGCGCGTTGTCGTGAAGCAGCAACACACCTGCGGTTAATTTTCCACGTCTTTTTTCTTTAATTGCCTCCTTTAAATTACGCAGGGTGGTTGCGTATGATGCAGCAGTAATACTTTGACATTTTTTTGTGTACTCGATTAGCAAGATTCCCTTAGAATCCCAAAACATCGTGGCCATGAGCTTTCCTGCGGACGGAGTGACTTTGAACTTCTTCGGCGGGTCTGATCCTTTTTTGTGCCACTGCATAGACTTTTGCTTGCTCTCAAAGTCATAGTGATGAACCCACGTTTCATCACCAGTAACAATCCGATCGAAAATACTTTGCGGCACAGAGGTCCAAAAACTCCTTTCAACAGTCAACTCGCAGTTGTTTCTGTAGCGCGGTGAGCATTCGCGGCACCCATCTTGCACTGACCTTTGACAAATTCAGGCACTCATGAAGGATTGTGTGAATGGTACCCACGGATAGCTTAGTCATTTCTGCTAATGTTTTCACTCTTACACAGGCATCTTCAAGTACAAGTTTTTCGACTAATTTGACGTTTTCTTCAGTAGCGGCACAAATTGACCCACCAGCGCGGGGGTCGTCTTCAATGCTCTCTCTACCCCGTTTGAATTCACTTGACCACTTCTGAATTGTAGATAATGAAGGCGCAGAATCTTGGTAAACAGCCACCATTTCTTCATGGATAATTTTTTGAGTTTTTCCTTGTTTTGTGAGGAATTTAATCACTGCACGATGCTCGATTTTTTTCATCATTGTCGAATCAGTCGTCATAGTTGTCTTTTCACAATGATATCTTGAATACTAATGGTGGCAATTAAATGAAATTTTGTATTTATACCCTCAAAGAGTGTCATTAACTAATGAGATAATTAAATTACCCTTATCATTAGTATATCACCTCGATACTGAGAATACATTGAACTCCCCTCGTATCTTTAGATTACGTCGTGATTCTACATTTACATTTCGAGCCCAGTTCGCAAAGCAAATGCATAGAACCAAGAGAAAGAACGGGCAAGAAAACTTTTGATCATTCTTTTCAATAAGTACCTAATAATTAACAAACAACTATACAGCCAATTTATATCAAATATCAATGTTGTGGGTAGTTTTATATTACTAGAAAGGTCTTTCTTACAACAGAACATAATAAGCATTATGTAGCATCAACACAATCTACTAAATGTATACCATAGGTATATAATGAATCTCATTGATACAACTTAATCCACAGTAGGTATATTATTCTATCCTATATTACTAATATCTCACAAACTATCAAACTACCCACAATATCAATAAGATAATGATTACACTATCTTACATTGTTTCCTAGATGATGAAACAAAAGAACAAGCAACACAGAATATTAAAACACAGTGGCAGTTAAATAGTCAGAACCATATCGTACCTGAGCAGTCGTCGAAGGAGAATAGGACGAGCTAGCCGAACCTGTCGACTTATATATCCAGCTTACACCTTATTTACACGTTTGACAGTTTAACTGTCAAACGTCATGTCAGTGACATGTAATTGCCACTGTCCTCTTACATATTATGTATAAACACTTGGATATCAGTAATTTCAGCCCAAAGCCTAGATATTATTACATATCTCTCTCGGCCAGACTGACAATTACTTCGTCCTCGAAGTACAATAAATTAAATAGCACTTTACTAAACAATCGCCTGACGGGCGCCCTGTATTATGTAACAATAAATTGTTACCACATTGATTAAAGCCATCTAAAAACTATAGTATCGTTACGTCCGCTACGGCTATACTGACTTACGTCGTCATCTAAGTAAGTTCAATTATAAGAATAGTATCACAACAACAATCCATTTGTACGAAACAATTACACAAAAATAAACTGGACTCATATTTACAGTAATTACGGTTTCATTTTGTGAATCAAGAAATAAGTTTTCTGTATCAGCTGCTTTGATACCATTGTTACAAATTTTATTGACTATTCTATGAAGGGGTCATTTACATTCACAATACACATGTTACATAGAAGTACAGCTTTAATTTTAGAATATTACACCACTGCGTTATCCATCCACAAAATGACAAAAATAATTTAGTACAAAAGGATCCCCCTCGAAGCATCATAAAAATTTAAGTAACGTTTTTAAGAATAAAAAAAATAAAAATTGTTAGGTAATTCTGCTTAAGGCTGATAAATAATTGAAATAAAATAAATAATTGAAATTCACAACTGACGTAAATAATTAAATTTGTTTTCACTGATTTACAAGTATACAGATACCTACTTGTATGATAACAGAGGCCCTAGCCAAACGGCATTCGCTCTGATATCTACTTTCGCTAACGCTTGGTTACCATGGTAAAATAAGGAATTCCCATGGAATTCCTTCTTCGTTGACCACGACACGTGATATAACGAAGGCTTATGTCACTTCCATACATTTTTGCACTTCGCGATTAGCGATATCGTTAATCGACTGCCATTTGGCTAAGTAGTGTAATACTAGAACAATATTCTAATACACTGTCATTGCCATTGCCCTTCCTTTCACATTAAATAGACAAGTAACAACGGTCAATCTCCTTGATACTATCTAGCCCCACACCTGCTGCACATGAGTCCAGGCTAGAACAATGCGAAAGACTTCAGCAGTTCGTAAGCAATATGATCAATATCATCAACATCAAAATGATTATCAATATCATCAACATCAAACTGATTATTAACATCATTATCAAAATGATTATCAAAACGATCATCAAAACGATCATTAAAACGATCATCAAAACGATCATCAAAACGATCATCAAAACGATCATCAAAACGATCATCACAACGATCATCAGAACGATCATCAGAACGACCACCATAATGACCACCATAATGACCATCATAACGATCATCAAAATCATCATCAAAATCATCATCAAAATCATCATCAAAATAATCATCAAACTCATCATCAAAATCATCATCAAAATCATTATCAAAATCATTATCAAAATAATCATCAAAATCATCATCAAACCATCAAAATCATCATCAAAATCATTATCAAAATCATTATCATCAACATCGTCATCATTGCCAGCATTATCATCAACTTCTTAACCATCGGTAAAATAATCATCAATAATAAATCAATCATCGTCAACTATTTAATCATCACTGAATAAATCGATGTTATCTCATTATTATAGATATTTACAGATACCTTTATATCATCACTGCTACCTACATTATTGATCCTTGTTTAGAAGAAGTTTATATGTAATGCTGTGTATGGTTATCAGAACCTCTAACCTATAGTAAGACCGCCCTTTTACTTTCTTTGTATATGTATTTTAAAATTTAACTTAAATACCTTAGTAAGAAAACAAAAAAAAATGTTATCTGTAAAAGCTACTATGTCATCAAAGAATATCTAAACGTTATTAATCTATAAATCGTATCTATCTAAAAGTACAAAGTTCTTTATTATATTCCACAAAAATTTACTATAGGAAAAACTATAAATGTAACTTATCATAATCAAAATTGATATCTATATTAATAATACACTAAAATGTTATCAATTTAGAATAATAAATGCAGCAGAACCTATTAAAGCATGTTACTATAATACATCTTTTAACTATAATGTATCAAATGTACCTAGGTATAATATATAGACTATTATAGGTATATTACTAAACTGCTCCTCTCTCCTAATAGTGTTCCATAATAATTGTTTCCTAATTGTAAGTCTACCACCCGTAAATGTACAGTATGGAATGCTATAAACTGAATTGATCTGAATGTATTGCAGGTACAAACAGTACAAAAGTATAAATAAATAACCAGTAATCAAGAATGAACCAATTTAGTTAATAGCTTATTTATGTTACCAATAGTCAGTGAACTGCCTAAAGTTAAAGTAGACGCCAATGCCAGTAAAAGTACTCTTGGTAAGAAACGGTAGAATAAATAGTCGTGTAGAAAGTCAAACCAGACACTAGTTAAAATAAGTTTAAATTCAGACCAGTCGGTTAATATTTCAATATCTATAAGTCAAATATACATACCTAGATTTATTCATTTAGGTCGCAACACTTAAAAACATCAATGTACTTATACAAATACTTAATATATTAAGCAGAATATCTTATTTAATTTCATCAATTTCAGTTTAATTTATCAATTGTATCATGTGATTGTGGCTATTTTCATTCCATTTACACAATCAGAACACTGACATCGTTTTTAATTCGTTTTTTTTTTTACCTATTTTACGTTAGGTATCTAGTTCATTCAGTTTCATTATTATTAAGATTTGACGATTCGTAAGATTTATTGAATTTATTTGTATTATTTCCGAGAATGGATAAATAAACTATGAGAATGTTTTCGAAAAAAAATCAATGATGTAATTTGGAACTATTTTCAAATTGAATCAATTTAGTTGAATAGCTTATTTCAGATCCATTTAATTAGACAGATGTCTGCATTTATTACACATTTCATTTTAACTATTTTATCTGCTATTATCGTTATAAATAACAGGAAATTATCAACCAAAATAACACTACTTGAAAATATTGGATACACTGCCATCTAATAGTGCCAGACATAAGCAAAATGATGTCACTTTCTTTAACAAGTCAATTTAATCCTATGTAATATAAAAACATTCTTCAATTACTACTTTTTAAAAAAATGCCTTGAGCTTTATATTTAGACGCAGCATATATGACCTCTCAGGCCTCAGGAGGATGAGGTATGTTTAAAAAATAAAAGGAAATAGTTACTAAACGAAACTTTCATTTTATCGATATGATCTCGCTAGACACAGACCCGCTTGTAAAAATATAAAATATTTCTGTACCTACACAAAAGTTCAATTGTAGTAATATTTATACAAAACTCATAGGTTATCTTTACAATATGTCATTCAACTGTGGTGCCTCTGAGACAAATGGAATCTATTTGGTTTTGTTCTTCCAATAGAAATCAAAGTGACAAAATCATAAGTATGCCTATTGCAAGTAAACTGGTGGAAATTATCTGGGTATATGACAATTACTCACTACACAATTATAGAAAGTGCATTATTTGTAATTCGATACACAATTTTTTGTGCCATAAACAATTATTAACCAGTTAAAAATATGAGTATATTTCAAAGATATGTTGAAGATAAATATACAGTTTCGTAGTCTTATCTCCAGGGCAACACATTCAAGAGCTTAACATTAAAATATTCTTATTTTTTTTTTCGTTATAGTTTGGATCCGATTTAATAAAACTATAGCATGAACTGATTAATTTGGTAATTGTGGCGAAAATTTAACTACAGCTTATATGGAACAGAGCTAAGGCACATTCCTACACCGCAATATTGATCTGTATGTAATGAATACACAGCCAACAAAATTAATGAAGAAATCTCTGAAATGTATTCTACCTACCATCATTTCATATTCGACTTGTAATGAAAAGATTCGTCAGAGCACTTCATTCTTGGAATTCAAATATGCAAGACGATTACGCTAATCAGTACTTACACTAGAAAGAGTTATCAACAAAGCACAACACAGCCAATGCTCATACCGAGTCTCGGTCAATCACTACAAATGTTGCCTATTTAAATTCCAACAGATTAGAACAATATCGGCTACTTTAAAAATCTATTATACATTTTCTGTAACTTTTTCGCTATTACCTACATAGTTTTATACTCAGATACATTTTTGATGAACATGTTAAAATAACCTGGTACCACAAACACAATAGTCATAATTTTCTACCATTCATGGCTATAATCTTGGTGGAAGTACATTACCAGCGTTTGCAGTTTGTTGTTGCCGTTGGCTTCAGCATACTGTTGCAGATCGTTACGTAGTCGGTACACATCCACCGGCTTGCTCTCGGCAACGTTGCTACTGGATCGTAGGGCAATCGTTCTCCGTCGTCAGCTGAACGGTGCAGTGACGGGCTTAGGCAGAATCATGGCATCACGATGAGGAGACTCTGGAACTTGCAATTTCATGTATTAGTATTGTGGGCGCAAATTTATCACACTTCTGATGTCAGAATCAGGAAAGCTCCCTATAGTGTAGAAACAGTTTTGATAAATAAAAGAGACAACCATCAAATCATACTTTCATTTATTCAGTTTGGCACAAGGATATATCTTTAGATTACGTCGTGATTCTACATTTACATTTCGAGCCCAGTTTGCAAAGCAAATGCATAGAACCAAGAGAAAGAACGGGCAAGAAAACTTTTGATCATTCTTTTCAATAAGTACCTAATAATTAACAAACAACTATACAGCCAATTTATATCAAATATCAATGTTGTGGGTAGTTTTATATTACTAGAAAGGTCTTTCTTACAACAGAACATAATAAGCATTATGTAGCATCAACACAATCTACTAAATGTATACCATAGGTATATAATGAATCTCATTGATACAACTTAATCCACAGTAGGTATATTATTCTATCCTATATTACTAATATCTCACAAACTATCAAACTACCCACAATATCAATAAGATAATGATTACACTATCTTACATTGTTTCCTAGATGATGAAACAAAAGAACAAGCAACACAGAATATTAAAACACAGTGGCAGTTAAATAGTCAGAACCATATCGTAACTGAGCAGTCGTCGAAGGAGAATAGGACGAGCTAGCCGAACCTGTCGACTTATATATCCAGCTTACACCTTAAAAAATTTTTGACAGCTGAACGGAGCGGAAGGGAAATTTTTATATTCCGTTAAAATATTATTATTTTTTTCATTTTGCTACAATTATTACTAGCCAACAGAGTGGTGACGATATCTGGTTGAATAAACATAAAGTGGTTTCACCCGCTCCAACGTTTGATGAGTTTGATCACTAAGAAAAGTGAATAGAGCCAAATACGTCGAAACCGTTGCATCGGGAAAAAATATTTCTTGCTGGCTGGTGTGAGGGGCGCCGTTTCGGGCTCACCGAAGCGCACCGAAACGTACAGCTCTAATGTGCCACCATGCCGGCCTCCGCTAGCGCACTGGCCGATGGCAAAGGACCGCCGCCACGGACAATAAAAATATTAAAGTGCTTGACAAACGTCAGTGTCTATTTTGTTGATTGTTTTGATTGTTTTTGATATTATATTTTAGCAATAAGTTTATTGTTAGTGAATTATAGGTAATTCATGTCGTATAACGGTGGCAAAAGCGATGAGGAGGTAAGTGCCAGTCAACTTTACACACCGACTACCCTGGTGCGCTGCCCCATCTGTCCCCAAGCACGTTTGTTCAAAGGTGAGCGGGGCCTCAAAGTACATTTAGGAAAAATTCACAAAAACCAAAATGTACTTTCCGGCCCCACTACTTCCACCAGTACTACACAGAACAATCCCACAGACGCCCCTAAAATTCCCTTTTGGCAGTATTTAAGTCAGCTAAAAAATTCCATTCTGATCCTGAAGAGAATTCCCCGTGGTGCGAGGCCTTCGGTGGCTCAAAACCTAGCACATTGCATAGGCCTTGTCATCCGGGAGAATTCTATTACGGCTTGGGAACAGCTACTCACTTTCCCTTATAGAATTCTACATGCTCAAGGAGACCGGCTTACAAAAAAAACTTTAACAACAAAAATTAAAGAAAACTGCAATATTTCGACATCAAAATTAGAATACTATCCTCCCAAAACTCACCGCAACAGCACCATCTTCCATCATGTAGAGTCGAAACTAAGGGAAGGTGACATCAGGGGAGCGTCCAGGCTCTTATTCAGTAGCGATGTGGTGGCGCCTTGCTCTGCCGACACACTCGCAAGTCTGCAGAGCAAGCATCCAGCGCCAGGGGATAACCTCTCCTTTCCTGAGCCACCTAGCGCTGACTCGGGCTTTCTCAGCATTACAGCCAAGGACGTGGTTGGTGCCGTTGGCTCCTTCCAGAGCGGGTCTGCTGGTGGTCTCGACGGCTTGAAACCACAACATCTTAAGGATCTTGTGTGTTCAAGCGCCGGGGCGGCCGGCGACTCGCTTTTGAGTGGGCTAACGGCATTAACTAATCTCATGCTCTCCGGCAATGTAAACGATGCCATCGTCGACGTTTTGTATGGCGCTAATCTGTGCGCCTTACGAAAGCGGGATGGTGGCATTCGTCCCATTGCCGTGGGGTGCACGTACAGGCGTATGGCAGCTAAAATATGCTGTCGCCATTTTAACACCAGCTTTTCTTATAAATTTCAGCCACAACAGCTGGGATTTGGTTCTAAAGGAGGCTGCGAGGCTGCTGTACATGCCTTGTCAACGTACCTTGACTGTAATGGAGGTGAGGTTGTCTTGAAGGTTGACCTAAAGAATGCCTTTAACTCAGTCAATAGAGACACCTTGTTGACTCAAGTTAAATTGGAAACACCCCAAATCTACAATTTTCTTTGGCAATGTTACAGACACCCTTCTAAATTAATATACAAGGAACATCTTTTAGAATCTGCCGTCGGTTGTCAACAAGGTGACCCTCTTGGACCACTAATTTTTAGTTTGGCCATCCATCCAGTTATAAACCAACTAAATTTAACATTAAACATCTGGTACCTCGATGACGGAACCCTGGGAGGTGACGTAAACACTGTATATCAAGATCTGGCATTCCTGAAATCGAAATTTTTATCCATAGGCTTAGAGTTGAATACAAGCAAATGCGAAATTTTTATTAATGACCATTTAGATAAATCCTCTATTCTTTCAAAATTCCAATATCTGGCACCCAATATCACCCAAGTTGAAAAAAGTTCTCTTCGCCTCCTGGGGTCCCCAATTTTAGACGACGGTTTTGATTCCTTTATACAGGAAAAAAATTCAAAATTTTAATGATGTTTCAGACAGGCTACTCAAAATTAATATACATTCGGCTTTTACTATTATTCGATATTGTCTTTTTGTCCCTAAATTTACACACGCGTTACGGTCTTCACCTTTTTGGAAAAATCCGACTCCACTCATTCAAATTGACAAAATTATACAGAATACCCAAAGTAAAATTTTAAATGTGGCTCTGAACGACCGAGTGTGGCAACAGGCGTCCTTACCTGTGCGCTTAGGCGGCCTCGGCGTTCGCAAAATTTCTGACGTAAGCCTGCCAGCGTTCTTGTCATCGGTCCACAGCACTGCAGAATTGACCAGGAAAATCTTAGCACCTACACTAGTTGATTCTGAGGTGCCGTGTAAGGCCGATGCCATGAACGCTTGGAGAAATTCTTGTCCAGGAACTGAGTTACCCCGAAACTTGTTCTCCCAGAGGCAATGGGATGGGCCGCTTTGCAGCGTGGTACGAGAAAAACTCCTCAATACATCGGCCAACGCTGCGGAGCGTGCTCGCCTGTTGGCTGTGGGAGAATGGGAATCGGGCCTCTGGCTTCAGGCACTGCCATCGTCCAATATAGGTACCATGTTGGACGATACAACCTTCCGCTTCGCAACTTGCCTCCGTTTAGGCGCGTCATGTGTCTCTCCGCATCGCTGTCACTGCGGAGAGGCTGTCGATAGCGTTGAACACCATGGTCTGTCATGCAGCAGGAGCGCGGGTCATATTTCACGACACGCCAACCTCAACGACATTCTGCGCCGTGCTATTGTCACCGCTGGCGTTCCAGCCCAACTTGAACCTCAGGGCTTGGCACGCGACGATGGCAAGAGACCGGACGGGATGTCTTTACTGCCGTGGAAGCTGGGTAGACCTTTGGTATGGGACACGACATGTGTCGATATCCTTGCGCCATCCCATCTTCCCAGCACAGCAGGTTGTGCGGGCGCTGCTGCTGCTTCAGCAGAGACCCTCAAACGGCGCAAATACGTAAATCTTGTAGGAGATTATGTATTTGAGCCGTTTGGGGTCGAAACCTTGGGGCCATGGGGTCCAAGTGCGAGATCCCTTTTTAGGGATCTCGCAAAGAGACTGATCGACGCCTCGGGTGACCAGAGGGCTGGCACGTATTTAGCACAAAAGATAAGCATTGCTATACAACGAGGCAATGCCGCCAGTCTTCTGGGCACGCTTCCGATTGACTGCGATGCGGATGACTTCCATGACGCCTTCTAAATTTAATTTTAATTTATTTTATTTTTCGTACTGTATATATTAAATAGGCTTATTTTAATTTTAGGACATAATTAAGCTGCTTTTCATATAATTGTTGATTTTGTTTGGAAAATAAATATAGAATATTAGCTTACACCTTATTTACAAGTTTGACAGTTTAACTGTCAAACATCATGTCAGTGACATGTAATTGCCACTGTCCTCTTACATATTATGTATAAACACTTGGATATCAGTAATTTCAGCCCAAAGCCTAGATATTATTACATATCTCTCACACGCACACACACAAGCAAAGATTGTGTGACTATTGATTTGAAAATGAGACCAAAACCGAAAAATTTTACAGTGTAAAATGCTCTCCGATGCGTTTCGCTGTATCTGTGCTAGCTCATATTTATGATGACCACTGAAAAGCTAACTAGTTATCTTCATAACAACCGCCAATTCTGTATTACAAACATTATTGTGTAACTTAACATTACAGAACCAAAGCAATGAATACAGATTTATACATTGAACCGCAGTCCATAAGGATTTCGTGTGCGGATTCCAAGTGGCCCCAGTTTAATTCGTAGTTGGCGCAGTTAGCGGCGCTGGCGTCGTTCTCCGTCTCTCTTGCTCTCGTAGTTAAGACACCCCTATTCCCACAGTGTGTATGTATAAGAGCAAGAGAGACATCTCTTGCTCTAACACGAGGGGAACGACTGCCACGCCGCCAAGCGGCAATTTGGGTAGCAGCAGGTTTGTCTTCAGAGCGCCCATAGGTAATGCGGCTCTTTGTAAATATCTGTGCTCTTTGACCAAGTCAAAAAAGAGTCCAACACATGGTCCAACACGCTGTCAACTGTCAAGAAACATATGGGACCTTGACGCATAATAACTGAAATAGTTAGAGAGATATACGAATTACATGTCATGGTGCACTGACGATAATGAACACTGAGTTTCTCAAATAGATTAACACTAACCAGTGCGTAGCTTCTGGAAACAATCAAATTACGCAGAACGCAGAATAGATGTACTGGATTCATAAATATTTATCTTTTTTATTACTAAGTAAATCACCATGAAAGCTAAGAAATTAATAACTTTAAAGTTCAAATTAAACTTGTCTCGAGATATTATTTTATAAAATTATACGCCTTACGCATTGAGCGTGATAAAGTTCAGTATGTGATTAGATAAACTTTTGTGGTCGGTGTTAAATTTATTCTTTGAACTTATTAGTGCATATATTTCTTTAGTTCATCTTAGTTATGCTCGGATCTACGCAGGCATAAATATTCGCGATAAATTTTTTGACTTGCTAAATTTGATAAGAAATATTTTTCATTCTTGAATAGATGTGGGATGGTTCTTCTACAGATCTTAGACTATAACTTCTTAGCTTCGATGCTGTCACATTCTATAAAAAAATCATATATAATACGAATACCAAAACACGATTACCTTCTATGTAAAGCATCGAAATATGATGTTTTAGCGTTGGCTAAAGAGCGTAAATTCTAGGAATTAATTAAGGATTTCAAGGCCAACATTAATGACCAACTATAACAACTGTAATCCTTATCCTTACCATATTCCACATTTAATACTAGTTTGTAAACTAGATTCAGGCATACCTAATTATTCATTAAGTGCTTGTCAAACTTGTCATTTACAGTCATGACATGGGGTCCAAAATCGAAACTGGCTATAGCTAATTACACGAGGATTGTAACATTACTCTCTTGATTCTAAGATACGGTACAACAAACTTCAATACCAAATATTTGTATAAGGGCATAGGATCATGAAATCGAATCAACGAATCATGTTCGCCAAACAAACTGACGTCGAGAAATAAACGTCGAAAATATTTCGTTCATTCTTCTATCTATTTGCTTCCACTTTGATGAAATTTATAATGAACTAGTGTCAATGTAATCCATCAATATTGACGGTACTTTTGGCAAAAAATGAAAGTCATTGCTACCAGTCATCCCAGCATTATTTTAAGTTACGTTGCGTAAAAAGCTTGGCACTTTTACTCTTTGTGAGACTTTATTCCGATACTTTGTAAATGGGTTGGCAGACATTTTGTTACTCTATACTAAATGGGTAAAATATTTATAAAGGTTTTCACTGAACTAGATATTTTTTAGCTTTTAGACTATATATGCCATAAACGAGTATATACTTTATATCAGAAAGCTATAAGGTAACAAACAAAAATTTTCAAAGTACCAAGTAACTCTATATTAATTTCTAAACCTTATTATTATAGAACAGTTGTGAAGAAAAGTGGTAAAGATTTTTGTTACGTCATATATATTAAAATAACGTAAAATAAGTGTTCCTCGATAGCGGGAATACGTGGGTGGAAACTAGATACGGCTGACGTAAATTGATTGATTGGGAAGACGGTAACGGAATACCTACGTTAAAGGTCAACTAAAATACGGTATTTAACGAATCATTTATATGCTGACAATGTATGCTCTATTCCTGTAAAAGATCTTTCCTCATTTTGAAGGCTCATATTGCTTTGGTTCTGTAATGATAAGTAACACAATAATGTTTGTAATACAGAATTGGCGGTTGTTATGAAGATAACTAGTTAGCTTTTCAGTGGTCATCATAAATATGAGCTAGCACAGATACAGCGAAACGCATCGGAGAGCATATTACACTGTAAAATTTTTCGGTTTTGGTCTCATTTTCAAATCAATAGTCACATAATCTTTGCTTGTGTGTGTGCGTGCGTGTTATAAATATTGTTTTGTTGTAATTTATTTTGAACCTTGTTTAAAACAATAACAATGTCAATATTAGTTTGTCAGTGAAAAATTCACTGCGTTGAGCTTCGCGTAACGTGCTTCGAAAAATCGATTTCTTCTGCGTATATCAATAGTTTTTACTACCTACCTATTCAGACTTACGACGTTCTACTAGTACGATTACTATCTGGATGTTCTTGTGAAAATTAAAATGCGCGACACCTTTTAAGCCTATAAGGTGTTTTCTCAAAAGGAGGAAACTTTTTCAGACTTTCGTAAGTCGGAAAGAGGCTTTCGCTTTATCGGAATTCTAGAACTCTACTTAAGTTTAGTTATTAATTATCTTAGGAATACACTTTAGCAAATACATTTTGAATACGTGGTCCATTTAAATGAGATTAAAAGTACCTACATTTTGCATAAAATTATAAATACAAAGATTACCGTGAAGAAACTCAGAAGCACCAAGTAAGCTGGTTATGCGTATGGTAAACACTGCAAGCCTGATATAGAAGTTCCTAGAATGGCCGGTATGCCTATTGATCCTGTTATACCAGACAGCTTAGCTTATTGTATGTACAAACGCAAATTTCAAACGAACAAATACGTGTTTACCTACAATGTAATTTCTGTGTACCGTAATGAGTTACTCACTGTATGCCAATGATAAACATATGCATATAGCAAAGTAAATAGCCAGCTAGACCAACTCCAACTATACCAATCCATAATTTCGATAATATGAAAAGAGAAGCTTTCCTACAAAAACATGAGAAACCTAGTTAAACATATTACCTACTTATTTGGATGGTCAAAAAAGTTGTATCGATCTAAATACAAATGCCCACCCTATTAAAAATAATCAGAAGCCTTATAAACAAAAGTTCTCCTTAACCAAGAACAACTATCATTAAGACCTGACATTCATAATAGAACAAGCCCTTTGCTTCCACGAAGCCCCAAAAGTTTGCTAAAGAATTTAAATTTGATGCTTAAAATACAATTTAAACTCACTACATGGACGTTTATAATGAAAGGAACGCGGCACATTACCGCAAGCAACAACCCTTTTTATTATTATTATTAAACGGTTTTATTTAGCTTGACCTGTTTATTTGTTTGGGTCAAATTTAGTAATTGGAATTTCACCCCCTTCCTGATGACAGATTGATCTGATATTTGGTACACACTCTTAATCTTGATGACAATACAACATAATATATTCTTTATGATCCAAGATGGCCACCGATACAAAATGGCGGATCACATAATACTTCACAACAACCTCGATATGGGTATCAAATGAAAGGGCTTGATTGGTAAAATATAGTTCACTATAAAAATCCAAGATGGCCACCGATACAAAATAGCGGATCACATATTTCTTCACAACAACCTCAATATGGGTATCAAATGAAAGGGCTTGATTGTTAGAATAGAGCTCACTATGAAAAAACCAAGATGGCCGCCGCCACAAAATGGCGGATTACATATTTTTCACAAATACCTCAATATAGGTATCGAATGAAAGGGCTTGATTGGTAGTATAGGGCTCACTATGAACTAAAAACAAAACTAAAAACTTGAAAATAAAATAAAATGAAAAACATTTTGATGTTAAACGGTTTTATTACAATGAAAATATGTAGTTACGTTATGTACTAAAAGCTAAAAAATAATTCGGCAAGTCCTAGCTACCCTGCTGACGGTGAGCGCTGGGGCTGCTCCCTGTCCGCCAAAAGGCGGGAGGCGGCGCGTGTCCTCGCCGCCTCCCAAGTAGCTTTGTGAGGTGATGGATGCGAGAAGTTTGATGGATGCAAGAAGTTTGATGGATGATTGTGAGATCATGACGAGACGGGGCCCGCCAACACAAACGGCGGGCCAATCCCGGGCGGGGTCGCGAGAAAGTATGCTCATCGCGAATCGCGTGACCCCGCCAACATACGGGACCCGTAGGGACACCGCGGTGGGTTTTAGTGGGTATGCCCCGAACGCCTTTAGGGGAGAGCCTCCACATACCTCCTCCGTCAGTCCCAAGCCCAGCCGTTCTAATGGCTGGGTTGGCGGAGTTGAGATGACTCATAAGGAGAGTTTCCCACCGTAGTGAACAAAAAAAAAAAAAAGTCCTAGCTACCAGATCGCACCAATCGTCTCATCAATCTGGGGTATTGAACAGATAAATATAAAATCGTTGGGCGCGTGAGATTTCTATCAAAATGTTTACTCTGGATACGCTCCGCCCAACGATTTTATATTTGTCTGATCAATACCCCAGATTGATGAGAAGATTGGTGCGATCTGGTAGCTAAGACTTGCTGAAATATTTTTTAGCTTTTAGTACATAACGTAACTACATATTTTTTATTGTAATAAAACCGTTTAACATTAAAATGTTTTTTATTTTACTTTATTGTAATACGGTTAACAGATATAGCGCCCAAGTATTCATGTTTCTAAAAATTTAATTCTTACCACGCAGTCATGTTGTTAAGTAAACCGGTAAAAACTACTTGTAGCCACGAAAGAGGATTTGCACTCTCACAAAACAACTTTTAAAAGCAGTTTAGAAACCGCACGTGAATATGAATCTTATATCTAGAACAGTAACGTTCCTGAATATCGAAAATATGATTTCTTATAAATTATATTAACTTTACTGCATGTATACAGAGGGTAGCAAGTAATTTGCCCGACATGTACGACCCGCAGTGGTGTTAATTTTAAAAGTTTGAAAAAACATAGCGTCGCCTGGAGAAATGCAACACTACTTGGGAAATATATGGAGCTGGAAGGAAATTGCATGTCAGCGATTAAACACGAGCTTTTGAGGAAAAAGTGCACAGGAAATATTTATTTCTTGCAATTTATCAAATGTCTGCTTGACTTTTCTCAATTTTATACCGCAAAATGCATAAATGAGAAATGATTTGTTATTTTATTACGGATGCTGTTTAAAAACGTAGGTAATAGATGTGTTTCATGGTGAGTTTGATAATTATCCTAAAGATTTTGTCTTGGCTTGATGCCAGTCTCTTAAACTCAAACAGAATTTAATATCAAAGTTACATATTTCCATGAAAGTTTGTCAACTAAATTCAAAAGTCAAAAAACGCTTGAAGGTAAAACGTACTACGTCATAATTTAAAAACATGAGTAAATATTTCAAAATAGAATCAAACCTGTGATCGCTATTTTCTTAATACTAAGAAAGTGATTGAGCTCTCTATTATAAGAGAAGCTCAAAGTTGTCTTCAAGTCAGAATTAGCAGCCTAATCTGGTTTGTCAGGTTATTAATTAGTTTATAGCACTTAGTTCTTTTTCACATATATTGTGGAATATAACTAATTGGCACAAACTATTGTGATGCAAAACAGAACAAAATACAGCTATGCCTATGCCACCAGTGCTAATCAAGATTTAAAACGTATTAGAGCCCTTTTTATTTTATCTTAAAACTTTTCTTAACTTAATTAGCGAAACGTACCAAACTTAAACAAACTTTTGTGCTGGAGCGTTAAAAAGCTTCCAAACCAGAAAACTTAAACACTGCGCGGTGAATATCCCTTGAGAGGTAGTTTCTCTTTAGCTACAAGCATATAAAACAATTCTAGAATCTTAAGCATTTTCTAAAATGTAGCTTAAAATGAAACTAGACAAAGAAATAATACCGCTTCATTACCCAGTGCCTAATTGACTCAAGATAATGTGCATGCCTCGCGTAGTACCTCGCCACTAACCACAGGTCCATAAAAAGTTGTTTCAGGTCTGGTTGTTCTTGGCGACCATTGGTTCCAGAAAAAAGATCCCCTGTGATACATTTATTTAAACCGATGCATGGTTTAATTATATAAACAACATCACGTTGAAATTAAAAATACAAACAGAAATTCAGTGACCTACAATACCTACTTATCTTGTGTTGATCCAAACTACATTACTTAACACTGATCGAATAAGAAAACATTTGGAGAAAAACATTTAGCGAACACGAGCATAAAGTATTTGATGATGTTCTATTTGGAAGAAATTACATCGTAGTAGACTTCTTGCCAAAAAAGGTTTCTACATTACTATTAGAGTTTATTACAGTAGCATGCGCATAAAAAATAGTTGAGATTTAAAATGAGTTCACAATCAAAAGTACACTACCGTTAATAAGGCGTACCGTAACGAGGAAATAAAAGTGTTGTAATACACAACACTTTTATTTCCTCTGTCTATCTAAAACGTAGCAGGTGACTCGCCAAATATCTAAATTTACAAACCGTAAAAAATCATCCTCATCCCTTCAGTTTACTTAGGGGCATACATCACTCGTGTTTTACTTTTTCTTGCGTTTAGACATTTTCCCGGTGACACGTGATACAAAAAAGCTGGTAAATATCTACTGCCTATTTTTAAACAGAGACAAAGTGCCAACCTTCAAGTTAAACTGTGTTCACATGGGTCCAGTGTAATAATTCGTTGAAAGAGCACCTCTATATTATGTTTCTGGGTAATTTTTTTACCTCTCAATTCAGATACTTGGAGAACTCTTTGAAACAGTAATGGAATAGTAAAATCTTTAACTTTGTTATAACATGTCAATTCTAGGATTAATTTTATGACATTTTTGTATCAGTTTGAGAAGCAGGAAAGCTAAAAAGAACAAATCGTAAATCGCCCTGTTTAGTTAATAGCTCTTTATGGTGGTAGGGCCACGCTGTTTACAGCACGAATGGGCCAGCTCGACCGGGGCAGTACCACCCTCGCACAGAAGATCGACGTAAAGTAACAGTATGTTCTATGCTGTTGCGTTTCGTTCGGTGAGTGGGAGAGCCGGAGGCCCAACCATACCCTGCCCATCCTCTCTTCATTGCCCATATGGGGAAGGAGGAGAGGATGAGGAGGATTAGCTGAGGGGGTGGTTACCGCAGCATACGTGGGACCAGTAGAGTATCCGTGGAGTCATTGTGTGCGTAGTGTGGGTCGACTCGCCGGCCAGGGAGACCCGTAGAAACGGTGGTGCCGCTGGCCGCCCGCGGCATAGTCGCGGGCCCAACTGGGACTAACCGACTCGGGAGGCTACCCCACCAGGCCGCGCATAATCTCGGGGTGGCTCGTCGTGCCGGTTGGTGACCGGACGGTGGGACCCGGCGACCACTTCTGGGAGGGTACGGAGGCCCTTCCGTCCGGCGGGTCGGCCACCGCTATACCTTACAGTATAATGGCAATACAATACTCTGCGCTTTGTCACGCGCTGCTGTGTTGACTGCCTCCTCTTTTCACGCCCCCTTTTCTTCTTCTATGGCAGCTCCAAGAAATAGTTCCGGTCAAACAGCGGCGTCTTCGTTCCCCACCAACTCACTTTTTGAGTTGGAGTCCGCTAACATCCGCGGACTCCATTCGAACCTCAACGCCATCCACCATCATCTCGAGACGGCCCGACCGCCCATGCTTTTCTTGACCGAGACTCAAATACGCCGTCCTGACGACACGACTTATTTGCATTATCCCGGTTATGCACTAGAGGATAACTTCCACGCAAAAGCCGGGGTATGCTTGTTCGTCAGAGCGGATATTTGCCGTCGACGTCTACGCTGCCTAGAGGACCCGTCCTTTTCTGTCTTTTGGGTACACGTAAGTCTGGGTTCATTGGCCTGTATTTACGTGTGCCTTTACCGTTCCCATACCGGAGATGCCGAGACAACTCGACTGTTTGACTACTTAAGTCAGGCAGCAGATAATGCGCAGGAGCAGTTCCCGACCGCCGAGTTGGTCTTTTTGGGAGATTTCAATGCCCAGCATGAGACCTGGCTGGGCTCTTCCAAAACAGACCACGCGGGACGAGCTGCTCACGCATTTGCTCTAACGCATGACCTGACTCAACTGGTACTCCAGCCCACCAGGATACCAGATATATCGGGTCAAGCGCCCTCGTTGTTAGACCTTGTGCTGACGAGTAACCCGGCCCAGTACAGGCAAAGCGACGCTTGTGGCACTACTCGTCAGCGGATTGGGATGGCCTGCGAGACTATTATGCGTCCATCCCGTGGTCTCAACGCTGCTTTGGTGGGAGGGATCTGTCGGAGAGTGCGTCTGCTGTTGCTGAAGAAATCATGTTGGGTATGGAATATTATATTTCATCCACTGACGTCTCCAGCAGCAGCGGATTACGGCCCTGGTTCGATCGCGAGTGCGCCGATGCTGTTAAACAAAAACAGTCGGCTTACCGCGCTTGGATCAGGGCTCGGTCTCGTCGCGATCCGAATGTCCATCTCATCAAGGCAGCCTATAATAGAGCCACCAGGGTCTGCAAGAGGGCTTACATAAGAGCGGATGCACAGCGCATTGCACGGTTTGGTCAAGAACTCATGTCGCACCCCACGGACAGCCGGGGATACTGGCGATTGGCCAAAGCCGTGCAATCTAATTTCTGCCAGCCTTCACTGCCGCCGTTGCGATGCCCTGATGGATCACTGGCCCATCTGCCGCAAGAGAAAGCTGACCTGCTTGTCAATCTCTTTGCGGCCAGCTCCCGAATCGATGATCGTAGTGCGCAGCCGCCTTCGATTCCCTACTGCGGCCACTCCATGCCTGATTTTAAAATCAGGCAATGCGATGTTTGCGCGACACTGCGATCTCTCGATATCAGGAAAGCCAGTGGACCTGACGGAATTCCAGCGGTTGTGCTTAGGAAATGCGCAGCCGAGTTGTCTCCAATGTTTACACGCCTGTACCGCCTATCATATGCCTCTGGCGTAGTGCCGCAGGCTTGGAAAGTGGCGAACGTACAACCGATTCTCAAGAAAGGGGATCGTTTTGATCCGGGCAACTATCGACCCATTGCTATCACCCCTATCCTCTGCAAGGTGTTTGAACGACTAATCAACAACCTACTCGTTCGCTACCTAGAGGATCACTCTCTCATCAGTGATCGTCAGTATGGCTTCAGACCGAGACGATCAACGGGTGATCTTCTAGCGTATGTCACTCACCTTTGGGGTGAGGCGATGGACAGGCATGGGGAGTCGTTGGCTATTAGTCTTGACATCTCCAAAGCCTTCGATAGAGTCTGGCATCGTGCGCTTCTTTCCAAGTTTCCAGCCTACGGCTTGCCGCCTCGATTGTGCAACTGGGTTGCCAGCTTCCTGAATGAGCGCCGTATACGAGTCCTTTGTGACGGTGAATCATCAAAGTTTCTCCAGGTGAATGCTGGTATGCCTCAGGGGTCCGTGTTATCGCCCACGCTTTTTCTTCTGCACATCAATGATATGCTCACTTTTGGGGACATAAATTGCTATGCAGATGACAGTACTGTACATGGGCGATATCTCGGACACCCTGCGGCTAAGCAAGCAGATACTGAGGAGTATAGGCGAACACTTGTTGCTGAGCTTGACCGGGTTCTAAATTGCATCTCGCATTGGGGTGATGAGAACCTGGTCGAGATCAACGCCAAGAAAATACAGGTGTGCGCATTCTCAGCCAAGGTATCTCCATTCCTTCCCCATCCCTCTCTTCTGGACACTCCACTACCGATTCAAGACAGCCTCAATATCCTAGGTATGGACATACGCAGAAATTTCAACCAGAAGAACTACATCGAGGGTGACATCAAATCCGCATCTCGGAAACTCGGAGTCCTGAACAAGGTGAGGAGGTTTTTCACGCCGGAGCAACTGCTCAGACATAACTGTGTCTGTTATACAAGACCCAGGTTCGCCCCTGCGTGGAATACTGCTCTCACCTTTGGAATGGCTGCGCTCAGTATTTATTGGACGCCCTCGATAGGTTGCAGCGGCGTGCTGTCCGTATCATCGGGGATCCAGAGGCCACTAAGACTCTTGAGTCACTGCAATTACGCAGAGACGTGGCCTCAATGGCTGTCTTCTACCGTATCTATCACGGTGAGTGCTCCGAAGAGCTCTTTCAACTAATCCCACCCTCTCCTTTCCTATCCCGAATGACACGTGCTGGGTTGAGGTGCCACTCTTACACGGTAGAACAGATACCGTCATGCACCAAACGGTTCGGCGCCTCTTATCTCTGCCGTACCATTTAGATGTGGAAGTCTTTACCAGTCCACGTGTTTCCCTCCACTTATGATCCCGGGCCCTTTAAGCGGGGCGTGAAAAAGCCTTACTCAAGGCCGTCAAGGTGAGGGCCATCATGCCATAATGCCATGCTGGCTGCTGGGATGATGGCCATCACTATGGGACTTCACTGACTGCTTAACATCAGGCAGCATGGAGTCAATTTGTTCGGCAGAAAAAAAAAAGCATGAGCAATTAACTAAACGATTTATTTTAAATTATATAGCAACATAACTTAAAATAAATCGTCAACATCAGACACTACTTATCAGGTTCGCCAAGATGGCGTTTTTACTCTGATACTTTACTTTTTACTGTTAAAGGTCTAGTAGATATTCGCAATCTGTCTAACTGGGTGACCGTCGACCAAGGTGATTCATTAACATTCTGTTCTCATCAGAAGGTCCAGTATTTTTAGATGAGCTTCGCTATTTTTCATTTTAATGTGTCCTGCTTTCATTTCCTTTGTACTCCCGATTGTGCTCATAAAATAAGTAATTTTTCATCACCAAAACAATGTTTAAGGTGAAAAATTAGTACTGGAAGCACTCTGTAAGAAAAACGAAAATTAAGGTTTCGTTTTGTGTTTTAAATGTACACTTCGTAAGGCCATAAGGCTAGCACGACTATTTTTCACCATTTAATGATTTTCTTTACTATAAATAAAATATACCTTTAAAATAAGTTTACTGTGTTAATGATCGGTATGATGAGTAGCAGTGCTTGAAAGAAAATCAGCCTTTCTCATTACATCTAATCAGTAAATGAAGGCTTTATAATTTTCCACAATCAAATCAGCAATTTCCATGGCATCTCAAGGTAACACCTAGTCAAAATACTTTTTAAGAATCACTTATTACCAAGCAAAGCGATGGATCACCTAGCACTGTATAACTGAGTAACATTAAATTTTAACATTATAATGGGGCTTCATAATTTTCTACAATCGAATCAACTATTCCTTTGTCATGTCAAGATAACACCCAGGCCAAATGCTTTGCAAGCGGTGTATCACCTACAACTGTTAACTGTATAACGAAAGATTTTTACTGAGTAACATTGTATTTTAACAATTATACATTATTTATTGACAACAAACCTTTTTCTACGCAATAAAATGGCGTACACTACAATTTGTATACTATTATTCTATTCAGTGGCACGGAACAACCTTCATAATAACATACCTAATTCTTTGAAATTAAACTACAGTTTACGGATTTTATCGCGTTATATTGGTTTCACTGGTTATTACATTTAAACCGAATGATCTAGAAACTACATTTTTATTACTAGCCGACGTTTCGAATTCTTTACAGCATTCATGTTCACGGCAGACTGAGGTGATATTTGTCTTTGTCTTGAATTTGAAGAAAAATAGCAGAATTTGGTCTGGGTTTATTGTGGCGACCTTAAACTTCATATGAACCAAACAAATTGCTTTTTTTCAACAATTTTTTATATTTTCACTTTGTCTTGTTAAAGCTGGAATTTTTTATGATAATAAAAAGCATTCGAATTGATTACGAATACTTTATTATTTGATTGTTGCCATAGACAATAATGTGACAGGAATAGACGTGAGTGCTATATATCCGTATCGATTATTAAATAAGTAATCGATACGATCGACCTTTATAGAGTTGGTTTGGTTTAAAATGCAGTTATTTAATATTTAATCATCATTATATCAATAAGCTAATATTTTTGAAGCAAAACAACGTTTAAATCAAATAAAAACGTTACAGCATCGTTTTAATGTTGTATTGATTTCACATAAAATCGATTTAAAATGTGCAGCACTGCTTTTGTCTTTGGCTGTGACAGTTAGATGCTACAAAATACTTCCGCGTTTTGATATCAATCTGACATATGTCTTTTGATAATTCAAACGTACCTACCCAAGGAGCAAGTATACATGGAGGGATAGCTTTAAGCATAATCAAGAAACCTATCCTTATTTCTTTTTACTTGTATGAAATGACATATGTGTAACCGAGACAGATGTATTGTATTTATTACCTCTTGAAATACTCATGTCCCATATTTTTTAAAGAAGAAATGACTGTCAATAGTGATGTACTCATGTATTAATCTTTGATTGGTATTGGTATATAATTCGGTATTTATAGACAAGATAAGCATTCGATTAAATAATATACCAGTAGTATATTATTTTACGAGCTCTTATTGAGAGTATAGTACTTAGATGCCTATAAAGAAACAAATACTGTAAAAAGAGAGGTAATATGATTACTATCTTAATATGATTACCATCTTGAGGAGACTTGACTTATGTCCAGCAAAGGATGTATTTTGGTTGAAATAATAATGCAATATTAATGGTTTAAATTTTTCTCATGAAATTACGAAGTCGGAAATCGAATTGACAATGTCCTTCGGGATGCTCCTCTCCTACCGCTTATTCACAAGAGGGATTCAAGTATCCACTTCGAACTGGTGGTCAGAGTATACTTACTTTATCCACCGCTATGATGATTCGCATTTCAGATATTTCCAAATAATATAAAGATTAATATTCCAAATAATATAAGATAAATTTTATTGTAATGCAAGTAGCATTACAATAAAATTAAGTTTTGTCTTAACCCTACATTTGGTACAATAAGTAGGTTACTTGTTATTTGTAAAGGCATCCTCCAGGTATGTGCAATCAAACAGGTCGGTGGCGGTAGACCAGTTCGAAAAAAATCCCTTGGCTCGCTCATAGAGTCGACGCACACTAGAAACTGGTTTTGTATACGAATGTCAATGTTTGTGTAAAGAAGCACTGGAAGTGACGATGTCCTGCTGAGTGATTCTCACCCTTATTGTAGTCTAGCGGAAAGTTGCTCGACTGTACCTAGATGGGAACAGTATACAGCGCAGTTTAGCATTGCTCGGTATCACAATTTGTCAATTTTTTTATAATCCGACAGAAAATAATTACCTTTAATTTCTCTTAAATTGACAACACTGAAACATAAATACTATTTTTGAAGGAGTGAAAAACTGCGCTATTAGGTTTATTTAACTAGTTAAATGTTGCAATACCGACTAGACAGTTAGACACAATTAAAAATCTATTATGTCTCGCAGTTCGCACTGATCAGTGCATTTGCAGTCAGCAAGTTATTTTATGTTCTCATTCTTTGTGACATTGTGGTATTAGAAAATAATTGAAATAAAGTCAAAATAGTCAAAATCATTTATTTATTCCACAAAGTGACGCACACGATAACTGCCCGGCATGTGTGATACTATATGTTATATACTACATACAGGGTGGCACAAGACCCATCACCAAGACCAAGTCTACTCGTTGTGGAGATCATGCCAAGTCATACTAACGAAAAATAATACCTGGGAAACGATTTTTTTTTATTTTTCCCATTTTTAAAACCAAAATTAAAAGCGCGCGCGTGCAATTTTCGAAATAGCTACTAATCCATGGGGTCATAGGACGTCTAAAGAACATATTGGCGGGGTAAATGCATCGATTTTGTACCTAATTAGAAAAATTCCATACAAACTTTGAGCCTCAATATCTCCTGAACCAGTAATTTCCCAGGTATGGTGCCGAAGTAAAAAATGTTTGTAGTGATTGGTACAACATGGGATTTCAGTTTTCATTAAGGGTCTTTTTACACCCTGTATATATGTTACCAAAATGGGATGTACATGGACGGAAACAGTTAACATTTACGAACAATATTTTCATCCTGAGTTCCAGAAGTGCAAGCCATGTTCTCTCTTGAAGCTTTATTATCGCTTCTAAAAATAAGGTTTCGTTATTTCGGACATTTCTGAAAATTACAACACAAATCTGTTTATGATATACATATATGTATATAAGATTACTATAGCATATTTTAACAGTTGCAATGTTCGTATATATTGATTGATAAAAATAAAAGTTAATAATAAATAATAATAAAGTAGAAGTAGGTACAATACAAACCTCAGTATTAGATATCTGGTTAGTAAAAATAGTAGGCACAGCATAAGAATACAAAACTTTTCTTTGAAATCCTTCTTGATAACAAGCAGACACAAAATCAAGCGAACAAAGTTTTGAAGAATTGGACTGTTGCCATTCTCCCTTTCTCATATTTCGGACCCAATTTAGTTTCAAACCTTCATTATTTCGAAATCTACAAAAAATCACAATTGAAAACCAATTATTCAAATTAAAATCTTTCAGAAACTGGTTTTCTAACTGACAATTGTATTACAACACTATCCTCATATTTTTTATCGAAATATTTCAATTGTATTTATTTCATTGTGACTAATGGAATAAAAATGTGTGTCAACGGTGGTCATTATCTTTATCTTTAAATATAAGCTTTACAAATATATGTTTTTTTACGTTAAAACGTCAAAGTTGCGCGGACTCACGCTCGCAATCTAAATTAGTTCTTGTGTGTAAAACTGAAAAAAAACGCTCCAAAAACATTGTTAAAGTGTTGTATAATGCTAGTGGAACCTGTGTTAGTGTTATTTCCACGTAAATCACTGAAATAATCGCTAAAAACTTAATAGAATTACGTAAATGACATAAGACAGTGTTAAAAATTCTCTGGCATACCCTCACATTATCAAAATATTATCGTTACTGCAAATGACAATTATTGATTATTGGCATATGTCAATCTGACAGTTCAACTCAGTATTGCCAGTACAACAAAAATATTTACCTTGAAAAATCTCCAAATAAAAACAAAGTGTTTCCAGAATAATAACAACAAAAAATCTACAAAAAAAAAATCTAGAAATGAGTGCTAAGAAAGATAAGTGCGCCAAGTGTAACAAGGCCCCCAGTGGGGGAAAAACAACTGCAATTTGTGACTCCTGCAAAACTCTGTTATGTGGCGATTGCCATGGATTGTCACCCACTGAGGTCCGTGTTCTTGAGCTAAAGACTGTCGCCCGCGGCATGACCTTCCTTTGTGGTGACTGCAAGTCGGCCATGTCTCAACTGCCACAGATTATGAAACAGTTAAACGACCTTACTGAAGAGGTCCACAAACTGCGCCTGTGGCAGAACATGATCGCGACTGAATCAGCGATACAGAAGATGACAGAGAGAGCCAACAGATCGAGTAATCTCATCATATATGGCGTACCGGAGTCGACGAGTGATGTAGCTGATCAGAGGAAAGAGCATGATAAAAAGGAATGCGTGGCTCTTATCAAGACCGTCACCAACAAAATTAAATGCGAAGGCATAAAGGTTTTTCGCCTCGGTGCCCCTAAGGCCGATGCCAACGCTAGGCCGCGCCCACTGAAGGCTATCCTCAATAGCAAGAATGAAGCTCTGGAAAACCCACGAAACAAGAGCAAGCTGGGTGATCCTTCGTCTATTACCTCAGACCTCACTCCAATGCAAAAAGAATATCTAAAATACCTACGGGAGGAACTTAAACAGCGCATAGACAAGGGAGAGACGAACATCACCATAAAATATGTCCGAGGACACCCCATTATACTGAAGAATACTCAAAAAAACTAACTAAAAGCTACATCAAAACAACACACAGTCAACAAACAACTAACAACAACCCCCTCAATACAAAGCCTCTGCTAAGAACAATAGTCACAGTTACCATACTTTATACCAACATCCAATCAGTTACTTCTAAACTTGATATTTTCACTGCTAGAGTGAATTCACTAAAACCTACGCTAATTATAATCACTGAAACATGGCTTAAACCTAATATACCAGACTCAATGATAAAAATACCTGGATACGACATATATAGAGATGACCGGATTGGAAGACGTACTGGTGGTGTTGCTATCTATGCCTCAAATAGAACCGGATTTAAGACAACCAAATTAAATACTACCTATAATAAAAAACAAATAGCTTCTGAATGCCTTTGGCTCGACATTAAAATCGGAGATTGCAAATTTTTACTATGTGGACTATACAGGGGACAAGACTCCACACTAGAGCAAGACAATTATTTACTTGAACAACTTAGTTTGGCCTCGGAGAATAATACGGTAGCTATAATGGGTGATTTTAACTACGGTGGAGTAAGATGGCCTCTCGAGGACTGCTCATATGTTACGCCAAGAGAAGATAATTTCATAAAATGGTATGAGAGTAGTAACCTTCACCAGATAATAGACAAACACACAAGATTTCGCCAAGGAAACCAACCTTCGTTCCTAGATCTGCTCTTTACGAATGATGACTCACTAATATCCAATGTCGAGCACCATGCCCCCATTGGTAAAAGCGACCACACATGCTTTTTGGCATCCATACAACTACAAGTAAGAAAACAAAACAAGGAAGCCAAAACTATACTTAATTTCAATAAGGCAGATTTTGACAAAATTAACGACAAGCTAAATGAAAGTGTACCCAGTTTCTTGCTAGATACAAATTGTGCCAAAAGTCAATTCGAGATTATTCACAATGTAATTAGAGAAGCTATAAAGGCACACGTACCCAAAACTATAATTACCCACCACACCACGAATAAGCCCTGGGTCTCAATAGAGACGAAAAAGCTAATAAATGACAAACTTGCACTATGGAATAGATATGTACTGACCGGACTTGACGAACACTACACGGAATATAGAAAACTAAATAATCGACTAATAAACCAAATTAGAAAAGCTCGTTTAACGCATGAGAATGACATACTAAATGCTGGACCCAAGAAATTCTATTCATACATAAGGCAACAAGTGACATCAAAGGTCAGCATCCATTCTGCTCAACCAACAAGGCCATACTGTGACTGAGCCCTGCGAAATCGCCACTGTATTTGCAGATCAGTTTGCGAGTGTTTTTCAAACCGAGCCGCCAGATCCACTGCCAATCCTAAACTCATCGCATAGAGTGGTGGACTCCACTGATGAAATAATATTCACTCAAGATAAAATACAACAAGCAATAAAAGATATGAAAACAACGTCTTCACCAGGACCTGATGAAATTCCTGTATTAATACTTCAAAAATGTAACATCACTGACAGCCTTGCAATAATAATGCAGACATCATACGATACGGGAATACTTTCAGATATATGGAAGACAGCAACAGTGACACCCATATTTAAAAAGGGAAATAAACTGGAGCCTTCAAACTACAGGCCTATCAGCTTGACTAGTATTGTATGTAAAGCAATGGAAAAAATTATAGTTAAGCATATCAGACACTTCTTTACCAACCACAAAATTATACCAGAACAACAGCATGGTTTCTGCCCGCATCGCTCCACAGTGTCAAACTTGCTAGCATGTCTGTCATCCTGGACTAAATATTTTAACAAAAGAGAACCCATCGACGTAATATATCTAGACTATGAAAAAGCCTTCGATAAAGTCCCAATAAGAAGACTTCTACAAAAACTGGAGTTCCTAGGAATACGCGGGAAACTATTAAAATGGATCGAGGCATTCTTACGACAAAGAACCCTACGGTTAAGAGTGGGTGACACGATGTCTGAATACCGAGAGATACACAGTGGTATGCCTCAAGGTTCAGTGTTGGGCCCAGTGTTGTACATACTGTACACCTTCGATCTCCCACAAAACCTGAACTGTAATGTCAGCATCTTTGCAGATGACACCAAAATATTTGGGAATCCGCTAACTGATTATGACCACCTCCAAGAGGATCTAAACAGAATAGCTAACTGGTCCAAAGAATGGCTTATTAACCTTAACGCCTCGAAATGCACTGTACTACACATAGGCAAAAGCAATCCTCGTCTAACGTATAATTTGAATTCCACTTCACTGACCAAGGTGACCAAGGTGCAGATGGACCTGGGAGTGAAAATAGCGGAAGACCTCAAGTGGGAAGAACATGTAACATCAATAACTAAGAAAGCAAAGACCCTTATCTATCTAATTAGAAAGGCCTTTGGCAATCTCACACCAGACATGGTACTTCGAATTCACAAAACCTTCACAAGACCAATTCTAGAGTACGCATTTCAAGCCTGGAGCCCCTATTTTGCTAAAGACATTGAACTTCTGGAAAAGGTACAACGCAGCTTCACAAAAATTCCCCGAATCCTGAAACAACGAAGTTACGAAGAATGCCTACAGATGCTGAGGCTCACAACCCTGAAGGATCGTAGGGCCCGTGGAGATCTGATCGAAACATACAAGATCTTAACTGGACACTACGACATTCAAGACTTTGATCACATCTTCACACGTAACGATAATACCCATCTAAGAGGCCATTCCTTGAAACTACACACATCAACAAAGTCTAGGGATATTTTATATTTCATCAAATATCTAAAAATCTATGAAGAATTTTCTGATACAGTAAATAGAAGAATCATAGATTATTTTAAGGTCTTTAATAAAAATAAAAAACATTTCGTGTTTTTTTTGTTTTAAATAAAAAAAATATTTTTTTTAATCATCATGGAAAATTAGTATGATAACAACAAACATTTCTTCTTAAAAAACTATTAATTTTAATAAAAATGGAAAAAATCTTGTAAAATCTAATCATTAATAATCAGTGTTGCCACCTCTTACATTGATTACACATCGACATCGATTGTTAATACTTAAAATTAAATTGTCAATGTCTTGCTGCGGTATGAGGTCCCATGTCCTTTGCAAGTGTTCGTAAAGTTGTTGTTCAGTCGTCAAATTTGGTGGAAAATCTCTCAAAGCTTTTCGTTGTAACATGTCCCAGGTATGCTCGATAGGATTTAAGTCGGGCGACTGTGCAGGCCAATCCAAAACTTGAATATCGTGCTCTCGGAGAGCGGTCGATACCAGCCGCGCCGTATGGCAAGGAGCATTATCGTGCATGAGTAGAAATTCATGGCCTATTTGAGTTCTGTGTGGGACAATAACGGGCTCTACTACCTCCTCGTGGTATTTTTGTGCAGTCATGCTGCCTTGGATCCAAACGAGTTGGGTTCGTCCGCCAAGACGAATTCCTGCCCATACCATGATTGTCCCGCCTTGGTATGGGTGGACCTCCTGAGGGTGCCGTAGACGGCTAACTCTCCCTGGAGCTCTCCAAACGCGTGTTCTTCGTGAATCCGGGTGAAACCCAAACCGGGACTCATCGGTGAACAGCACCAAAGACCATTGTTCGTCACTCCATGGTAAATGCTCCCGAGCCCACGAAAGCCGCCGACCGCGATTGCCACGTCGCAATGCTGGAACACGCAATGGTCTTCGAGCATGAAGATCAACTTCATGTAACCTTCTTCGCACGGTTTGGTCGCTTACCAGCAGCTGGTGGTCCTCCTGGAGCCTTTGCACTAGTTGCAGCGCTGTGATATTGGGTTGTCTTCTGGCGGTCATTTGGAGAAATCGATCCTGTCTCTGCGTAGTAACACGATATCTACCTGTGTGCTGTTCGGCCACATCTCCAGTACTGCGATAACGTGACCACAACCTTGATATCACATTTTGACTGGTATGTAGGGCCTCAGCAACGACGCGTTGAATTGCACCATTTTCTAACATGCCCACGGCTCGTAACATTTCATCTCGACTCAAATGACGACGTGACATGACTTTTAAAGTTCGTACGTCACGTTAAATTAAAAAAGAAAAACAATTAAAAACCCTTTTCATTAATAATTATAATAAAACAGTTTTAACTTTCTTTAATGTAACGAATTACTAGCAAATTTGCCGCCATATTTTGTTTATTATTTTGTTTTTTTTTTCTTTCCATGTTCAAATTTTGAAAATAGAATAAAAGAGGTTTTAATCTGTATATAAACTTTTTGTGGAAACTAACAAGGTTCTAAACTATAAACTCGTAAATAATTTAGGATTAAGATATCCCTAGACTTTGTTGATGTGTGTATGTACCAGTTTCAATGGAATAAACTTCCAGAACATGTTATCACAGCTGACAACATAAACCAATTTAAGAACCGACTGGACAAATACTTAGCTGCAAATGAAAACCAGTAAAAAAGCGAGATACAGGCATCATCAGTTGTCTCAACTGCCTGCCTGATTAAATATAATAATAATAATAATAAAATATCATTGTAGAATTATTACGGCAGATATCTACAATTTACTTATTATGACTTACCGGTGGTAAGATATTTTTGACCATTTTCGGTCAATAGTCCCAATCAGCTTTTACATCCGACGGCATTACAAACTATGGTAATTTTTTAATGTTTAGAAGTGATGATATATACAATTGTAATATTTTGTAGCAATTAAAATTGCAGTTTATTTCGACACGGCTTTCACTCCAGCTGGACGAACATCGACATGACATAACATTTTTTTTGGCATATGTCATTCAAGGCTGTATAAAAGCTCTATGGCTATCACACTCGAACATATGCAGTTCTGTAATTAGAGAGAAAAGAGATGCATATACGATATTTACTCTTTTTGAAATGCTACCTCCATGTATACTTGCTCCTTGTACCTACCTACATTGTTTAACTTTCATACTATAACTTTCCTTTTACCTACATTGTTCATTCTTAAACAAAAATTCAAACACTTTCTTTCATCTTAATCTTCTTTTTCCACCTTTCCTGAGTGAAAATAGAATTATTTATAGACTCTGTTACTTACGCCAATTTTTTTTAATTTTTTTTATTACTATACGCTTCAATTTTATTTCAGATATTTTGATGTATGCAGATCTGCCATTGTCCTTTATCTCAAAGTACCCGAACATTTTTCGGGTCATTATAAACAATAAATGGAAAATCTTTTGTCGGATGAAAGTACATATAAATTGGTTAAGACGGACTCTACCAACAAAATACTCAAGCAAACAAGTGACATTGTGAAGAAATACTCCGAACAACCGAATCTGGACGTGAAATACTTAATACCATCGTGTGTAAAACCTCCTCAATTGTATGGTCTACCGAAAATACACAAAGAAAATGCTCCACTGCGCACCTATAGTCAGTAAAATAGGGGCACCAACCTACAGATTGGCTCAACACATTGCAAAGATTCTCTCGCCACTCAGAGGTAAGACGAGAGCGCATGTAAAGGATTCCTACCATTTTGTCAGTGAAATAAAACACCTACATCTCTCTGTCAAGGAAACTATGGTTAGTTTTGATGTACAGTCATTATTCACCGGCACATGACTGTATTGAAATAACTAGCCGGAGCAGCTGTGTCTATTATACAAGACTCAAGTTCGCCCCTGCGTGGAATACTGCTCTCATCTGTGGAACGGCTCCGCTCAGTACCTGCTAGATGCCCTTGATAAGTTGCAGCGGCGTGCTGTCCGTATCATAGGTGACCTTGAGGCTACTAAGACCCTTGAATCTCTGCAATTACGCAGGGACGTAGCCTCAATGGCTGTCTTTTACCGACTGTATCACGGTTAGTGTTCAGAAGAAATCTTTCAACTCAACCCACCCTCTCCTTTCCTATCCCGAACAACACGTGCCGGGTTAAGGTGCCACCCTTATACGGTAGATCAGATACCGTCACGTACGAAAAGGTTCGGTACATCTTATCTTTGCCGTACCATAAAGATGTGGAACTCTCTACCAGCTCACGTGTTTCCTTCCTCCCTTGATCCTGGGTCCTTTAAGCGGGGCGTGCAAAAGCATCTCTCAAGGCCGTCAAAGTGAGGGCCGTCATGTCACATTGCTTAACCAGCAATTGGGGATGGTGGCCTTCCCAATAGGACTTCACTGTCAGCTTACCATCAGGCAGCGTGAAGTCAATTTGACAGGTTTTTTTTAATAATAAAAAAGAATTTGAAGGAATCTAATAGAGAACAATATGCCAGAGGAATATACAGAAATATTGAAACACTGCTTAACAACTGGCTATCTGTTATGGGATGAGAAATACTACATACAAGTAGACGGTGTGGCAATGGGCTCTTCAGTATCGCTTGTTGTTGCTGACATCTTCATGGAGGACTTTGAGGTGCGAGCCCTGCAGACTGCCACCATCACACCGAGGTTCTACAAGCGGTATGTAGATGACACTTTTACAATTTTACCAACAGATAGCGTTAATGTATTCCAAGACCATCTTAATTCTACTCATAACCACATAATATTTACAATGGAATTAGAGGCAAACAATTCTTTAGCTTTCTTAGATGTACTTGTTATAAGGAACAAAAACAACTCTTTGAGCCAAACTATGTATAGGAAAAAAACACATACAAATAGGTACTTAAACGGTGAATCTCACCACCATCCTAAACAGTTAGCTATCGTAGGAATGTCTTTGTTTCAGAGAGCCCGGGGGATCTGTGACAAGAAACACCTGGACGCCGAGCTTCAACATGTCAAGCAAGTTCTGCAAGACAACAAGCTCCGACCGCCACGAGTAGAAAGACAACCTGCTGTCCTCCCATACATCAAGGGCGTGACCGACAAGATTGGCTACATCTTGAAGCGAGCTTCAATCAAAACTTTCTACAAGCCGCCAACGAAGATAAGCCAATTATTACAATCTGTCAAGAGTCAGTTACCCTTACAAGAAGCCGGGGTTTACAAGATAGACTGTGAGTGTGGGCTCTCTTACATTGGACAAACCAAGAGAAGCATAGGCATTCGACTAAAGGAATACATATAGCTGACATTAAACACAAACGCTCAACGTGTGTGAACATGTAGAACAAGGAACCAACCATTACTTGCGATTTAATAAACCACAGATACTCGCAAAAGAACACCGCTTTATTCCAAGAATAATATGTGAAGCTATTGAAATTAAAAAACATCCTAATTTTAATAGGGAATATGGTTGGAATGTTCCTCCAGCTTGGGGCCCTGTTATCAGGCTAATGAAACCCAAGAAGGACAAAGTCACCAGAAGACATCAAGACACAGTGAGCACATTCTGCGTAGATAGTAACACCAATAGTTGAAAAATGTTCGGGTACTTTGAGACAAAGACAAATATCACCTCAGTCTGCCGTGAACATGAATCCTGTAAAGAATTCGAAACGTCGGCTAGTAATAAAAATGTAGTTTGTAGATTATTCGGTTTAAATGTAATGACCAGTGAAACTAATATAACGCGATAAAATCCGTAAACTGTAGTTTAATTTCAATGTGTAACATTCGCGTAAACCCAAGAAAATATTATACCTGATTCTTCTAAATACGCTTGAATGATCCAGAAGAAACGATCGCGTTGGAACAGGAATATAGTTAGAAGGCAATATAGTCCTTCCTAATATGTGCTGTTTAGTAATTACGAGCGACTAACCGCAACACAGATGCAAACTTACAAGTCAATTTGTGCGCAATTCGTGTAAACACAAGTTGACCAAACTTCGTGGTCAAAGTTACACAATAGAAACTGTTCTATCCATTGTTGTGGCGTTCGCAGACGGCAACGAATTGAACTTCTTGACTGTACAGTTACCTACAAAAATTATACATTAGTTAGCATTTATATTGTTTAGGGTTAGATAAGGATTTACCTAGGGGTTTATTTTATTAACTCACTAACTATTTTTTAATAATTAAGTTTGCCAAATACTTAAAAAAACCACCAATCGCAAAGTGTCCCTCCCCCTCAATCTCCTAAACCGTAGTATTTATGTAAACACATTATGTACATTAGGTATGTGTAAACTAAGCTAAATTTTGACATATATATATAATAAACTTTCAATGTAAATTATAACGACTCATTAAATATTAATTGGTAATTAATGAATAATGGATTATTTACACGACGTGAGATACACTTAATATTGTGCTTGACTCCTACTATCCTTAGGTCACTGGGTAAGGGGTCCGTGCTACGCACCCGACATTGTGCGTGACTAGACAGCCACTTGACCGGTTTCATCTAATATTTGTTACTAGAATATACTCACCGATCATGAATAGGCTTGGTCACATGGCCGCAAGGTGCAAAATGTATTCTCTGTTCATTACTTACCTATAATATTATTTATTTATTTTAAAACTTCTTGCACAATATAATAAAATAATGTACAAAGGCGGACTTAATGCCTGTGGCATTCTCTACCAGTCAAACTTTGGGTGGTGCAGAGACAATTCAAGGTAGGTGCGTAAGAGAGCCGTAATGTGAGAGCAAAACAACTTATAGCTATTACTAAACATAAAATGAATAATAACTGAAAATGTAATATATACCAAAATATCACTATATATATAATATAAAATCCAATATAAAATCCAAAAGCGATAGCCGAGTGGATATACCAACAGACTGCCATGCAGAGGGTATCGGGTTCGAATCCACGGCGCGCACCAATGACTTTTCGGAGTTATGTGCGTATTGAATTGTAAATTATCGCTTGTCCCGTGCCTCAGAGAGCACGTTAAGCCGTCGGTCCCGGTTGTCACGAAGATCTTTGACAGTCGTAACAGGGCGTCAGTACCTTCTAAATAAACTGACACTAGTCTAAACCATGGAATATCGCTATCCCTTCGGGTTGCGGAGGTCAGACAGGCAGTCGCTCCGTGGAAAAGCTAATATTCAGCCAAATCCGGTTAGACTAGAAAGCGGACCCCAGATTGAAACTGGGATAACGCTAAGAGAAAGAAGATATATAATATAAAATGTATATACATATAGATATACATAAATATATATAGTAATTACGATTATACAAATACACTATGATGATGCTGCCAACTGTTCATTATACTGCCGACGGACTCTGGCCTTGAAAAGTTCACGAGAAGAAGACATCCTGATTTCAAGAGGGAGTGCATTCCAGAGAAGGATTGACTGACTGAAGGAGGAATGAACAAGAGTAGAGCTATGGGATGGGCATAGAAGAAGAAGATAAAAGGTAGAGCGAAGGTACCTATCATGCCTGCTGCGTAGATATTGGAATTGAGGTGCAAGATAAGAAGGAACGTAGATTACGTCGTTGACGGATAGGCAACCATCGTAATTGTGAACGGTAAGCAGATATGTGGTCATATTTACGGAGATTGAAAATGAATCGAATACAATTGTTGAGAAGTCGGTCGAGTTTATTGAGTAGATCTGTGTACTCGTGACTTTCTGACTAACACTCGCTACCTGAGTGCGCCAGTCAAGGGTAGTGTCAAGGTGTAGGCCGAGATTTTTTACACTCGGACTCAAGGATATTACTGAGCCATTAAAAATTATAGGACGGAGAGAATTTAAATCAACCTTGCACATGATACGTGGGCTACCTATCAGAATTGCTTGACACTTAGTGGGAGTCACAGGTAGGCCGAATCTGTTCGACCAGGCTCTAATCATGTCTAAGTCCCGGTTAATCCCATCGATAGCTATGTCGAGGCTTTCAACCCTTTCTTGAGTGTAGATCTGTAGGTCATCGGCGTAAATATGATACGCACAGCGAAGTTCATAGGTTAAAAGATTTATAAACAATGAAAAAAAAGAGAAGAAATTATACCCGTTGAGGAACGCCAGAGTCAAGATCTCGCCACGATGATGAGGTCTTGTCTATGCGTACCGACTGCTGACGTCCTCGAAGAGAACCATTCTAAAGCGTCGGAAGAGATCATAAGGTAGGAGAGAACGGACAAGAGGATATCGTGACTGACGGCGCCGAAGGCGTTTGAAAAGTCCACCAAGACCATAACAGTGATCCTGGTGTCCTCCACTCCCGCCCTGACGTCGCCAGTCACTTTCAGTAGTGCTGAGATAGTGCTATGTCCGGGTCTGAATCCCGATTGTATTGGGAAAAGTATGTTATTTTTGGAGACAAACCCGGACAACTGCTTATGGACGCATGCCTCCAGCACCTTTGATAGGAATGGGAGAATGAAAATAGGCCGATTGGATATTTTTGGTAATAGGTGAACTAAGGCTTTACGCCATAAGGAAGGAACAGACTTAAGGGAAAAGTTTAGGATATGGGTAAGTGGGAAAAGTAGAGAATCCAGGATGGCGGTGACCATATAACGACTCACGTCGTCACAGCCCACCGCTTTGGAC
This sequence comes from Euclidia mi, assembly GCA_944739405.2. NCBI lineage: Eukaryota > Metazoa > Arthropoda > Insecta > Lepidoptera > Erebidae > Euclidia > Euclidia mi. The sequence continues at coordinate 31,295,680 of OX123186.2, read as the reverse complement.
TTAATAGACATGATAACCTTTTTGATCTCTTCCGACGCGATTGGAGAAAAACTTTTTTTTTATAGACTCACGCCTGTGTCCCCGAAGGGGTAGGCAGAGGTGTAATATTACACCCACATTTCGCCACGAATTTTTAGGTCCCACGTAATAGAAGGCAAGCCTATTGCCGTACCGGGCACATTACCAGACTCCGTGCTGTTACTGGGAATTTCCTAACGGGAAACCCAATAATACTTTGCCCGACCCGGGAATCGAACCCGAGACCTCCCAATCCCACGCGCACATTTCTGCCGCGAGACCAACGAGAAAAATTAAAAGAACTGATATTTGAACGCAATAACCCGGACATATAGTGTAAAGTTTGACACTTTGTACTGGCATCCAGATTGTTGGCAGCAGTAAAATGACGATTAATGTCGTCTAATCTAATAGTCTTGGGAAAGTCTATATTCCGGTGCTTTCCAATACCGACAGAGCTCAAAAATTCTCTCTATGTTGGCAAGAATATGTCGGCGTTTAGCGTTACGTATCATCTGGTTACACCGATTCCTAGCAGCCTTATAAGAGGTTCAGTTGTCGTCACACCGATCTCTTCGGTATTTCCGAAAAGCTCGGTCTCTGCGCCTCATCGCATCCGAACACCCTCCGTCATCCAAGGCGCTGGAGGATGCTTCAGTTTGATTTTCTTAACAGGAGCGTGAGCGTCGTACAACTTGATTAAAGTCTCGTTAAAATTTGGACCTTGTCATCAACTGAGGTCGCCGCAACCAGGTTATTCCAATCTGTTTCCGAAGCATCTAGACGAAATTTATCCACATCCATCCTAGAAAAAACAACGCTTGTGCAAGAGTTTGGGCACGGGTTTAGGAGGTTTAAGGATATAAGAAAAGAAAATGAGGTCATGGTGAGAGAAACCTGGAGCAGGATATTGACCGTGGGACGAAATCTCATCACCTATCAATTCGTTCATTCCTGACGAGAATAAAACCTGGGAGAGGATAAGTAATAGAAAGAAGATGAGGTTTGAGCCAGCTCACAGAAATCAGGATGCCTTGAACATCGGTGGTAGCGCCATCTACCTTTCCATCGAGAACTAATCACGTCAACGTCAATGGTTCGTCGCTGCTCTGCTAATCCGAGCGATCCTTTTCATAAATCCCCTCCCGAAACACCTCGCTATTTGCCGCCTTGCTCAACGGCGACGCAGAACATTCGATTCGCAAAATACGTGTCCGCTATACCGCAGCGCGCCGCTCCCGCTATAATTATTACCACTTATACAAAACCGCTCGCAAGTGAAAGTGATTTGTGTAGTGGAGTGAATCAAGCAGCTTCATCCCGAAAACACCAGGAGGCTGCCATTTGCAAGGAAGGAGGACTGACGTACAAGGTAAGTGCCCCTCATCATTAGAATATCCTATACCCACTCACAATCCTTTTCACATCCTCTTCCCTTATCCAATCCTAGGCGACTAAAACCCGCCATCCTTTATCTACAGTCCATTCCTTCTCCAAGTCGCCTAGAACCTACGGTTTCGGTGTAACGCCGAACCGTTTTTTTGATCCATACGATTCGGATTCATTTACGTTTTTATACGTTATATCGCAATACCTAGGCAGCTATAGCACCTAGCTATAGACCTAGTACATTCACATAACCGTCACATGGTTGTTTCTGCCCGCATCAGTAGGTAAACTTTTATGTAGCTACCTACTTACTAAATTATTATTTCTGGAATTATCATAGTTGTCTTGTAAATCTCATATTTCGAGCAACTTTTAATTCCACAGCTCTAAAGTATTGCCTACTTAGCCTACTTAGGTAAAATAATAGGTACATTAGATATTCTTATTTTGTTTCGGTCTCATTAGCTTATACTTACGTAAGCATGTCACAACAAAAGAAGTCACGCGTTTCGGAAGACAAAGAGATGACAATCTTAGAAGCAAAACGCAATATTTTATTTGAGCGCATTCAAAACATACACGAGCGTTCAAAAACTGCCTCTATTTCTGACAGTAATAGCGAAGCATTTCTCAGTTATTGTATGACAGTATTCGAACAGATTTTCATAAGTTGTTAGACGATTATAACACAAGATTACTTTCTATCAATCCTGATGAAAAACCGAACTATCAGGCGTACACCTCATTCGAAGATCTTTATTGTATTATTAAGCGTATACAATCGCAATTGGAGGGTAAATGTTCAGCAGAGCCCGTTGCCGCGGCCCGCAAGCCGAAATTACCGCCAATCGAGATTATGTCGTTTGACGGAGATATACGAAATTGGCCGTTATTCTACGCGAGTTTTAAGTCTACAGTGCACGATAATGGTTCTCTGACAGATGCTGACAGGTTGTACTATTTAAAAGGTAAACTGTCACCGAAGGCCCAGTCCGTATATGCAGGTGTCACACCCAGTGCTGAGAATTATCAGGTCATATTTCAGTCACTACTTGACAGATATCAAGACATTCGCGTCCTAGCGTCTACCTACTTTGACCAAGCTTTAAATCTTAAACTGTCCGGTGCCGCATCTGTCTCGAATTTCCAGCTGTTTATAGATAACTTCGTAACCGCGGATAATTCTCTTAGGAACTTAAAATTGGAAGATCTTTCCGACTTTATGTCGCTTCAACTCGCTTTAAAAAAGTTTGACACTGATACAATTCGCGCATTCGAGATGACGGAACGCAATAATAAAATACCTACACTAGATTGTTTTATTTCGTTCATCAAAGATCAGTGCCGAATATTTCATAATACGCAGTCTGGTTCATCTAGCCCGTCTAACACTAACAGCAACAAACAAAGGTTGAATAAATCGCGAAATTGTAATAATAACTCGGTCCCTAATCCACAATCTTACGTAACATGCTCGGAATCTAATAGTAATAATTCACAGAAGTGTCTGTGCAGTAATATAGTGCACGACCATTTCTATAAGTGTCCCACCTTCAATAATTTAAATCCAACCGCTCGTTTTAAATGCGTAAAAGATAACAAAGCTTGCATTAACTGCTTAAGCATAAAACATAAAACAAGTAATTTTTCTAATAAGACAAAGTGTCGCTTATGCAATCAAAAACATCATTCTCTGCTTCACTTCGATAAAGGTAACCCGTTGTCAAGCCAAGCTGCTAACCTTGACACACTTACGTCGCAGGTGCAGGCTACGATAACTGCGCCTCAGACGATTCAGAATGAGATATCGTTGTGTACGACATCCATTGCGCGGAGGGCACGCACGCGCGGACTGCCTTCGCGCGCTTGTAGTGATCAGATTAGTGCTAGGCCGCGATGTATGGCGTCTAAGACTGTTCTGTTAGCGACAGCGCAAGTTATCGTATATGATGTTAATGGGTCGCCGCACAGGGTACGTTGTCTGCTAGATAGCGCGTCTCAGAGCAATTTCATAACTTCTGATTGTTTCAAACGCCTCGGATTATGGAATAACTTTAAAAATACGAACTCAATAGTCCGAGGGATCGGCGGTTCAGAAAAACATTGCAAGGGTTCCGTAGATATTAAAATACATTCGCGTTTTGATCGAGACATTAATTTTAACATTTCTTCGCTTATCGTGGAGCGTATTACGGACACATTGCCAAACGCTAATGTGAACGTATCGCTTCTCACACACCTCGAGTCATTGCCGCTGGCAGACTCGGAGTTTGCAAATCCTGCAGACATTGATGTTTTGATCGGAGCCGCAAAATTCCCGCACTTGCTACTAACTAAAGTGGTACGTAGTGATCAAAATAACTTACCGCCCGCTATTGGGACGGTATTTGGGTATGTGATTATGGGTACCGTACCTACATTACATACTTCTCAATACGTTACGTCTTGCTGTTGTTCTGTTCTTCAAGAAAATAATATTGATTCTCTTCTCAAGCGATTTTGGGAGCTTGAAGAGGTTACCGCACCGCCCTCGATGAGCCGTAAAGATCTCGAGTGTGAAGAACATTTCCGCGCTACCACTGTTCGTGACGACAGTGGCAGATACGTTGTGGCGTTGCCATTCTATGGTGACCCTTATTCGTTAGGCGACTCGTACGCTGCCGCGCTCAGACGTTTCCATTGTTTGGAACGTAAACTTGATGCATCACTTAAGTTACGCAACGACTATAATGACGTCATTCGTGACTACATAGATAAAGGTTTTTTGAGTGTAGTTGTAAACAACGAGGGCAACTCTCTGCCCTCATATTATATCCCGCATCACGGCGTAGTTCGCGAAGATAAAACCTCTACTAAACTTCGTGTGGTTTTAGACGCTAGTTGTAAGACTACATCGGGTCAGTCGATTAATGACATTTTGCATGCCGGCCCAAATCTACAGGGTGATTTATTTAACATCATAATAAAGTTTCGTCTTTTCCAAATCGCTCTGTCAGCTGATTGCCGCCAAATGTTTCTCAATATCGGCGTTCGCGAATCTGACCGTAGATTTCAACGGATCTTTTATCGTTTTGACAAGAAAGAACCTTTATCTGTGTATCAGTTCAATCGTGTTTGTTTTGGACTCAAGTCTAGCCCATATCACGCGTTACGAGTTGTTCGCCAGTTGATCGCTGATGAAGGCGATCACTTTCCCGCCGCAGCGGCTATTGCCACTTCCGCTTTGTACATGGCAAGCAATTTCGCTTTGTGAAGAGCTTATTCAGCTTTTCAAGCGAGGCCAGTTTGATCTTGTCAAATGGACAAGCAACTCTAAGGAGGTTCTCGCACGCATACCAGATTCTCATAAGGCTTCTCCAGACACTGAGTTTGAGAAGTCTGTACCGCATAAGGTTCTCGGTTTACGCTGGGACAAATCCTGCGATAGTTTTCGGTTTGACGTCTCACCACCAGATGATAAGTGCACCAAACGCACTATGCTGTCCACAGTGGCTCGACTATGGGACATAATGGGTTTTGTGGCTACCACAATTTTGTACGCCAAGCTCTTGATCAAAGAGCTTGGGCTATCAAAGTGTGAGTGGGATGAAACACCCCCTGACCATATTGTCGCCGCTTGGGGCCAGTTTTGTATTGAGCTTACCGCGCTCAATCAAGTTACTATTCCGCGTCATCTTGGGTTGGTAGATGGATGTACCATCAACTTAATAGGTTTCGCTGACGCCATCGAGCGTGCTTAGGGCGGAGTCGTATATCTGCAAGTCCGCATTGGTTCTAACTACTCGGTGCAGTTAGTTTGTGCCAAGTCTAAGGTCTCGCCTGTTAAAACCATTTCAGTTGCGAGACTGGAGTTGTGCGCGGCCCTTCTGCTGTCTCAGTTGCTCCGCGAGGTTCAAGACACAGTTTTGCCCCACTACCCCATTAATAAAATATACGCATTTTACGACTCCAAAGTAGTGCTTGCTTGGATTCATTCTTCTCCTCATCGCTGGCAGACTTTTGTCGCCAACCGCGTTAGCAAATTGATTGAACTGGTTCCTGCTACTTGTTTCAATCACGTCGCGGGTATTGAGAACCCCGCAGATTGCTTGTCTCATGGTGTCACTCCACTTATCTTCTGCGTCATCCATTGTGGCATCGTGGACCTTCTTGGATTTCCCATGATCCGTCAGAATGGCCCTTGCAACCCTTTGACCACAGTGCAGAAGACGAAGATGTACCCGAACGGAAGTCTGTTTCTTATCCCGTGATTGCTGATGTTGCGGAGTCTCCCATCTATGCACTCGCACTACGCATGTCATCGTGGTCTAAGTTACTCCGCGCCATCGTTTATGTCTGTAGGTTTCTTAGGCATCTACCTAATGAAACTTTTGTATCAAGTACTGATATCAAATTCGCAGAATGTAAGTTACTACGAGCTGTACAGGCTGTTCATTTTAGTAACGACATTCAAAATTTAAAAGACAATGTACCTTGTTCTCCCGCTATCCTTAGACTCAAGCCGTTTCTCGATGAACACGGCATCATACGCGTTGGGGGTCGTCTGTCAAATTCGGATGAACCTTATAACTACAAACATCCTTGTATTCTGCCGCGACATGATCATGTTGTCGACCTTCTTGTTGATTTTTATCACAAGAAGCACCTCCATGGCGGTCCGGAGTTGCTTATGTCCTTACTTAGGCATAAGTATTGGATTTTAGCCGCTCGACGAATAATTCGTCACAGAATACATAAATGTAACGTCTGTTTCAAATTTTGTTCGCGTCCGACTTTCCATCCCATGGCCGATCTCCCTAGCCAGCGCGTCAACCAGGTTGCTAAAGCGTTTACACACACCGGTTGTGATTACGCAGGACCACTGCAGCATACGCCAGTGCGTGGTCGAGGTGTTAAAAGCCATAAAGCCTGGCTATGTATTTTTACATGCTTAACGACGCGCGCTACGCATATTGAAGTTGCGACAGATTTAAGCACGGTGTCATTCCTGGCAGCCCTTAAACGATTTCTCTCACGGCGCGGCCCTATACAGTGTTTGTACACGGATAACGGCACTTATTTTGTGGGCGCAAGCTCTTATTTACGCGACCTTTATAAGTTTCTCAGGGAAGAATATCGTACTCGTCTTCAGGAAGAGCTTTCCGTAAATCATATTGACTGGAAGTTTATTCCACCAGCATCACCACATTTCGGTGGATGTTGGGAAAGCATGGTCAAAGTAATTAAAACACATCTCTTCAAGGTTATAGGTCAACAGATCCTCTCTTACGAAGAGCTTTTAACTGTCCTTGCACAAGTCGAGGCACTGATCAACTTGCGTCCGCTCACGGCATTGAGTAGCGACCCTGCAGAACCATCCGCGTTAAGCCCTGCACATTTTCTGAACACAGTGCCATTATCGTCATTTCCGGCTCCTGAAGCAGACTCTTCAAGCTTGCTCCAGAGACATACTCTGCTGGATAAACTCGTGCAGTCGTTCTGGCGGCGCTGGCGTGCGGAATATCTACACCAGCTTCAGGCTAGATCCAAGTGGCATAGTCCTGCATCCCCTATACAGGTGGGTACGTTGGTCGTCATAATACATGATAATGCTCCGCCGCTTTCATGGCCGTTAGCCATCGTAGAGAAATTGCATACTTCCAAGGACGGTACAACCCGCGTTGTTACCGTGAAAACCGCTAAGGGGAGCTACGTGCGCCCTGTTGTACGTCTCTGTCCGCTTCCAACTCAGTGAGATCTAGCCTGAAGTTGGATCTACCTCTTAGTTTAAGTATTTAGTTAGTAGTTTTCGCTGTTATTGCGTTTGTAGTTTTCGCTAAAGTTAATTTAGATAAATTTTATTATCATATCGCTGTCTTAGCCTATTGATGGGTTATGCGGTAGTACACCCAACATAGCTAAGTTCAATTCTATTTCTTTTAAAGGCAACCCTTTAGGGCCGGGGGATATGGTAGCGCCATCTACCTTTCCATCGAGAACTAATCGCGTCAACGTCAATGGTTCGTCGCTGCTCGGCCAATCTGAGCGATCATTTTCATAAATCCCGTTCCGAAACACCTCGCTATTGGCCGCCTTGCTCAACGGCGACGCAGAACATTCGATTCGCAAAATACGAGTCCGCTATACCGCAGCGCGCCGCTCCCGCTATAATTATTACCGCTTATACAAAACCGCTCGCAAGTGAAAGTGATTTGTGTAGTGGAGTGAATCAAGCAACTTCATCCCGAAAACACCAGGAAGCTGCCATTTGTAAGGAAGGAGGACTGACGTACAAGGTAAGTGCCCCTCATAATTAGAATATCCTATACCCACTCACAATCCTTTTCCACATCCTCTTCCCTTATCCAATCCTAGGCGACTAAAACCCGCCATCCTTTATATACAGTCCATTCCTTCTCCAAGTCGCCTAGAACCTACGGTTTCGGTGTTACGCCGAACCAATCGGTATCGGTAAATGCCTCCAAGAGGTCATTAAAGTGGCTGGGAACACTTTGTGCATTTAGGTGACACACTTTAAATAACCGACTTGTATTTTTGACTTGAAATGTTGTCGTAAAATTTCTCCAAGTGTTAAGTCGTCTAGAGAGCAAAAGCTGTCATTGGCAGATAATTCAGCAGAATCATTGGCAGAATAAAAAGAAGAATCATCACGTAAAGACAAAATAATATACAATAATAAATAATAATAAATTGTATAATACTTCATCATCATCCTCTTAGCGTTATCCCAGTTTCAATCTGGGGTCCGCTTTCTAGTCTAACCGGATTTGGCTGAATATTAGCTTTTCCACGGAGCGACGGCCTATCTGACCTCCGCAACCCGAAGGGATAGCGATATTCCATGGTTTAGACTAGTGTCAGTTTATTTTTTTAGAAGGTACTAATGCCCTGTAACGATTGTCAAAGATCTTCATGACAACCGGGACCGACGGCTTAACGTGCTCTGCGAGGCACGGGACAAGCGATAATTAGTAATTCAATACGCACATAACTCCGAAAAGTCATTGGTGCGCGCCGTGGATTCGAACCCGATACCCTCTGCATGGCAGTCTGTTGGTATCTCCACTAGGCTATCGCTGCCTTCCACTAGGCTATCGCTGCCTTAATTGTATAATACTTATATAAATAAATAACATAAACTATTCTAAGGTGTGTATATAAGTTAAAATTATTTACGGTGCACGGTGGCCTCCTTTAGAAAGCACTCTACACCACCCGCCAACTGTTACACACAGTAAAAAAAGAAAAGAAAATATACAATATTAATATAAAAGACACAAACATAAAAACAACAACGAGAACTAAACCGAAACAAAGTACATTATCATTAAAATTTAAGTAACACGTTTCCGAACGCAACTCGGAGCATCGTTATCTGTCCGTATGACAGCTCTGAAACGTCAAACAAAAGAAAAACTAAAAACAAAGTCGAAAGTTGTAGGAAGTTATCTAACAATTTTGTGAAGCAACAATTAACTTGAAAACAAATCAAAAGATAGTAATATTAATTGTAATAATGCTAATACGAACAATAAATATCTAGAACGTTGCTTTAACACCATAAATACTTATAAAAACATCGACAATTTCATAAACGTGAACAAGAAATAACAGTATAAGTACCTCTAACGCGAGGTGTCTTTGACCGGCCCTGCAGACGAGACTTTGAGATACTTCTCGAGGATTGGGTTGAGCTCCTCCATAGAAACGACTTTGTGTCGAATGCCATCCGAGGACTTGATATTGATGATGCCATCCTGCGTCCAGCAGTTCTTCATACCAAAGTGAAGCCGCGCTTTTGTGAATACTGACTGACGAGTCCTAGTCAGAAACTCTTTAACAGATGCTGGGGACCCCTTGAGTTTCATCTTAGATCTCCAGACTGCAGCCTTGAGATCCGTACAAGAAAATTTCACTAAAATGGGACGGTGATGATCCTTGCTGGAACTCCCTATACGGTGGCAAGCCTTGATGGATTTTTCCTTGAGGTCTTTCACAACCAATTTACTGTGGATGACATCCAGTATCACCGAAGTGCAGTTTTCCTTGTCTTGCTCAGGAATCCCGGAGAATATAAGTGCTTTTCTTCGCTGCCTAGTTTCTATGTTATCCACTGCCCTGGTGCATTCGGCAATTTGGTTCCGAAGCAAACGAAGCATGCTGAAGGTCAGCTCTCTGAACGTCCGGAATTCCTCAGCGACTTTAGCCACAGTGTCCTTCGCTGAACCTCTTAACTGCAGTTGTTCCTGAAATTCATCCATTTTTCTATTGACACAATCCTCCAAACTCTTTTGTGCCAAATGGATCTCCGAAATTTGTGCCATTGTACTTTATTGTAAGAAAAAGTGTCTTCAAGAAACTTGATGGTGTCAGTTGGCAGGTGGTGTTTAATATCTTTGTCAGTGTGTCACATAAAGTGCAACAAACACAGGAACAGATCAAACCGTATGTAAAACACTTGATTTACTATAATTAATTGGAAAAGTAACAGTAAAACTATTTTAAATTATTTTTTTGTTTTTTAGATGTGTCTTAACTTTATTTACACCTACCGCCAATGTTTATGCAATAGTTCTTGTAGTAACAAAACAGCCAAGCCACATATTTTGACTAAGGTGTAGACAGAGTTTGTGAAATAAGAATATAAATTAGTTTAGTGTTAGATGCACGCTTTTACATGAGATCTCATAAGTTCGTGTCAGTGCAAGCCATATCGACTTGCCTTGGCAGCTTTTCCCTTTTTGAAATTTTATAATCAGACTATAAACTCGTGAAATTATTCAATAGTATAAGTAGCTTTCATATTCTTGGACGCATCAGCATAAGATTAAAATAAAGAAGAACAAAATATGAGCCTTCAAAATGAGGAAAGGCCTGATACAGGAATAGAGCATGCATTGTCAGCATATAAATGATTCGATAATTACCGCATTTTAGTAGACCTTTAGCGTAGGTATTCGGTTACCGTGTTCCTAATCAATAATTTTACGCCAGCTGTATCTAGTTTCCAGCCACGTATTCCCGTTATCATTGTATAGTGTTAATGTAATTGGTTTATGAAACCGTGTTAACATAAATAAATAAATAAATAAGCGAGCGATAAAAAAAGAAAAGAAAAAAAAAACACTTATTTTACGATAAAATATATTACGAAAAAAAAATCTTTACCACTTTTATACAAAACTAGAGGACGCCAGCAGCTACGCCTGCATTTTTTTAATTTACCCGTTTTGGGCGATCCCGTGGAAATTTCGGGAAATCCTTTCTTAGTGCACCCCTGAGGTCCCCAAGGAACATACATGCCAAATTTAGACTTCGTGCGCCCAATAGTTTCGGCTGTAGCGTGTCTGTCAGTCAGTCAGTAACGCAAGGATTTTATATATTAAGATAATTTAGCGGGTCTTAATCGCGTTAACTTAACTTATTTAAGGTATAAATGGATATTCCCCCGTGGGATCTCCACCTTGTCGTGGTGGGGGGGCTCAGTAGCCGTGGATTGGTCACCCGCGGTGAAGCTAAGAGGGATCCAGGAGGGGACGCTCCGCGTGGTCTTGGAGCGGCCTGCGCAGGATGCGTCCTACGGTGCGGGTGCGGGGGACAGTTCTGTCTGTCCCTCGCAGTCGGGTGAGGAGAGGCGTGTCGGTGTCTCGTTGCCGCGCGCTCTATCTCCCGCGACCAAATGGGGGTGCACCATTCGATGCGTCGCGGTGAAAGGAGAGGAAGAGGAGATGCGGTATTGCGTTGCCGTCCTCCCTATCCTCTGCGGCCGCTGAGTGTTTTGGTGCCGGAGCCCAACACCTTAATCCGCCGCCAAGGGGGTTTTCCGGGGCCCGCCTAACCATCTGGCGGGCCAATGCCCATCGGAGGGTGGCGACGAATGCTTCGGCGATGCCCTACCCTCCGATACACGGGCCAAAATTATAAGTTAATCCTATAGGTCCACTTCAAGAACATCACCAGGAGATATAAGGTAAAATTTTCATGTACCCACTCAATACTTTACTCACTATGCAACGCAGTGCTTTGTGTCTGGATATATTGTCTATCGTGGTCAGGTAGATGTATTACACCTTCCACTGCAACTCTGTCCTGAAAATTCCTGCCTGGCTACGGTAATTCTAGACATAAATTTTGATAGCAAGAGCGTGGTTAACTGTGCCTATATTGTTAACTTGTATCTGAGCTAAGCATCTCATTTCTTAACAGGTTAACAGTGTTGTAGTGTTCTCAGGTCAGTATTGTCTAAAATACATAATATTTAATTGTATAAGTTGACCTAGATAATTTGCAACACATTGTCACACATAACCTCAATCAGTAATTGTTGATTTGTATTGTTGAAAAATCTAACTTAAATTTGTTGTTGCATTAATAAGTCAGTTTGTATGGATACATAACAGCTGTATGTATCAATAAATTAGTAAATTTAGTTTATTGCATATATTCATAAACATTATAACAACCAACTTGACCTTGCCACTTGGGCAGGTCACATTAATAAACTTTGTTTTGTTATAATATAGATAATATTCCTAGGTAACACATATTCTGTGCTTACTTACTATTGTATATCTCAAATAACACAGCCAGTCTGTCTGTTGCAAGTAATTAGTTAATTTATTTGAATATATAACTTTAATTAACTTATTCGAAGGTTCAACTTTTGATAACTTTGACTTTGTTTTGTGTCAATATATATTGAAACTATTAATTTTGTTGGACAGTAGATACCTGTCACTGCTTGTACCAGCAGTAAACAGGCTAATACTTTGTTGTTTTCAAAGAATTAAGAAAAATTAAGTTTTGATTGTTAATATTATTTAAACGTCTCGTATTGTCTACTGTCGCCAGAACCTTTGATCCGAACGGTTGGATCTGTCCAATTATATTTTGGGCAAAATGCTTCTTGCAGAAGCTTTGGACAGCAGGATTGACCTGGGACGAACCTCTGCACGGCACTCTTGTTGAGGAATGGACCTCCTTTGTATCTACACTTCCTGCCGTCAACGAGATCTCCTTGCCTCGTCCCATCCTTCCTCCCGGGAAGTACAAGGCCACCCTTCACGGGTTTTGTGATGCCTCGGAACGTGGTCACGCGGCCGTGGTGTACTTGCGCACAGTTAGTGCATCAGGTCAAGTGAGGGTTTCCCTGATCATGGCGAAGAGCAAGGTTGCACCCCTTCGGACATCTCTGACCATTCCGAAATTGGAGCTCTCGGGAGCAGCACTACTTGTACGCTTATTGAACCACGTGTCTAACACTTTGGGTACAAGCATTTGTATTAATGGGACCTACGCCTGGACAGACAGCCAAATTGTTCTTTGTTGGTTGAAGGCTTCTGTTCACACCTTGGAGGTATTTGTCGCTAATCGCGTTTCCCAAATCCAGAAATCCGAAGTCAAACTTGTTTGGAGACACGTGCCAGGTGAGCTCAACCCCGCTGATTGTGCCTCGCGCGGATGCTTGACGCCTAGTTTGATAGGTCATTCGCTGTGGTGGGGTCCGGAATGGTTGAGTCGACCAGAAATTGATTGGCCTCGAACGCCAGTTTTGTATACTTCAAATTTGCCGGGTCTACGAACACTCGCTCTCGAGAAGGTGGAATGCGCCTTCGACCCCGATTTTTTGTTGAATTGTTACAGCTCCCTCGACAAGTTGTTAGGTGTTACTGCTTGGATAAAGCGTTTTGTTTTCAACTTTAGGTATCCACAATAGAAACGACTGACACCGTTTCTCTCACCACAGGAACGACAGGAATCCCTCACCTTTTGGGTTCGTTCTGTGCAATTGGCGCATTTTGAGAAGGAGATTGCTATCCTTAAATCAGGGAGATCGAAACTATCGGGAGCTGTCTCTAAATTGAACCCCTTTTTGGACGAAACGGGTCTCTTGCGCCTTGGAGGGCGTCTCAAGAACGCCAACCTCCCTTACGGAGCACGTCACCCCTTTTTGTTACCTAAGGACGGTCATTTGGTACGCTTGTTGGTAACTGACCGTCACCTTAAAAATTCGCATGCTGGTTGTAATGCTTTGTTGGCCATTTTGCAACGCGAATTTTGGATCTTGTCTGCCCGAAGAATTATTCGGAGTGTAGTCTTTCACTGCATCCCTTGCTATAAGCTCAAGGCTTCTACCATGCAGCCCTTGATGGGAGACTTACCGGCAGATCGCGTAACTGAGAGCAGGGCGTTTGACGGTGTTGGCACGGACTTCGCAGGTCCTTTTTTGGTGAAAACGTCGACACTTCGAAACAGTAAGACTGTTAAGGCCTACTTGTGTGTTTTTGTTTGTCTCTCCACAAAGGCCGTACATTTAGAACTGGTTTCCTCGCTTACGACCGAGGCGTTTGTAGCCACATTTGACAGATTTGTATCCCGCAGAGGGCTGCCTTCCTTGATCCGCTCTGACTGCGGCACTAACTTCAAGGGCACGTATAATTATTTGAATGATGTTGTTAATTTTCTTGAAACCAACAAAGCTGATATAGGTGATAGGCTTGCCCGACGTGGGATAAATTGGTTGTTTTCCCCACCAAATTGTCCACACTGGGGTGGTATATTTGAGGCCGCCGTAAAATCGGCCAAAACACACTTGCGCAGGACAATCGGTGAATCTGTCCTTACATTTGAGGAACTCGCAACTGTGTTTTGTAAGATCGAGGCCGTTTTGAACTCTCGGCCGTTGTGCCCGATCTCCTCAGATCCGAATGATTTGGAGGCCCTTACGCCGGGCCATTTTTTGATTGGTCGCCCACTTGTCGCCTTGCCTGAGTACCCCTACATTGATACGAGACCTGGTCGTCTCTCGCGCTTTGAATTGGTACGCCAGATTACTCAGAGCTTTTGGAAACGCTGGAATTTGGAATATTTGCACATACTCCAGCAACGCGTTAAGTGGACCGACAAGACCGATCCACCCAAGATTGGTGACCTCGTTTTGATCAAGGAGGCTAACCTTCCGCCACTCAGATGGCGCAGGGGGCGCATCCTTCGTTTGGTATCTGGGCTGATGGAGTTCCCCGATTTGCTGAGGTCTTGGTGGATGGTTCGATTCTGAGGAGAGCGGTTGCAACATTGTCACGTCTACCAACCGATTAGCGGACCAGTAGGCCGGTCCGGGGCGGGTGGATGTTTGAAATAGAATTAGTTTTTATTATAAGTCAAATCGATTAGATCGATTGAGTAACATTTTGTTTAGTCTATTGAAAATTTCTGACAATGGTCACACTGAACTGTCACTTCCTTCCGTCTTGAAAAATTAACACGCCGTTTGCACTCTCGTGTGCCTTGTACCTAATTAATAAATTGATCGCCCTTTGAATTAACGCGAATTGAATTAACTTGCAAATACGTAATTGCCGCTTTTGACTTCTGTCAAAGTTTGTTGTAAATTGATGACATATTGAACATTTGTGAAAAGTTTTGTGAACCGCAAACGTACATCGTGGTCTGGAGAAGGACTTCGCCGAATTGTACACTGGTATCTATTCGATTCTCTTGTTATTTTGGCCAAAATTATGAGTTAATCCTATAGGTCCACTTCAAGAACATCACCAGGATATATAAGGTAAAATTTTCATGTACCTACTCAATACTTTACTCACTGTGCAACGCAGTGCTTTGTGTCTGGATATATTGTCTATCGTGGTCAGGTAGATGTATTACACCTTCCACTGCAACTCTGTCCTGAAAATTCCTGCCTGGCTACGGTAATTCTAGACAGAAGTTATAAATGGATATAGATTATCGGCTACTTGTAATCCAGTCATCAGCAAATGTAAACACCGCCGCAGTGATAAATCTCAACAGTGTGTAGACGTCATTAGTGTAGTGTGTCGAAGTAACCGACATTGCGAACTTAAATAAAGACCAAGTGAGGGTAGGGGCTGAAACCCGCACTTCCACAAGACGGCGCTGAGCTCTCATCAGTCTCTCCGCGACCACGCTCGGTGCAAGACGAGTGAAATTTCGGAAACAAATAGGTATTTATACCTTAAATAAGTTAAGTTAACGCGATTAAGACCCGCTAAATTATTTTGTATGATGTATACAAATCGCGAAAGTTTAAAATCGATTATTACAAACCGCTACGGGCATATGTGATTAAAATTAAACAACTTGAATGTCTTCGGATAAGGCGGGTATGTTTAGCAACTTCGCTTAGTTTTTTAACGAAGTTTTTTTTATGTTAATAGGCGGCAAACAAGCATACGGATTGCCTGATGGTAAGCAATTACCGCCGCCCATGGACACAAGCAACACCACAGGAGTCACAAGTGCGTTGCCGCCCCTTGGGGTTGGGAAAAGGGATAGGATAAGGAGTGGGATCAGGGAGAAGGGATAGGGGATAGGGCCTCCGGCACTCTCACTCACCGAATGAAACGCAACAGTTTAGGTACTGTTACTTTACGTCGATTTTCTGTGAGAGGGTAGTACTTCCCCGGTCGAGCCGGCCCATTCATGCTGAAATCAGCAAGGCTCTACTACCTTGAAAAGAAGTGTCTTGACAACGAAGTGATACCCATAGGAGTGCGCATTAAACCGCGCAAGGACATTCCTTATTCTGAAGGCATTCTACACAATGCCAGTGTTCGACTTTTAAGACAATTAATCTGCAATTGCCGGTACGAGCTAGGTATTGTACAGTGTGACCTATTTAAAGTGCATACAGAGTGTAGTGAAGTGCTTTCAAACAGTGACTTTAGCTTGTGCGACCGTATAACGTATAACCAATCGAGCCGCATTTCTGATCTGCGTACAAAACGGCACAAGAAAAAATTTGATAAATTGATAAACCATCGGGAGAGGGTAACCGGCAGAAATGGACACTCCACCCAACAGCAAACAGTTATCAATTTATCAGATCAGGTTATTGATAGCGCGACACAAAGCGTGTTGGCGAAGGGATTAAATTATGCTTTGACACCTAAACGGATTCCATATGAAAACGTCATAAGTAGCATAGAAGAGGTTATAACGCGTAACAAGTTACCGTCTAACGATGCGGATACACTTAGACAGGATGTTGCCGTTATTTTACGTAAGTCTAAGCTACCTAAACCCAATACTACTGCAGAAGAGCGTCAAGCACTAAAAACGCTGCGTGATAACACGAATATTTTAGTACTAAAGGCCGACAAGGGAAACGCCACTGTGGTAATGAATACTAGTGATGATGATAGTAAGATAAGGAATCTGTTAAGTGACACATTAGTATATAAGGCTGTGTCATATAACCCGACCGCCAGAGTCACAAAACGCATTCGAGCCTTAATTTGGGACCATAAAAGCTTATTTACAGAAGAGGTATTTGAACGGTTACATAAACCTCACATTGTGTAGCCGCCTAAGATGTACGGATTACCTAAAGTACATAAGACTAACGTACCTTTGCGACCGATTGTGAGTCAAATAAATTCACCTACATATGGTTTGGCGAAACACATAAGCAAGGTACTACAACCGTTAGTAGGCAAGACGCACTCTTTCGTAAAGGACTCTCGCCACTTTATTGAAATCATCAAGAGCATGAAAAAAGAAACCGGACGAGGTGATGGTGAGTTTTGATGTCGAGTCACTATTCACCAATGTTCCTATTCAAGATTGCCTTGACGTCGTAGAGAGGAAATTAAGGGAAAACGGTCTGTCTAACGCATACATCGTTCTACTTAGGAATTGCTTGGATGGAAACTACTTCCTATATCGTGGACAACATTACCTCCAGATCGATGGAGTGGCTGTGGGCCACCCATATTACCCTATAGCACCGGTAATGGCCAACATCTGAATGGAGCACTTTGAGGAATCCATAGACCTGCAGGCGTCAAATGTGAAACTATGGAAAAGGTATGTCGACGATATCTTCTGCTTCATGAAGGGCAACGAGCAGGACGTAGAACCATTCGCAGACAAATTGAACTCCATACATCCAAACATCCGATTCACTTTCGAAATGGAGGTAGACGGATCGTTACCCTTTCTCGACGTTAAAGTGACAGTGAGAGATAATGGTACCCTTGGTCACACTGTGTATAGAAAACCGACACACACCGACAGGTATCTCAACGCGAACTCGCACCACCATCCGCAGCACTTGGATTCCGTTGTGTCCTTGTTAGTGAACAGAGCGTATAATCTATGTGACCCTGAACAATTAAATAGTAAGCTGTCACATGTTCGGGAGGTACTTAGGCGCAACGAATACAAGAAAAACATACTCCGTCGGCAGAGGAACCAGCGTAAACCTGAAGTAAGCAGAGTGCCCGCTTACATGCCGTATCTACTCCCTTTAAGAGTGACGGACAAAGTTGGAGCAGTACTCAAGAAATACTCCATCAAGACTGTATACAGTCCGCTTTCTAAGATAGCACACAATCTGCGTACCCCAAAGGATGTCATTCCTCTCCAAACACCTGGCGTCTATAAAGTCGATTGCAGCTGTGGTAGTTAATATATCGGGCAGACTAAGCGTACAATGGCTGAAAGAGTAAGAGAACATATCGCAGCTGTAAAAAGCCGACATATTAATAAGTCGGCGATAGCTGAGCATTTGTTGGAGTCTGGACCAAACCACTGGATAGAACTGCATCAACCACAAGTCTTATCCACCGATCGTCACTATTACTCCAGGATAGTACGTGAAGCGGTAGAAATCAAGAAATATAACAATTTCAACCGGGAGGATGGATATAGATTATCGGCTACTTGGAATCCAGTCATCAGCAAATGTAAACACCGCCGCAGTGATAAATCTCAACAGTGTATAGACGTCATTAGTGTAGTGTGTCGGAGTACCGACATTGCGAACTTAAATAAAGACCAAGTGAGGGTAGGTGCCGAAACCCGCACTTCCACAAGACGGCGCTGAACTCTCATCAGTCTCTCCGCAACCACGCTCGGTGCAAGACGAGCGAAATGTCGGAAATAAATAGGTATTTATACCTTAAATAAGTTAAGTTAACGCAATTAAGACCCGCTTAATTATTTTGTTTGATGTATACAAATCGCGAAAGTTTAAAATCGATTATTTACCACTTTTCTTCACAACTGTACTATAAAACTAAGGTTTAGAAATTAATATAGAATCACTTGGTACTTTGAAAATTTTTGTTTGTTACCTTATAGCTTTCTGATAAAAAGTAAACTGACGGACTCATAAACTGCATCAAAGTTCAGGATTACTTTGAAATGTTTTTTTTTTAATAAGTATGCAAACTTTTTAGATTAATATATAAATATGGAGAGACTGGCTCTTAATCTTAAAAAGAAAGCAAAAATTAAAAATAGAACTGCAGTAAAACAAATGAATAAATCCGGGAAAAGTATAATTATATATTCAATACTCGTAGTATCAGATTTGCGTGTTATTTAAAGCAAAGTTTTAAATTGATTCGCATTGATTTTTTATTCTATTGTCAATTGAATTATTGTTACCAGCAGAATTGTTGGGTTAGTTTTTTAACTCATCGAGAGTTTCTGAACCATAATAGTTATGGATACTTCGTCCGAACAAGCGGCTCAAATTGTAGCACTGGTGCAGGAGGGCTTGGATCAACGAACGATTGGTAGAAATTTAAATTTAAACCAGTCTACGGTTTCCAGAATATACAGAAGGTTTGTGGAGAGAGGTTCTTACAGAAGGAGACGTGGTACAGGCAAGACTCGAGCAACCACCGGTCGTGATGACCGATTTATTGTTACAACTTCCCTGCGAAATCGTTTCCGCACGTCAGTTAACATCAAAACAGAGCTTAATGAAGTGCGTGGAATAAATGTGAGTGCACGAACAATAAGAAGAAGGTCAATGGAAGTGGATATCACCCCTTTTAGACTAGCAAATGGTCCAAAGATGTCTGTAGCTCACAGACAAAATCGCTTAAGATTTGCGCGTGATCACCTAAATTGAACAGAAGAGCAATGGCCCTCTGTATTGTTCACGGACGAGTGTAGGACATGTTTATATGGTGCAGATGGTCGCAGAAGGGTCTATCGTCGACGTGGGGAGCGATATAGTCAATGTTGCATTGAGGAGCGTGTTCCTTTTGGAGGCGGTTCGTGTATGGTCTGGGGTGGCATATCGATGAGCGGGCGTACAGAACTTGTGTTCATAGACATGGTCCGTCAAAACGGTAATAGAGGGGGTTTGACTGCACATCGCTATATAACATAGATCTTAGAAGATCACGTGGTGCCTTACATGGGATTCATAGGCGAAAATTTTACTTTAATGCAGGATAATGCCCGGTCGCACGCTGCTGCACAAGTTCGACAATATTGCGAAGAGGTTGGGATACGTACAATGAATTGGCCAGCACGCAGCCCGGATCTTAATCCCATTGAGCATGTTTGGGACAATTTAAAAAGACCTGTATATGCGAGAAATCCTGTGCCCATGACAGTGGCAGCACTAAGAACAGCACTTTCAGAAGAATGGGACAATATGCCGCAAGATCTTTTTATAACCCTAATAAAATCTATGCGGAACCGATTAGAATCCGTAATAAGGGCACGTGGTGGTAATACATCTTATTAAAACATAAATAAACCCTTGCATAAAGTTTGTGTATAGTCTAAAAGCTAAAAAATATTCAGTTCAGTGAAAACCCTTATACATTTTTAACCCATTTAGTATAGAGTAACAAAACGTCTGCCAACCCATTTACAAAGTATCGGAATAAAGCCTCACAAAGAGTGAAAGTGCCAAGCTTTTTACGCAACGTAACTTAAAATTATGCTGGGATGACTGGCAGCAATGACTTCCATTTTTGCCATAAGTACCATCAATATTGATGGATTACAGTGACACTAGTTCATTATAAATTTCATCAAAGTGGAAGCAAATAAAGAGAAGAATGAACGAAATATTTTCGACGTTTATTTCTCGATGTCAGTTTGTTTGGCGAACATGATTCGTTGATTCGATCATGATCCTATTCCCTTATACAAATATTTGGTATTGAAGTTTGTTGTACCGTATCTTAGAATCAAGAGGGTAATGTTACAATCCTCGTGTAATTAGCTATAGCCAGTTTCGATTTTGAACCCCATGTCATGACTGTAAATGACAAGTTTGACAAGCACTTACAGAATAATTAGGTATAACTGAATCTAGTTTACGAACTAGTATTGAATGTGGAATATGGTAAGGATAAGGATTACAGTTATTATAGATGGTCATTCATGTTGGCCTTGAAATCCTAAATTAATTATTTATTAGAATTTACGCTCTTTAGCCAACGCTAAAACATCACATGTCGATGCTTTACATAGAAGGTAATCGTGTTTTGGTATTCGTATTATATATAAATTTGTAAATAGAACGTGACAGCAACGAAGCTAAGAAGTTATAGTCTAAGATCTGTAGAAGAACCATCCCACATCTGTTTAATAATGAAAAAAATGTCTTATCAAATTTAGCAAGTCAAAAAATTAATCGCGAATATTTATTCCGGCGTAGAATCGAGCATTACTAAGATGAACTAAAAAAATCCATGCACTAATAAGTTAAACGAATAAATTTAATAGCAAACACAAAAGTTTATCTAATCACATACTGAACTTCAAACCTCAACTTCTCTCAATTACTTATCCTTTACCGGGATATGTACTCATTCGCAACGACCGTTTAGAGAAAAGAGGCGGTGGCGTCGCAATTTATTTGCGAAGTGATTTCTCTTATAAAATTCTTGCCTCGTCCTCTTGTAGTACGTCTGCTGAATTTCTTTTTCTTGAGGTTTGGGTCAGGAGGACTAAAATTGTCCTTGGAGTAGTATATTGTCCCCCTGCAATTGATTATTTCACCGACTTAGAACTGGTATTAGAATCTTTAGGGTCTGAGTACGAACATCACGTCATCATGGGAGATTAAGAAAGGAGGTTGGTATTGAACAACCTCCTTTCTTTCCAGTCTCCTCGAGCACAAAAACTCCTACATATCCTCAAGTCAGCCAATCTTAGTGTGTTACCACTGCAAGCCACTCATCACAACCATAATGGCGATGACACCTGGCTTGACCTGATGTTAACCTCTAGTCCTTCCTTAGTATCTTCCCATGGTCAGTTTCCTGCTCCCGGCTTTTCCCACCATGACCTCATTTTTCTTGTATATCTCAACCCTCCCAAACCTCAACCCAAGGTATTGCACAAGCGTTGCTTTGCCAGGATGAATGTGGAGATGCTCTCTTCGGATGCCTCCTCGATTGACTGGAGACCTATGATGAGGGCAGTCACTATAGATCAGAAGCTTGACTTTTTTAATGCGGCTGTTAAGCAACTTTACGACGATCATGCTCCTATTAGGAAAGTTAGATTAAAACGTTCACCAGCACCATGGATGTCTAGGTTGGTTCTAATGGCGATGAGGAGACGAGATCGTGCATTCAGAGCATTCAAAAGGAATCGTTCCGATGATAGCTGGGCCCATTATAAGGCTGCAAGAAATCACTGCAACCAGATGATACGCAATGCCAAACGCCGACACATTATAAGCAACATCGACTGTGGATCTCCAGGTGATATCTGGCGATTCCTAGGGACTTTGGGGATTGGCTGATCGAGGCAGTGTAGTCTACCGAGGACCATTGGATTAGACGATATCAATACCCATTTCATCACCACGAATACTTTGGATCGGCTAACCATGCGTCAAACGATTGACTCCATTGCTGGGCTGCCTCGACTTAATATAGCTGTTTTTAATTTTTCTCCCGTCACCTCAGATGAAATTAAAAAGTCCATCCTTTCCTTCAAGTCAAGGGCAGTGGGCTACGATAATATCAGTCGTCGCATGATCACCACTGTCCTTGACCAACTCCTTCCTGCTATCTCTCATATAATCAACTTTTCCCTGTTCTCTGGTCAATATCCCGCCGTCTGGCGAAAAGCCTACGTTCGGCCTCTTCCTAAAATCTTCAATCCTACAATGCCTAACCACTTTAGACCCATTTCCATTCTCCCGTTCCTTTCTAAAGTCCTAGAGGCTTGCGTACACAAGCAATTATCCCGATTCATCCTATCCAATAATATCCTTAGTCCATTCCAATCCGGATTTCGGCCTGGTCACAGTACTGTTTCCGCTCTACTTAAGGTGACTGGCGATATTAGGGCGAGCGTGGAGAAAGCCGAGGTAACTGTGTTAGTTTTGGTGGACTTCTCAAACGCCTTTAATACCGTCAGTCATGATGTACTTTTGGCCATGCCTGCCCACCTTAATATTTCATCTGAGGCTCGGGATTGGTTCTCCTCATATCTTCGTGTTCGACAGCAGTTAGTTCGCATTGATGACGAATTGGTGTGATCTGGATGCTGGGGTTCCACAAGGCGGAATTCTCTCTCCTCTGCTATTCTCACTATTCACTAACCTCATTACTCATGAACTTCAGTGTGCGTATCATCTGTATGCTGACGATTTGCAGCTTTACGCTACGGCAAGGGTGGACAAGTTGTCAGATGCAATTGCAAAAGTTAACAGTGATTTGCATGCGATACGGATGTGGTCTGACAGATTTGGCCTCTGCGTTAATCCAACAAAATGCCAAGCCATCGTGGTGGGAAGCCCGCGTATGATCACTAGAGTGGATTTCACAAGTTTGTCGCCTGTGATTTTTGACGGGTGCGTTATACCATTTTCGACATCGGTTAAAAATCTTGGCTTGCACATAGATAGCATCCTTGACTGGCGGACTCAGATCTCAGTTGTCAGCCAGAAAGTATTCGGGACTCTTCGCTCACTGTATGGTCTCAAAAATTTTCTTCCATCAAAAACTAAAGCAATGCTTGTGCAAACTTTAATCTTCCCCATAATTGACTATGGTGACGTATGTTATCTCGACCTGAATGCAGACCTACTCAACAAACTTGACCTACTTCTCAATCATTGCATTCGGTTCGTTTTTAATCTGCGCAAGTTTGATCATATTTCCAAATTTCGCACGGAATTAAAATGGTTGCCGATTCGTCAGCGACGAAATTTGCGTACGTTGACGACTTTATATTCGTTTCTCAACTCTCCCAATAGTCCGTCATATCTGGTACCTTATTTTCAATATCTCTGTTCCAACCACGACAAGAACTTGCGATCTTCTAATAACCTTCTTCTTCTCTGTCCATCTCACACTTCTAGTCTAATACATTCTTCTTTCAACATCCAATCCATCCTTCTGTGGAATGCACTCCCTCCCGAAATTAGGATGTCAACTAATCGTGC
The DNA here is from genome assembly GCA_944739405.2 of Euclidia mi. Taxonomy (NCBI): domain Eukaryota; kingdom Metazoa; phylum Arthropoda; class Insecta; order Lepidoptera; family Erebidae; genus Euclidia; species Euclidia mi. The sequence goes on along the minus strand of OX123186.2, from coordinate 31,272,069 downwards.
CACATTCAAATTTAGAGTCCGCCAGCTGTTTTATAATGAATTGTCGGAAGCTTCTCAGTAGCACTTTATCAACCGTTAGTAGTCTATCTACTTAAATATTTATTTTTGTTTGTATACATTTAAGTAAATGTATTTATGTGTATATGTATATATATGTATTTATTTATGTATATGTTTATGCGTATGTATGGATCTTGTATGTATTTATAGTATGTGTTATATCGGATATTCTATTTTATTTAATCTCTTTGTGTAGTACACACCTGCCATGTTCATCTCTGCACCACCTAAAGGTTGACTGGGAGAAAATGCCTATAGGCATTAAGTCCGCCTTGTGCAATGTATTTTGCAGGAAGTTTTTAAATAAATAAATAAACTTTGTCACGCTCAAGGCGTAAGGCGTATAATTTCATAAAATAATATCTCAGGAAAAGTTTAATTTGAACTTTAAAATAAGTTTTTTAGCTATCGTGGTGATTTACTTAGTAATAAAAAAGATAAGTATTTATGAATCCAGTACATCTATTCTGCGATCTGTATATTTTTCGCAGCTTTATATTAAATCGCTGTGATAAGTAAAATGAATACTTGATTGTTTTCAGAAGCTACGCACTGATTTGTGTTAATCTATGTATTTGAGAAACTCAGTGTTCATTATCGTCAGTGCACCGTGACATGTGATTCGTATATCTCTCTATTTCAGTTATTATGCGTCAAAGTCCCATATGTTTCTTGACAGTTGACAGCGTGTTGGACCATGTGTTGGACTCTTTCTTAACTTGGTCAAGGAGCTCAAATATTTACATAGAGGCGCGTTACCTATGGGCGCTCTGAAGACAAACCTGCAGCGACCCAAATTGCCGCTTGGCGGCGTGGCAGTCGTTACCCCAGTGTAAGAGCAAGAGACGTCCATCTTGCTCTTACACATACACACTGGGGCAATAGGGGTGTCTTAACTACGAGAGCAAGAGAGACGGAGAACGTCACCAGCGCCGCTAACGGCGCCAACTACAAAATAAGTGGGGCTAGTCCCACTTGGAATCGGCACATGAAATCCTTATGGACTGCGGTTCTATGTATAAATCTGTGTTCATTGCTTTGGTTCTGTAATGATAAGTTACACAATGATGTTTGTAATATAGAATTGGCGGTTGTTATGAAGATAACTAGTTGGTCTTTCAGTGGTCATCATAAATATGGGCTAGCACAGATACAGCGAAACGCATCGGAGTGCATTTTACACTGTTAAATTTTTCTGTATTGTTCTCATTATAAAAAAAAACGAAATCAATTGTCACATAATCTTTGCTTGTGTGTGTGCGTGGGTGTTGTAAACATTGTTTTGTTGTAATTTATTTCGAACATTGCTTAAAAAAATAACAATGTCAATATTAGTTTGTCAGTGAAAAATTCACTGCGTTCAGCTTCACGAAACGTGCTTCGAAAAATAGATTTCTTCTGCGTATATCAATAGTTCTTACTACCTACCTATTCAGGCATACGACGTTCTACTAGTACGATTATTATCTGGATGTTCTTGTGAACATTAAAATGCGTAACACCTTTTTAAGCCTATAAGCGAGATCAGGTGTTTTCTCAAAAAGAGGAAACTTTTTCAGAATTTCATAAGTCTGAAAAAGCCTTTAGCTTTATCAGATTTCTAAAACTCTACATAAGTGTAGATATTAATTTTCTTAGAAATACACATTAGCACATACATTTTGAATACGTGGTCCATTTAAATTAGATTAAAAGTAACTTATGCATAAAATTATAAATACAAAGATTACCGTGAAGAAATTCTCAGAAGCACCAAGTAAGCTGGTTATGCGTATGGGAAACACTGCAAGCCTGATATAAAAGTTCCTACTAATGGCCGTAATGCCTATTGACCCTGTTATACCGGACAGCTTAGCTTATTGTATGTAGGCCGCATACTCGTTAACAATTGAAAAATGCGGCAGGCAACCTATTGCCCCGTATGTGCGTGAATTATCGTTTTTTTTTTGTTGTATATCTGAACCTGAAATTTGGCAGAGAGGTGGTCCATTATTATGTAAAAAACATTAGCTAAGTATTTGATGACTAACTCGAGAAAGTCTACGTCGTATATTGACATAAAATTCATTACATTGGCTGATAGGACTAACGATGTGGTTTGGTTATTTTGGTAGGTATATAATATTCTAAATATAAGTACCTACAACAATAACCTAGACGAATCGAGTTTAAAAAAGGAAAATATTTACTTCACTAAACGGAACGTATACTGACGCATAATGCAGCGTTTTTCTGTGTACCTGTAACTCACTGAATGCCAATGATAAACATATGCATATGCATATGTTTATCATTGGCATTCAGTGAGTAACCAAAGTAAATAACCAGCCGGACCAATTCCAAATATATAAATCCATAATTTCGATAATATGAAAAGAGAAGTTTCCCTACCAAAACATGAGAAACCTAGTTAAACATATTACCTACTTATTTGGATGGTCATTAAAGTTGTATAGATCTAAATACAAATGCCCGCCCTATTAAAAATAATCAGAAGCCTTATAAAAAAGTTCTCCTTAACCAAGAACAACTATCATTAAGACCTGACATTCATAATAGAACAAGCCCTTTGCTTCCACGAAGCCCCAAAAGTTTGCTAAAGAATTTAAATTTGATGCTTAAAATACAATTTAAATTCACTACATGGACGTTTATAATGAAAGGAACGCGGCACATTACCACAAGCAACAACCCTTTTTATAATACGGTTAACAGATATAGCGTCCAAGTATTCATGTTTCAAAAAATTCAATTCTTACCCCGCAGTCATGTTGTTAAGTAAACCGGTAAAAACCGCTTGTAGCCACGAAAGAGGATTTGCACTCGCACAAAACAACTTTTAAAAGCAGTTCAGAAACCGCTCGCGAATTTGAATCTTATATCTAGAACAGTAACGTTCCTGAATATTGAAAATATGATTTCTTATAAATTATATTAACTTCACTGCTTGTATACAGAGGGTAGCAAGGAAGTTGCCCGACATGTACGACCCGCAGTGGTGTTAATTTTAAAAGTTGGAAAAAACATCGCGTCGCCTGGAGAAATGCAACACTGCTTGGAAAATATATGGAGCTGGAAGGAAATTGCATGTCAGCGGTTAAACACGAGCTTTTGAGGAAAAAGTGCACAGGAAATATTTATTTCTTGCAATTTATCAAATGTCTGCTTGACTTTTCTCAATTTTATACCGCAGAATGCATAAATGAGAAATTATTTGTTATTTTATTACGGATGTTGTTTAAAAACTTAGGTAATAGATGTGTTTCATGGTGAGTTTAATAATTATCCTAAAGATTTTGTCTTGGCTTGATCCCAGTCTCTTAAATTCAAACAGAATTTAATATCAAAGTTACATATTTTCATGAAAGTTTGTCAACTAAATTCAATAGTCAAAAAACGCTTGAAGGTAGAACGTACTACGACTACGACTACTAAAACATGAGTAAATATTTCAAAATAGAATCAAACTTGTGATCGCTATTTTCTTAATGCTAAGAAAGTGATTAAGCTCTCTATTATAAGAGAAGCTCAAGGTTGTCTTCAAGTCAGAATCCTAATCTGGTTTGTCAGGTTATTAATTAGTTTATAGCACTTAGTTCTTTTTCACAAATTATTGTGGAATATAACTAATTGCTACAAACTATTGTGATGCAAAACAGAACAAAATACAGCTATGCCTATGCTACCAGTGCTAATCAAGATTTAAAACGTATTAGAGGCCTTTTTATTTTATCTTAAAACTTTTCTTAACTTAATTAGCGAAACTTACCAAACTTAAACAAACTTTTGTGCTGGAGCGTTAAAAAGCTTCCAGACCAGAAAACTTAAACACTGCGCGGTGAATATCCCTTGAGAGGTAGTTTCTCTTTAGCTACAAGCAAATAAAACAATTCTAGAATCTTAAACATTTTCTACAATGTAGCTTAAAATGAAACTAGACCACAGAACTAGACTATTACCCAGTGCCTAATTGACTCAAGATAATGTGCATGCATCGCGTAGTACCTCGCCACTAACCACAGGTCCATAAACAGTTGTTTCAGGTCTGGTTGTTCTTGGCGACCATTGGTTCCAGAAAAAAGATCACCTGTGATACATTTATTTAAACCGATGCATGGTTTAATTATATAGACAACATCACGTTGAAATTAAAAATACAAACAGAAATTCTATGACCTACAATATCTACTTATCTTGTGTTGATTCAAACTACATTACTTAACACTGGTCAGATGAGAAAATATTTGGAGAAAAACACTTAGCGAACACGAGCATAAAGTATTTGATGATGTTCTATTTGGAAGAAATTACATCGTAACAGACTTCTTGCCAAAAACGTTTCTACATTACTATTAGAGTTTATTACAGTAACATGCACATAAAAAACAGTTGAGATTTAAAATGAGTTCACAATCAAAAGTACAATACCGTTAATAAAGCGTACCGTAAAGAGGAAATAAAAATGTTGTAATATACAACACTTTTATTTCCTCTGTCCATCTAAAACGTAGCAGGTGACACGCCAAATATCTAAATTTACAAACCGTAAAAAATCATCCTCATCCCTTCAGTTTACTTAGGGGCATACATCACTCGTGTTTTACTTTTTCTCGCGCTTAGACATTTTCCCGGTGACACTTGATACAAAAAAGCTGGTAAATATCTACTGCCTATTTTTAAACAGAGACAAAGTGCCAACCTTCAAGTGAAACTGTGTTCACATGGGTCCAGTGTAATAATTCGTTGAAAGAGCACCTCTATATTATGTTTCTGGGTAATTTTTTTACCTCTCAATTCAGATACTTGGAGGACTCTTTGAAACAGTAATGGAATAGTAAAATCTTTAACTTTGTTATAACATGTCAATTCTAGGATTAATTTTATGACATTTTTGTATCAGTTTGAGAAGCAGGAAAGCTAAAAAGAACAAATCGTAAATCACCCTGTTTAGTTAATAGCTCAAGTATGAGCTATTAACTAAACGATTTATTTTAAGTTATATAGCAACATAACTTAAAATAAATCGTCAACATCAGAAACTACTTATCAGGTTCGCCAAGATGGCGTTTTTACTCTGATACTTTACTTGTTACTGTTAAAGGTCTAGTAGATATTCGCAATCTGTCTAACTGGGTGACCGTCGACCAAGGTGATTCATTAACATTCTGTTCTCATCAGAAGGTCCAGTATTTTTAGATAAGCTTCGCTATTTTTCATTTTAATGTGTCCTGCTTTCATTTCCTTTGTACTTCCGATTGTGCTCATAAAATAACCAATTTTTTATAACCAAAACAATGTTTTCGGTGAAAAATGAGTACTGGAAGCGCTCTGTAAGAAAAACGAAAATTACGGTTTCGTTTTGTGTTTTAAATGTACACTTCGCAAGGTCATAAGGCTGGCACGACTTTTGTCACAATTTAATGATTTTCTTTAATATAAATAAAATATACCTTAAAATTTTACTGTGCTTATGATCGATATGATGAGTAGGAGTGCCTGAAAGAAAATCAGCCTTTCTCATTACATCTAATCAGTAAATAAAGGCTTCATAATTTTTCACAAGCAAATCAGCTATTTCCTTGGCATGTCATTGTGTTTATACCTTTTTTTTTTGTTTTTTGGTGTCGGGTTGGAAAATCCTCATGGAGTCCCTTTGCCCTGGAGGGGAAGGACGACGGGGACTGTCAGACTCTTACTGACTAAAAACAAACCCGTGCTCCTCATGTACCCATGTGTCGAAGGGTAGGGTTTCACCGAAGCATTCCTCGCTACCCCCCGACGGGTATTGGCCCGTCAGATGGTCAGGCGGGCCCCGAACGAGACCCCCTTGGCGGCGGATGAAGGTGTTGGGCTCCGCCACCAAAACAGCGGCCGCAGAGGATAGGGAGGACGGCAACGCAAAATCGCATCTCCTCTTCCTCTGCGGCCCCACTGCGACGCAACGATGATGCGCCTCCATTTGGTCGCGGGAGATAGGGCGCGCGGCAAGGCAACACCGACACGCCTCTCCTCCCGCGACCGCACCCGACTGCGAGGGACAGACAGAACTGTCCCCCACAGCTCGGGACACATCCTACGCAGGCCTCACGCAAGCCCACGTGGAGCGTCCCCTCCCGGGACCCCGCTTAGCTTCACCGTGGGTGTACCTCAAACCCACGGTTACTGAGCCCCCCCACTACGACAAGGTGGAGATCCAACGGAGGGGAGACCGTTTATACCTGCCGTGTTACTGACCGACTGTTAATACGCCTTAATAATACAAAAAAAATATAATATTTACCAGTTGTGCACTACGTAATTATTTTCCTTTAACGCACGCGCGGGGCATAGGTGTAGCCCACCAACTTCTAGGACCATTTTTGCTAACTTTAAGAATCTCCCCGTTATAGGTATTAAAACACAATACAGTTTATGCTGTATTATAAATAATAGACGCTGCGTTTTAAAAAATAAATGTTCTCAATGACATTTTCACTTAATTAATACTTATTTTGCTTTCTACGTAACACAATTAGAATACCTAACTATAAAATTTATATTTTAAGTAGACATATTATTAAAATCCTTAAAACCTCTTGCGTTCTTGCTCCGGTTTAATGCAAAAAGCATTATTTACCAGCCATCCTTTAGGTTGAGTAGTAACATGGTGGCTAATATTATATTCAGGATGATTTGAACATGTCATAAGGCCTGGGTAATTTTTGATATAGTCTGATACTACACTGCTAAAATCTGTCAAAAGTACAAAACTGTCACTGATATTAACTTATCACTGTCAAAAAGCTTGGTCTTGACCACCTGAGTAGTTTATTTACTCAAGTGGTCTTGACGGCGCGGCATCGAATTATTTATTTTACCTAATTTTTCATCATAATAAATAACATGTTATTGTGATAACTCATGGTTGTGTAGCGTGCCCGTCCAGCAGAGATTCGGATTCCTGATCTATAACTAACTGAAAACATCTTTTTGAAGACTTAAAATACGTCTTCAGCGGTCTGTTTCGTTGTTTCTGATGGCTTTTGTAAAATCTTCGTACCACCATGCTCCATATCTCCGTGCAGTAACGATTCTGTTAACAATGCTACTTGGCCACGCTGTGTGAACTGTGCCCTTTATCCGGCACATCCTCTGGGATCTACCTCGACGTCAACTCGAAGAAGCAAGGGATACAATGATTAGAATTTTACGATCTTGAATAACTCCAGCAATGGTTTGTATATCTTATTTTTAGAATTGAATTTTAATGTATTTAGGTACTTTTTAAACGTATTTACAATTTACAATGGTAAATAAGTACATTGTTACTGTAATATTATTGTAATGTGTTGTATTGTGTAAAGTTCACCTTTGTAGCTCACACTAAGAACTATAAAGAAATATATTGACTTAATTTTCTAGGTATTTTTTAGCTTGTTTGTTAAAAATTATCAGATTATCTATTCTTTAAACTAATACTAATATCACGTCTTAACAGAATTCACCTACTATATTAAAATTTTATCTTTTGTATATTTTTTTTAAGTGTCACCGGAGGATATCCATTGTCAAGAATTGTTTATTATACTAGAAAGAGCATCTTTAAGCTTGTCAAGTGGATCAACAGATTGAACGAGATTAATGATATCAACAAGTGATAAACCTATAAAATTGTTTATTTCCTATAACCAAGTATTTTCATTTTCCATTTTTTCCACAGTTCCTATACCCACAAATCACCTTCATTTAGCATGATCTTCCTTTATTTATTGCTAGCAATAGACGAACGTGCCAATGGCTATCAGATGGTGAGTGGAAACCCCGGCTCATAGACATACATGGTTTTTTGTGGAAACTCAATCAAACCGCTGCCAATCGCGAGCTAGGAATACGAGTAGGTGGAGTAAAAGGAGAACGGAATAGGGCTACCGGCACTCTCATCACCTAGCAAAACATAACGGTTTATGTACTATTATTTTACGTCGATAAGCTGGCAGAGGATATTCTGAGATAGTACTTCCTCGGTCGATCCAGCCCATTCCTCTGGAAATCACACGCTCAAAACGATTCAAATCTTATTTACATAGAATGTTTTAAAACCGCCTACATCGATGTTAGTATTTACCGATCTTCGTAAATAATACTTTAAAGAGCAACGAGATTTAAACCAGTTTAATAATATTTTATGATGTATAAAAATCACGAAAGTCTAAAATCAACTATCAAATCATATTGCTGGAAGCCTTGTTGGAAGAACTACTTTTTTGTTAGGTTTGTCACAAAGCTAATTTAAAAACTTTACAGAAAATCAAAGATTTGTATTGCAAAAATGTCCAATGCCACTATGGCCACTACCAAGCCCTAATGTCACCACTAAACCGAGTCTTAGCTACCTACATTTTATAAAGACATTAAAAATTTACTAAACAAGGTGAAATTCCCGAGTCTTATTTCCAACGGTGGAGAAATATTCAAATGACCGCTCTATTCACTGCTCAGCTAGAACGCCAACTTTTTAATATTCGTGGGAGATAGTTTTGGGTCTCAGCCTGCAAACAGAGTGCTGTCAGAAACTTTGTCAACACATTTCATAAATACACGGGCGATTACACTTTTTACCAGTCTATAGACAACGCGTTGGGATGCTGATATATCTGTGTATCCCGAAGCGATAATGCCATTTCACATTAAATATAACTTCACAGTCGTGCGGAATACAGACCAAACTAACTTAAATTGAATGTGGCAGATGTGGCCGACGTACTCGCATTTCGATTTTTCAGGGGCAGATGCAACATCTCTGTCTAAAACACTTGATATTTCTATGCTGTTTCTATATTTCTATGTTGGACGATACAACTTTCCGCATCGCTTCTTGCTTGCGCTTGGGAGCTAGCTATTTGCGTTTCTCCGCATGGCTGTTACTGCGGTGAAGCCGTCGACAGTCTTGACCACCATGGCCTATCGTGCAGCAGGAGTGCTGGGCGTATTTCCCGACATGCCCATATTAATGACATACTCCGTTGAGCTCTTGTCACCGCCGTAGTATCAGCTCATCTTGAACCTAATGGCTTGGTACGCGACGATGGGAAGAGACCAGACGGTATGACGTTATTACCTTGGAAGATGGGTAGGCCTTTGGTGTGGGACGCGACATGCGTCGATACCCTTGCACCATCACATCTTTCAAGTAAAGCTGGATCTGCGGGCGCTGCTGCTACATCGGTGGAGGCCCTCAAACGGGACAAATATGTATATGAAACCTAGCGGGTAATTACATTTTTGAGCCGTTTGGGGTCGAAACGCTGGGGCCATGGGGCCCTAGTGCACACGCTCTATATAAAGAAATGGCCAGAAGGCTGATTGATGCTTCCCGTGACCAGAAGGCTGGTTTGTATTTCACAGAGAGAATAAGCATTGCCATACAACGTGGCAGTGCTGCCAGCCTTCTGGGCACACTACCAGTCGACAGCGTTGCGGAGGAATTTTTTGACGCTTCATAGTTTTATTGCCTTTTTGTCGTTAGTTTAGGATAGTTAAGTTTTTTAAGTAGTTTAATTTTATAGTCATACATGTCATAAGAATGTATTTAATTACGCAATAAATGTTTAATTCTTAATATTTCGTTTGCCAACCTTCAAAGCAATATTTCACAGGTGTTAAGCTCGTGAGCATCACCAATTGGATTTGAACTTTAATTTTGAACTGCGATTTCAACGTAAAGCGATTTCAACGTAATGCGATTTCAAACAAGTATCCGTTTGTGCCCAAGTTATGGACAGAAAAATCAATTAGACCAAATTGAGTCAAAATATCAATTATTACGAAAAAACTAAATGATATATTTGAATATAAGTCGTAATATCGCGTGTAAATACAGTTTTATTAAAATTGGTTTAACTCGCGGTATTCAATTTATTTAAGGTATAAATTAATTGAATATCCTGAGTAAGACGCGTTTTAATAAAATTGTTTGATGTATACCAATCACTAAAGCTTAAAATCGATTACGAATGAGGAGGGACCTCTATTTATTTATTTCTCTATATTATAACCGTGTATTCGGAGAACAACAAAGTTTTATCTATCTACAGGAGTTTTGGTAATTCGAACAATTCTTTGAAGGAGGTAATTAGAGGTAATTTGCAACAAATTGACCCCGTCAACTAGGGGTCCAAAATTAACGGTTTCTGAGATATCGAGTTTTTTTTTGTAATTTTCCACCTTGTCATCAAAATAATCCAAATTTAAAAACAATTCTATTCACTTTTTGGCTCTAAAATTTTACTTTTTGGGAACAAGCAATTGATTTTATAAAAAAAAAAATATCAAAAAAAAAAATACCTCAAATTTAAAAAAAATTGGGTTTTTGTTAAGAAATCGGCTCGTATTTTTTCACTGTTATAAAAGTGGACTATAATTGTACCTAGTGATGTTTTTAATTAATTTGTACGTCAAGTGTAATACATATTTTTTTTAATAAATTCATTTTTATTTTCAGAAAAGCCCTCTATTTTTAGGGTTCCGTACCTCGAAAGTAAAAAACGGAACCCTTATAGGATCACTTTGTTGTCCGTCCGTCTGTCAAGACCCTTTTTCTCAGGAATGTGTGGAGGTATCAAACTGAAATTTGTACTAAATACTCGAATTTACGGTTCCATAGAGCTGTAAAAAAATCAAACTTCTAACCCAACGCAATCAAAAGGTATAGCTGTATATGCTGCAAATTGCAGCATATTTTGAAACTCGCATTGGAATCAAAACCTACAGGTTACTTCCCGTGAACTCAAAATCTTGAAATTTGGTACGAAGCAAAGTCTTATATCACTTATAAAGGAAAAATTGCGAAAACCGTTAATTTTTTGTTACAGCATATAAAAAAATATTTTTAATAAACTTAAAGTTACTACCCCTTTCTCTTGAACGCGTGGAGGTATTAAATTGAAATTCATATCAAATACTCAAGTATATAACACCGTAAGGCTGCAACAAAATCAAGCTTCTATGTCTACGCAATCAAAAGAAAGAGCAATATAAGCATATTTTCAAACTCGCGCCTACTCGCAAGGGAATCAAAACCTACAGGGTTCTTTCCGTGAACTTAAAATCTTGAAATTTAGTATGAAGCAACGTCTTATATCACTTATAAAGGAAAAATTACGAAAACCGTAATTTTATAGTTACAGCACATAAAAAAATATTTTTAATAAATTTAAAGTTACTACCCCTTACTCTTGAACGCGTAGAGGTATTCAATTGAAATTCATATCAAATACTCAGGTATATAACACCGTTAGGCTGTAACAAAATCAAACTTCTATGTCTACGCAATCAAAAGAAAGAGCAATATCATCATATTTTTAAACTCTCGCCTACTCGTAAGTGAATCAAAACCTACAGGGTACTTTCCGTGAGCTCAGAATCTTGAAATTTTGTACGAAGCAACGCTTTAGAGCACATATAAAGGAAAAATTGCGAAAACCATAAATTTTTAGTTACATCATATAAGAAAAATATTTTTTATAAATTTAAAGTTACTACCCCTTTCTCTTGAACGCGTGGTGATATTTAATTGAAATTCATATCAAATACTCAGGTATATAACACCGTTAGGCTGTAACAAAATCAAACTTCTATGTCTAAACAATCAAAAGAAAGAGCAATATAATCATATTTTCAAACTCGCGACTACTCGCAAGGGAATCAAAACCTACAGGGTTCTTTCCGTGAACTCAAAATCTTGAAATTTGGTACGAAGCAACGTCTTATATCACTTATAAAGGAAGAATTGCGAAAACCGTAATTTTTAAGTTACAGCATATAAAAAAAATATTTTTAATAAATTTAAAGTTACTACCCCTTACTCTTGAACGCGTAGAGGTATTAAATTGAAATTCATATCAAATACTCAGGTATATAACACCGTTAGGCTGTAACAAAATCAAACTTCTATGTCTACGCAATCAAAAGAAAGAGCAATATCATCATATTTTCAAACTCGCGACTACTCGCAAGGGAATCAAAACCTACAGGGTACTTCCCGTGAACTCAAAATCTTGAAATTTGGTACGAAGCAACGTCTTATATCACTTATAAAGGAAAAATTGCGAAAACAATATTTTTTTTGTCACAGCATATAAAAAAATATTTTTAATAAATTTAAAGTTACTTCCCCTTTCTCTTGAACGCGTAGAGGTATTAAATTGAAATTCATATCAAATACTCAGGTATACAATACCGTTAGGCTGTAACAAAATCAAACTTCTATGTCAACGCAATAAAAAAAAAAGAGCAATATAATCATATTTTTAAACTTGCGACTACTCGCAAGGGAATCAAAACCTACAGGGTACTTCCCGTGAACTCAAAATCTTGAAATTTGGTACGAAGCAACGTCTTATAGCCCAGATAAAGGATGCGGAAGGCTGAGGACCGTGTGCTGTGATGCGTGTTGGGAGAGGCCTATGTCCAACAGTGGACTGCGATAGGCTGATTGAGATTGAGATTTTAAATAATTACATAGTCTTCAAACCTTTTTGCTAATTATTCTGTGCTTTATAAGTATTTTTGTAACAGATTTCTAATAGTCACTAAAATTTTTGTAAATCTATAACTTTGATAAAAAATCTTACCATCATTCATCAGTAGACTTTTGCATGGCTGCTGCAAGGCTGCTGCAAGGCTGCTGCAAGGCTGGTATAGGTATTTAAGTTATATTATAAAATAAGCGATATACATATGTTAATATAAAATAAAGGATGACTGATTACAAACGACAAAGACCCCTTTTTATTTAATTTATGGTCCTCCAGCTTTCCATACTGTAATGTTATGGATTTCATTTTGGTTCGGCTTACACCGAAACCGTAGGGTTCTAAGCGACTTGGGAAGGATTACTGGAATGGACTGTATTAGGGCGAGTTCTGGGTCGCCTAGAAAGGAATAAGGGAAGAGGAGATTGAGTGGGTATAGGATATTTCAAGGATGAAGGGCACCTACCTTATACAACCTTCTTCGTTTCCGTAGGGCAGTCTCCTGGTGGTTTCGTGATGCAGCTGCTTGTTTTCACTTCACTCACGAGCGGGTTTTCCATGGTGGAAGCGGTAAATCACATACAGCGGTGCGGCGCGGAGCGGTATCGAGACGGCGTTATTAGCGAGCGGAATGTTCTAGACTGTTCACTCGCGTCGACGATCGCGGCGAATCAGGCGAAGGCAGTGCCTCTTCCAGGGAGAGGGAAAGAGAGGGACGGAAATATGATATCGCTCGCACTAGACAAGCGTGGAACGATTCATGTTGATGCGATTAGTTATATATAGGAAGGTAGATGGCGCTACCATATCCCCCCGGCCCTAAAGGGTTGCCTTTAAAAAAATAGAATTGAACTTAGCTATGTTGGGTGTACTACCGCATAACCCATCAATAGGCTAAGACAGCGATATGACAATAAAATTAATCTAAATTAACTTTAGCGAAAGCTACAAACGCAATAATAGCGAAAACTACTAACTAAATACTTAAACTAAGAGGTAGGTCCAACTTCAGGCTAGATCTCACTGAGTTGGAAGCGGACGCGAGTTGATCTGTGCCTCGACTTGTGCAAGGACAGTTAAAGGCTCTTCGTAAGAGAGGATCTGTTGACCTATAACTTTGAAGAGATGCGTTTTAATTACTTTGACCATGCTTGCCCAACATCCACCGAAATGTGGTGATGCTGGTGGAATAAACTTCCAGTCAATATGATCTATGGAGAGTTCTTCCTGAAGACGAGTACGATAACCCGCGACGTGATTGAAACAAGTAGCGGGAACAAGTTCAATCAATTTACTAACGCGGTTGGCGACAAAGTCTGCCAGCGGTGAGGAGAAGAATAAATCCAAGCGAGCACTACCTTGGAGTCGGAAAATGCGTATATTTATTAATAGAGTAGTGGGGCAAAACTGTGTCTTGAACCTTGTGGAGCAACTGAGACAGCAGAAGGGCCGCGCACAACTCCAGTCTCGCAACCGAAATGGTTTTAACAGGCGAGACCTTAGACTTGGCACAAACTAACTGCACCGAGTAGTTAGAACCAATGCGGACTTGCAGATATACGACTCCGCCGTAAGCACGTTCGCTGTCGTCAGCGAAACCTATTAAGTTGACGGTACATCCATCTACCAACCCAAGATGACGCGGAATAAACTTGATTGAGCGCGGTAAGCTGAATACAAAACTGGCCCCAAGCGGCGACAATATGGTCAGGGGGTGTTGCATCCCACTCACACTTTGATAGCCAAAGCTCCTTGATCAAGAGCTTGGCGTACAAAATTGTGGGAGCCACAAACCCATTATATCCCATAGTCGAGCCACTGTGGACAGCATAGTGCGCTTGGCGCACTTATCATCTGGTGGTGAGACGTCAAACCGAAAACTATCACAGGATTTGTCCCAGCGTAAACCGAGAAACTTATGCGGTACAGACTTCTCAAACTCAATGTCTGGAGAAGCTTTATGAGAATCTGGTATGCGTGCGAGAACCTCCTAAGAGTTGCTTGTCCATTTGACAAGATCAAACTGGCCTCGCTTGAAAAGCTGAATAAGCTCTTCACAAAGCGAAATTGCTAGCGGAACGGGTATGACATTAGGCAATGTCATATATATACAAAGCGGATGTGTAGTATAGTATAGTGTAGCGTAGCGTAGCTTAGCATAGCATAGCGTAGCATAGCATAGCATGGCGTAGCATAACATAGCATAGCATAGCTAATTAGTGCTTTATCTTACACACAGTTTTAGCATCCACCTTGATCTCTTGAAGAGCAGAACAACAACAAGACGTAATACAATGAGAAGTATGTAACGTAGGTACGGTACCCATAATCACATACCCAAGTACCGTCTCAATAGCGGGCGGTAAATCATATCGCTCACTACGAACTATGTTAGTTAGTAGCAAGTGCGGAAATATTGAAGCTCCGATCAAAAGATCAATGCCTGCCGGATTCGCAAACTCCGCATCCGCTAGTGGTAGTGACTCGAGATGTGTGAGGAGCGACACGTCCACATTAGCGTTTGGCAACGTGTCTGTAATACGTTCCACGATAAGCGAAGAAATGTTAAAATTAATGTCCCTATTAAAACGCGAATGTATTTTAATATCTACGGAACCTTTGCAATGTTTTTCTGATCCGCCTATCCCTCGGATTATTGAGTTCGTATTTTTAAAGTTATTCCATAATCCGAGGCGTTTGAACAATTCTAACGTTATTAAATTGGTCTGAGATGCGCTATCTAGCAGACAACGTACCATGTGCGGCGACCCATTGACATCATATATGATAACTTGCGCTGTCGCTAACAGAACAGTCTTAGACGCCATACATGGCGGCCTAGCACTGCTCTGATCACTACAAGCGCGCGAAGGCCGTCCGCGCGTGCGTGCCGCCCGCGCAATGGATGTCGTACACAACGATATCTCATTATTGCGAGGCGTGGAAGGCGCAGCTACCGTGGTCTGCACCTGCGTTAGTGTGTCAAGGTTAGCGGCTTGACTTGACAACCGGTTATTTTTATCTAAATGTAACAGTGTATGATGTTTTTGTTTACACGTGCGACATCTCGTTCTACTGGAACAATTACTCGTTTTATGTTTTATGCTTAAGCAATTAATGCAAGCTTTGTTATCTTTTACGCTTTTAAAACGAGCAATTGGATTTAGTTCATTAAAGGTGGGACACTTATAGTAATGGTCGTGCACTATATTACTGCACAGACACTTCTGTGAATTATTACTATTAGATTCCGAACATGTTACGTAAGATTGTGGATTAGGGACTGAGTTATTATTACTATTTCGCGATTTATTCAACCTTTGTTTGTTGTTGTTAGTGTTAGACGGGCCAGGTGAACCAGACTGCGTATTATGAAATATTCGACACTGATCTTTGATGAACGAAATAAAACTATCTAGTGTAGGTATTTTATTATTGCGTTCCGTCATCTCGAATGCGCGAATTGTATCAGTGTCAAACTTTTTTAAAGCGAGTTGAAGCAACATAAAGTCGGAAAGATCTTCTAATTTTAAATTCCTAAGAGAATTAACCGCGGTTACGAAGTTATCAATAAACAGCTGGAAATTCGAGACAGACGCGTTGCTGGACAGTTTGAGATTTAAAGCTTGGTCAAAGTACGTAGACGCTAGAACGCGCGTGTCTTGATATCTGTCAAGTAGTGACTGAAATATGACCTGATAATTCTCAGCACTGGGTGTGACACCTGCAAATACGGACTGGGCCTTCGGTGACAGTTTACCTATTAAATAGTACAACCTGTCAGCATCTGTCAGAGAACCATTATCGTATACTGTAGACTTAAAACTTGCATAGAATAACGGCCAATTTCGTATATCTCCGTCAAACGACATAATCTCGATTGGCGGTAATCTCGGTTTGCGGGCAACGGGCTCTGCTGAACATTTACCCTCCAATTGCGATTGTATACGCTTAATAATACAATAAAGATCTTCGAATGAGGTATACGCCTGATAGTTCGGTTTTTCATCAGGATTGATAGAAAGTAATCTTGCGTTATAATCGTCTAACAACTTATGAAAATCTGTTCGAATACTATCTACTGTTGTACAATAACTGAGAAATGCTTCGCTATTGCTGTCAGACATAGATGCGGTTTTTGATCGTTCATAGATATTTTGAATGCGCTCAAATTAAATATTGCGTTTTGCTTCTAAGATTGTCATCTCTTTGTCTTCCGACACGCGTGACTTCTTTTGTTGTGACATGCTTACGTAAGTATAAGCTAATGAGACCGAAACAAAATAAGAATATCTAATGTATCTATTATTTTACCTAAGTAGGCTAATTAGGCAACACTTTAGAGCTGAGGAAATAAAAGTTGATTGAAATATGAGATTTATAAGACAACTATGATAGTTGCAGAAATAATAATTTAATAAGTAGGTAGCTACATAAAAGTTTACCTACTAATGCAGGCGGAAATAACCATGTGACGGTTATATGAATATATTAGGAGTATAGCTAGGTGCTATAACTGCCTAGGTATAGCGGTATAACGTATAAAACGTAAATGAATCCGACTCGTATGGATAAAAAAAAATGGTTCGGCTTACACCGAAACCGTAGGGTTCTAAGCGACTTGGGAAGGATTACTGGAATGGACTGTATTAGGGCGAGTTCTGGGTTGCCTAGAAAGGAATAAGGGAAAAGGAGATTGAGTGGGTATAGGATATTTCAAGGATGGAGGGCACCTACCTTATACAACCTTCTTCGTTTCCGTAGGGCAGTCTCCTGGTGGTTTCGTGATGCAGCTGCTTGTTTTCACTTCACTCACGAGCGGGTTTTCCTTGGTGGAAGCGGTAAATCACATACAGCGGTGCGGCGCGGAGTGGTATCGAGACGGCGTAGATGGATACGGGAGGAGGTTGGAGTACGAGTCGAGCGAGCGGCCCACGATCACGTCGCCGTACAGCGCGTCCTCCGCGTCGATGGTGGCGCGCAGCTTGTCGGGCGGCGCGCCGAGCACGAAAGCCATGGCGACGTCGGCGCGTGCCGCGTAATGTCCCCAAGTGAGGCGGACTGCCTCGCGCGCGGCGGCGTGCGAGGGCGCTGACGTCACGAGGATGACGAGCTGCAGGTGCGCGCCGAGCGCGGGGCACAGCTCGGGGTGCGGCCGCTCGTGCTCGCCCACGTACACGTCGCGCGTGTACACGACGCGTGGGTCGCGATGCGCGGTCGACGACGCGGGCGTGTCGGCCGCGGCGCCCGGCGTGGCGGGCGGCGGCGCCGACTTGGCCATGGCCTTCGTACTCGGCGCGCCGCCCGACAAGCTGCGCGCCGCCATCGACGCGGACGCGTAGGGCAGTCTCCTGGTGGTTTCGTGATGCAGCTGCTTGTTTTCACTTCACTCACGAGCGGGTTTTCCTTGGTGGAAGCGGTAAATCACATACAGCGGTGCGGCGCGGAGCGGTATCGAGACGGCGTTCTTAGCGAGCGGAATGTTCTAGACTGTTCACTCGCGTCGACGATCGCGGCGAATCAGGCGAAGGCAGTGCCTCTTCCAGGGAGAGGGAAAGAGAGGGACGGAAATATGATATCGCTCGCACTCGACAAGCGTGGAACGATTCATGTTGATGCGATTAGTTATATATAGGAAGGTAGATGGCGCTACCACATTTGGCAATAAAAATACCATAACTATGACTGGTGAACTTTTACTTATATACCTACAGGTTTGTACGGAACCCTCGGTGCGTGAGTCCGACTCGCACTTGACCGGTTTTATTATTTAAATATTGAAATATTTTTGCATTTTTTTTTTGTATACATCAATTGCTAGTTAACAAGTTTTTCAAAAAGTAACATTAATTAAGAGTCAATATGTGAATATATATTTTTAATTCCGATTATTTTGATGACAAGGTGGAAAATTTCAAAAAAATCTTTAAATCTTGATACCTCAGAATCCGTTAATTTTGGACCCGTAGTTGATGGGGGTCAATTTGTTGCAAATGACCTCAAATATAACCTCCTTCAAGGAATTGGTCGAATTACCAGACACCCTGTAAAATATGATTTTTATTATATTCCTTAAATCCTTCATAATATCTCTTTAACCTGAAATTTCTGTGAGTAAGACATTTATTTTACTATTACATAATCGACACGATCTTGTGTGCGATGTTTAAGGTTATTGACCCGTTACTCCATGATTTACATAGTTCTATTCTTCATTGTCCTGTAGGGACCCATTTATGCTTTTTAACCCTTGCAGACGATAATATCGTGAGATGCCAACACTTCTCAGGTAACATTCTACCACGTAACTTCATAAGTAACGCTATGTTCGCTTTTGAACAGGTGGATGGCAATATGCATGCCTCTCATATTTTTATCTTACTTATTGATGGTATAGGAGCAGTATTTTTATCTTACTCATTGATGGTATAGGAGCAAACGATTCAGCTTCAGTTACTGGTTTTTACGTAGGGTTTTATTTTTATTGTTTGTATACGGTAGCGGTAAGCGTAGCACATACAAAACACAAGGATATGTGCAATTTAGCATTATAATATCAAGGCAACTGACTCAGCAGAAGAAGAGAAATGGTTTACAATATTGGGCAAGAGTGTGGATGAGTAAAACCAGGAAACCAGCCATCCACGACCTTTTCTTCAGGAGGGATAAGGACCAGGATAGTGACCTTGAATGAGACGTTGATTTAAATTAATTATTAATAATTATTATTATTACTTGAATTTTCAGAACGCTGTTAAATGAAGTTACTAATATATACAGGTGTCACAAAACCCATCACCAAGTCGAAGTCTACTCGTTGTGATATCCACAACGAGTAGACTAGATACATGCCAAATCATACTAACCAAAAATAATACCTGGGAAACGATTATTTTTTTACTTTTACACTTTTTATACCGCAATTAAAAGCGCGCGCGTGCAATGCTCGAAATACCTACTTAGCCATGGGGTTATAGGGCATCTATAGAACATATCGGCGGGGTAAATGCATCGATTTTATACATAATTAGAAAATTTCCATACTAAATTGTGTTGTGGGTAACATACTGGAAGCTAGGGATCGTGGAGAGGGCACTGCCCTCATTCTTCTAGACTATTCCAGAGCATTTGACTCTATAAATACATCTCTATTATTGGCAAAATTAGCTTACTATGGATTTTCACCTAACACCATAAAGTGGTTTAATAGTTACCTCACTAATAGGTCCCAACATGCAGAAATGCAAAGGGGAGATGATATGGTCATGTCTTCATCTGCTCTCACAGTGAACAGAGGCGTCCCACAAGGCTCAGTACTCTCAACTCTTCTCTTCATCATATACACAGCTGACATGACCCCTTATTTAAAAAAATGCAGTTTTCATATGTATGCAGATGACACTCAGCTTTATCTCTCTTTTAAGCCTGACACCTTGTCAGCTGTTACAAAGATAAATCAGGACCTTGCAGAGTGATTGAATGGTCAAAGAAACACTCACTAATATTAAATCCACATAAATCAAAATGTATCATTCTGGGTAGTAAAATAAAGGTAGAGTCTATATTGCAAGTTAACCCAGCTATCATTTTGGACGGTCAAAAATTAGAAGGGATAAAAGAGGCCTCTAACTTAGGTTTATTAATTGATTCTGAGCTAAGGTTTGAAGGACATATAAATAAAATAGTTAGAAATTGCTTTTACCTACAGGTAAAAAATTATTTACAACATTCAAAACTATCTTAGTATTAACCTTAGAAAACAACTTGTAGACAGTCTCATTTTATCCCGTTTCAATTATTGTGATGTAGTTTATGGCCCATGTTTGCTGGCAAGAACTAAGAATTTAATACAAAGGGTGCAAAATGCATGTGCCCGATTCTGTTTCAAGATACCAAGAGGACATCATGTCACACCATATATTAATGATAATGACATCCTTAAAATGGAATCTAGAAGAAAATTACATCTTGCCACATTACTTTTTGGGGTAGTGGCTAGTAAAAAGCCTACCTACTTATCCGCTTGACCGCGCACAAGTGACTATTCTCCATTTTTCGAAATGCCGTAGACCGCGCACAAGTGACTATTATCCGTTTTTGGTTACAGCGCTATACTCGGTCTGAATTTACTGTTTCTTTCCATTCATTTCATCCATTCATTGGTCCGCCAGGTGGCGCTGATAAGTAAACATTGCGCTGTCATTGCTCTTGTGATAGTATAAATTTAAAATTAGTTATTTATAACTTTCTATGAATCTGAATAATTCAAAAGTGTTGTAACTATACAAAGATTAGTGAAAAATGTTATCTCATAAAACCATGTACTAATAACGACGAAAACTATAACTATAAGTGACAAGATAATTTGAAGTGAAACAACAAAAATAACTGTGATTAGACTGTTTGACGACTGAAAAACAAAGGTACGCATATCATACTATAAGACCATCCATAAATTGACAAACATTAACGTAAACTGACTATTTTAAACAATATAAGAATCCGTTAAGAAAAATATTCAAACCTACTACATAGAAACTAGCGCGACATGTGGAGAATAGACAAACTAAACATCTATTATCTCGAGAGTATTGTCCTGCCATCTAGCGTTGAGTAGTGTTAGCACCAACGCATTATTGAACACACCAAAAATTTTGAATTCGCAACAACAGGTGGCGCTTTCACACAAAGATGAATGATAATATAACTTTTCGCAAACTACGTAGAACCAGCTCATTGAGTAACATATCTGCGGACAATAGCACGCTATTTGACACAACTATGTTAAGTTTGCGAGATTCGTCACTTAACACTAGCCAAACTGTCATAGAATTTCAAGAAAAAATACAGGAAATGACAAAAAATATCGAAAGTGCTCATGCTGAAATAGAAAACCTGCACATTGAGAACCTTAGACTGAAATCGGATTTACAGGAATGCAAGAACATAATAGAAGCATACAAAAAAATTAATTGTACCGACATTATAAACATGACACCGCGTTCAACACGCAAACGGAAAATGAAACTCGCAAACAAAAATAAGACGCCTTCAAAATCTATGGAGCAACAAATAACACAAACAAATATAAACACTAACATTGAAAGTTTACATGAAGTTAATAATATTGAACAAATTGCAAATACGCCTAGGACAAAAAATAAGCAAAATGCACCACAAAAACAGCAAAACAAAAACAATAAGGATGATATAGAACCAACGAACTGCACAACCAAGAAGAATACGAATACATATCAACAAAGACCTGGCTTATCAAAACAATATGAACCACAACGTAAACATAAAATGTGTATATTGAGTAGTAACAAGAGAAATAAGATACTGTCTATTGCTGAAAATACATTTCCGAATATGGAGATATGTCATTATATGTATCCGAATCGTGGCATACAAAATCTCATTGAAAATCTCCACCTAAAACTTATCAATTATACCTCGGATGACTACTGTATTATAATGATTGGGGACGATGATTTCCAAAAAACAAATAGTTATTTTGACATTGTACTAAAAACTCGTGAAACATTAACAAGCCTTCAACACACTAATATAATATTATGTCTACCTACATTTAAACTAAATAACTATAGTGTAATGTTTAATTGGAGAGTGGAAACTTTCAACAACCTATTATATCTTGACTTACACACCCATCAATACGCCACTGTATTTGATTCCAATTTAGACTTATTGTATGACTACACCATGTTTTCAAAATCTAATGGCCACATTAATAACTATGGAATGAAAAATATTTTTGACAATTTAAAATTTTATGTATATGACTCTGATGACATCACTATAACTGGCTGTAATAATATTAATTTAAGGAGCAACAAATATTATGACAATATTGAACATGTAAATAGTGATAGTCTTTTTCGTCTGTAAATATTTATATATATTACACCAGAATATTGCCGGCCTTCTCTCTAAATCAGACGCCCTCTCTGTTTGTCTCAATGAACTATTAAGTGTAAACAAATCCGTAGATGTAATTTGCGTCACCGAACATTTTATGATGTCCGGTTATGAGAGCCATCTTGATATACCAAATTATTACTTGGCTGCCTGTTACAGCAGGAATAAAAGTAAAAGAGGTGGAGCTTGTATTCTGTTAAAAATGGGGCTGTCAAGTAAGGAAATAACAGAAATTGCCGAATTTACACAAATGAGTATTTTTGAATGCTGTGCGGTAGAACTACTGGAATATAAAATTGCGATTATTTGTATTTACAGAACACCGAAAACAGGAAACCTTAATTTGTTTTTTAAAAAATTGGAGCAGTTATTGTCAAAAATAAGTAAAAAAAAATATGAAAATATTGTGCTAGCGGGAGATTACAATATCAATATTATGATCAAGAATTATACTACATTGGAATTTAAATGTCTCCTCTCAAACTTTAATTTAAAACTAGCTTTTGATCAACCGACTAGGATAAAAAGCCAAACCTGCATTGACAACATAGCTCATAATTTTGTTAAATCGTGCAAAACTGAAATCATAGAGTTTGCCCGATCAGACCACACAGCTCAATTAATAAAATGCCCAGTAAAAAATAGATGTTTACTTAAATATTACCGTAAGAGAAAGCGTGACTATTCAAATGAAAACATCCGAAAATTTAAAGATTATATACAAAGCTTATCATTTGCGGAAATTTATGAAGTATATGATGTAAATAAAGCCTATCAAATATTCATAGAACAATTTAAACTATTCTACGATCTCTGCTTCTCCATTCGCACAATCACTATAAATGTTAACAGCAAACAAAGGTGGATTTCACAGGGAATCAAACTATGCAGTAAAAAGAAACGCAAACTGTTATGGACTTATCGATACAAACGTACAAAAAATAATTACGAGAAATATAGGAAATACAATAGACTGTTTAAAAAAATTATATCTTTAGCTAAATTGGCTCAAAATTGTTACAAAATAAAAACATCTGACAATAAAATCAAGACGACATGGCAAATCATTAATAATAAAAAATATAATTTACCTAAAAATGACATAGATAAAATAAAACTTGATAATTGTTATATTACTGACCCCACAATGATAGCAAATGCTTTCAATAATTACTTCATTGACAAAGTTGTACCATTACAAAATTATGGAAACAAAGTCACGTCTCTTATAAATAGTAGGACAAACTCAATGTTTATGCTTCCAAGCACACCTATGGACATTTTAAATATAATAAAAAATCTTAAAAATTCGAAAAGCGTTGGTCAGGACGAAATTGCAACAGGGATAGTCAAAGCTGTGGGGCACTTGATATGTCACCACCTAAGTTATATCTTGAACTTGTGTATAAATGATGGTGTATTCCCTGAAAGCCTAAAAACATCCATAATTATACCAATACATAAGAAAGAAAATAAGGATCTAATGAAAAACTATAGACCTATTGCACTGCTGTCAGTTATATCAAAAATCTTTGAAAAATATATTTACAATCAAATTTATACATATTTCGAATCAAATTCCCTACTATGCCAGCAACAAAAAGGTTTCAGGAAGAATATGACAACTAATATGGCTATATACGACTTTCTTAATAACATAATGACAAATATTGATAAACGGACACCTGTATGTGCTATATACTGTGATATGACCCAGGCCTTTGACTATTTAGATCATAATATATTGATAAACAAGTTAGAGTGCTACGGTATAAGGGGTAATATCTTAAATCTAATAGAATCTTATTTAGCAAATAGGAAACAAATTACCGTTATTTCGAGATTGGATAGTAGAGACAAAATGGAGGTATCATATAATTCAAACATGCGCCAAATCAAGTTTGGTGTCCCACAAGGCAGTGTAATGGGAAGTCTTCTTTTCAATATATATATAAATGACCTACCTAACTCCACTAATCATCCAATGACTCTATTTGCTGACGACAGTACATTGACAATATCCTGCAAAAATCCATACTCATATGAAAAAGACATTAATAATAGCGTGACATCAATTATTTCATGGTTAAATAATAATAATTTAAAAATTAATTTATTGAAAACTTACATAATGCATTTTAGCCAGCGAATAGAAGCTCCATTACCAATGAAGATATGCTATGATAATACATTAATAAACCAAGAAGACAGTACAAAATTTCTAGGGCTGATTATAGACAAAAAATTAAAGTGGAAAGCTCACATTGAAAATCTCAGTAATAGATTGAGTAGAACCTCCTACGCCCTATATAAACTAGCTCCGACGGTTAATATAGATACACTTCTTACGGCATATCATGGCCTAGTAGGTTCCATTTTAAGATATGGAGTAATTTTCTGGGGCAACTCTAATGACAAAAATATAATATTTAAACTCCAAAAGCGATGTATTCGCGCTATGTTTGGCTTGCAATTCACTGACAGTTGTCAACCATACTTCAAAAATTATAACATCATAACACTGCCATTGTTATACATCCTAGAAACATGTATTTTTGTAAAAACTAATCCGTCGCTATTCCCAAAACTATCAGACTCTGTCCAACGCAACAGACGAGACAATGATCGGTTGCGAATACATTGCGCCAAAACTACTCATTTGCGTAACAGTATATTTTGTATGGCACCGAAAATTTTTAATAAGCTCCCAAATGAATACAAATCTTTAAATTTAAAAATATTTAGGAAAAAAGTCAAGGAAATGTTGGCAAAAAAGTGTTACTATAGTATTAATGAGTTTTTAGATGACACTTTTTAATTAAATTATTATTACACTGGTGACTTTTGATTGTATTATTATTATTTTAATCATTATTGACATTTTATATATCCGGACATAATTTTTTTGATATTTCATTAACTGACATAATTTAGCATTTAATTTAGTAAGAATTTTAATTGTTGACTTTTAATGTAATGAATTTATGACTGTTAACTATTTCTTTTTTTATTAATATTTGAATGAATCCTTACAATTGCTTGCATTATAGTTCTTATATTTAACATAACTTCATTAAATATATTTGTACGCCGTCCTGGCAAAACATGTTGATACATGCGCTAATAATAAAACAACTTATGTAAAGGATATATCCTGTATATACAACACATGTATAAAGCAAATAAATTTATCTTTATCTTTATCTTTATCTTTATCTTTATCTTTATCTTTATCTTTATCTTTATCTTTATCTTTATCTTTATCTTTATCTTTATCTTTATCTTTATCTTTATCTTTATCTTTATCTTTATCTTTATCTTTATCTTTATCTTTATCTTTATCTTTATCTTTATCTTTATCTTTATCTTTATCTTTATCTTTATCTTTATCTTTATCTTTATCTTTATCTTTATCTTTATCTTTATCTTTATCTTTATCTTTATCTTTATCTTTATCTTTATCTTTATCTTTATCTTTATCTTTATCTTTATCTTTATCTTTATCTTTATCTTTATCTTTATCTTTATCTTTATCTTTATCTTTATCTTTATCTTTATCTTTATCTTTATCTTTATCTTTATCTTTATCTTTATCTTTATCTTTATCTTTATCTTTATCTTTATCTTTATCTTTATCTTTATCTTTATCTTTATCTTTATCTTTATCTTTATCTTTATCTTTATCTTTATCTTTATCTTTATCTTTATCTTTATCTTTCTATTACGTAATGTTTTAAATTTTTTTTTTCTGTTCTATTCAAATCATTGAACATTTCTTCATGCTAAAAATACGAAGCGAGTCCTAAAATCGTTAACCCGGAACGAAAAAATAATGTCAAATGCCACTCTTTGTTACGCGCGCTCCGTGATTACGTGCTTATCGTATGCGTGTAATTAAATATTTTTATACTATGATATTTTTTTTATGTTACTATGATGTTTTTTTTATTTAATTCGGTGTAGATAGAATCCCTCTACAGTGAAAACTCATAAAATATGTATGTCATCGATTTACTTTTTAAAATATTCCTGTTTAAAATACACAAAGTGTTTTTTTCAACAATAGTCAATGTTCGCTGCTAAGTATAATAAATTAGAAATTAAATATCAACAAAGAATTCATACGACTTGAAAGAGTCATCCATAAGGTTGAAGAAAAACATCACTTCAACTTACTCATGTTACCGACTTATCAACAATAAATGTTTATGTTAGCGCGCCCATCTGGCGAGCGGCGGCGCGACATTTTGTTTAGAACGTGAGCGGTCAAGTGAATTCGGCGAATTGGCGCTAGCGGTCAAGCGGTTATATGAAAAGTTAGAGTGGAGACAAAACCGCTTTTCATACTCCACCAGACCCTCAGCCAGAACTCTTTCCCAAACTAAACACCGTACAATGGCTTTCCGTGGCTGTTTTAGATACTTAAGTACGAAATGCTGGAACAATTTGCCTCCTCCGATAAGAAAACAAAAGCATAATTTAAAAAGAACCTCAAGAGCTACATATTTACACTCTCAACAGAAATTACAGCTACAAGATACTGCTTACCTGTGAGGATATATCCCTTGTAACATTAGTCTGGATAGCTTACAGCATATTAGTATCTCTGCTTCAAGGTCTGGTTGGGTACTTGCAGGAAATCCTGAAACATTAAACATTAAACGAAAATAATGCCAGATTATCCTCTATGAGCAAGTAAGTAAATTAAATTTAGAAACTTAGTTAACAGGCATACCTGCTGTTTGTGTATTCCCTTGTTACTTGCAAAACATATGTTTTGAAGGTGTACTTAAGTAATCATAAATAGTTGTACATGTTCCATATGTAATGGTACGTAGATTCTAGGAAGATGACCATCACGTTTCAGTGGCCTTTTGACATAATACGTGGCGGCACTGAAAATCAGTACTGTGATTGGAACTATGGCGTCCATCGCAGTGTTTGCTGAGTGTTAGCCCGAATTGCGGCACGCGGTGTATAATGCTCATGCGGTTATTATTGTTTAAGTAACTGAATTATTGTATTTACAAAAGTAATAATTTTATGTATAAATTGCTCAATCTCTGGTGTAGATACACGTGGCGAGTCACGTGGTGACACGTATCACATAAATGTCAGGAGTGTCAGGACATTGTCAGCTAACTCAACTCCGTTTATGACAGTTGACAAGACATGCCATGTGTCATTATGGCAACAAGCTGCCAAATAGTGTCTTAGTCTTTTGAGCTAGATAGTTTATATTGACTTCGCCACAATGTGTTTTTTGTGTGGTTTTTTTTTGTTATTTAGAATAAGTAAAATTAAGGAGTAGGTACTGTACAGCGTGCTTGCAATAAAAATATATTTTCTTTCTTTCTCTTCTTTCTAAATTTGAGCCTCAATATCTCCTGAACCATTAATTTCCCAGGTATAGTGCCGAAGTAAAAAATGTTTATAGTGATTGGTACTACATGGGATTTCAGTTTTCGTTAAGGGTCTTTTTACACCCTGTATTTTTAATTTTGCCTTCTGTACCTACTAGTTATCAATCCTCCGCATCATTTAGAAATATTTACTCAAAGGCGAAATGTAGTTGTAATGTTACACCTCTGCCTACCTCTTGGGTGATACAGGTGTGAGTCTATAGATATACTCAAAGGACACACAGTACACCCAGATTTGAATAAAATATATGTAGACCCAAAGTGATCACATATACGGTTGTCTACCAAAGACAACAGTTTATGTGATCTACAAATGCGTCGAGTGTTGTGAATTTGAAACCACAACAAACATATTTACAGCGAGGTGTGCACGGCATAGACATATATATAGTAGGTGGTGATAAGTTCAGTTGAAAATAATAATATGCATATTCTACTTCACTGCTTACATTTGTACTACCTATTATTACGAGCGTGAGTCAATGAATAGGTATAATAAGAAAAAAAAACAAAACGAAAATAAAAACTTAAAAATCGAAACAAAAATGTTAACTAGGTATTTAGTTTTTTTTTTTTAAAAGAGAACCGCTTTCAAAATATCGACCCACTGAAAAGTACGAAATAATTTTTACAAGAAATTCGAAAAGAAATTTGAGAGGAATAGGGGAGGGGTAATTCCTCTCAAATTTCTTTTCGAATTTCTTCCAAAAACTAATTACTAAATTAAACTAAATACTTAGTTTTTGAAGTCGGTGCCAAACCAAATCCCTCTAAAAGCCTATTGTTTGGCATCATCCTTAGTTTTTGGGAGAAATTCGAAAGGAAATTTGAGAGCGTTAGGGGTAGCGTATGTAGAAATTATTTCGTACTTTTCAGTGGGTCGAATTTTTGAAGGCGGTTCTATTTTTTTAAAAAAGAAACTAAATACTTAGTTAACATTTTTGTTTTGATTTTTAAGTTTTCATTTTCGTTTTATTCTTTTCTTATTATTTTTATTTCATACTTTTAGTGTTAGGTACTTCGTTTACTGTAAGTTTTAGGCTAATTAATAGTTTGTTTATAGTTAATTCTTCAATTATTTTAGTGATAAGTTTTCTGCTAGTATACTGATTATAGCAGCACAGAATAAAAGTAAGAATGTCAAAGTCATTTTTTATTTTTTATTTATTATCTTAGGAAAAGTAACAGCTTTACAAACATGATAGACAGTGATTTCTCAAAATACAGATAGCCATTAATAGGTTTTCGCCAATGGTTACAATATACATATAAAAAAGTAATGAGCATGAGAAAAACAACGCATATCTACTTAATTTCTCGCACACGCATACCTCAGCAACAAAATGAAGAAGATAATAGCGGTACAGTAAAGAAAAAACGCATAACTAATGTCAAAGCCTACATAATAATTATGTACTTTAACAAAAAAACTTGACAATCTATATACTTACTGACTAAGCAACCGCCTTGCCGACGCAACGCTAGTGTTAAATAGATCTATATCAAAATTAATAAGAATTTTATTGAACCCATTACTCGCCCGCCGAATAAATGCATTCTGCCTGTAATTAGTGGATGCGTGAGGAAGGCTTAGTAGTGGTCCCTTTCGCAAGCCCATCATCGGCACCTTCAAGGATATTTGGGACCGTAATTCTGGACAAACCAATAAACCGCTTGCAACTTTCATTAAAAACAATATATCTGCAATATTGCGACGTTTGACCAGTGACAGAAAGAAGGTGGTGTTTATTACATGAAATGAAATGAAATGAAATGAAATGAATGAATGAATGAAATGAAATGAAATGAAAATGAAATGAAATGAAATGAAAAACATTTATTTTTATATCAGACGAGGGACATCATATAAACAGTGAGAGAAAAAACAAAAAAAAAATCTATAACTAGGCAAAAATTGTACACGCCCGTCGTCTGTACAAAAATAGGAAGCCAGTTCAGCATATTGCCGGACATAATGTGCCCGACGCTGGTTTTCAACTGGCTCCTTAGTAGACGAGGACGTCAAAACCAGATTATTTTACTTACTATAATTATTATATAATATTGGTTGACATGTTACATTTTTACACAAACAACAAAAATCGAAAATCCAAAGACGATTTTTTTTTATCATAACTACATTTATAAATGCACGTTCCGGCTAAGTTCTGACATTGACATTTATAATTAATAATTTATATGCTACAGAAATGACAGATACACGAATTACACGATCACGTTACGTAATCGATAACAAAAACAAACTTCAGAAATACGATCAAGTTACATAATCTAATTTGATAAAAGATGTCATTTCAGGTCCGGCTCATAACGTGTGCCGCTCTAAATAAATTGCATCGTGAATTGTGACCACTGACTACCTTTTTATAATATACGGGCATTTTGACAAGCAATAAAAATGTTGAAATGAGATGAGACAATGCCTTAGAGCGAGATGTACATAGACGCCAACAGCGCGGTGGTTTTATATTATACTACCTTCCGCGCGCCAAACAAACAAAGGTTATGTAATAATTGTAATCTGTAGCGAACAATTCAAGCCGCAATTATGTCATTATCATGACACAATATTAACATCACCTTTACCGGACAACATCGATTACATCGATCGCTGCCATTACCGGAAAGAATGGAGTGCACAAAATAAATAAAAATTGAAATGTGTGTATATAAACATGGGCACACACAGAGTAGTGTTTCTTCTTATAGTAACATGGGTAAGTAAGTACTTAATTCTTTATAACATTCTAATAATTTTATTGTTAGTTTGCTCCTGCTGATCACGTGAAATAGAAGTAGTATAAGTACCGAGTGACTGCCAGGCAGTAATTTAGAGTATTTCATACTTTTGTTTACAGATTAATACAAGATTTAAATATCAGCTGCAATAACAATTTGCAATATTACCAAAAAGCAACATCACCCAACCAGAATGCTGCATGTGTGCTTTTGGACTATTATCAATGTACCTATCCAAAGCACAGCGAATCACACATACATCATAATGGAAAAATTACACAGGTCCAGTAAGTATATCAATGATTATACCTCATATTACGACAAGCAGGTACAACATACAGCAAGTGACAGAGTGTGTATATAGGAAACAAAAATGAGTCATGGCTGATTAATTTATATGGATAGGATAGTATTAATGTTATATTATTTTTAAGTTTATTGATGTCTAAGCGAATTTATCGTTAAACATAGTTTCGATCAGTGAGGATATTTTAGTATACTCACCTATGATAACTGTCAAACATCCTTAGGGTAGCCGGGACCGACGGCTTCACGTGCCCTGGGAAGCACGGGGCCAGCGATATCGAACTATTTAACTATTTACATATGTCGATATAACGGTCGGAGTGGTATTCAACCTTAGTCCTGAAGCATAAATATCTGACAAACTTGCGCTGGACTCTCTCAATGCGAGAGATGTATGTCTCATACCTTGGGATCCATAATTGCGAGGCGTATTCCAAGTGACTCCGAACAAAAGTACCATACAAGATTTTGAGCGTACAAACACACAGACGCGCGCGCGCACACACACGTACACACGTACAAACACACACACACACACACAATACATACAAACATACTAGAACCAATACTTATATACGGGTCAAACAGAGATCCTTTTTTTTGAAGTCGGTTAAAATACTAAAACTTTCTCCTAAGTGTAACAAATACTTTTTTCTGAAAACCGCATCAAAATCGGTTAAGCCAAACGCGAGATAATCGCGGACAAACATACATTCATACATTACATACAGATCAAACTGAGAACCTCCTTTTTTTGAAGTCGGTTAAAAATTGTCCTACTCTAGTTGTTTCCTTCCCTTTTCTTCACCTATCCGCTCGACCAATCCAAGAATTTATCTAACTTCGTGGATTTGTTTCAACTTTTTATTACTGTTCCTGTCTAGTTTGTAGCCATCCATAACAACTACGGAACTAGTAGAACTTTTGTAACACGTATTTATTCGACATAGGGTACAAAAATATTTACCTTCCAGGATAGTTGAAGGAAAAGAATATTTATTTCTTATTTTCGTCAAACTCCAAAAACAAACACACAGATGGTGAATGTAGTTTTGGTCGACTTTTGCCAGAAGGCAAAAGATAATGTAATACTATATGAGTACCTTCATAATAAATAATAATAATAATAAATAAAAAAATGGAAAACTAAAATAGCGTTATTCTGTTCCCGCGATGTTTGTCCTTGGTTTGGAAAAAAGAACAAGATTTAAGTATTCACTACATTTTAATTTATTTACAAAAAACTTATATTTAATAAATGACAAGAATAATTACAGTATTTAAAAAATCTCCCTATCCGTTTTCACAAACCCTATTCCATTCGGAAGAACTCACATTCTTTGCTAATGACTAAGCAAGAGATATATTATGTCAGGATCGTTGCAAATGACGTGCCGTAATCTCTGCCTACCATCGTCTCTTCCTAAAATAGGCGTGATTATGTATGTATGTATGTATGTATACGACGACGATACGACGATAGTACGACATCTACTATAACTAAACAGGAACAACTTTAAAACAAGGTTATGTTTGACACAACTGGACACAACAAATGATACACAAATAAATGATTTATGAAACAAGTTCAATTATTACGCGAGCCACTGAATGTGATTATGTACGGACGAAATTGTTTTGGTTACACGTCAAACGTTCCGTGGAGAAAAGACCATAGGTACACTTTAATAAAAGGAGCCAACATACGTATACCTTATCATACTTTCCTAGCGTTTCCTCGGTACCATCGAAAACTTTCGCCTTCCAGCCTGGGATTCTAGTTTTATAAATTTCAGCTTTCCTACAGAGTGACTGTTGTCTGACCTGACTTTAAAACTCAAATAGATATTTCAATTGTATGATCTATGGTTTCTGGCTTTAAATTTGATAACTCCCTTACAAACTAAAGAACACAAACTAGAAGGAAACAGCATCATTGAAATTTAATTGTGATAAGTTGTAGGATCATGCAGGATAACTTGCTGATATGAGCAGTTACGTGAATAGTGGATTATAGGTGCAATACAGTTACGTGAACTTACTCGTAGCTGCGTAACGTGAACTTCATATGTAAATTCAGCTCAGGTTTATTTGGAGGCATATTGCTATTTTATAATTTTTTTATTGCCTCTGGTTGTTGATTAACATTCTCGGTCAACAATACTCCTTCAGCTTTAAAGTGACTGAAACGTTACACACCTGTAGTAAATTGAAAAGAAGAAACCGACCATATCGTAAATATAACGACAGGATATGATACAAGAAAAACATATGAGATAGATACTATACGAATTGCGGCACGCGGTGTATAATGCTCATGCGGTTATTATTGTTTAAGTAACTGAATTATTGTATTTACAAAAGTAATAATTTTATGTATAAATTGCTCAATCTCTGGTGTAGATACACGTGGCGAGTCACGTGGTGACACGTATCACATAAATGTCAGGAGTGTCAGGACATTGTCAGCTAACTCAACTCCGTTTATGACAGTTGACAAGACATGCCATGTGTCATTATGGCAACAAGCTGCCAAATAGTGTCTTAGTCTTTTGAGCTAGATAGTTTATATTGACTTCGCCACAATGTGTTTTTTGTGTGGTTTTTTTTTGTTATTTAGAATAAGTAAAATTAAGGAGTAGGAACTGTACAGCGTGCTTGCAATAAAGATATATTTTCTTTCTTTCTCTTCTTTCTAAATTTGAGCCTCAATATCTCCTGAACCATTAATTTCCCAGGTATGGTGCCGAAGTAAAAAATGTTTATAGTGATTGGTACTACATGGGATTTCAGTTTTCGTTAAGGGTCTTTTTACACCCTGTATTTTTAATTTTGCCTTCTGTACCTAAGTACTAGTTATCAATCCTCCGCATCATTTAGAAATATTTACTCAAAGGCGAAATGTAGTTGTAATGTTACACCTCTGCCTACCTCTTGGGTGATACAGGTGTGAGTCTATAGATATACTCAAAGGACACACAGTACACCCAGATTTGAATAAAATATATGTAGACCCAAAGTGATCACATATACGGTTGTCTACCAAAGACAACAGTTTATGTGATCTACAAATGCGTCGAGTGTTGTGAATTTGAAACCACAACAAACATATTTACAGCGAGGTGTGCACGGCATAGACATATATATAGTAGGTGGTGGTAAGTTCAGTTGAAAATAATAATATGCATATTCTACTTCACTGCTTACATTTCTACTACCTATTATTACGAGCGTGAGTCAATGAATAGGTATAATAAGAAAAAAAAACAAAACGAAAATAAAAACTTAAAAATCGAAACAAAAATGTTAACTAGGTATTTAGTTTTTTTTTTTTTAAAAGAGAACCGCTTTCAAAATATCGACCCACTGAAAAGTACGAAATAATTTTTACAAGAAATTCGAAAAGAAATTTGAGAGGAATAGGGGAGGGGTAATTCCTCTCAAATTTCTTTTCGAATTTCTTCCAAAAACTAATTACTAAATTAAACTAAATACTTAGTTTATGAAGTCGGTGCCAAACCAAATCCCTCTAAAAGCCTATTGATTGGCATCATCCTTTCTAAACCAGCGCATTCAATCTAATTACAGACCAAAATAGCTAAGAAATATAATTAAATATATAATTAAGCATTTGTTTCATACCTTTTATATATTTTATATATTTGTTGCTTTTTAGACTATTTAGGTCAGGGTTTTTAAAGTTTTATTAATTCAGATATTTTTTGAGGCTTTATTGATTTGATACATTCGTCGAATTATTTTCTCTGTTTACCAATATTCTTTTCTGTTTTTGTTGGTTTGGCACCGACTTCAAAAACTAAGTATTTAGTTTAATTTAGTAATTAGTTTTTGGGAGAAATTCGAAAGGAAATTTGAGAGCGTTAGGGGTAGCGTATGTAGAAATTATTTCGTACTTTTCAGTGGGTCGAATTTTTGAAGGCAGTTCTATGTTTTTAAAAAAGAAACTAAATACTTAGTTAACATTTTTGTTTTGATTTTTAAGTTTTCATTTTCGTTTTATTTTTTTCTTATTATTTTTATTTCATACTTTTAGTGTTAGGTACTTCGTTTACTGTAAGTTTTAGGCTAATTAATAGTTTGTTTATAGTTAAATTCTTCAATTATTTTAGTGATAAGTTTTCTGCTAGTATACTGATTATAGCAGCACAGAATAAAAGTAAGAATGTCAAAGTCATTTTTTATTTTTTATTTATTATCTTAGGAAAAGTAACAGCTTTACAAACATGATAGACAGTGATTTCTCAAAATACAGATAGCCATTAATAGGTTTTCGCCAATGGTTACAATATACATATAAAAAAGTAATGAGCATGAGAAAAACAACGCATATCTACTTAATTTCTCGCACACGCATACCTCAGCAACAAAATGAAGAAGATAATAGCGGTACAGTAAAGAAAATACGCATAACTAATGTCAAAGCCTACATAATAATTATGTACTTTAACAAAAAAACTTGACAATCTATATACTTACTGACTAAGCAACCGCCTTGCCGACGCAACGCTAGTGTTAAATAGATCTATATCAAAATTAATAAGAATTTTATTGAACCCATTACTCGCCCGCCGAATAAATGCATTCTGCCTGTAATTAGTGGATGCGTGAGGAAGGCTTAGTAGTGGTCCCTTTCGCAAGCCCATCATCGGCACCTTCAAGGATATTTGGGACCGCAATTCTGGACAATCCAATAAACCGCTTGCAACTTTAATTAAAAACAATATATCTGCAATATTGCGACGTTTGACCAGTGACAGAAGGTGGTGTTTATTACATATGTCGATATAACGGTCGGAGTGGTATTCAACCTTCTTTTCTTTCAACTTTCTTTCTTCCTGAAGCATAAATATCTGACAAACTTGCGCTGGACTCTCTCAATGCGAGAGATGTATGTCTCATACCTTGGGTTCCATAATTGCGAGGCGTATTCCAAGTGACTCCGAACAAAAGTACAATACAAGATTTTAAGCGTTTTTGCGTGTTCGAAGTCCTTGGAGGCTCGCATAATAAACCCAAGAGATTTATATGCCCTTGCAACTATAGTGTCGACATGAGTGTCAAATAATAATTTGGAGTCGTGAAAGATGCCAAGATCACGAACACATGATACCCTCTGCAAAACATGGCTGTTAAGTGTGCAATCGAACAGTATCATATTGCGTTTTCTTCCATATGTCATAACGTTACATTTGGATGGATTAAGTTCCATATGATTAATAATACAATAGTCCTCGAGACGTTTTAGGTCCATTTGCATGGCGACAGCATCCTGCATATCGGTGACGACAGAAAAGATTTTCATGTCGTCAGCGAAATACAAGACACGTGCAGAATGGAAACACCTGTCAATGTCATTTACACAGACCACAAACAGCAAAGGCCCTAGTAAAGATCCCTGCGGGACGCCGCTGGGAATGTCAATCCAGCTAGATATGTAGTTGTTGATAGCAACAGCCTGAGAGCGATTTTTTATATATGAAGCTAACCATCTTAACAGATCCCCACTAATACCGATACTTTGTAGCTTAATCAAGAGCAGATTATGGCTGATACGATCAAAAGCTTTACTGTAGTCTGTGTAAACGACATCGACCTGCTGACCTTTGTCCATAGCTTGAGTCAAAAATTCGTTGAAAAGTATTAAGTTGCTAACACTCGAACGACCCTTTAGAAAACCATGCTGGTACGGAGAGAAAGTGTGAAGTAAGGCACGATATAATTGATTGAAAACAATTTTTCCAAGCAGTTTGGAAATAGTACAGAGCTTAGATATTGGCCTGTAGTTGGCAACTTCTGTGCGTGAGCCCTTTTTATAGATTGGTGTAATATAAGCCTGTTTCCAAATAGCAGTCACTTCCCCATTAGATAGAGACATCCTAAATAGCAGAGATATTGGTAAAGCAATAGATTTTGAACATTTTTTAAGAAAGAAAGCAGGTAGATCATCTGTTCCTGGGGACTTGTGTCATCATGATTATAGACTGCTGTATTCTGTGTGCCTATGGGCTTAGGTAGAAAAACGAGGGATGCTTTAAGAAAGAGTCGCGCAAGGCAAATGTAACTCCCGACGAAAAAAAACGACGACTTGATGCTGCAAAAGGCAGATGAGTCCAGGGAATCAGCCACATACGGAAGTACGTCCCGCGCAAATGCTGTTCCGGCTGATCCAAACAAATGCGGCGGACTTGTACAAACTATTTAATTGGCTGTGAGCTCTTGTATTATGCTCCGAAGTATGTCAATAACTGATGGTTTAGTGAACGGGACAACGGGTGTTCTTAAAGAATTTGAATGGCCGACACTAAGAAGAGATCAACTTGAGCCAGGTGAACTTCCTGTTAACATTTTGATACTATTTGATGATCCATCAATAGGAATGCGTCTTAAAGATGATGATGGATACAATTCCATAGCTGCAGTGACAGCGACCTATCAAGGCAATCGCGGTTACGGTGATATCGAGAGGCGGATGTTGCCAGTCATATTGAGTTGGGCTGTAACGGTTCACAAGTTGCAAAGATGTACACTTAGTTCCGCGGTAATCGACCTAGGGCCTAAAATCTTTGCTTAAGGCCAATGCTATGTTGCCTTGAGTCGGGGCAAATCCCTAGACGGCATGGCTTTAATTGATATTGACTCGAACAAATTACTCAACCATCCCCACGACAACAGAGCCTTATGCGAAATGACAAGAATGAGAAATATGCTCTCGCATTAGATTCTTTCACCGACTTCATTTGTTTTTTATTAATCGCAGAGACATAGACACGTACACACGTACACATACACATACACACACACACTCGTAAACACACGCGCACACACACGTACATATACAAACACACAGACGCGCGCGCGCGCACACACACGTACACACGTACAAACACACACACACACACACAATACATACAAACATACTAGAACCAATACTTATATACGGGTCAAACAGAGATCCTTTTTTTTGAAGTCGGTTAAAATACTCAAACTTTCTCCTAAGTGTAACAAATACTTTTTTCTGAGAACCGCATCAAAATCGGTTTAATTTAGTATATTTTGGTATATTTAAGTTTATTATTACAAGCGAAAGTAGTATTTTATTAAGCCGCTTATTATGAAATTCATAAAAATAGCTGAACATTTTGTAAAAAAGAAAGTCAACTACTTGTTCAAATATATATGTTCTATAGCTAGGTATTTATAATAGGTACTAAAGATAATGTAATACTATATGAGTACCTTCATAATAAATAATAATAATAATAAATAAAAAAATGGAAAACTAAAATAGCGTTATTCTGTTCCCGCGATGTTTGTCCTTGGTTTGGAAAAAAGAACAAGATTTAAGTATTCACTACATTTTAATTTATTTACAAAAAACTTATATTTAATAAATGGCAAGAATAATTACAGTATTTAAAAAATCTCCCTATCCGTTTTCACAAACCCTATTCCATTCGGAAGAACTCACATTCTTTGCTAATGACTAAGCAAGAGATATATTATGTCAGGATCGTTGCAAATGACGTGCCGTAATCTCTGCCTAAAATAGGTCTCTTCCTAAAATAGGCGTGATTATGTATGTATGTATGTATGTATGAGTACGACATCTACTATAACTAAACAGGAACAACTTTAAAACAAGGTTATGTTTGACACAACTGGACACAACAAATGATACACAAATAAATGATTTATGAAACAAGTTCAATTATTACGCGAGCCACTGAATGTGATTATGTACGGACGAAATTGTTTTGGTTACACGTCAAACGTTCCGTGGAGAAAAGACCATAGGTACACTTTAATAAAAGGAGCCAACATACGTATACCTTATCATACTTTCCTAGCGTTTCCTCGGTACCATCTAAAACTTTCGCCTTCCAGCCTGGGATTCTAGTTTTATAAATTTCAGCTTTCCTACAGAGTGACTGTTGTCTGACCTGACTTTAAAACTCAAATAGATATTTCAATTGTATGATCTATGGTTTCTGGCTTTAAATTTGATAACTCCCTTACAAACTAAAGAACACAAACTAGAAGGAAATAGCATCATTGAAATTTAATTGTGATAAGTTGTAGGATCATGCAGGATAACTTGCTGATATGAGCAGTTACGTGAATAGTGGATTATAGGTGCAATACAGTTACGTGAACTTACTCGTAGCTGCGTAACGTGAACTTCATATGTAAATTCAGCTCAGGTTTATTTGGAGGCATATTGCTATTTTATAATTTTTTTATTGCCTCTGGTTGTTGATTTACATTCTCGGTCTACAATACTCCTTCAGCTTTAAAGTGACTGAAACGTTACACACCTGTAGTAAATTGAAAAGAAGAAACCGATCATATCATAAATATAACGACAGAATATGATACAAGAAAAACATATGAGATAGATACTATGTTAGACTATTTTGTGACAGAAGGCAAACGCGAAGATGGATTGCTTGATGGTAAGCAATTACCACTGCCTATGGTGTAACACCGGATAAGGAACAGCGGTGGGATGAAGGAGAAGGAAAAAGGCATGAGGTCTTCGGTACTCTCACTCACAGACGAAACGGAACACTTTGGACACTATTAGTTTCCACCGATATTCTGTGCGAAGATAGTACTTCCCAGTAGAGCCAGCTCACATTTGCTGAAATCAGCAAGGCTCTACTATTTATGAAATTAAATTAGGCTATTTAGTTTAGGCTATGCTTAGCAGTAGGTATATAGCTATATCTTGGACGGTTCTATATCTATACATCTATACACATAAATAAAATTGGAGTGTCTGTTTGTAAAATTAAAATAACCGCTTTTTACTAAATGCATATGGATGTATACACGGTACATATACCGAAATGACATTTTTTTTCAATTTTTATCTGTCTGTCTGTCTGTTTGTTTTCGCTAATCTCTGGAACGGCTGGACCGACTTTGACAGGACGTTCACTGGCGGATAGCTGATGTACCAAGGAGTAACTTAGGCTATGAAATTAACCAGGTAAGCGAAGTAGTTCTCATTTGGACGCGGGTGAAACCGCAGGAAACAGCTATATAATATAAAGTTCTAATGATTCCATCATAATTATAACGATAGCTGAGACTATTATTGCAATGGCTGTGAATTTGTTATAGGTTTGTTTTATTTCTGTACATTTGCAGAACACTCAATTATCATAATAATTATCCAAAAAAATCTACACAGTCACTCTACTGGCAATCCTCATAATTATTTTCCAGTTAGTACCCAATGATAAGAAAACCAGCCTCAATAATAATTCAAAATCATGGCGTACTCCCATTTCAATTCATGATAAAATTATTCGCTGCGGAAATATCTTTGCTTATTATAGGTGTTTATTAGGCCACTGAAAATTAATAGCATTGTTCTAATGTTTCTAAGGATTCGTAATTTCTTAACCGCACAGAAATTAACGGGCGAAGGCCTGTTTGAATAATATTCAAATTACGAGACTCACGGGTTTAAATTTTCTTTGAATTTCAACTTGAGTTCATACAGCAGATGTTCTATAAAAATAGTTACGTATTCACAGAGCTCGTTTTAATAAAAGATTACTTCTATCAAAGTGTTCGCTGTATTTTAATAAAAGAAAATTACTACATCAAAGTGCTTAAAGTTAAATGAATAAAGCTTAATATTTTTATTGCAAAGTTGTATGATTAATATGTACATATTCTAGCGACTTATGTATTGATTTAAAAAGAACGTTATCTTAGAAAGAATATTGAATAGAAATTTAAAGAAAGAAAATCATATTTAAATTGCTTAATTATTATTTTAGTTGCTGCCTAAGCCATGGTAACAACATATTATTGTCATACTCAACCAAATTGTGCTTAAAACTTATTATTCAGGTAAACTGAGCGAATTACATATAAATTCTCATATAGATAAACTAGCTTTTGCCCGCTGCTTCGCACGCCAAATTTCGCTTCTATAAAATTAGAGAAGTTCTGAGTTCAAACTTGTACTCCATTTTCTACCATCTTAGGAGAAGAATTTCCAAAACGAATTTCTTTGTGTTCGCCAACGTCATTTGCGGATACAATAAACAAAGTATGAATTTAATCCGTTGAAATAATAAAAGGGTTTCATACAAATTCTGACTCCCTTTTTTATCCAATTAGGGTAAGAATTTCTAAAAAGATTTTCTTATGTTCAATCACTTCGTTTGAGGAACCAATATACAAAGTTTTAAGTTAATCCATTGAAGGAATAAAGAGTTTCATACAAACTGTGACAACCTGTTTTACGCCTTTAGGGGAGGAATTTTCAAAAACCTGTCTTACGGCTTGGCCCAACACACCTCAAGGAACATACATCCCAAAGAACAATGGCAGAATTCGGTCTGGGTTTGTTGTGGCGACCTTAAACTTCATATTAACAAAACAAATGATTTTTTTTCTACGATTTTTAATATTTTCACTTTGTCTCGTTAAAGCTGGAGTATTTTATGATGATAAAAAGCGTTCCAATTGATTACGAACCAGGTACCTACTTTATTATTTGATTGTTGCCATAGACAATGGTGTGACAGGAATAGACGTGAGTGCTATTATTAAATTATAATTAATAAAATATATTTAATAGATTATTAAAATATAATTATTAAAATGCAGTTATTTAAATTTTAATTAACATTATATCAATAAGCTAATAATTTTTGAAGCAAAACAACTTTTAAATCAAATAAAAACGTCACAGCATCGTTTTAATGTTGTATCGATTTCACATAAAATCGATTTAAAATGTGCCGCTCTGCTTTTGTCTTTGGCTGTGACCGCTAGATGCTACAGAATACTTCTGCGTTTTGATGTCAATCTGTCATAATTTCATTTGATAATTCAAACGTAAACGT
Organism: Euclidia mi; assembly: GCA_944739405.2. Classification (NCBI taxonomy): domain Eukaryota; kingdom Metazoa; phylum Arthropoda; class Insecta; order Lepidoptera; family Erebidae; genus Euclidia; species Euclidia mi. The sequence continues at coordinate 31,230,174 of OX123186.2, read as the reverse complement.
ACCTACATTGTTCATTCTTAACTAAAAACTAAAACACCGATATCTTGTTTTTCCGGGTTTCCCGAGTGAAAATATAATCATTTATAGACTCTGTTACTTACGCCAAATTTTTTAAAATATTTTTTATTACTGTGCGCTTCAATTTAATTTCAGACATTTCAATGTATGGAGATCTGCCATTGTCCTTTCACCTACTTGCGCTCAGTAGTTTTGGCTGTAGCGTGTCTGTCAGTCAGCCAGTAACAACGCAAGGATTTTATATATACAGATTAATATGATGTTTGTTTTTGGTGTCGTAAAAATTATATTTCCTGCAAAGCAAACCTTTTTTCTATACCTATATACTAGCTAATAATTCCTACAAAATAAATTTGTCTGCAAAAATAGCAAATTACTATAACTTTTACATTTCCAGTCTAAATATTCTTAGTATCTACATTTTCACAAACTTATTTTGTTCCTTTTCCACAAACTGTTCAACAAAATCGTTAAACATACATTTGTATGATAATGAAAATATCTTTGTAGAGAGACAAAAACTATAAGACCCAAAAGTTAAAAAACAGGAAACATATAATGGTATAGTGTGGTTGAGGCCGTGTGGTTGACGGCATAGAATACAAGTGTCACCACCCCCTATCTTCCCGTGGGTGTCGTAAGAGGCGACTAAGGGATAACACGATGCAATTACCATCTTTGCGTAGAGACGGAAAACTCGACATCAAACCCTATATGACTGCCTCGTTGGTCTCGCGGCATAAATGTGCGCGTGGGATCGGGAGGTCCCAGGTTCGATTCCTGGGTTGGGCAGTGTTATAGGGTTTTTCTGTCACAAAATTCTCAGTAGCAGCACGGAGTCTGGAAATGTGCCCGGTACGGCAATAGGCTCGCCCCTTATTACGTGGGACTAAAGTATATCTGGCGAAAAGTGGGTGTAGAAATACACCTCTGCCTACCCCTTCGGGGATAAAAGGCGTGACGATATGTATGTATATAATTTATCTAAATAAATACAATCGTTTTAGTATTAAAACATGAACTATTAACTACAAAACAATAGCTATGCTCATTGATTCCAGTCACTATCTTCAACCCACAATAATATTAATGCAAACATAGCATTTGGCAAAATTTCTGGAGTAGCGGCCACTTACCGGACGAAGCAGCAGAGGTAGGCCCCCTGCCAGGTGGACCGATGATCTCGTCAAGATGAGACAAGAAAACCGGTCTGTGTGGAGAACCTTGTGGGAGGCCTATGTCCAGCAGTGGACCTCATTTGACTGATATGATGAAACAAAGCACTCATCACACACTACTCGCTCAAAACTGATTGAAGATAAACTCCTAACAGTGCAATCCCAAGATTTTATGAGTGACTAACTTCTATAATAGACAGTGGTAGTAAAAAGGAATCGTAAAACGGATAACACAATGCTTGTTGGTGATACAGGGCAGTATTACTGCGACGCATCGGATTGTGCTGCGTTTGAACGAAGTGGATAAACAAGTGCGATAAGTGAGTGAGAACTGCATGTCTCATGGTGATACTTTATTCATGTGAAGAATACCGCTCTCAATGATATGATTCTTAAGTATAAGTGAAAAATCTCTAATTGTTGTTTTATACAATAGGAAAGTGTGTAGTGAATCATTGGATTGGATCAATCAATTGAAACATTTAGTAATCTTTACAGTATGTTGGTAATTGGGTTGATAATTAATTGTTAAATTTGCGAAATTTAATATTCAATGTGAGAAAATAATTTAAGCGTTCACAGCAAGGTGACTTAAAGTAGCCTTACAGCAAGCCCTTGAATTCGGATAAATATGGTTATTATTTTCTAGGTACGTTCCTTAAAACATTTAAATCAATCGACGGAGGTCACACCGAGGTTATTTAAATCTATCAAATAAATTCATAATCATATGTATCTAGTAATTATGTAAAAATAATATGTGATATAAATTATCAACGCCAATCAACTTCGGGCTTCCAACCTGAAATAAAAACTACCTATCAACTTTGAAATGAATATAGGTATTATTACTTTCTAAGTTCAAAAATTAATAATATGCACCTGCACTAGTATCCGACTATTGCTCGCTATTAGTAGCTTGCAAAAATCCAACATTTCGACAACGGCATAAAATTATTAAAGCATGTTACTAGCCCAATTCAAACGAATCATAGCTAAAAATAATGTTGTGATCCACTTTAATGTATATGCACAAAAGAGCTATTCGTGAACCGATATCGAAGAGAATATTAAACATAAATCCTGTTTGAAATCATCAAATGTTATACTTTTCGGTTTATTGAATTGTATTGTTACGTTATGCTGTTTTATGCTGACATGAAAGTGCATGACTGGGATATATTGTATCATACTTCGTTTTAACGTGAGTATCTACATTGTTTTATGTAAATCTGTTGGGTTGACTACACGTATTGCGTAGCGGTATAAGCAGTCACCTCACCTATTAACATTGCGCCGACTTTTTGGGTTCCATCTCTGTACTGGACATTACTTTGCGTAGTCCTTAAATTAAAGTTTTAATTTGGATGTTACATGTAATGTGACCATGTGGCATATGATTTATTCCTAGTTATATGAATGAGGATAAAACATTTCTGGTAGGTAATTGAAAAATTTTGGAAGGAACAAGTTTGTTATTAAAACTGTTAGGTTGTATGAAACATCGCAAGGCTATCCTTTTAGTATGTGGTTGGAGATAAGGCCTAAATTAAACTATGTATTGTTGTCGTAGATTTAAAAAAATGGCGATCAAGAAGTATTTTTTCTGCGACAATATGTGACCAACAAATCCGAACCTATATTAAAGTTATTCTATAAATAAAAAAACTCTAGCAATTTGTTATTACAAGTTATAGGTAATAATTTCACCAAAAAAGTACTAACACAGACGCTGAGATAAAAGTTTGGATATTATTCTCTGTGGCTTGTTGACATTGAACTTAAGATCTACAGTGGTCTCATTTTGCTTACGCCTCAAGAAATTGTAACTAGAAATGGTTAGCTTAAAAGTTTGCTAAAGACATTTAAAAAGTTAATAGACACGTGGAGCAAATTGCATCTGCTGTACGATAAATTTAATTTAGAGGGTCAGCCTTCACTCACAGTTGCTGGCATAAAGCTAGCTATAGAAGAACAACGTATCGAACCACGTCGTATGAGTTTACTCAGGTAATTTTACTCAACGACATACATAGATTGTTGTCATAATTAAATTGGCTATGGAACTAAACTGAGAAGCTCTTATCTGATTGCGATGTATCATCGTATTGTATGCTGTATCTCTTCACATCATACAATACAATTCATCATCTAAAAAACATAAAATAAATTCGTATTGATTTTACTGTAAAAATGTTTTAAAACAGCAAAATATATACATTTAAAATACATAATACATCAACTCTATTAAACGCAGATTGTAAAGGAAAACTGATACTACAATTTCAGAACAAATTGCCAACTAGCGGTCGTTACATTAACACAGTTAGCTATTGATAAGACACGACGTTTTCATTTCACGGATCAACAAATTCGCCAAGTGTTAACTCTACGTCGAGCTTCAAGCTTTCCCGAGTTTATTATTATCCGCTCCTACGAATTCTGCTTACAGGCCCTTCATGTAATCATTGCTTTAATATTTTGCCGTGTTTCTGACGTATAAACTAGTGAACCCAATACCAATGCTCGTAATTTCATACCTCGATTAGTTTGTAATAACTGAATTTCAATTACATACAATTTTGTTATACGAAATATTCAATTAGTGCTTCAATATTTCTATTATTTTAACTATAAAATGAATATTTGTGTAACGATGTAATTTACTAAGTTGTCCTTAATTTATAGGCTCATAGATAATTTGCATTTAACCCAAACTAATATTTTCCAGTTTTATGTTTAGTCCCCACTACACAAACACTGACAACTTTCTTACTTATCCCATAACCCCAAAATTCTCGCTTATTCTAAAATTTAATTTACATAAAACGAGCCATAATCGCAAACTAAATATCACAATTTTGCATTTACCAAAGAGAGTGTCTTAACATTGGACTGTCTAAGAAAGATTGCCTTTTAGATCAAAGGTCATCATTGTCTTGCCCTGGTCCCAATTTATTTGGGGTCCGCGCAGTATGTCCTTCTCTTCCATACTTCTCTGTCACCAGTCATCCGATCATTTACCCTTTTCTCTTTCATATCCATCCTCACACAGTCCATCCATCTTTTCCTTGGCCGTCCTCTCCCTTTTCGTCCTTCTACATGCATATTCATAACTTTTTTACCTACATACATCTCATCTCTCCGCATAACAGTCCATACCAGGCCGATCGACTTCCTTATCCTTATCTTTTCATCAATGGGCGCCACTTTCATACTACCTCTAACGTAATCATACCTAATTCTGTCCATTCTTGTCACTCCTCACATCCATCGTAACATTCTCATCTCTGCCACATGAAATCGTTTCTCATCCGTCTTCTTTGATCTTTTAGATCAAAGGTCGCTGAATTCAAATTCCATTACTCTCGAAAATTAATACCCAGGTACCTGGAACATTTATTTAATAACTTTCTTATGGAATGATCTCGGTTTAAAGATCGGCATTGTTGAGATGTTTTGTCGGCAAATTATTGCTTTCGAAACATTTAGATTTTTGCCTGTCGCTGCAATATGATGATGATAAATGTAAAATTCTGCTATTTATCTTGCGATTATGGCTTACTAGCTTTCGCCCGCGGCTTCGCCCGCATGAAATTTTAATAAAGAGTAGCCTTTGTACTTCCCCAGGTATCAGACTATCCATATCAAATTTCATTACAAACGGATCTGCATATTAGCCGTGTAGCATACATATATTATAAACAGATAATAAGTACTTAAAATTACTTTTGTTTTTATAGTCATCAAACTTCAGGTAAAGATTAGTATGTAGTGTATATTATTAAAGTTATTGAAGAGCTTATATACCTACTGAATAGAATTGCAGCAATAATAAAAACTGAAAGCATTACCACAAAGTACAAAATCAGACCGCCCCTCCTCCCCACTGCGCTTCAGCGCGCCAACTCATACTCTCGCGCTTTTAATAACGCTGCGCTTAGGTCAATTATATCGTAAGCTCTATTCTGCCAATCAAGCCCTTTCATTCGATACCCATATTGAGTTATTTGTGGAAAATATGTAATCCGCTATTTTGCGGCGACAGCCATCTTGGATTTTTCATAGCGAGGTCTATTCTATGAATCAAGCCCTTTCATTTGATACCCAAATTGAGGTATTATTGGAAAATAAATAATCCGTTATTTTGTGGCAGCGGCCATCTTGGATTTTTCATAGTGAGCTCCATTCTACCTATCAAACCCTTTCATTCGATACCCATATTGAGTTATTTGTGGAAAAAATGTAATCCGCTATTTTGTGGCGACAGCCATCTTGGATTTTTCATAGCGAGGTCTATTCTACGAATCAAGCCCTTTCATTTGATACCCAAATTGAGGTATTATTGGAAAATAAATAATCCGCCATTTTGTGGCAGCGGCCATCTTGGATTTTCCATAGTGAGCTCCATTCTACCTATCAAACCCTTTCTTTCGATACCAATATTGAGTTATTTGTGGAAAAAATGTAATCCGCCATTTTGCGGCGACAGCCATCTTGGATTTATCATAGTGAGCTCTATTCTACGAATCAAGTTCTTTCATTTGATACCCATATTGAGTTATTTGTGGAAAATATGTAAACCGCTATTTTGCGGCGACAGCCATCTTGGATTTTTCATAGCGAGGTCTATTCTACGAATCAAGCCCTTTCCTTTGATACCCAAATTGAGGTATTATTGGAAAATAAATAATCCGCCATTTTGTGGCAGCGGCCATCTTGGATTTTTCATAGTGAGCTCCATTCTACCTATCAAACCCTTTCATTCGATACCCATATTGAGTTATTTGTGGAAAAAATGTAATCCGCCATTTTGCGGCGACAGCCATCTTGGATTTTTCATAGTGAGCTCTATTCTACGAATCAAGCCCTTTCATTTGATACCCATATCGAGGTATTTGTGGAAAATAAATAAGACGCCATTTTGTGGCAGCGGCCATCTTAGATTTTTCAAAGTGAGCTCCATTCTACCAAAATATTGAGGTTGTTGTGAAGTAATATGTGATTCGCCATTTTGTATTGGTGGCCATCTTGGATTTACAATCATTTAAATATTATCTTTTAATCTCGATGACAATATATACAAATATCAGATCAATCATCAGGAAGGGGGTAAAATTCCAATTACTAAATTTGACCCAAGCAAACATATAAAGATAATACAGGATTTTCGCCGACTTAGTTGATACTTTTCCTTATAGTATGGCAACATTATACATTTTTTTTATAAATTGTAGCCTATGTGTTATTCTGATGTATAATTATTTTACTGTAAAGTTTCATCCAAATCCGTTCAGTAGTTTTTGCGTGAAAGAGTAGCAAACATCCATCCATCCATCCATACATCTATCCATCTATACATACATCTTCACAAACTTTCACATTTATAATATTAGTAGGATTTTGGGTAAATTTGATTTTAGAAAAAGAGAGAATTTGGAGTTATGGAATACGTAAAGTTGACAGTGTTTGTGTAGTGGGGACTCACCATACAACTGTTTCAATAAATATAAGTTTGGGTTAAATGCAAATTATCTATCAGCCAATAAATGTCCATCATTTATTGTCTCGCAGATAATTTGTATTATACAAAAATTTAATCTAGTAAATACAAAATTTACTAAATTAACCTATATTTAAAGACGAATTATGCAAATCCTTAAAGGAGATCACCCTGCCTTCAAACAAATTTGGGCTATTTCTTAAAGTGCCGGCCAACTAAAATAAACTTAAAATTATTATAGAATAGTACAAAATAAACACTTTTTGTTACCACACTAAAGTTCTAAGTGTAGTCTGTGAGATTAAATTCGAGCTCAAAGAATTTGTTCGTTCGTTAAAGTTATGGTTAAAATCATACCTCCTCTAGTCGAGTAAATACGTTTCACTTGGCACTTAAGCCAATAAGCAATTAAATAAAGCTAAATATAGAACCGTGGGAGGCTTTATGTTAGAAGATACTTTACGCAAATAAAAAGGAATTAAATATACACCTACCTTACAAATACAATACAACACTTCTTTTTTGAAATTTCAATTAAAATTTACTCACAATTTATTTCAAAACACAACAACAACAAATTAATTCAAACAGATAAATAATACATCAAATGAAGTATGTAGCCTTATGATTCTACCAAAAATGTACATAAAGTCAGGCATTCACTTTCAAGACAAATTTAGCACGCATTGTGGACAATCTTGGCATATCTATGTAATGCTATAAATAAGGCTTAAGTGGCAATTAGTGGGTTTAAAGCGACAGAAATAGCCCTCTAATTGCTGTCTGCGTCTTAAATCAGCTAATAAAATTTAATCGTCCTCCCGAAGTTACATGCAGCTCCGTTCCGACAAGACGTATTACTGACAACTCGACACTCCAAGATTCGAAACCAATGAAGTTGAAGTCCAAGCTTTCAGTAAATTAATGGATACGATTGAGTAAGTTTGGTAACAAGTTGCCAGTCGACTAATGGGCATGTCAACACTAGGAGCGTCAATGAAGAGAGATAAAGATTTAGTTATCGCTGTATCGAGTTTGAGTTAGTCACGGCTCGAAGAGTATTTGGAAAGTTGGGTTGGGTTGTTGACATTTTCTGAGATTTTGAAAAATTGGTATTGAAATGAACAATTCCGTAGACAAAAAACATTCAGTAGCTTTTGGATTTATCGCATACATACAGACAGAAAGGACTGCTTTGGTACTTCATTATAATTATAATAATTATTTGTGTATAAATAGATTTTAAAGTTCTTTGAACTCATTATTAAATAAACGATATTTCATCATTATTGTCAAATAAAATTATACGAAGTAATTTAAATTGTAATTGGAATTATAACTGGAATGTTCAAATATGATTGTACCCGTAATGTAAAATTTTAAATTGCTCTACTATATGTATACTTCTGAATGTGTATTACCTGAAATAAACTCATTTATTTATAGAGTTGTTGATAATAGTACCATTAGGTATGGTATAAATAAGATAAAATTAATGCAATATAATGTCTGAAATCACAAAGATAATATACGCCTAACGTTTCAACCAAGTTGAAAACAATAGCTATGAATTCTAGGACCGTAGCACAACTAAATATTTGTTCAATAAATGCACAATCGCTTTCGCAAGTAAAACGGGAATACAAATATCAATGCTGTGTTCTCAATTTTCGACTGAAGCTTTACGACGTCGATAAGTTTTCTTCCTCAACCATTCCAATTATCCAACAGCGACCGTTTGTAGAAAACAAATATTATGGATTAGAAAACACAAAGTATTTGCATGGCTTGCAGTAAAAATCTTGTTAGCCTAATACACTTAAGAGATTCGTTTGTTGGTCCAAATCCTGCTTAGCCCACAAAGGGATGCAATACTCGGCTTGACCGCTTTGGCTTGTTTGGGCATCGCCTTTCAGAATAAATAATCGACTTACAACATATATGTGTGTGGATAATTATATAGTAGGTAATAATATGAACAGAATAGTTCGCTCTGCAATAGTATAGGGACAAAATGACTTATACAATGTGTATTTTAGGTATCTGCACGAAAAAACCAACAGAAGTCAAAATCAATAGTTCACAGCACTACAACGAGACAGTCGATGGGAAAGGTCAATGTTTTAATTATTACCTAAAAAATAGATTAACGTGACGTATAACACACGTCACGTTTTAGTGCTGTGAAATGTTGATTATCATGCCAAAATTGCTATGTTAGCTTTTATTTGTAAAATACATGCTATAATATGCTTTTGGGCATGGGCTGAGTGCATACTTTACGGGCAAACACTAACATATACAGTGTCTATACTAGGTATATTATAGAATATGCAATAATGTAATACTCATATTATGCTCATATTAAATTGTTGATTACCGCTGTAAGAATTCCCAATATGTTCTGGTAAGGTATATAAAATCGGCACGTGGCTTAAACCGTCTTGTAGTGAGAAAAGTGCACTATCCAGCAGAGGGCAGCTTATAACTCTACCCATACTATGTTAGGCTTATATTATTATTATAACTTTAAGATTATTTAAAGAAGAGCGCTCCTAGGTTAGTTTTCTGTGTTACACAGGAGGACTTATTAGACACTCAAATAACGGACATCACCCTGTCTCGAAACCACAAGTTATGGATTTCACAATGTCTTGTCCCGTGTGGGCGATGTGACCACTTAACAAACTTCAGCAGTCCAACAATGCATAAATTTTGATGCAGATTTGGTAATATACTCAGGTAAGAAAATATATTAGGTTATTAGTAGAATTTCCAACCATATGCCAATTTTCAATTCCAAATCTGAGTATGTAAAATTGGAGTTACTGACAGTCGCAGGAAGCTGAACTTTGATATGTATATTCCTTGGGGACCGTAGGAGTGCACTAAGAAGAGATTTCCGAAAATTCCCATGGGATTGGACAGAAAGAGGTAATTTAAATAAAGCTGTGGGAATCGTCTAGTTTTATTTATTAATTGCTTATGTTGGCAAACGAGACTGCAACTAGTTTAATAAAATCCTGATAAAAGCTAAGTAAAACGTTAGAGCACTCTTAAAGTAAAATGAATCCAGCGATAGACGCTTTATTTAAAAATGCATTGATAACATGTCGATATTAGCAAATTTCGCGAAATAAAAAAAAATCTGAGGCGTATAAACGGTTTTATTTCTTGAAGCTAGATACATAGACATTGCGGTGATATCTACAGGTATTTCCTGCCTCAAATATTTGCTCATTGCCACAATGAATTTGAAAGCTGTTAATGCATAGAGTACTTAGTAAGTAAATAAGCTACAAATGGCCGAACAACGGTGCGTTTCCATGCAGAATTGCGGACGCCTATAATTATTATTTATTATTATTTATTTCAATTAATAAACAAAGAATACAATCCCTATAACAGATCAAAGGTCCGCAAAACTGTGTTAAACATTTTGACTGTGGACTCAGTCGAGTCTCATTCTAGATTATGTAATAGAAAAATAGTACCTAATGGTTTTATGGCATTATTAATATGTATATGTGTATTATTGATTATATTTACGTTATATACTATCTAATAAGAATGTTTTTAACTTTCTTTTGAATTTGTTTTTATTTTGTTCTCTGCTGATGTCCACAGGCAAACTATTTAATACATAAGGTATAGGTTTTCTTAATGCCCTATCGCCGTAATAATTACTGACTTTAGGTACATCATATTTACAATTTGTAACAGATCTCGTAATATGAATGTGAGATGCATGTGATAGGTTATGCTCTTCATTGCCATGTTGATTAGTCAATAGTAGGTATTTGTGTTTTAGTTTTTTGTAGTTATCTTTACAACTCATTTTAGTTTTATTATTTACTAATAATTTTTAAAATCTTAATTGAAGTGTTTCTATCTTTTCTATATAGGTTTTAAAAGTCAAGCCATAGCAATCAAGAGCATATGCTATTATGGATTCCACCAACGCATTATATAAACATTTTAATGTATTCCTTGGAACTTTGAAACTGAGGTGATAGAACCTACCTAATAATGTTCTTAGTTTATCACAAATTTAATCTATATGAGATGCCGAGGAAAAATGTTCATCTATTTTCATTCCTAGATAATTAACACAGTTTACTTTTTCTATGAATTTACAGTTGCAATTAATGAAATTATGGTGAAAACATGAAAAACTATGAGTAATAATTGGTGTTGTTATATCTGAAGTGTGAGTGTTAGGTGATTTCATAAGAATAAATTTAGTTTTATCCGAATTTAATACAATTCCATTGTCATGCGACCATTTTACTACTGCATCTACGTCTTGCTGTACCAAGCGACAGGTCTCTGCTAGGTCGGTGCCAGCGCACAGTGTGCACAAGTCGTCTGCGAACATATTATGCGCAGAGCTGTGTTTTGTGTGACAATTATTAATTATTTAATTTTTTTGAAGATATGAGCCAAGTTGGTTTACTATACATTTTTCCATAATTTTGTCTACGCTCAATAGAATAACAATGGGTCTGTAGTTTGAAAATAACTTACAATCACCTTTTTTGTGAATAGGTCGAACTATAGCTTTTTAAGGGGACTAGGAAATTTGTGCTCACTTACAGATAAATTTACTAGCTTAGCAATAACAGGACATATTTTGCCGGCTATTTGTTTCAGATCAGACATACGTATGCGATCGGCACCCGGTGATTTCTTGTGACTAATATTTTTAATTATTTTCATTACCGTTTGACTATTTACCGGTTGCCATCGCATACATACATCCGATTCTTGTTCATAGTGCTTTCTATATAACCATTTTTCATGACACATATGTTTAATGAGATCAATATCATCAGAAAAAGTTGACGCAAATTTATTACATATATCCTTTGTATTGCCTTCGTTCACAATATTATTAATTATTAAATTATCTAATGACTTATTTTGTTTGCCTAGTAATATGTTAATTTTTTGCCATATTTTACGTATATTACCATTACAATACTACGTATATTACTTTGCTTATCGTATTTGGTTTTACACTTAGGTATAGCTTTTGTACATTTATTTCTGTATCTCGTATAATTTAGTCGCTTCACCATATTTTTATGGTCATCGCTCCATATATTAAATAAACTATCACGTTTTAGTATCATCGATTTAAGGTTATTATTAATCCAGCTATTTTTATTACGATTACTCACTCGTATGCATATGTGTTTATTACTACTTTCATAAATATTTGTGAATATTAAACAAAATTCCGAATATAATTCTGTCTAGAATTACCGTAGGCATACTGGGAATTGGTTGTAGGCACAGTGGAATCTAATTTATATTCATCCAGTTGTCCTAAAGCAATCAAATGTCTGACATATATTGCTGAGATTCTCAGCGATGACAAATTATAATGTAGTTACATGAAAATTTTACCTTATATCTCCTGGTGATGTTCTTGAATGGACCTATAAGATTAACTCATAATTTTGGCCAAAATAACAAGAGAATCGAATAGATACTAGTCTCCAGTTCAGAGTAGTCCTTCTCCTCGGGCACCAATCAGTAATTCACACACGTGTTTTACAAAGTTCAATGTTCAATATATCACCAATTTTCCATAAACTTTGCCGGAAGTCAAAAGCGGCAATTGTTAGTAATTACAAGTTAATTCAATTGGCGTTAATTCAAAAGGCGATCAATTTATATCAATTTATCTCGCGAGAGGGCAAAAAGGCGTCTTAATTTTTCAAGGCGGGAACGGAAGTGACAGTTCAGTGTGACCATTGTCAGAAATTTTCAATAGACTAAACAAAATGTTACTCAATCGATCTAATCGATTTGACTTATAATAAAAACTAATTCTATTTCAAACATCCACCCGCCCCGGACCGGGCTACCGGTCCGCTAATCGGTTGGTAGACGTGACAATGTTGCAACCGCTCTCCTCAGACTCGAACCGTCCACCAAGACCTCAGCAAATCGGGAAACTCCATCAGCCCCAGTTACCAAACGAAGGATGCGCCCCTTGCGCCATCTGAGTGGCGGAAGGTTAGCCTCCTTGATCAAAACGAGGTCACCAATTTTGGGTGGATCGGTCTTGTCGGTCCACTTAACGCGTTGCTGGAGTATGTGCAAATATTCCAAATTCCAGCATTTCCAAAAGCTCTGAGTAATCTGGCGTACCAATTCAAAACGCGAGAGACGACCAGGTCTCGTATCAATATAGGGGTACTCAGGCAAGGCGACAAGTGGGAGACCAATCAAAAAATGGCCCGGCGTAAGGGCCTCCAAATCATTCGGATCTGAGGAGATTGGGCACAATGACCTAGAGTTCAAAACGGCCTCAATCTTACAAAACACAGTTGCGAGCTCCTCAAATGTAAGGACAGATTCACCGATTGTCCTGCACAAGTGTGTTTTGGCCGATTTTACAGCGGCCTCAAAAATACCACCCCAGTGTGGACAATTTGGTGGGGAAAACAACCAATTTATCCCACGTCGGGCAAGCCTATCACCTATATCAGCCTTGTTGGTTTCAAGGAAATTAATAACATCATTCAAATAATTATAGGTGCCCTTGAAGTTAGTGCCGCAGTCAGAGCGGATCAAGGAAGGCAGCCCTCTGCGGGATACAAATCTGTCAAATGTGGCTACAAACGCCTCGGTCGTAAGCGAGGAGACCAGTTCTAAACGTACGGCCTTTGTGGAAAGACAAACATAAACACACAAGTAGGCCTTAACAGTCTTGCTGTTTCGAAGTGTCGACGTTTTCACCAAGAAGGGACCAGCGAAGTCCGTGCCACGTGCCACCGTCAAATGTCCTGCTCTCAGTTACGCGATCTGCCGGTAAGTCTCCCATCAAGGGCTGCATGGTAGAAGCCTTGGGCTTATAGCAAGGGATGCAGCGAAAGACTACACTCCGAATAATTCTTCGGGCAGACAAGATCCAAAATTCGCGTTGCAAAATGGCCAAGAGCGCATTACAACCAGCATGCGAATTTTTAAGGTGACGGTCAGTTACCATCAAGCGTACCAAATGACCGTCCTTAGGTAACAAAAGGGGGTGACGTGCTCCGAAAGGGAGGTTGGCGTTCTTGAGACGCCCTCCAATGCGCAAGAGACCCGTATCGTCCAAAAAGGGGTTCAATTTAGATACAGCTCCCGATAATTTCGATCTCCCTGATTTAAGGATAGCAATCTCCTTCTCAAAATGCGCCAATTGCACAGAACGAACCCAAAAGGTGAGAGACTCCTGTCGTTCCTGTGGTGAGAGAAACGGTGTCAGTCGTTTCTGTTGTGGGTGCCTAAAATTAAAAACAAAACGCTTTATCCAAGCAGTGACACCTAACAACTTGTCGAGGGAGCTGTAACGATTCAACAAAAAATCGGGGTCGAAGGCGCATTCCACCTTTTCAAGAGCGAGTGTTCGTAGACCCGGCAAATTAGAAGTATTCAAAACTGGCGTTCGAAGCCAATCAGTTTCTGGTCGACTCAACCATTCCGGACCCCACCACAGCGAATGACCTATCAAACTAGGCGTCAAGCATCCGCGCGAGGCACAATCAGCGGGGTTGAGCTCACCTGGCACGTGTCTCCAAACAAGTTTGACTTCGGATTTCTGGATTTGGGAAACGCGATTAGCGACAAATACCTCCAAGGTGTGGACAGAAGCCTTCAACCAACAAAGAACAATTTGGCTGTCTGCCCAGGCGTGAGTCCCATTAATACAAATGCTTTTACCCAAAGTGTTAGACACGTGGTTCAATAAGCGTACGAGTAGTGCTGCTCCCGAGAGCTCCAATTTCGGAATGGTCAAAGATGTCCGAAGGGGTGCTACCTTGCTCTTCGCCATGATCAGGGAAACTCTCACCTGACCTGAGGCACTGACTGTGTGCAAGTACACCACGGCCGTGTGACCACGTTCCGAGGCATCACAAAACCCGTGAAGGGTGGCCTTGTACTTCCCGGGAGGAAGGATGGGACGAGGCAAGGTGATCTCGTTGACGGCAGGAAGCGAGGATACAAAAGAGGTCCATTCCTCAACAAGAGTGCCGTGTAGAGGTTCGTCCCAGGTCAATCCTGCTGTCCAAAGCTTCTGCAAGAAGCATTTTGCCCAAAATATGATAGGACAAATCCAACCGTTCGGATCAAAGGTTCTGGCGACAGTAGACAACACGAGGCGTTTAGTACAAGAACAAGGCAATTTCAAGTCTACGTTATACGTAAAGATGTCTTGGACTGGTCTGTACTGAACGGCCTGACTGTAAGAACAGCCATCATGGCGGGGTTGTCAACAATCTCAAATAGATGTGGATCTTGCTGATGATCCTCTGGCAAGCCTTCCAAAAGCGCTGGTGAGTTGGAAATCCATTTGCGCAACTCATAACCAGCGGAGGCCAAAATACCTATCAATTCGTCCCGCAAGAGGATCGCCTCGTCCGCTGTGGAGGCGCCCGAGCAAATGTCATCGACGTAAATATCGTCCTTCAAGATGGCGGAGGCTCGTGGGAAACGTAAGCCTTCTCGGTCTGCGAGCTCCCAAAGAGAACGTATTGCCAAGTAGGGGCTTGACCTTAACCCGTACTTATTAGTATTGAGCTCGTAAACGACCATGGGATCGCGAGGATTCTCTCTCCAAAGGACCAGCTGGAAGCGACGGTCGTCAGGGTGGTAATTGTCTGCCTGAACATCATTTTTATGTCGGCCACTAAGACAACCTGATGTCATCGGAAGCTGGTGATGACGTCACAAAGGTCCTTGACCAACTTGGAACCAGAATGCAAGCACTGGTTCAAGGATACGCCTGTTGAAGTCTGCGCAGAACCATCAAATACTGTGCGCAGCTTACCTGTCGATGGCTTCAATACCGCATGATGCGGGAAAAAGTAGTGCTCCACCGAACGTCAATCCAAATTTGACACAGACATGTGTCCCAACTGTTCATATTCTCTCATGAACTCAATGTACTTCTGTCTGAGCTCCGGATCACGACCCATGCGGCGCTCCATAGCCAACAATCTCTTTTCGGCTAAAGTTCGTGACTCACCAAGCGGAGGCCGAACAGATAGGAAGGGTAGCCTCGTAATAATCTGACCAGAACGGAGTCGACCAGTGTTGTTCTGGAAGAACAGCTCGCACTCCTCATGTTCTGGATTCAAACGGGCAACTTGAGGGGGCTCCTCTACTTCCCAAAACCTCTGAACCGCATCAGAGAGAGCAGAGCCTACAGCCAACAAATTATCAAGCTCAGGTGGAGGGGGGTCCCTAGGTACAGGTCCCATCAACGCAAATCCAAATATGGTCGGGATGGCAGTCAAACCATTTGGCACCAAGACCAGTTTCCCATCAATCAAAATTCCACCGAGGACATCAGAACCAATCAACAAATCGATTTGTCCCGGTGTGTCAAATTTGGGATCCGCCAGTTCCAATCCCGATGTCAAATTCACCACAGCAGCAGGTAGCTGTTTCTGTGGATGCATGCCTAAAATATTCTTCAACACAATAGCCGAGGTTTTAATCCTCGGGTGTGAAGATTCAACAGGGCCAAACAAAACCTTAACTTGCCCTTCAACATTAGAGGCTACGTCACCTATTCCCCGTATACGATTCGGAAAAGAACCCATATTTAATTTAACCTGCCCTACCAAATAAGTGGAAACAATGCAACCTTGTGAACCTGTGTCCAATATAGCACGGACAACAACAGAGGTCCCCGTGGGTTCCCAGACCCTAACAGCAACCGTTGGTAGGATAACGGTCTCAATGGGGGAGGTTGGCGTTATAGGGCAGGAGTCAATGACCTATTGTTGCTTGGGCGGCGACCGTTGGCCAGGACCAGGCGAGTCAAAATGAGGGTGCGGCTTGAAGTCCTCAAAGGCGCGATGACTTGATCCGCGCGCCATCTGTGGGGGGTCATAATGACGCACCCGCCCAAAACGAGGTGGGCGCGAGTCAAGGCGGGGACGCTCCGCCAAAGGAGGGGAATACCTGGGGCAGCAGTCATAGTGCTGGTGACGCTGAACAGCACATTCAGGTGCGCGAGAGAGATGAGGCGTGCGCACGCTACGGTTCTCCAAGCGGGGCGAGTGGCGATCAATTGAGCGAGGCGACTCTCGGCTACGCGCCGGTGAGCCTCGGCTGCCACCTTCAAAACACCCGCCCGTGCGCGGCGTCGGCTGGTTGGACAAGCGGCCAACCTCTCTGGCATTCATACAGAGAATGTCCAAATGCTGTCCTCCACAGTGAGGACAGGGGCGAGAATTTGGGCAGTCTCGCTGGTAGTGGGACCCCAAACAAGAGAAGCAAAGGCGGCGGGCATTCGCGATGCGCCTACGAGAGGCGACATGCAGGTCCAAGAATGCCCTACAACTGGCCGTTCTGTGCCCCGTGACCTTGCAGTAGGAGCACTCCGCTGGGCTCTGCGTGACCGCAAAGCGAGGAGGGCGCTGGTCAACATTGGCTCGGGTGTGAACGCGAGCCTGCTCCTTGACCTTGGGCGGCTGCGTCTTAGCCGGCGTGTCACCACCGGAGTTGTCCAAGACCCGGCACTCATCCTCCAGGAACCTCTCCAGGTCAGCAAAGGGGGGCAGATGGGTCGCGCTATCCCCACCAAAGCGCTGTTCAAAACGCAACCTCAGGTCGGCAGGCAGCTTTTTCAGCACAATGTGCACCAATAGATAGGACCATTGGTCCACGGGCAGGTCAAGGCACTTAAGTGCGTTGATGGCCACCAAGAGCGGGTTCAAAAGTTGGGTGCGCAACCCAGAGACCCGGGTGAGCGTCGGCAAACCCAAAATCTGCTCAATATGCGTGTCGGCGAGGCCACGCTTATTATGGTACCTACGGGTAATTAAGTCCCGAGCCGTCTGGTACGCCTCGTCAGACACGGGCAGATGCTGGATGAGGCCCTTGGCCTCCCCATCCAGAACCGACATCAGTTAGGCCAACTTTTGTGCCGGCCGAAGGTCAGCCCTATCATTGACCAGGCTCTCAAACAAATTAACGAAGCCCAGGTAGCTTCCTAGGCAGCCATCAAAATGGGGGAGGTCCAAAGTAGGGAGCCTACTCACCAGCCCCGGTGCTGACCTAGGAAGCTCCTGCTTCAGGCCGGGTTGCCCTTCCCTATCGGCAACTAGTTGTCTCGCACTATTGGAGACAGCATCAATCAGGTCTAAGACCTGGGCATAGTCTTCACTGACCTTATTTCGCTGGTCAGCGGTGAAATCAATGACTGACACTTCGAGACAGCAAGTGCTGAAAGTGCGGAATTGCGGTTCCACACTTGCCAGGCGATCATCGATCCGCTCGTGCCTTTGTAGTAAGGCCTGCTGGCGATCAGGCCGGTTCACTAAGGCACTGGCCGAGGCAAACCAGCGCAAATCTGATGCAATAGCACCAGCAGCCGCACGCAAGTCCTTGATAGCTGACATAATCAAAATTTCAAAAGAGCCTGGACAAGCGTTAAATAATATTAACAATCAAAACTTAATTTTTCTTAATTATTTGAAACCAACAAAGTATTAGCCTGTTTACTGCTGGTACAAGCAAGTGACAGGTATTTACTGCCCAACAAAATTAATAGTTTCAATATATTGAAACAAACACAAAAATTATCAAAGTTGTAACTTATAACAAATTAAAAGTTAAAACTTCAAATTAATTGATGAATTATTTGCAACAGACAGACTGGCTGTGTTATTTGAGATATACAATAGTAAGTAAGCACAGAATATGTGTTACCTAGCAATATTATCTATATATTATAACAAACAAAGGTTTATCAAAAGTTTGGTTGTTATAAGTAATGATTCAAACTTAATATAATTATGAGATAAACTAAATTTACTAAATTTATTGATACATACAGCTGTTATGTATCCAAACAAACTGACTTATTAATGCAACAACAAATTTAAGTTAGATTTCAACAATACAAATCAAACAATTACTGATTGAGGTTATGTGTGACAATGTGTTTCAAATTATCTAGGTCAACTTATACAATTAAATATTATGTATTTTAGACAATAACTGACCTGACAAAGACTACAATACTGTCTACAAGGTGATAACTTGATAAGATACAAGCTTATACCAATCTGAGGTTTGTACTCAGCAATACAACAGCGGCTAGATTTCAACCACGCTCTGCTACCAAAAATTATGTCTAGAATTACCGTAGGCATACTGGGAATTGGTTGTAGGCACAGTGGAAGCTAATTTATATTCATCCAGTTGTCCTAAAGCAATCAAATGTCTGACATATATTGCTGAGATTCTCAGCGATGACAAATTATAATGTAGTTATATGAAAATTTTACCTTATATCTCCTGGTGATGTTCTTGAATGGACCTATAAGATTAACTCATAATTTTGGCCAAAATAACAAGAGAATCGAATAGATACCAGTCTCCTGTTTAGCGTAGTCCTTCTCCTCGGGCACCAATCAGGAATTTACACACGTGTTTTACAAAGTTCAATGTTCAATATATCACCAATTTACCACAAACTTTGCCGGAAGTCAAAAGCGGCAATTGTTAGTAATTACAAGTTAATTCAATTGGCGTTAATTCAAAAGGCGATCAATTTATATCAATTTATCTCGCGAGAGGGCAAAAAGGCGTCTTAATTTTTCAAGGCGGGAACGGAAGTGACAGTTCAGTGTGACCATTGTCAGAAATTTTCAATAGACTAAACAAAATGTTACTCAATCGATCTAATCGATTTGACTTATAATAAAAACTAATTCTATTTCAAACAAATTCTAAAGGACATTCAATTGACATTAATCGATCAAAGTTGGTGTTGAGCAGATTTTCTCTTACAATACGATTATCTAATACACGTCGGTGTCGAGCCGATTTGTGTGAGTCACCTTCCGCAGACTGTTGCCACGAGCCTCCGACAGACAGCAATGCGTTTGAACGGTCGCGACGATATGTGTGTTTCCATTCTACCGCGGCTGATGTGAAATAGTGATCCAATATTTTTTGTTATCGATGAATATATTGTAGGTGTATTATCCCTAATAAAAATGTGATCTAGGCAAGATTCTACTATTTTTCCATTGACTATTTCTTTACGAGTTATATCATTTATACACTTTATAAAACCATATGCTGACAATAAGTTCTCATATGCTATTACATTATTGTCCTGTTTATTTAACAAATTTATGTTCATGTCCCACATATTATTACCTTTTTATCCAAAGCAAGACTATCTAAAAGAGCTTGGAATTCTTTTAGGGACTGTAGAGTTTTATCTGCTTTATTAATTCTAGGCGGCCTATAAATTGACAATAAATTTATTTGTTCGTTATAATGAGTCAGTGTAATGAAAACACACTCAGCATTATGCATCTTCGACGCGGGCTCGCTGCCGGTGGCTCGCGCCAACAGCTCGCCGCTCGTGTACACTATGACCCCGCCCCCGCTACGACCCGATCGTGTTTAATAGTTAATATTGAATCCATCTAATCTATAAAATGACAATGACGAGTAGTTAATGTTTGCTTCTGTAAATACCAATACATCTAATTCGTTCAAATATGAATTTAAAGTTGCGAGTAATTCGTCAAAATTCTTTTGTATCGAACGTATATTAATATGAACTATATGAAATAAATATTAATGACTATAGGACGCCAGCAGCCACGCCTGCATTTTTTTTTTAATTAACCCGTTTTGGCCGATCCCGTGGGAATTTCGGAAAATCCCATTCTTAGTGCACCCCTACGGTCCCCAAAGAACATACATGCCAAATTTCAGCGTCCTGCGCCCAATAGTTTCGGCTGTAGCGTGTCTGTCAGTCAGTCAGTAACGCAAGGATTTTATATATTAAGATTACTTAAACTCAAACTCAAACTCAAATATGTTTATTTCCATAAAAATGTTTAAATTTTTTGGACACGTCAGAAAGTCATACAAATAAAAAATAATAAAAAAGTAACTTTAAATGCATATTAACATAGTTGAGCATTGAAAAAAATGCCTGTTCAGAAAGTAGAGTCTCGTGAGAAGAATCAGGCAAGAAACTCCGGGCCACGTCTTGATTCTATACAATTTAAAAGCTTAGTAACTACATTGAATTTTTCATAGGTATATGAGCTGGTGTGTCTATAATGTTGTTGTCAATTAATAAGGCTTTTTTAATAATAATATAAAAGTACTAACTAGCATAATATAGACACAATAACTCACACTCACATGAAACTTAACACTAATCAAACATAAGTAGCCTGTGGGACCGAGCAAATTAATCCCAAGCATTTTTATCTTCAATATAATCTAGCACTGAATAGTACCCTTTTTGGCAAAGTTTACGTTTTATTCAGCCGGTTGCAAAAAGCTTCAAATTAATTCTTTATTACTTAAAAGGAGATTATCGCTAATGTGTGTCATAATTTAATGGCGTTGCACAAACACATTTTACGCTTGATTAAACATCATTTAACTAATGGAGAACTAATGCCTACAAGTGAACGAAAAGAGTGAACATTTCCCTTTAGTTATATGCACAATAATCTATGAAATGTACTATGAGTAAAAATTTCATTAAACAAAACGTGATGGTCATATATATCAAAGAGGTGTAATTCTAAATATACATATTTAGTAAATCTGTGGTCAAGACTATCAAAACTTTTGTCAAAAATTGACATGTTTATGTTATTGTTGTATTGAATCATTTTTACGATTTTTATTAAAATTGTTACGTTTTGAGCTGAATAGCCGAGAAAATTCATACAAAGAGGGAGCCTGGCGCTTATTATAATGATTGACCATATAATGCAGTTAATACCATTCATGAATGATGATTTTCTATAACCTGAATACATACGATACTATTGTATTTTGTATTAACATAAAATCAAATATGAAAATGCCCAGTTATTTCATTTATGTGGAAGTCACAAAATGAGAGAAGAGATAAGGAAATAAGCTGTTATACTATTCAAGACATATTGGTTAAATTGCATACGATAAAGAAATATTTTTATATATTTTGTTTTATAATGTGTTTTGTTGTGATAATTCAATTAGATTGAATAAAGACAATTATTTTTACACTTATGGAGAAGTATCTCTTCTTGCACTGGTATCTATAGCTTGGATGATGACCTCCTCTGCTAATAGGTAATAATGTTAACATGAGTACAATCTAAAGCGCCTACGACACATGGAAATCCATCAATTTCTAGCTGCAACTCGCCGTAGGTAGAACTTTCCTGTTTGGCAATTTAATACATTTTGAGCTTAATTTTGCTAGGGCTTGAGAACTCTTTGCACTAATCTACACACTGGATTTGTGTTTATTTGATAATCACCCAAGACCTGTTCAGTTGATAAGCTCCTGTGGCAAAACCCTCAAACAAATTAAAAACTGTGTCTGACCATCAACATAATTATTTATTTCTTTGAGACATGGGTTTCTTTTTTTTATAGTAATAGGCGGCAAACGAGCAGACGGATTACCTGATGGTAAGCAATTACCACCACCCATGGACACAACCAACACCACAGGAGTCACAAGTCCGTTGCCACCCCTTAGGGTTGGGAAAAGGTATAGGATAAGGAGTGGGATAGTGGAGAAGGAATAGGGGCTACGGCCTCCGGCACTCTCACTCACTGAACGAAACGCAACAGTTTAGGTACTGTTACTTTACGTCCATTTTCTGTGAGAGGGTAGTACTTCCCCGGTCGAGCCGGCCTATTCATGCTGAAATCAGCAAAGCTCTACCACCTAAAGCCTTCTAAAACCACCTAAAACCTCCTTATCTACAATGTTTCGTATTTGGTCATCTGCTTCTATGGGTACCCTGTATGTAATACGTAATTCTCCGCCGTCATGCCTTGAAAATATATTCGCCTTGCCGGAATTTGACCGCGAGGAAAACTTCTTCGGGATCAGACAAAGATGAAAGACTAGTTAAGACATAACTTAGGTATTCATTGTAAACCACTTCAATACCGTAAAACACTACAATGCATTGAAATATATTATTTAATAGAGCTATATTTGGCAACAAACACTTCAATGTACAATAAGATATTATGGAACAGAGATAAATTCAACAACAATAGAGCTTTAATACCTCACTGAGCTCACATTAGATTTTAAAATTCACATCTGTCATATTTAAAATTCTCACGTGTCAATTCACGCTAATGGCTGTTTGTGCAACGTAAAACGCGCTTTAATGTAGGCTTTGACTCTTCTTAAATTAAATTTAATAAAGGATTAAATTTTACAAGAATTTGGCTTTGTGCAACGACTTAATAATAGATTAGGGTTTAATCTCGTTTTAAACTTTAAATATCGTTTCTGCAACCGGCTGCTAATCTTTTTGAATTTATTATAACTTAAATTTTGAATATTGCTTGGCACTTTATTTTAAAAGCGCACACATTGGCCTTGAAAAGATTTCTTTATTTTCTCTAGCCGGGTAGCCGGCACTACTAGCTTACTCTTATTTCTAGTATTCAAATTGTGGATATCACTTTTCTTTGAGTATGAGGCCTTGTTTTGGAATAAATATATTAGGTTGGAATAAATGTACTGGCTTGCAACTGTTAAAATGTTTATTTCCTTGAATTTATTCCTTAACGAAGCCCCATAATCCAAATTATAAATTGCCCGAATAGCTCTTTTCTGCAGAACAAAGATGGTCTGAATGTCGGCAGCATTTCCCCACAGGAGAATACCGTATGACATTATACTATGAAAATAGCTATGATATACAAGCCTGGCAGTGTCAATGTCAGTTAACTGGCGAATTTTCCTGACTGCGTATGCTGCAGAGCTGAGTCTATTCGACAATTTACTAATATGTGGTCCCCATTGCAGCTTAGAATCTAGTGTAATGCCTAAAAATTTGGTGTTATCCACAAGATCCAACACATCATCCATAACCTTTACTGAGGTGTTCACTTGTTTGACGTTAGGCATCAGAAATCGAATACATTTAGTTTTAAGTCTATTTAAAAGCAGGTTGTTAACCTCAAACCAGCGAACCACCTTTGAGATAGCAATGTTTACATCGTCCATATCAATTTGCTGTCGTTTTAATTTAAATAAAAGTGAGGTATCATCAGCAAACAGTACTATCCCGTGCTTGTCATTGACGAGGTGTGGTAAGTCATTAATATAAACTAAAAATAAAAAAGGACCGAGGATTAAACCCTGTGGGACGCCCATTTTGACTACAGACCCATGCGAACGCGTCCCGTTGACATCAACTCTCTGAATCCTATCACTCAAATATGAAGTAAGAAGATGCAGAGCAGAACTACTTAAACCATAGTGATGTAATTTCCTGATCAATGTATCATGTTCTACACAATCAAAGGCCTTGGACAAATCACAGAAGACACCTAAAGCATCATGTGAATCCTCCCAGGCATCAAAGATATGTTTTACAAGCTCAACACCGGCATCGGTCGTGGAGCGCCCCTTTGTAAAACCAAATTGTTTAGAGTGTAGAAGCTCGTTGTTATTAAAATAACTTTGCAGTTGGTCTAGTATCAATTTCTCGAAAATTTTGCTAAATGTGGGCAGCACAGAAATTGGCCTATAGTTGGTGGGGTCTGATGTGCTACCTGCTTTGTACAAAGGTATTACCTTGCTATCTTTCATAAGATCAGGAAATACACCACAGTCAATACACTTATTAAATATTAAAGCTAATCTGTTAGCAGCTAAAGCAATAATGGACTTGGTAATAGTAACGGAATTTCCCCACAAGTCTGCAGTCTTCTTTAAATTTATATTATTAAAAGCTTTTATAACATCATTTGAATTTATATACTGAAATGAGAAATTACTATAGGTTGTACTCATGTTTTCTTTTAAAAGAGATTCCGCTGCATTGGTTGATGAGTCCAAAGATCTAGTAGTAATAACGGGGATATCAGTAAAAAAACTTTCAAACGCCGATGCAACTTTTGAGTCAGATGTGATAGTGTCATTATCAATGTTCAAACTAAATTTTGAACTTTTACTTTTAACTTTCCCAGTCTCGCTGTTTATTATATTCCAAGTCATTTTCATTTTATCGTCACTACTCCTAATCCTTGAACTCAGGTAAAGAAACTTAGCTTTCTTGCAAAGTTTCCGAAATATCCTAGCATAGTTTCTAACATAATCCTGAAATTGTTCACTTAAATTAAAGTTTCTCTCGTCATATAGCTCATACAATCTCTTTCTACTTTTGTGAAGCCCAGTTGTTGCCCATTCACAGAAGGTTGCATTACCTCCAACTGTAATCGTTCTAGGTGTGAAAACTGAATTAAAGTCTGTACAAAACGCTTTGAAAAAGCTATTATATAACAAATTAGGGTCACCTTCATCATCTAACCGTGACCAGCTAGTCATTAGTTTACTTTGAAACCTAGCAAAACGAGTTGCAGTTTTAGGTATTACAACTATATTTTGCCTAGAAACATTCTTACTGTTATCATTAAAGGAGATCTGCTGTCCACAATGGTCTGAGTCTAACTGTCTAATAATTTGCTTGTCTCTTACTATGATATCTGTAAATATACTATCTAGGCAAGTAGATGTAGAGGAAGTAACTCTTGTGGGCTCTAAGAATAAGTTCTTCAGATTATATGATAGAAACAGCGCTTTCAATTTTGTACTAAGACTACTATCCTCCAATAAATTTACATTAAAGTCACCACACACAACAACATTTTTATTTATTTTTGCAACTTTGTTTAATATCTCATCCATAATACGCTCGAAGCTATCATACAATGCTGAAGGAGGCCTGTATACACTTATTACAATAAATCTCCTCAGTTCCACACAGGCTACCTCAATAGTTCGCTCAACAGACAGACTTACAATATCATGACGCTCCTTAAATTTAAGTTGCTTATTAAGTAAAATCATCGAGCCACCATGTACTGCTTGCTGCCGGCTAAACGAGCTTCCTACTATATGATTACTGAAATTGAACATGAACTGGTTGCTTTTTAGCCAATGTTCAGTGATGCAAAATATATCAACAGCATTACAGTTCATAAACAATTCCATTTCTAAATCTTTATTAATCATACTTCTAATATTCTGATGTACTAATTTAATCAAATTTTTGTTATTATTATGTTTAAGTGTATTAATCAATGAGTTACGAGTAATCTTATTATAGCTAGAGGTGTTCTCTATTGTCTCAGAATTTAATTTAAATTATTATTATTATGAATGTCAATAATAGAATTGTCATGTACTCTAACAGTACTTGGGTCACTGTATAAATTAAATGCTAATAATTTAGCAAGTTGTCGTTTAAAAGAGTGAGAAAGATACATAGTATCTTTTGTTAAAATAAAATTACTTTTAATAAAAGTATTAGTGTCAAAGAATAAAATTTTGTCATTATGACGATATGTACTATTATATAATAATAGATTTAATTTACTTATCTGGTTGTTTTCTTTATCAGATAAGGTCTTTGAATAAGGAAATGCACAGACTATAAAATTGCACCCCACTTTAGAACTTCTATCAGTCATTATATCCGATAAAGCTAGTATATCTTTCCTAGTAACTAGTAAGCTATCACCATACATAATAATAACTGTAGAATGTTTATTTAATTCTGCATGTTTTAACTTATTAACTTATGAAGACATTCTTTCTCCTGGATAACAAAAGTTTTGTAATGGACGGTTAGTGTAACTATCTATTAAGCTACCCAAACCCACTCCCAATTGGTCAGAAAACATCAATACAGTGTTATTACTATGAGTGTCAAGTGAACATATATGATTTGTTTGTAACAAGGCATCAGAACCGGAGTCATTGTATATTTTGTGAGGTGGTTCTAGTACTAGACTACTTTCTAAATCATTATTTAATTTTGAACAATTTAAGCAACATTTTTTGTTGGCTATAGAGAGTAGTTGTTCTAGATTCTCTCTACCAACTCTAGAAATCTCATCATATTTTAGTATGTATTCTTGAGTTTCTTTCTGGTGTGTTATTGCCATTTTGTCGAGCTGTGCAGTCAGTTTTGATATGTGTGTTTGTAGCTCCTGAGTGTGCTGATCATATAATAATCTACTACTGAGTAATTGTTCATTGCTAGCCTCAAGCTTCAACATCAATGACTCCTGTTCCTTAACCAAGTCATGGTTAATTTGTGATAATTTATTTACTTTATTTGACCCCTTGTGACTGGATTCAAGTCGCTTTATCAATTTATTTAATTTTGATAATTGCCTAAATTTCCTTTTGGTTATCAATTTAGATTTACAGTTGCACTTACATTTTACAGTCTTAATAACACTAGCATTACCGCTGATCACCTCTGAAAACAGGTTCTTGTTTGCTGTGGTGTTGAGCGTCTGGATTGATTCCTCTAGTGATAAAATTGTTGTTTGGGCTTCATTCAGACTCGCCTCCAATTCCATAATTCGACTGAGTTGTCTAAGGTAGGTTTCATCACAGCTACTGTAGGACCTAACTTCCTCCTGTAGTCTGTCTTGTTGGTCCAAGATGTCCATGTGTTCAATGTGGAGTTCCGTCAATTGCGCCTTCAGCTGGGATACTTTATCATTGACATATTTAATTTCTTCTTCGCTATCAACACGTTCCTTCAATAGTTGACTGTTATCTTCTTTACTTAAAGTGTCAACCCATTCTCCAAAGTTGTTTACACGTACATAGTTAAATTTAGTTAGCCTAATTCCAGCGGATTATAGAAAATTGCTTCATTGCTGCAATTGCGCTACTAAAGCGCTATAAATGAGTTTTTATGACGAGTGGTGCACTAATTAGGCATAAGATATGCTTAACATTTTGTACTAGAATGATTTGTTTTTTAAGGTTTTCTGCCTCAAGACACAAAACTGTATTGTGTTGGTCAAATGAAACGTAATCGAATATGAGACTTGGTTAACATTATTTACGAGACTATCAATATAGTTCACTAATAATTCTGCCTATTTTGGACATGGAAGGTGTAGAGAAATTATTAGTGTTGCAAAACTAATCACAAAAAAAGTTGAACCAAATCAGACGTCTTACGAGACTTTATTAACGGCATGCAGAGGCAAGCTTATAAAAGGAACACGTAGATGACTATACTTAAAATTTAGAGAAAATACTCTTTGTAAACACGACATAAGTTAACCCAACTGAAAACTCGAAAAAATACAAGGAAGAAATTACTACATGTAATACGTCGTCGTGCATTAACAAAACTATTGTTAAAATATTACAAAAAACATGCATAAAGGGAAATTCCACTTTCTCTTCGTACAGAAAAAATGAAAGCGAATATATAAATAGCTTAACACCCCAGGTGTTGCAAGGCCACGGTGCGGTTACCCAGCTCCGACTCAGTATATTAATAATTTCATGAAATATGTTGGCAATACTGTCGCAAGATACCGCTACACAAATTTGAATATCCTATCTCATAGAGGGAATATTTATATTATTAGATTATAAAGGTTTTTAATATTCATTCTTGTGGTCTCTCTATACTTATGAAGTTACTTTTATATTGCTAGTGATTCTGCTGTGCACGACTAAGCTAATGCTTTCAGTGTAATGCCGTGTTTTGTTAAAACTGGAAAGAGATGGAAAGAAAATAAAAAATGTGGCAAATAATAAATAATTTTGCATAGTTTTAGATGACACGTCGAGTCATCGACTAACCGCGGAATTCAATATTCGAACCATATTTTTTTTATTTTAGATTAAAAAAAACTATGGTTCCGTACGAAATAATTATGTGAAAAAATCTCCATTTTGAAATGTTTAAAAACTAAAAATATAAACGCCGTTCGGTACTTCTGAAAGAAGAAAAAATGAAATTCAATATTAAAAATTCGTATGGCGTGTAATTCCTTTCAACTGTTGGAGAGACTATGTATAAATGCTGTCCTACATTTTAGTTACACGGCTTAGTATAGTCACAAAGAATTTTTTTTTTGTAACCTCGCGGACGTCGTGCGACCTACATTGCTAGTAATTTCAAATTGAGCTTGCAGAAGACCTCAATATTTTGCCTAAGTTTTATATAACTACAAACTAAAATTCTCTCAGTTAAAGTTCATATCATTTACCAAAAGTAATAACAGTACGATACCTTTATCAAATTTCGGTTATGATATATTTTCTGTTCCGTGGTTATGATAATATAGTCGTTACTGTCAAAGGAAATACGAGGAGTACACATATAGTGAAAAGACGACACAGGAATTTATAGAACGATATACTCGTATTTCCTATCCAATAGGCTTTTTTTAGATGGGGCTATTTACTCGAGTTACTATACAGACCATAAATATATATATAGGTACGGCGACATGCCCACTGAAATGCACGAAGGCTTTCGATTTTTTTGTGATCGGAATGCAGATATGTTCAGCGAATTGCACAAAAAAATCTTTCTTTGGATTTAATCCTGTATACGGCAAATCTAGTAGGAAGAGTTTTGTTTTTATTAGCAGTATATGTAAGCATGCTTGTGTGTTGCTAGTGTGCAATAACATTTTAACATATTATGTAAAAAAATTATAAATGTATTATGTTCTAACATAGTGTTAAAAGTGCATACTTGTTTTACATGAGATATATAAGGTGTCACACGATTGACTGACAAAAACTTAGCTAGTTATTGCTAGTAAAATTGTTAATATCAGTTCTTACCGTACAGTACCAGCGTTTTGATGGAACGATACAAATGATTAAAACTCTATTGGCTGCTCCTTTTATATGATGGCATTTACACATAGCCAGATCTGATAAAATCCCGATTCTGGTGTAACTGACGGAAATTCATTAAAATAATTACTAGCTGAGTCCGCGGTTACACCTGCGTTATTTAGGGCTACTGCCCTGCGCCCTACGCTCAGAGCGTGATCTTATATAGCATTAATTGATAAATGAGTTCACAAAAAATATTATTCAAATCAGACCGGTAGTGCCTGAGATTACCACGTTCAACTAAAAAAAACAAACATGCAAAATCTTCAGTTTTTAATAGTAGAGATAAACCGCGACTAGATCATCCGCTTTTCATTGAAATCTGACCTGATGATTACTTTGAATGTTTAGTTCCAGATTACTATTGATTTTATATGATACCTTGCTATCTGAGACTAAACTTCTACTTTACATAACTAGGCCTAAGAAATTTAAATATTCGTGACACTAAACTTCGTCTAGGTAGGGACTTAGTCAGATAACAAGAAAGCTTAGTTTAATTACCAAAAGTACAGAGGTTGTGATTATACAAATTTGCCAGGTAATTTATATCTCAACGATACTACGATTAGAATCAAGTGATTTATTATAGATGTTATAATTATATGTTCTATATTTCATATGTGTGGGCAGAACTAGTTTGGCATAGTAAAGAAAATGATGCAACATGTTTCTCAAAAATCAGGTCAGATAATGGAGTTTCAGCTTTGATTATAAACTTGCAAAGTGTTTCAGTTAAAGGCTGCAGCGTAACAGAACAGCAGAATAAAATTCTAAACCTACCTGTTCCATGAGTATAATGTAAATGTAATGTCTTGCCTTTTTGTCATATGCAAATAAAACTGTTTGCATATGACAAAAAGGCAGCGATAGCCTAGTAGTTATACCAACTGACTGCCATGCAGAGGGCCTCAACGAGCACCACTGACTTTCCGAAGTTATGTGTGTATTGAATTGGTACTTATCGCTTGCTCGTGCCTCGGAGAGTACGTGCAAGCGTACACGAGCACGTGCAAGTTAAGCTGTTACACCTTAAGCCGTCCATCCCGGCTGTCACGAAGATCTTTGGCAGTCGTTATAAGGAGTCAGTACCTACGAACAAACAACCACTAGTCTTAACCAAGGAATGTCGCTATCTCTTTGGGTTGCGGAAGTCAGACAAATCCAGTTAACACTAGGAGGGTCATGTTTGCAGATGACTGAAAGTTACTATCGCCAAAGTATGCAAAATATCGTAAAAAGAATAATATTTTGTAATGAATTATCATCTAATGACTAATTTTATCAGATTAATGAAATCAATTTTCACTCATCTTTAGTATCGCGGGGGACTTTACCAATATTCAAGCAACGAATATTGGTAAAGTCCCCCGCGATGCAAACATTCACAAAGAACACCCAGAGTCACACCAGATATAATGTATGTATCACACTAAGTATGCTTCCACGTGGAGATCAAACCCAGAACACCCGACGCAGTGCTAAACGACATAACTGCCGCTTTAAGAACCAGTCCAGCCGCTACTATCAGCAAATAATTAAAATACATTTTATTGCCATTATAACCTCGTTCTTTATGAGAATTTGCTTTTACGGTCAGGAAACAATTATATTCGAAAAACTCTTAAACAGACTCTAAGAATAAAATTATAAGCCTTAAAATACCTTTTAGTGTGCTACTTAATAAAACAGATAGCTTTAGATAAAGAGCACAATTAACTGCCATTTTAAGTCTACTACTCTTATCTACAGTAGTGGTCGTTTATTTAAACTGTGCTCTCACTAACGTTAAACATGTGTACGCACGATTTATTACTTAAGTCTCAGAAGAACATTGGAAAATAATAAAAATTTTTGCTGCTAGTAACGCTTCAAAGTTTATATATGAGAAAACATTTTGTGAAACTAAGAAAGATAAACTGACGATAATCTGTAAAAAGATAAGAATTGTAATGAACCTGTTAAAAACCTGAGCATATTAGAACAAATTAATTCAAAGCGGAGCTCAATAATGGCGATGTTTATTGTTGCCCTTGTAATATGAAGCTACCTATCTTAATATATAAAATCCTTGCGTTACTGACTGACTGACAGACACGCTACAGCCAAAACTATTGGGCGCAGGAAGTTGAAATTTGGCATGTATGTTCCTTGGGGACCATAGGGGTGCACTAAGAAGGGATTTCCCGGAATTCCCACGGGATCGGCCAAAACGGGTAAATAAAAAAAAAATGCAGGCGTAGCTGCTGGCGTCCTCTAGTAATATATATTTTACAAAATTGTAAAGATTTTTTTGCCATACCTATATTTTTTTTTCGCCAAAATTAATTTTTATAGCATAACAACGTGACAGTTGATGCGTAAGGTCAAGGCACTTTATTAATAACCTAAAAAGTAGCTTACTCTTCGTGCACGACACATTTCAGTCCTATGAAATGCTGATTTTAGAAAAAAAAATATAGAATTTTTGTTTTGTATATTTTGTAAAATTAATATTATAGGTAATAAAATATATAGCTTCACTATCATGGGCAGAGTACATACTTTTCGGGAAAACACTGACTTAAAAAAACACAGTGTATACCTATCAGTTAGTAAAGCAAATATTTGCACCTGCAGCTCAGAAAAAGCTATGACACAACTTAAAAATGTCAAAGGTATATTTTAATAAACAAAATCCCCATGTGAGCTGCGAGCATTAATATAAGGCTGGAAAAACAGACTGAAATGACTTGCAAACAAAGGCCTAAGTAATGAAACGAAAAAGTTGAAATGTGAAACCTCGAATAACTCTCAGGGATCATTGCTTAAGGACTTAATAATAAATGCTGACCCACTGTGTTTCAATAAAGAACTTACAAGGTGAAAGTTATTTATGTTTGACCCGAGATTATTAACCTAGTTCTTTACAGTTTTCTAAGATAAAATGATCGTATTTTACATACTTTTTGTCTGTGGTTGAGGCGTTGAATCCTTTATGTAATCTTTGAAGTTGTCCGAATGCCTCCAATTTCTTATTAGACTAGGACAATGATATGGATTTTGTAGAAATCACTATCTAAGTCATAAAATCAATAGTAAAGTGTTGATTTGAAGAGTTACCAGAGTAGTGGCGGAAGAACTGCTTGTAGTAAAGTAACAAGAGACACATCGCGTTATTTACACTGCCTGGCTTATGCAGGGTTCTTTTTAGACTAGACTGGTTCCTGTCTAAAAACGTTATTTCTTTCTAGGCAATAACGGATAAAATCATTCGTCGAATAAGATAGTACTTTATAGATTCTTACAAAATAAAGAAGCGAAATTCAGTGTTCGAATTTCTAAGATATAGTTGTTACAACCAGGGATAACAATAGGTATTTTCAAAATGATGCATTTACGTGCATTACATGATCAAGTATGTCGTACGAACAATGAACGCCGTAGATTATAGTTTGTCGTAATACCAACTTATCTTCATACCGCATCTATGTGATTTAGCTTCGCAAGGGGACAATCTTTATAGGAATACTGCCTGAACATTTTTTATAATCTCCGGACGTTTTGTAATAGAACTTGCTGTTCGGTTGGAACTCTAAGTTCTCTTAAATCTTATGAGTGCAGAACTTACTCAAAATAGATTTCTTTCGAGGAATGTAATATATTTCCGAGTGTTCCTTCAAGTCAAGACGATCAATTTCCACTGGCTTCACCCGCGGCTTCGACCGTGTGAGCTTCGGTTATCGGGACGAAATATTCATTTGGTTTTGGATCTCAACAACGATTATTTTAATATGAGTGTGTAAGATAAAGTATTTATTCTTAGACCGAGTCCCAAAATTGAATCATGATAAACCTAACGCTATCATCGTAACAAAATCTATCACGCTTATTATAAGTGCGATTGGTGTACTAAATATAAGGGCAGTGTTGCTAAGATGAATTTCAAAGACATCACGTAGACTGGACCTGATAGACGGAAATTAAAAGCTCGCCCTCCATTATTCTTGTATGTGACGTAAGCAAAATGCACAAATTGTCGGCACAACACACTTTTATAGATCCTTTTCCAACCATTTTGTAAAAAATATAATTATGTAATTGAAATTGAAACTATAATATTATAAGTAAAAGCGTTCGAATGTTAAGGAGATAACACCAGGATAACTTAAAATCTCTCTAGCACCGGCCATTTAACTCTATAAAAAGGGTTTGACCAATTTCCACCATGCTGGCCAAGTGGAGGGTGGCCAACATCACATGATAGAACTCTCAGTCATGCAAATTTCTTCAAGCAGCTTTTTCCTCTTTATAAAGAACTGACTTTACAAAATTATATATCGAAGCGAAACAGCGAAAGTATTTTTCTGGTTATGGTTTTCTTTATTTTAGCATATATAGACCAAGAAAGTTAATCAACAACATCAAAGTATAAGAATAACATATTTTATCCAGTGTGCAATAGATAAAATATGTTATTCTGGGTAAATATAAAATAAGTAACAAAATAAAATGTGGCACCATTTAGCCGTAATAAAAAGTCAGCATTTACAAAGTGCCACTTTTTAAAAGGCTCGTAAAACGTTGCAAGCAAATAAGTAAGCAAAAATAAACGTAAAAGTTACATTTCAGATTAATGAATTTGTTGGATAAATCTGGGTTATATACAAAGGAAAATAAAATATATACATTGTACACATGTACTTTGTACTCTGTATGTATTTTACTTTTATTATAATCTTTCTTTTACAGACAAGAGTTTCGTTTGGTACGTACTCGTATGTACTAAAATGTTTGTGATAATATAATATAATACTATTCTACCATACATACACACAACACCATCTAGATCCAAACTAAGCAGAGCTTGTATTACTAGACAATTGATAAACTTACATATGGATGGGTGACCAAGTGTGGTATTTACATCTGAGCGCTGCCGTGCTTCGGAGGGTACGTAATGCTGTCGGTCCCTGTTCTTGTCTCAGGATAAGAATTGTTAGGCCATGTAGGAGGCCTTCGGGACGTCTGAAAACTCCGGCACAATAAAACAATGTAATGTCCACCAAATTTGATGATTAATTCTCATAATTATTATATTAGTGCTATTAAAAACTTAATAATAATAAATTATAATTTATTATTGTAAAGTTTTTAATAGCACCGAAATAATTATAACGAGTTTTCGTCCACGGCTTTACCCATGTATATGTACTTACATAAAACCGTAAAAAAAAATGTACACCCGCTATATATTGGTGCAAACCGTATTACTTTTCTTGAGGTCAGATGAAAGTGTCAAAGTTTCGTGGTACATATTATATATCCGCCAATGTTCTGTACAGGATCACGTTTTCCATGAATAAAAAAGTACTCTTTATGAGTATTGTTTACGAAATTTATATGCTTGAGCTACTAAATTAACATGATGGAATATACACATTTATTGTTTAAGTAAACTACTTACAAAAAGTGCTAAAGCTATATTTTAGAATGTTAAAGTCTCTTGTTAAAATCCAAAAATACAAATGATAATAAAAATAGCTCAGGTAAATAAAAAAGAAACATTTCATTTTCCCCTTTTTCAATAAAATACAGAGTACCTTAAAGTTGATTGAATACAAAATACGCAATTCATATCCTTCCTCAAAATAATGCGTCACTACGCCTTTTCCTTTAAGAAAAATACCGTGGACTTCAAAAGGATCTAAGTAGCTTTGTAAGTGGAATACATTTGTTGCTTACAAAAGCAAACCCAAAACGGACATGTCAGTATCTTCAAACAGAATATTCGGCGGGGTTGCTAAAGTTCAAATTGTAGTGACAGATAAGAAGATAAACTTGTTGTACACCTTATAGTTTTGGAGCAACACAATATTTTTTTCAGAAATACGAGATTCGTTCTTTAACAGGAAAGAAACCTCTGACAGATCTGCATACCTAATGCATAGATATATAATTTTCTAAGATAAGCTTTAATATACAAACAAACTCTCTGGCTTGGTTATATTAATATTATGAATCTCACGCACCTTATCTCCTTTTTTCAACAGATTCTCAATAGCTACTGTCGACTTTTACTGCTAGAAATATGAATATTTATTGAAAACATTGTGCCGACTAAGAATAAATATTTTGAAGCAACTGGGCAAACATTATTGTAATGGGAGCAACATTAATGCTCACGTACGTTAAGCTATTTAAGACCTTCATAATCCAACAATATTTAACTCATAATGAAATAGTTTTTACTCTCCTTGTTTGTTAATCGTATTTTGTTTCCGTTTATTCTTATTTACCAGAGGATTTCGATATTATTTAAATTTGAATTGTTTAAAAAGGGATCGTATAGTTTTTCATGTATACGATTTATCTGAACTGGTAAAATAATAATCAATTAAATAAGATTCAAGATTATATACTCCTTTCCAAAAAAAATGCCGTCTTCAATAGAATTTGGCCGTCAGTTAAAACTTGTGGAAAGAAAGTGCACAAAGCTAATCGAAAAACATTGGATTGAAACGTTCGTATTGTAAGTTTAAAGTAACTATGTTAACCACAATATTATAACTAATAGATGTCATTATAGAAGACAATAATAAAAATAATTGAGTGTGTAAACGATTTGCCTGCGATATATGCGTTTATACGTTCTAAGTAAGTCAAAATATTGTTAAGTATTTCAGCAGCAACAAAATTATTGTACTAAACGTAACTAAAAACATTTATCTAGATGTAAACAAGCTAAATAATTCCATAATGAAAATATGTAAAGAATACAAAAAAAAACCTATATAAATTGTAATTATCTTAAACTTAATGACATTTGTAAAACTATTAATTATGTTATTGACTGTAATGACTACGATAGCAAGTTTTTAAACTTTTCAGAAATTAAGAGGAGTATAAAAAATCTAAGCCAAGAAAACAATACCTTAAATTTGAATTGCACCTGTATACCTAAAAAGGGTACAATACCTTATTATTTTAAATCTCAGATTGTAGAAATGTCAACGAATACTAAAAATAAAACAGTAATAAAGGCCTTACCGCAAAAATAGGTACTATACCATACTATTTCACTGTAATAGAAAAATGTCAAGGTGCCAAACTTCTCAGGACAACAATCTTTTTCGTGTACAGTAACTTACGCATACTACATCAAAAAATAAATGGATTGCTGGCTAAAAGTGATATAATAACGGAATTTATAGACACTCTTTTAAACAGTAGCAAGTATGTACATATCCTATGTTTTACAGAACACAATATGATGATGAGTGATGTTGATCTTCTGAACATTCCAAACTACACTTTAGCTACCTCCTTCACTAGAAAAAAACGGAACGGTGGGTCCTGTATATTACTACACAATCAGATTAGATATAAAGAGATAGATTTTGTGAAAGTCGCAAATGTCTGCAATGTCTTTGAATGCTGTGCAGCTGACCTAACCGATCATAAAATAACAATAGTATGCATATATAGAGTTCCAGGACCATATAAAATGGAAATATTCTTTGACAATTTAAACTATATATTAGGACAAATTTGCTATAAAAATAAACATAAAATTATAATTTGCGGTGACTTTAACATTGATATGTTACAAAAAATCAAATATTCCTCCTTAATTAAATGTCTCTTAAAAGTCCTTACGATCGAAATAGATAAACCCACTAGGCCGAGTAGCGGTACTTGCCTAGATAATATATTTCACAATATACGGGGCTGTAATAGTGATGTTTGAAATAGAATTAGTTTTTATTATAAGTCAAATCGATTATATCGATTAAGTAACATTTTGTTTAGTCTATTGAAAATTACTGACAATGGTCACACTGAACTGTCACTTCCGTTCCCGCCTTGAAAAATTAACTCGCTGTTTTCCCTCTCAGATGGCGCAGGGGGCGCATCCTTCGTTTGGTAACTGGGGCTGATGGAGTTCCCCGATTTGCTGAGGTCTTGGTGGACGGTTCGATTCTGAGGAGAGCGGTTGCAACATTGTCACGTCTACCAACCGATTAGCGGGCCGGTAGGCCGGTCCGGGGCGGGTGGATGTTTGAAATAGAATTGGTTTTTATTATAAGTCAAATCGATTATATCGATTCAGTAACATTTTGTTTAGTCTATTGAAAATTTCTGACAATGGTCACACTGAACTGTCACTTCCGTTCCCGCCTTGAAAAATTAACTCGCTGTTTTGCCCTCTCGCGTGCCTTGTACCTAATTGAAATAAATTGATCGCCTTTTGAATTAACGCGAATTGAATCAACTTGTAATTAACTTAATACGTAATTGCCGCTTTTGACTTCCGGCAAAGTTTGTAATAATTTGTGAAATATTGAACTTTTGTAAAACTGTAATTGTGAATCCTGTGAACGTGGATCGTGCTCTAAGACGGAGAGGACATCAAGTTGAAAGGAACAGCTAAGTGGATAATTCATTCAATCTATCGTGGCCACCTTAGTTTTGTTTGTTTTTCCCTAACTTAGTTCCACTCCTGGCATCAGTAAGAGTTGGTAAGACATTTTATTAATATTAGGTGTAGTTAGGATTATAATTCATCACTGTGCAACGCAGTGCATTGTGTCTGGATCCTTGTCTATCGTGGTCAGGTAGATGTATTACAGCTTCCACTGCGCACCTTGAAAATACCTGCCTGCCTGCGGTAATTCTAGACATAATTTTGGTGCAGAGCTGTAGTTGAAATTTTGCCGCTGTTGCATTACTGAGTATAAACTCAGATTGGTAGAAGCTTGTATCTTATCACCTTGTAGACAGGATTGTAGTGTTCTCAGGTCAGTGTTGTCTAAAATACATAATATTTAATTGTATAAGTTGACCGAGATAATTTGAAACACATGTTATACATAAACTCAATCAGTAATTGTTTGATTTAAATTGTTGAAATCTAGTATAGATTTGTTGCTGTTACTATTAATAAGTCACTTTGATTGGATACATATCAGTTATATGTATCAATTGATTTAGTTTATTGCATATATTGATATATTAAGCTTGAACCTTACATTGCTAAACCTTGTTATAATATATAAATAATATTGTTAGGTAACACATATTCTGTGCTTACTTACTATTGTAAATCTCAAATAACACAGCCAGTCTGTCTGTTGCAAGTTATTCGTTAATTTATTTGAATATTTAACTTTAATTAACTTATTTGAAGTTTCAACTTTTGATAACTTTGACTTTGTTTTGTGTCAATATATATTGAAACTATTAATTTTGTTGGACAGTAAATACCTGTCACTTTCCTGCACTTGCAGTAAACAGGCTAATACTTTGTTGGTTTCAAAAAATTAACAAATATTAAGTTTTGATTGTTAATATTATTTAACACTTGTCCGGGCTCTTTTGAATTTTGATTATGTCAGCTATCAAGGACTTGCGTGCGGCTGCTGGTGCTATTGCATCAGATTTGCGCTGGTTTGCCTCGGCCAGTGCCTTAGTGAACCGGCCTGATCGCCAGCAGGCCTTACTACAAAGGTACGAGCGGATCGATGATCGCCTGGCAAGTGTGGAACCGCAATTCCGCACTTTCAGCGCTTGCTGTCTCGAAGTGTCAGTCAATGATTTCGCCGCTGACCAGCGAAATAAGGTCAGTGAAGACTATGCCCAGGTCTTAGACCTGTATGATGCTGTCTCCAATAGAGCGAGACAACTAGTTGCCGATAGGGAAGGGCAACCCGGCCTGAAGCAGGAGCTTCCTAGGTCAGCACTGGGGCTGGTGAGTAGGCTCCCTACTTTGGACCTCCCCCATTTTGATGGCTGCCTAGGAAGCTACCTGGGCTTCGTTAATTTGTTTGACAGCCTGGTCAATGATAGGGCTGACCTTCGGCTGGCACAAAAGTTGGCCTATTTGATGTCGGTTCTGGATGGAGAGGCCAAAGGCCTCATCCAGCATCTGCCCGTGTCTGACGAGGCGTACCAGATGGCTCGGGACCTAATCACCCGTAGGTACCATAATAAGCGTGGCCTCGCCGACACGCATATCGAGCAGATTTTGGGTTTGCCGACGCTCACCCGGGTCTCTGGGTTGCGCACCCAACTTTTGAACCCGCTTTTGGTGGCCATCAACGCACTTAAGTGCCTTGACCTGCCCGTGGACCAATGGTCCTATCTATTGGTGCACATTGTGCTGAAAAAGCTGCCTGCCGACCTGAGGTTGCGTTTTGAACAGCGTTTTGGTGGGGATAGCGCGACCCATCTGCCCCCCTTTGCTGACCTGGAGAAGTTCCTGGAGGATGAGTGCCGGGTCTTGGACAACTCCGGTGGTGACACGCCGGCTAAGACGCAGCCGCCCAAGGTCAAGGAGCAGGCTCGCGTTCACACCCGTGCCAATGTTGACCGGCGCCCTCCTCGCTTTGCGGTCACGCAGAGCCCAGCGGAGTGCTCCTACTGCAAGGTCACGGGGCACAGAACGGCCAGTTGTAGGGCATTCTTGGACCTGCATGTCGCCTCTCGTAGGCGCATCGCGAATGCCCGCCGCCTTTGCTTCTCTTGTTTGGGGTCCCACTACCAGCGAGACTGCCCAAATTCTCGCCCCTGTCTGAGGACAGGGGCGAGAATTTGGGCAGTCTCGCTGGTAGTGGGACCCCACAGTGTGTCCTCCACAGTGAGCTGTGGAGGACAGCAATTGGACATTCTCTGTATGAATGCCAGATAGGTTGGCCGCTTGTCCAACCAGCCGACGCCGCGCACGGGCGGGTGTTTTGAAGGTGGCAGCCGAGGCTCACCGGCGCGTAGCCGAGAGTCGCCTCGCTCAATTGATCGCCACTCGCCCCGCTTGGAGAACCGTAGCGTGCGCACGCCTCATCTCTCTCGCGCACCTGAATGTGCTGTTCAGCGTCACCAGCACCATGACTGCTGCCCCAGGTATTCCCCTCCTTTGGCGGAGCGTCCCCGCCTTGACTCGCGCCCACCTCGTTTTGGGCGGGTGCGTCATTATGACCCCCCACAGATGGCGCGCGGATCAAGTCATCGCGCCTTTGAGGACTTCAAGCCGCACCCTCATTTTGACTCGCCTGGTCCTGGCCAACGGTCGCCGCCCAAGCAACAATAGGTCATTGACTCCTGCCCTATAACGCCAACCTCCCCCATTGAGACCGTTATCCTACCAACGGTTGCTGTTAGGGTCTGGGAACCCACGGGGACCTCTGTTGTTGTCCGTGCTATATTGGACACAGGTTCACAAGGTTGCATTGTTTCCACTTATTTGGTAGGGCAGGTTAAATTAAATATGGGTTCTTTTCCGAATCGTATACGGGGAATAGGTGACGTAGCCTCTAATGTTGAAGGGCAAGTTAAGGTTTTGTTTGGCCCTGTTGAATCTTCACACCCGAGGATTAAAACCTCGGCTATTGTGTTGAAGAATATTTTGGGTATGCACCCACAGAAACAGCTACCCGCTGTTGTGGTGAATTTGACATCGGGATTGGAACTGGCAGACCCCAAATTTGATACACCGGGACTAATCGACTTGTTGATTGGCTCTGATGACCTCGGTGGAATTTTGATTGGTGGGAAACGGGTCTTGGTGCCAAATGGTTTGACTGCCTTCCCGACCATATTTGGATTTGCTTTGATGGGACCTGTACCTAGGGACCCCCCTCCACCTGAACTTGATTATTTGTTGGCTGTAGGCTCTGCTCTCTCTGATGCGGTTCAGAGGTTTTGGGAAGTAGAGGAGCCCCCTCAAGTTGCCCGTTTGAATCCAGAACATGAGGAGTGCGAGCTGTTCTTCCAGAACAACACGGGTCGACTCCGTTCTGGTCGGATCATTACGAGGCTACCTATTCTGTCTGTTCGGCCTCCGCTTGGTGAGTCACGACCTTTAGCCGAAAAGAGATTGTTGGCTATGGAGCGCCGCATGGGTCGTGATCCGGAGCTCAGACAGAAGTACATTGAGTTCATGAGGGCATATGAACAGTTGGGACACATGTCTGTGTCAAATTTGGATTGGCGTTCGGTGGAGCACTACTTTCTTCCGCATCATGCGGTATTGAAGCCATTGACTGGGAAGCTGCGCACAGTATTTGATGGTTCTGCGCAGACTTCTACGGGCGTATCCTTGAACCAGTGCTTGCATTCTGGTCCCAAGTTGGTCAAGGACCTTTGTGAAGTCATCACCAGCTTCCGACGACATCAGATTGTCTTTGTGGCCGACATAAAAATGATGTTCAGGCAGACAATTATCCACCCTGATGACCGTTGCTTCCAGCTGGTCCTTTGGAGAGAGAATCCTCGCGATCCCATGGTCGTTTACGAGCTCAATACTAATACGTACGGGTTAAGGTCAAGCCCCTACTTGGCAATACGTTCTCTTTGGGAGCTCGCAGACCGAGAAGGCTTACGTTTCCCACGAGCCTCCGCCATCTTGAAAGACGATATTTACGTCGATGACATTTGCTCGGGTGCCTCCACAGCGGGTGAGGCGATCCTTATGCGGGACGAATTGATAGGTATTTTGGCCTCCGCTGGTTATGAGTTGCGCAAATGGATTTCCAACTCACCAGCGCTTTTGGAAGGCTTGCCAGAGAATCATCAGCAGGATCCACAATTGTTTGAGATTGTTGACAACCCCGCCATGATGGCTGTTCTAGGCGTTCAGTACAGACCAGTCCAAGACATCTTTACGTATAACGTAGACTTAAAACTGCCTTGTTCTTGGACTAAACGTCTCGTGTTGTCTACTGTCGCCAGAACCTTTGATCCGAACGGTTGGATTTGTCCTATCATATTTTGGGCAAAATGCTTCTTGCAGAAGCTTTGGACAGCAGGATTGACCTGGGACGAACCTCTACACGGTGTTGTTGAGGAATGGACCTCTTATGTATCCTCACTTCCTGCCGTCAATGAGATCTCCTTGCCTCGTCCCATTCTTCCTCCCGGGAAGTACAAGGCCACCCTTCATGGGTTTTGTGATGCCTCGGAACGTGGTCACGCGGCCGTGGTGTACTTGCGTACAGTTAGTGCCTCAGGTCAGGTGAGGGTTTCCCTGATCATGGCGAAGAGCAAGGTTGCACCCCTTCGTACATCTTTGACCATCCCAAAATTGGAGCTCTCGGGAGCAGCCCTACTTGTACGCTTATTGAACCACGTGTCTAACTCTTTGGGTAAAAGCATTTGCATTAATGGGCCCTACGCCTGGACGGACAGCCAAATTGTTC
Organism: Euclidia mi; assembly: GCA_944739405.2. Classification (NCBI taxonomy): domain Eukaryota; kingdom Metazoa; phylum Arthropoda; class Insecta; order Lepidoptera; family Erebidae; genus Euclidia; species Euclidia mi. The sequence goes on along the minus strand of OX123186.2, from coordinate 31,187,595 downwards.
TTTGTTGGTTGAAGGCTTCTGTCCACACCTTAGAGGTATTTGTCGCTAATCGCGTTTCCCAAATCCAGAAATCCGAAATCAAACTTGTTTGGAGACACGTGCCAGGTGAGCTCAACCCCGCTGATTGTGCCTCGCGCGGATGCTTGACGCCTAGTTTGATTGGTCATTCGCTGTGGTGGGGTCCGGAATGGTTGAGTCGACCAGAAACCGATTGGCCTCGAACGCCAGTTTTGAATACTTCTAATTTGCCGGGTCTACGAACACTCGCTCTTGAGAAGGTAGAATGCGCCTTCGACCCCGATTTTTTGTTGAATCGTTACAGCTCCCTCGACAAGTTATTAGGTGTTACTGCTTGGATAAAGCGTTTTGTTTTTTATTTTAGGCACCCACAACAGAAACGACTGACACCGTTTCTCTCACCACAGGAACGACAGGAGTCTCTCACCTTTTGGGTTCGTTCTGTGCAATTGGCGCATTTTGAGAAGGAGATTGCTATCCTTAAATCAGGGAGATCGAAATTGTCGGGAGCTGTCTCTAAATTGAACCCCTTTTTGGACGAAACGGGTCTCTTGCGCGTTGGAGGGCGTCTCAAGAAAGCCAACCTCCCTTACGGAGCACGTCACCCCCTTTTGTTACCTAAGGACGGTCATTTGGTACGCTTGATGGTAACTGACCGTCACCTTAAAAATTCGCATGCTGGTTGTAATGCTTTGTTGGCCATTTTGCAACGCGAATTTTGGATCTTGTCTGCCCGAAGAATTATTCGGAGTGTAGTCTTTCGCTGCATCCCTTGCTATAAGCTCAAGGCTTCTACCATGCAGCCGTTGATGGGGGACTTACCGGCAGATCGCGTAACTGAAAGCAGGACGTTTGACGGTGTTGGCACGGACTTCGCTGGTCCCTTCTTGGTGAAAACCTCGACACTTCGAAACTGCAAAACTGTTAAGGCCTACTTGTGTGTTTTTGGTTGTCTTTCCACAAAGGCCGTACACTTGGTACTGGTCTCCTCGCTTACGACCGAGGCGTTTGTAGCCACATTTGACAGATTTGTATCCCGCAGAGGGCTGCCTTCCTTGATCCGTTCTGACTGCGGCACTAACTTCAAGGGCACGTATAATTATTTGAATGATGTTGTTAATTTCCTTGAAACCAACAAGGCTGATATAGGTGATAGGCTTGCCCGACGTGGGATAAATTGGTTGTTTTCCCCACCAAATTGTCCACACTGGGGTGGTATATTTGAGGCCGCCGTAAAATCGGCCAAAACATACTTGCGCAGGACAATCGGTGAATCTGTCCTTACATTTGAGGAACTCGCAACTATGTTATGTAAGATTGAGGCCGTTTTGAACTCTCGGCCATTGTGCCCGATCTCCTCAGATCCGAATGATTTGGAGGCCCTTACGTCGGGCCATTTTTTGATTGGTCGCCCACTTGTCGCCTTGCCTGAGTACCCCTATATTGATACGAGACCTGTTCGTCTCTCGCGTTTTGAATTGGTACGCCAGATTACTCAGAGCTTTTAGAAACGCTGGAACTTGGAATATTTGTACATACTCCAGCAACGCGTTAAGTGGACCGACAAGACCGATCCACCCAAGATTGGTGACCTCGTTTTGATCAAGGAGGCTAACATTCCGCCACTCAGATGGCGCAGGGGGCGCATCCTTCGTTTGGTAACTGGGGCTGATGGAGTTCCCCGATTTGCTGAGGTCTTGGTGGACGGTTCGATTCTGAGGAGAGCGGTTGCAACATTGTCACGTCTACCAACCGATTAGCGGGCCGGTAGGCCGGTCCGGGGCGGGTGGATGTTTGAAATAGAATTGGTTTTTATTATAAGTCAAATCGATTATATCGATTCAGTAACATTTTGTTTAGTCTATTGAAAATTTCTGACAATTGTCACACAGAACTGTCACTTCCATTCCCACCTTGAAAAATTAACTCGCTGTTTTGCCCTCTCGCGTGCCTTGTACCTAATTGAAATAAATTGATCGCCTTTTGAATTAACGCGAATTAAATCAACTTGTAATGAACTTAATACGTAATTGCCGCTTTTGACTTCCGGCAAAGTTTATGATAATTTGTGAAATATTGAACTTTTGTAAAACTGTAATTGTGAATCCTGTGAACGTGTATCGTGCTCTAAGACGGAGAGGACATCAAGTTGGAAGGAACAGCTAAGTGGATAATTCATTCAATCTATCGTGGCCACCTTAGTTTTGTTTGTTTTTCCCTAACTTAGTTCCACTTCTGGCATCAGTAAGAGTTGGTAAGACATTTTATTAATATTAGGTGTAGTTAGGATTATAATTCATCGCTGTGCAACGTAGTGCATTGTGTCTGGATCCTTGTCTATCGTGGTCAGGTAGATGTATTACAGCTTCCACTGCGCACCTTGAAAATACCTGCCTGCCTGCGGTAATTCTAGACAAGTGAGATACTTAAATTGGGGGTATCCGATCATCTAGCGCAATTGATGCAATTTCCTGTTCAACAAACGTGTGCGTTAAAATACTATTATGTTAAAAACACGATTATAACAAGGAGAACATGAATTTGTTTAGGCAATGCATAGGCAGCTTAAGCTTTTCAGACGTGTTTGGAACAAATAACCCTAATGAAAAGGTTAATGTGATTTTTGATTTATTTAAACTGTTCTATGATCTATGTTTCCCCATAGTACGATGCAAAATATCGACAACTCATAAACCAAAATGGATCACACTGGGCATTAAAGTTTGCAGCAAAAAGAGACGTTCTCTGCTATAGCAGTATAGGTTAAATCCAAACAAAGACACAAAAGCAGCTTTATCAAAATTTAGCGCCAGGTATCGCCGTGTTATTAAACAGACACAAAACAGCTGCTTTATAGAATCCAGCAACAACAAGTCTAAAGCGACTTGGAAAGTTATAGACAATCTGAAAATTAACGTTCCAAAAACGCATATTAACGGTATTGAGGTAAATAACAAATGCATCACAAACCCACAAAGTATTGTGCAAAACTTTAATGATTATTTCGTAGACTTAGTTCAACCTAACGCAAACTGTCAGGCTTATAATAAAACGAATGTTTTAGAATCACACAAATCTATGTTCATGGAACCAATAGTCCCAAAAGAAATGGTAACAATAATAAATAACCTCAAAAATACAAACAGTACAGGGTATGATGATATTAAAACAAGCGTGATCAAATCAGTGGGTCGTATAGTAGCAACAGTAGTAAGTGACATAATAAATAGTTGTATAGAAAATAGGGTTTTTCCAGAGGCTCTGAAAATATCAATCACTAAGCCATTACACAAAAAAGGAGATAAAACGAAAATGTATAATTATAGACCGGTGGCATTAATTCCGATATTTTCAAAAATTCTTGAGAAGGTAATTTATAATAGACTTAGAAATTATTTTGGAAAAAAAGCAACATATTTTGTAACGAACAAATGGGGTTCAGACAAAATAAAACAATTAATATGGCAGTGTACCATTTTCTTAGAAAAATCCACCATAACATAGACAACAAAAAACCGGTTGCTGCAATGTACATTGACATGTCTCGAGCTTTTGATTACGTCGACCATAAAATATTATTAAAAAAACTCTACAGTTATGGCATTAGAAGTAATGTTCTCGAGTTTATACGATCGTATTTGGAAGGCAGAAAACAGTTTACTCAAATCAGCCAAGTAAATATCAAGTTAGAAACTGAAACTGTATACTCATCGAGTACGAGAGAAATTTCGTATGGTGCGCCACAAGGGTCGGTGCTAGGTCCATTACTTTTTATCTGCTACATTAACAATTTCCCTAAAGTAACCAATCATCAGATGTGCTTACTTGCAGATGATAGCACGATCAGTCGATTGTTTTCGACGAGGGTAGTTATAAAGAAATACAAGACGTCATAAACACAAACCTAGTTTCACTTATAGAATGGTTAAATGGCAATAAGCTTAAAATTAATTTAACTAAAACTAAGAAAATGGACTTCAAACTCCGACAAAGAAAACAAACACATTACCAAATCCAATACAAAGGAGACGCAGTACTGGAAACGAATACGACAAAGTTTTTAGGACTGCACATCGAGAGTGATATGACATGCAAAATCCAAATTGACAGTGTTTATTTAAGACTTTACCGATTTTCATACGCTCTATACATGCTAGGTAAAGCAAATAAAAATGCTCTCCTTACAGCATACCACGGATATGTAGCCTCCACATTAAGGTATGGACTAATATTCTGGGGCAATGCTACTAATATATTCGCCGTATTATTGGCACAAAAAAGATGCGTTCAGGCCATCTGCAAACTAAAACAAACGGATACTTGTAAACCACACTTCAGGGACTTAAAGATTTTGACAGTACCGTCGCTGTATATCTATGAGGTTTTGATATTCGTAAGAACCAATATTCACTTGTTTAGACATGTAGAAAGTCAACGTCGCTCAGATAACTTAAAAACATTATTCACCAGAACTACTTTCGCATACAAAAGTATCTATGCTATGGCACCAAAGCTGTATAAGAAACTACCTTGTGATACAAAAAACTGTAAGAACAAGAAACGAAAGAAGAAGAAACAAAATATTTAAGCTACTCAATGACAAAGTATATTATTCAGTTAAGGAGTATCTGGATGACCAATTTTTATAATTTTTATTATTTTCAATTAATTGTTATTATTATTTAATTTATTTTATGTTATGAAATCAAGAGTCAACTGACAAAGCTAAAGACGGAAGATGGCAGAATCGTATCGTCCAAGCCTGAGCTATTGGAGGAGATCGAAAGGTTCTATGGGCAGCTATACACGACAACGCAACAACCCGCAAGTACTCCAGCGTCAGACCCTAGAGCTGGATTGACCCGACACTATACCGAAGATATCCCGGACGTCAGCATGCACGAGATTAGTGTGGCTCTCAAACAGCTCAAAAACAACAAGGCGCCGGGTGATGACGGAATTACGAGCGAGCTTCTGAAGGCCGGCGGTGCACCCGCTAGAGAAGCCCTCCGGAAGCTATTTAATTCCGTCATTCTCGAGGGTAAAACGCCACAGGCGTGGCACAGAGGTGTGGTGGTGCTTTTCTTTAAGAAAGGGGATAAAACCCTCTTAAAGAACTACAGACCCATCACACTTCTGAGCCACGTCAACAAGCTATTTTCGAGGGTCATCACGAATCGTCTCGAGAGCAAGCTAGACGACTTCCAGCCTCCCGAAAAAGCCGGTTTCGGTAAAGGCTATAGTACCATAGACCACATACATACGCTGCGGCAGGTTATACAGATGTCCGAGGAGTATAACCAGCCCCTATGCTTCGCGTTTGTGGACTATGAGAAAGCCTTCGATCGAAACCTGGGCGGTGTTACAGTCTCTCCAACGGTGCCGGATTGACTACCGATATATCGTAGTGCTGAAGTGCGTGTATGAAAACGCCACTATGTCAGTCCACCTCCAGGACCAGAGTTCGAAACCTATTCAACTCCAGCGAGGAGTGAGACAGGGGGATGTGATATCCCCGAAACTGTTTACCACTGCGCTGGAGGATGTTTTCACGCTTCTGGACTAGAATGGACTCGGCATCAACATCAACGGCGAGTACATCACTCACCTTCGATTCGCAGACGATATTGTAGTCATGGCTGAGACCATGGAAGACCTAGGCACAATGCTCGATGGCCTCTGTAGAGTCTCCCAACAAGTAGGTCTTAAGATGAACATGGACAAGACGAAAATCATGTCGAACGTCCATGTTGTACCTGCTCCTATTCAGGTTGGGAACTCTACGCTCGAAGTTGTCGACAAGTATATCTACCTGGGACAAGTAGTCCAATTAGGTAGGTCCAACTTCGAGAAGGAGGTCAATCGTCGAATCCAACTCGGTTGGGCAGCGTTCGGGAAGCTACGACATATCTTCTCGTCCAATATCCCGCAGTGTCTCAAGACGAAAGTCTTTGACCAGTGTGTGTTGCCAGTGATGACTTACGGATCAGAGACGTGGTCGCTCACTATGGGCCTTATCAGAAGGCTCAAGGTCACTCAGAGGGCGATGGAGAGAGCTATGCTTGGAGTTTCCTTGCGAGATCGAATCAGAAATGAGGAGATCCGCAGTAGAACCAAAGTCGCCGACATAGCTTTCCGGATAGCCAAGCTGAAGTGGCAGTGAGCAGGGCACATAGCTCGAAGAAGCGATGGCCGTTGGAGCAGAAAGGTTCTGGAGTGGCGGCCACGTATCGGACGACGCAACAGAGATAGGCCCCCCGCAAGGTGGACCGACGATCTCGTCAAGATCGCGGGAGGCGGTTGGATGCGGGCGGCTCAAGACCGGTCTGTGTGGAGAACCTTTTATTTTATTTATTTGTTTTACGAGGTGGAAAATCCCTTCGGATCTCCAACTCTTGGGGGAAATAAGAGCCGGAGTATGTGGTGTTTCCACTAAAAACCACCTCGACTTTCTCCACGTACCCGTGTGTCGGAGGGTCGGGTTTCGCACAAGCGTACGTCGCAACCCCCGACGGGTATTGGCCCGCCAGATGGTTAGGCGGGCCCCAAACAAAACCCCCTTGGCGGCGGATGAAGGTGTTTGGCTCCGCCGCCAAAACACTCAGCGGCCGCAGAGGATAGGGAGGACGGCAACGCAACACCGCATCTCCTCTTCCTCTGCGGCCCATCGCGACGCATCGTATGGTGCGCCCCCATTTGGTCGCGGGAGATAGGGCGCGCGGCAACGCAACACCGATACGCCTCTCCTCCCGCGATCACGCCCGACTGCGAGGGACAGACAAAACTGTCCCCCGCACCCGCACCGTTGGACGCATCCTGCGCAGCCCCCTCCAAGCCCACGCGGAGCGTCCCCTCCTGGATCCCTCGTAGCTTCACCGCGGGGTTCCAAGCCACGGTTACTGAGCCCCCCCACCACGACAAGGTGGAGATCCCACGGGGGGGTGTGTGGAGAACCTTGGGGGAGGCCTATGTCCAGCAGTGGACGTCGTTTGGCTGATATGATGATGATATGAAATCAATTGACATTCTGTATTTTTATTTTATTCTGTTGTGACAGACATTTTTTTAATTACTTTTTCAATTAACTCTATATTTGACCTAATTTTGTATGCCTATCCGCGGAACGTGGACTGTACAATCGACATATGTATATTGAAAACACCTGTAATGACCTGTGTTCACAAAATAAATAATTTGAATTTGAAGTAATAGCAAGATATGATATGATATAAAAAAAGTGTGCAGAATTTGACGCTAGGTTTCAACTAACATACCTGATGAAATTTGGCTGTACTAGCTCTTCTTAAACCATGAACATAGTCTATGAATAGATATTAATTTTGATTTCCAAGAAGCTAGCCCCATTCCACCAACACTTTACCAACATCGGCAAGCATAGAACTCAAACGTTTGTGAATTTGGTGCTACTATGTCAACAAGACTGTAATATATATTTTCTTCTCAATATACATTTGAAATGAATCATTAGACTGTCAAATTCTCTCAAACACTAATAATTGTTGAGAAGCATATACTCGAAAAACAAATTATATAAGGAGGCTGGAGTCACGTTTAATTTTGAGTTAAATATTGCACGTTGGCTTGGAGCCTCACACGATGAAATAGTCATGAAGACAATGTAATTTGTTACCGATATTGCCCCTGTATCTGCTCGTAATTTTACTTTGTAAATGCAACGACGTCCAACAAACGAGTTTTTAAATTAAGCACAAGTAAGGAAGCCTTTGTTGACGGCGTTAATAGTGGTAACGGGGTACGTTGACACTTCTCTTTCAATTCTCTTTAGAGTCTACTGTACTATGGGATTGTTGATCATAGGATCAGATTTTTTTAATAATCCTATGGTACAGCAGATATATACAAGAAAAAATCAATTTAAAAATAATATGTTTAGACACTATCCCTCTTACTTATAAACGTTATTCAAAATTTTAAACAACTGCTGAGAGGCTGATTAGCAATAACCTTAAAATCCTGTTTGGGGCTTAGTAGCCACTAAGTGATGTTCAAATAGCTGTCTAAACAACACCAGGACCTTGTTTAAACGTTACTGAGAGGCACAATGGCGTGTTTTACTTGAATCAGCTGTTCAATCAATGACATTTTATACGTTGGCAAATTTATTTATTTGCATTTTTCAATTTTAATGTTGTTTACTTATAATTAAACATAGATTTCGAAGATCTAGCAGATTTCTAAGATTTAACTAGTATAGTTATAAATTATTTCCTTCTGATATTTTTATAACAACATAATACCTAGTAGAAAAGCTAGTAAACAATTTTTCGTAACATACCCAATTGAGGCATTGCAAGAAATTCTGTGATTGTCCTTAAGTGAACCTAAATAAGATAGTCGAGCTCTGGTTGAAGTGTAGCCACCCCCTACAAACAGTAGAATCTTTGTACAGGCAAAACTAAATGTTTTTGAGGCATTCTAAACTATATTTTTTTATAAGGAGAGCTTATATTGGCTGTATCTCCTGCTCAAGGTTACTGCGAATTGCAATGCGGTTGGCTCTCGCGAAATCATGACCGACAGCACTCATGCGGTCTCTCAATAATATTTTCGGAGTAAATAAATAATTCCATCCTAAATAATAACAATACCCAACTAAGAACATTTATTAGGTCTTTTTATGAAAACAAAAATACACCCGTAATGAGTATTTTAAGGAAATAGATAGAAGAATTTCCCTTAAGGAAATAGATTGAATCTCAAAGAAATTGTAATAATAGAAAAATACATAAATTTCAAAATTGAGCAATATTTCTCGTAGTGTTTAAAAAAACATCTAAAATTGTTTACCAGCTCTCAGACTTTTTGTTATTTGTCATAGCAACGATAATCTATCATAGCACTGAATAGAGATTTACATAGAAGCGCATTTCTAAATGATTTCGTGTGGCGATTCCAAGTGGCGACTGTCGCCAGTGTAGTTCGTAGTTAGCGCCGTTTGGCGGCGTTGGCGTCGTTCGGCGTCTCTCTTGCTCTCGTAGTTAAGATGACAGGAGGAACGTTCGTCCCTCTTGCATTCGTAGAGACAGCTGTCACAGCGTGACTGCCACGTCGCCAAGCGGCAATTTGGGTTACAGAAAGTTTGTCTACAGAGCGCCCATAAGAAATGCCCCTCTATGTAAATATCTGAGCTCTTTGGTCATAGCCTATGACAGAATATCGTTGCCATGGAGATGTGGCCATCGTATGTGTATCGTTCTTTATCAGTTACGCAGCTGAACAACAGCTAAACAACGTTTATAAGTAAAGAAAATTTGAACATTGTTTAAATGCTCGAGAGCTGTTCAGCTGAGAGGTGGCTAGTCACACTCAACGAGATTTTTATAAGTAAGACGGTATTAATTTATTATGTTGTTATTGTTAGGTACTAGTAACATTTCTGTAGCTGTTGTACTGGTATTAGCTCATAAAAAATATAAGGTGTTTTAAAATAAGAAAAAATACATTTGCACATTATTGCACTCGGAGCCTGTCTAGTTTGTGATTCGGCGACGAATCTAAACGTTATCGGATCTATAGTGAATTACAATCAACATACAATCAAAACAATTGATGTTACAAATCCCTACAATGCCTTGTTATCAGCGGATCCGGACATCACAAAACCTTTATGCTTCATAGTGTGGAAATTTTGCGTAAGAAAATATACGCAACACCTGAGACGAGAGCTGCAGGGAGTACGAGCCAGTCGCAGAGCGCGTGATCGGGCCGTACCAGCATAGACATTGTCATCAGGCTGTTGCCTGATGACGACGAATCATACGCGTCCTGGTGAAAGATGTGTGTGTTACGAAATTCAGTAGGTACAGTGCATAGAAAGTGAAAATAGTAAAGTGACAAAATGGGCAGTGTAATTTACTAATAATTATGTAATCGCATTTATCCCGTATTATTTAGTTTTATTCACTATCATATTATTTTGTTATAGAATGTCGTTTCTTGTAACCGTATGTCGCCATGGCAGTTTTGTGTTTAAATCGTATGTATTTTTGCATTTATTCTTTTTTTAAAGGAAGGAAAGTATTGTGCCTACATATATTTACTTATGTGTCACATACACACACAAAGAATTGAAAAATAGGGATACTGAATTCTTCACTTATCAACCCAAAGACGAACGTAGCTTTAGAGTAGTCTTGAAACATATGCATCCTTCTACTGATTTAGAAGAAATCAAGTTGGCTCTAAAAGATCTACAGCATGAAGTACGGAATATTTGGAACATAAAGCATGGACAAACAAAGAAACCGCTCAGCATGTTCTTTATAGACCTAAAACCTCAGCCTAATAATAAGGACATTTACAAAATAAATAGCATACTTAATTGTAGAGTTATATTTGAGGCACCTAGACCCGAGCGAGACATTCCACAATGCTCAAATTGTCAACAGTATGGGCACACCAAAAAATTCTGCCATAGACAACCAAAGTTCGTCAAATGCGCTGGCTCCCATCGCACATCCGAGTGCATCAGAAAGGAACGATCAGATAAGGTCAAGTGCATCCTCTGTGACGGTAACCATCCCGCAAACTACAAAGGATGTAGCGTCTATAAGGATCTACAGAAAATCAAATACCCAGCCCTGCCACAAAAACAAACATTGAAAAAACCTCCACAGTCTAAAATGACCCAGTCAACTGATTCTGATGACCACCCCACATATGGCGAAATAACACAAAAACACTTACCACCGAAAGACACCTTAGGAACACAAACAACAGAAAATGTCCTGCTAAAGTTGAATGAAATAATGCAAGCTGTTATGAGCCAAATGATAGTCGTCACAAAACTACTCACAAAACTCATGTCAAAAATGACCTTACATTCCAACCACTAAAAATCTGTGTGTGGAATGCAAATGGCCTGTCAAATTACTCTGATGAGTTTAAATTATTTCTAAAAATTCAAAACATTGATGTAATGCTAATTTCTGAAACCCACTTCACCAACCAAAGTCATTTCACAATACAAGGATACAATTTGTACCATACTATGCACCCAGATGGTAAAGCCCATGGTGGCACTGCAATCCTAATAAAAGCAAATATCAAGCATTATAAGTCCTTGCCCTATTTCAAGGTATATGTACAAGCAACTTCAATCGTGGTGTGTGATTCGATCAACAAAATAACACTATCAGCCATCTATTGCCCACCGAGATTTACCATAAAGAATACTGAATTTGCTGAATACTTCCGCGCTTTAGGCCCGAGATTTATCGCCGGAGGTGATTACAATGCCAAACACACGCACTGAGGTTCAAAGTTAATTTTGCTGCGAGGTCGTGAACTACTTAGATGTGTTCAAATGAATAATATGGATGTCCTTTCATCAGGCCATCCTACATACTGGCCAACAGATCCCAGAAAAACACCAGATGTCATCGACTTTTGCGTATTTAAGGGCATAGCCAAAAATTATCTGTCCTGCCAAAGCTGCCTGGATTTATCATCTGATCACTCGCCCATTATCATAAATCTATCTGCCACCATAACAGAAAAATAATCTAAGTGTATCTCATATAATTATAGAACTAACTGGACTTTATTCCGCCATCTATTAGATAAAGCATTTGTTGAACCAGTTAGACTAAAAACTGAAGATGATATCACTTATGCAGTTGAACATTTTACAAGGTCTCTGCAAGAAGCCGCTTGGGATTCAACACCACTGGTCAGAAAAACGACTCACGTCGATCCTGTACCCCATCATCTTTTAGAATTAGTGCGCTAAAAAAGAAAGCTCAGGAAACAATGGCAACAATCACAATGCCCACAAGCTAAAAAGAGACTCAATCATGCCATCCGAGAACTCAAAAATGCAATTGCTTGTGATCTCAATTTGACTTTTCAATTACATCTGAGTGGTCTGGATGCTTCCGCTTCATCAGACTACTGTTTGTGGAAAGCGACCAAGAAAATTAAAAGACCTTCTTCCATCTCCCCAGCGATACGTACGATAGACGGGACGGGGTTGGGTTTGTACAGATACCCAAAAAGCGAAGGCATTCTCTGTTCACCTACAATCCGTCTTCAAACCCCATCCAAACGAGGGTACACCTGAACACGAAAGAGAAGTCTTTGACTACTTGGCGGAAGAGGACCGCACCCAAGAGGAAAATTACATACCCATTTTCACCAAAAATGAAGTTGTAAGAGCTATAAAAAAAATCGACACTGAAAAGGCCCCTGGTTTCGATCTCATCACTAGTCGACTACTAGCTGAACTTCCAGACTCTGGAATGACTCTGCTCACATCTATTTACAACAGCATGACAAGGTTAAAATGTTTCCCACCACAATGGAAGGTAGCCAAGACAATAATGATCCCAAAGCCTAACAAGCAGCTGGATGACCCTAAATCCTACAGACCTATTAGCCTGCTACCTATTCCGTCTAAGGTTCACGAGTCGCTGCTACTAACTCGCATGCTACTAATCATCAGAGCAAAGCACTTGATTCCTGACCATCAGTTTGGATTTCGTCACAAGCACGCTACCATTGAGCAGGTCCACAGACTTACTGTCGAAATATTAAAAGCTTATGAAGCCAAAAAATACTGTGCGGCCGTCTTCTTGGATATCTCACAAGCCTTCGACCGAGTCTGGCACGAGGATTAGCTCTACAAATTTAAAATATCCATGCCCCACCATTTTTTTTGTATGATCAAAGCCTTTCTAACCGATCGCTTTTTTATGGTTCAATGTGGAGATGACATGACAAATCTTTGCCCAATCACAGCGGGTGTCCCACAGGGGAGTGTAATTGGTCCAATCCTCTATCTGCTCTACACCTCAGATCTGCCTACTAGCGGTAAAATCAACACGGGCAGTTTTGCTGATGATACAGCCATACTGGCCACACATAGTCAGCCAGAAATCGCAGCTAAATTACTGCAAGAAGGACTAGATAACATAGCAGAGTGGCTTAAAAAGTGGCGCATCAAAGCTAACGAAAGCAAATCACTGAACGTTACTTTAACTCTTAGAAGAGAACACTGTCCACCAGTCAAGTTGAACAATGTAGAAGTCCCACAGGCAGACCACGTGCGGTATCTTGGGCTGTACCTTGATAAACGTTTAACTTGGCAGAAACATATTTTTACCAAGAGAAAGCAGCTTGGATTGCAACTGAAAAAACTATACTGGCTCATTGGTAGTAAATCCCAGTTATCAATGGCAAATAAACTTTTGTTATACAAAGCCATTCTTAAACCAGTGTGGACGTACGGCATACAACTATGGGGTACAGCCTCACACTCTAACATAGAAATCATACAACGATTTCAGAACAAAATGTTGCGCATGGTAACTAGTGCCCCATGGTTTGTGACGAACGAACAACTGCACAACGATCTGAAAATGCCTACAATCAGAGAGGAAATAGCTAAACAAACTAAATCCTATTGAGACAGAATTGTAAACCACCCAAATGTACTGGCCCAACCGCTTATGGACAACAATCTGAACAAACGTCGTTTAAAACTAAGAATGCCCCAGGATGTGTTGCGATAAGAGCACATTACATTAGAATATGGTGCGGCACTGGTCGTATTCCTGTACACGTCCCATAACAATGCCAAACCTACTGCTTATTGTCCTGATAAAGAGACAGATCGCTGTAATAATTAATAAAAAAAAAATATGTGTCACAAGATTGATTGCACAACACTTGCATCATGCAATCCCTAATATGGTAGACTAGATTTATAATAACAAAATATGTCTTAGTTTTAGTCACTCTCGGATATCTGTCTGTAACAACTGTGTACAACTTTATTGGAATACATACATATATCGTGAACGTTGTTCCTTTGTTTAAATTATATCTCATCGAAGTGACTTTCACTCACCTTACACCAAATAAACACCACACAACAATACTTACACCATATCAGGCAAATTAATAAAGTAGGAAGGTTAATCTGATTGTTTGCTTGGGGAGGTAAGATTTTAAAATGTAAAAATTAAAACAAAATTAATTGTTCGTGTCAGATTTTCTAACGGGATGTTAAGTGAACCTAAAAAAAAGGGGTCTCACGTAATAATCTGACGATTTAGATGTCACGCAAACTTATGGCCATTATTAGAAAGTTGCAAATGTGAATGAGTGACTACTCCGTTTTGAAATACTCAAGCGCGCCAGATCAATATGTATTTAAATATATACAGGGTGTAAAAAGACCCTTAGCGAAATCTGAAATCCCATGTTGTACCAATCTCTACGAACATTTTTTACTTCGGCACCATACCTGGGAAATTACTGGTTCGGGAGATATTGAGGCTTAAAGTTAGTATGGATTTTTTCTAACTACGTACAAAATCGATGCATTTACGCCGCCCGAATGTTCTTTAGATGGCCTATGACCCAATGGATAAGTAGGTATTTCAAGCATTGCACGCGCGCGCTTTTAATTGCGGTTTAAAAAATGTGAAAACTTAAAATAAAACGTTTCCCAGGTATTATTTTTGGTTAGTACGACTTGGCATGATGTTCACAACGAGTGGACTTCGGCTTGGTGATGGGTCTTGTGACACCCTGTATATGCTTTATCCTAACGTCCTAGACGTGCCTTCTCATAATCTGACGATTAACTGGAGGGATTAAGGCTACAGAAAAATTCTCTGGAATTTTTAAAGAGATCTTCTTCTCCTTAGAATTTATGTCAATGACTATGTTAAGCTGCGTTCAACATTTACTCGTCGGTGAAACCTTGGATTGGAAGCTAAAATTCAATTTCAAAACTAAAACTAACGACAAAATGCTAGTTGTGACGTCGCGCCCCGGCGCCCGCGAGCCTCGCTACGAGTGACGCACAGCAGTGGGGCGCCCCGCTCGCCCCCTCCTCCTCGCCGGCCTTATATATACCGGGGACACACGAGGTTTCGCCCTTTTTGCTCCGGGACAACACGACCAAAGCTGAGTACCCCATCTGAAGACCTGTGAAGTGCCAACAACGTACTCACGCCCTGGATAATTGTCTCTTCTGTTGTATGTGTATAACTGGAATTATAACGCGAGTTTAAACTTTCCTGGTGATATTTTTTATTTATTTCGCGTAAGTCAACCTAATTATCTCTCTTTAATTGCTCGGTGAGTGATCGATCCCGGCTACCCCGTGGAAATCAATCACTCGTGCGACATTGGCGCCCAATAGAATTTTTAATTATATTTTTAAAACGTAAGTTGGCACTTTACAGGTAAGTGAAATAATTTCTTTTTCTCTTGTATATTTTTCTCCTGTGTGTTCATATATTCTGGTGTGGTGAATTGCGTACAGGTACAGTTTCTATCTATTTTGGTTGGCCATAAGCAATTTAACTGTGTAAATAACATAACGGTGATTTAATTGACGTCGGTCTAAAATCACATTCCACCGCGGGCAGCGTGTCGAGCCGCCAACCGGTTCTAACCGCTTAGCCGTTGAACTAACGAGCCTCGTGTTCGCGAAAAAATATTGTGATTCAACCTTTGAGTGACCTTTAAGAAATTTTTTTTAATCCTTTACCAATCATCACACCATTGTATAATTTAGTGTATTTCAGCTTTTTTTAGCACGGTATTCGATTTTCTGGCGATATTTAATTTTTTTTCTAGTGCCGGCGTAAATACTTTGATTTTCTATTATTGTTTTGTAATAATGGCTTACATTATAAATTTCTCATTATTAACTAAAGCGGAATTAGAATATGAGACCACAATACGCGGCGTTTCAAAGCCTGACGATCCCCGCAAACAAATCGCTAAACTTTCAGTTAAAACTCCCTCAGAGGATATATTATCTTCACCCTTCCCACCAGAGGAGGATGTGGCAGAAGTGGAAAAGTCGTTATTAAGATCAAATAAACACTTATCTATGTTGGAAGCAAACTATACTTCCGAGCTTCAACAGAAGGTCGAAACCGTGCTACACCATTGTTTTCATCGACTGAATAGGGTGGATACCGGCAGTCTGGATATAAAAAAATTGAGTCTGTGTGGAATAAATTTAATGACTTATATGCGAAACTATAATTAATCACGAGCCGAAGTTCGCGGTCGGATTGCTCAGTGGCAGAGGGAAACACTTCCTATAATTACGACCGTAAGCTTTTTTCGGAATTAGGTAAATTCAAATTTAACGGTAAATCATGTGTAAGATCCTTTATCGAAAAAATTGATGAATTTATGTCCTGTAGATCTATTCCACACGACAAGATGTTGTCTTTCGCTTTTGAAATATTTTCGGGTGACGCATGAGTTTGGTATCGTTCTGTTAAAAATAATGTAAAGACTTGGTTAGAACTTTGCGAACTTTTGAAACGAGATTTTAGTCCGCATAACTACGATTATCGGCTTATGACGGAGATTCGTCAGCGCTCACAGGGCGAAAACGAATCAATAACTATTTACGTGGCAAAAATGCACGGTCTGTTTTCGCGACTTAATTCTCCTATCGCTGATTCGGAGAAGCTAGAAATCTTACTAAATAATATTAGACCTTGTTACATTAATTGTCTGCTCACTGCAAAGGTTGTTGATGTTGATAGTCTAGTCGAAGTTTGTCGTCTTTTCGAAAATAACCAAAGTCGCAGTAAGCAATTTTCTGAACCCCCTAAAGTTTCAAAGAATACTGTAGCACCCGATCTAGCGTATAATTATCCGTTTTCTAATTTTTCTTCAAACAAAAATGTTTACAATCATAATCACTTGAATAAATATAACTCTGTCGCTGATACATCGAGATACAAGTTTGTACCACAAGTTAACGCCATATCGAGTACTTCTAATATAAATAAAAATTTTTGCGTGCGTTGTAGATGCAATTCGCACTCATTACGTAATTGCCGTCAGCCACACTACCTAATCTGTTTTAAGTGCGGCACAAAGGGTTTCAAGGTGTCAGACTGCCCCAATTGTAAATCTAAGTCGACCCCTACAGTTTCAAAAAACTAGTTAACAAGGATTGTGGAAAATCAAATTATACAACTAATTGTCATAAAACAGAGTGGAATAATTGGTTGGGCTTTTAAAAAAAATTCTTTAGTAGCTATCATATTTCCTCAATCCGTAATTCTAAATTAGAATATTTACCTTACGTTACTCTAAAATTAAACGGAATACCTACCACTGGTCTTTTAGATTCTGGATCTTGCGTTACAATTTTAGGTAATAATTTGCATAACTTATTTTGGAAAGACAATGTTTTGGATAAATCAAAACCTTTAAGGTTAATAACAGCTGGCGGCGAACGATTTGAATCTTTGGGATCGGTGTTTCTACCCTTTGAGTTTCAGGATAAATTGATTAACTTAGAAGTTCATGTTGTACCTGGGATTCAAAATTCCCTTATCCTTGGCATGGATTTTTGGTGAAGCTTTGGCCTATTTCCTAACAAATTAGAGTCTGTTTTGATTGTGAACAAGTCTGACGCTCAAGTAATGGAGTTGCAGGCAGTTCCCCCTACACATCTTGTCTCTTATGATCATCTTACAGTCGACCAGAGAGCTACCGCTGACAACATTATTTCTAAATTTACCGATATTTCATACGAGAAGCGGGGTCTCGGTTGCACAAATATTATTTCTCATTCAATTGACACAGGTGATTGCCCCCCTATTCGGCAAAGATTTTATCGCATGTCTCCCGATAAACAAAGAATTTTAATAAAGCATCTTGACGACATGCTCTCAGAGGATGTTGTTGAACGATGTGAAAGCCCGTGGTCAAACCCGGTCATTTTGACCCCTAAGAAGAATGGTGAACTGCGTTTCTGTTTGGACAGTCGTAAATTAAATTCCGTTACAAAAAAAAGATGCTTATAGCTTGCCTTATATTTCGGAAATTTTAGATAATCTGAGAGATGCTAAATACTTGTCTAGTTTAGACTTGTCTAAATCCTTTTGGCAAACATTAATTAAAGAAGAGGACCGTTGCAAAACAGCCTTTTATATTCCTACGCGTGGCACATTTCAATTCAAAAGAATGCCTTTCGGTCTTACGAATGCGCCAGCTACTCAACAACGATTAGTGGATATTTTATTTTATGGTCCAGAATTTGAAAATAAGGTTTTCTGTTTTATCGATGACATAATCTGTATCACGTCCAGCTTCAACGAGCATATTACTCTTTTATTACGCATTCTTGATAAACTAAAAAGCGCTAATTTAACAATTAATCTCGTAAAATGTAAATTTTTTAGAGATAAACAAAAATATTTAGGCTATGTTGTCGACTCTAGTGGATTGCATCCCGATCCGGATAAAGTAAATTCAATGAAAAATTATCCCACTCCTTCTAATAGAAAAGAAGTACGTCGATTTTTAGGCGCAGCCTCGTGGTACAGGCGTTTTATACCGAATTTTAGCTCTATTGCTGCACCCTTAAATAAGTTAACATCTCAAAGTAAAAACGCACCTCCATTCTGTTGGACGACAGAGGCTAATGAGGCGTTTAATAACCTAAAGAATTGTTTGATTTCCTCCTCGGTGTTGGCTTGTCCTGACTACTCGCAACCGTTTGAAATACACTCAGATGCTAGCAATTTTGGTCTTGGCGCGATCCTCTGTCAAAGGTTAAATGGTGAGGAAAGAGTCATAGCGTACTATAGCAAATCACTCACTAAGCAAGAAAAAAATTACACTGCCACAGAGCGCGAGGCCCTGGCTGTTCTATCTGCTATAGAACACTGGCGTTGTTATGTTGAAAATGGTAAAAAGTTTATTGTTTACACAGATCACGCTTATTTGAAATGGTTCTTGACCTTAAATAACCCTACTGGCCGGTTAGCCAGATGGGGAGTTCGCTTATCTTCCTATAATTTCGAAATACGTCATCGTCGGGGTTTCGATAACGTTTTACCTGATTTTCTGTCTCGCTCTTTACCCGTTTCTGCTATTGCTAATGATATAAATATAGATATTAATTCTAATCAGAATTTACCAGTTTCTACTAATGATCCTTGGTATTTAAATATCTATAAAGGCTGTTTAAGTTCTCCGACTTCCTTTGTTAACTATCAAGTAATAAACAATAAATTGTATTGTTTTAAAAAAACATTAAACCCTCTCACTAGAGAATTTCAATGGAAAGAGGTTATTCCGTCTGACCAAAGAAATGACATTCTAAGGGAGAATCATTCTTCGCCCACTGCTGGACATCTGGGTATTTTTAAGACATACAAACGTCTCGCACTTAATTACTTTTGGCCTGGTATGTACACCGATGTTGTCAAGTTCGTCAGTTCATGTGAACCTTGTATCACCCATAAACACCAAAATCACCCAAATTTAGGTCTAATGGGAAAACCCAAATCATGTCAAAAGCCCTTCCAGACGATTAGTATTGATTTGATTGGTCCATTGCCTCCCAGCAGGAAACAAAACACTTTTATATTTGTGGTCAGTTGTTGTTTCTCTAAATATTGTTTACTTTTCCCCATTAAACGGGCAACTGCAGAAGTGATAACAAAAAATCTTGAGGAAAATGTATTTTTGGTGCATGGAATTCCATCTACTATTGTTTTGGATAACGGTAAACAATTTATTAGCGCAACCTTTAAAAGTATGTTGTCAAAATATAAAATTCCAAATTTGCATTTTACACCGTTGTATACTCCCCACGTTAACTCAGTTGAACGTTACAACAAAACCATTATGACAGCTATTTCAACTTTCATAGAATCTGATCATCGAATCTGGGACACTCTAATCACTAAAGTTCAATTCGCCCTTAACTGCGCAGTTAGTGAGGTTACTGGTTATTCTCCTAATTTCCTTGTTTTTGGTAGGGAGGTCATAACATGTGGTTCTCAGTATATTGACAAGGAATTTAATTCCAATATGGTGCTTGAACCACGGGACGGCTATGCCGAAACCTTAAGCTACTTATCTTCTATTTTCGAGAAGGTACATTCAGCTCTGTTGTCGGCCCACCAACGAAATTGTTCATCTTATAATCTTCGCCGTAAACCGGCAGATTTCAATGTCGGTGATATAGTTTGGCGCAGAACGTTTCTACTTAGTGACAAGGATAAATACTTCAGCAAGAAATTGGCGTCTAAATTTATTAAATGTAAGATTGCCTCAAAAAAGTCACCTCTAGTATACAAACTTAACGACATGGCCGGAAAACCTTTAGGCGAATGGCACATCAAGGATTTAAAGTTGATTAATTACAAAGAATAATAAAAGTATAAAAACAACAATGTAAGACGCATATCTATGCGGAGTTATAATTGCCTGCATAATTATTTGTGAAGGCCAACAATGGTTCTTTTGTTTTCGAGTCGAAGCTCACAAGATAATGCATTGTGTTGTGTTAATGATTTATGTAAACATGCTAACATAAAATGAATAAATGTTTCAGTTATAAATTGTAATAAATTTTATTACATGTAATATTGTTACAAAGAATCTGTTGTTTATCTAACTATCAGTTATGGCTCAGTGGTTAAAAAGTTGCTGTCGGATCGGTCTGTGGTTCGATTCTCGCATGTGTATTTTCTTTCCGCAAATCTATTTGTTGAAATGCATCTTGATTGGCGTATTGTTTTTCGCCGTGCCTTGTTCTGAAGTTCTGTTGTTATTCTTAATTCATTCATTAATTTCTTTCCTTTGACATTGAGCGGTCCGGTCGTGTCTGCGGCTTATATTATTTTTGTTCATCTTTACGAAAAATCTGTTGTTATACCTAACTATATTCAAAAAGTTTACTTATCTAGTGGCAAAGGCCGAACCCAAGATTTATAAGTCGTAGGGCTAGATCAAGTTTCTTATATCTACAAATCATTATTACCTAATAATTACCCTAAGCGCTTCTCCATAGATTGTTATCTTTAATATTAAGCTATTACACTGGCCTCGGCATTTACATGTAGATATGTGTGATGAATTATGAATGATAAATGTTTATGTTCAAATTCAGACTGCCGTTGTACGCGTGAAGAATGCAAGCGTGGGTCATTATTATTTAGGTATCCTTATTAGCGTATAGGGTTGTTACTTGTTCAAGGTTTTTCTAATTTCAGGGAGTATCTTCAGGGCTGCTACGCCCGTTGGGCTAGGGAATTTTCCTTAGGGAAAATCCCGGCCTAACGGGGGGGTGTGTGACGTCGCGCCCCGGCGCCCGCGAGCCTCGCTACGAGTGACGCACAGCAGTGGGGCGCCCCGCTCGCCCCCTCCTCCTCGCCGGCCTTATATATACCGGGGACACTAGAGGTTTCGCCCTTTTTGCTCCGGGACAACACGACCAAAGCTGAGTACCCCATCTGAAGACCTGTGAAGTGCCAACAACGTACTCACGCCCTGGATAATTGTCTCTTCTGTTGTATGTGTATAACTGGAATTATAACGCGAGTTTAAACTTTCCTGGTGATATTTTTATTTATTTCCCGTAAGTCAACCTAATTATCTCTCTTTAATTGCTCGGTGAGTGATCGATCCCGGCTACCCCGTGGAAATCAATCACTCGTGCGACATAGTAAGTTTACCCCTTAGTCATTATTCATATTTTCATTTACTTTAAATAAGGTTGAAGAACAAAGTATCTTAGAACTGACCTCGGCTATCGAAATCCTTGACAAGTCAGTTAAATTAAGAAATTAGTACAACGAAGAAGGATCAAGGATAGCACTTCGGTTGATAGTCAACGCGGCAATCACAGACACCGTGACAGATTTAGGTCAGGCAAAAAGGTAAACGTAATGCGAAATATTTTATATTCTATCTAAAAGGGTGTTAATAGACCAACACCTAGAATGGTGACATATTTTAGGCTGCATAGTGCTGATATTTATAATCGAACGCGAGACCCCGGCGTAGCAGTCTGTCGGTCTCTCCACTATGCTTTCGCTGCTTACCACGGGATTGGTAAGAGTATTTATAAAATTATATTATAAAATTCCAAAGTTTTGCAATAATATAACGGTATTTCATATAAGTTCGTATCTTTTCCCATACGGCCGAAACTCTCGACTATTTAATAATTTTCTAAGGTGATAACTTAAATTCGTGTACAGTGAGTATATTTAAAATTAATAGAGAAAATATTTTAAAAGCCTGTAGACTCAATTCTATATTTATTTTCCAAATTTTGTAATTGTGATGTGATACACACTACGTTATAAGAATATGAAATTGATTTGTTGTTAGAGTAAAGATTAGATTCGATTATATAAGATTTTTATTTGTCAGAAAACACACAGATACAAAATATACTGATACTAGGTTAAACTTAAGTCTAGGATTTTCCAATTTAATGGCAAGACACCAATCTCCTGTACTAGTTAGAAAACTGTATCACAGGAGGATTGGGTCCCTCTTTCAAAAATATATTTAGGTAGGTATACTAAATAGTACAATATAATTAAAATATTCAAGAGAACACAAATCATTATTATTAAGTGACAGTAAGAAATTATGCTTAGTTTCTAATTAAAAGATAAATTCAATAAAAATGGATTATATAATACATTACTTTCGCGTGCTAATCATTTTATACAAGAAGCAAACGAGGCGCAATTTACTAATTGTGGATCAGCAGTATAGCTAATAGTGTCAATGTTGTTGTGCCTTTAGCATTTATGCATTACGATTATACACTATACGTGTGCATTTTATAAAACTAAATGAATTCACAATATTACAATGTCAGTGGGTCACTATGCTAATGGAATGTCTTTAAGTACGTAAGACAATGAATAAGTTTGGACATAAAGATTAATAAATTATTAGTAGATTGATTACGTAAGATTGATTGAAGAGATTAAAACCCATAGTCTCACACTAAATATGTTATGTAACAGGCACAGAACGTAGGCGTCAATGGTTATAGTAATATAGCTATATTGCGGCGCTTCTAGGCGCCTTCATAGTCTATCGTATTAATGTACCTAATTTCGGCAGCCTTTCTGGCCGGGCAGTCAACGTCACCCGTTGAGTGATTACTCGGTTTGTTGAAGCGCAGACACGTCGCACATTTTGGAATTTGGGATTTCTTGTTGCAGTCCTGGATGGAATGTCCTTCTTCACCACAATGTCCGCACGTAGAGGCTTCATTCTTGCAAGACTTAGCCGCAAGCCCGTACTGCTGACACTTATAGCACCTGGTTACAAGGGTGTAGTCTCTCACCGGACAGGAAGTCCAGTTGATAAATATCCTGTTCTGAGTGATTATGGCTTTACGGATTACGGCTGTTACTTCTAGTATAAAATTGCAGAAATGAGAGTAAAGATTGCAAGTCTAACATAAGTCTTGCATCATTAAACTGGCTGACGGCACGAATGGCTTAGTTGTTTAAAAGCGGTAAACACGCTTATTAGACCTCCGCCCTGTGTTGAAGGTTCGATCTCCACGAGAGGCAGTGTCTGCCTATGGTTACCGCTGCCTCGACGATTATACAGTTACATATTAAATAGATATAATATATCTAAGCTTGGTGCAAAACTCAAATAATACGAATCAGTGACTTCATACCACGCGAAAATAATTCGATGATTTCTCAGGCTATCGAAAGACTAGATATTACCAGTGCACTGGATAGAAATAGGATTTCATTTGGAACTGGAAATACATCCACGCATATTAACCATGTTGGCTCATATGCTGTCTGTTTTCGTAGCTTCCTGTTTTATATAAAAACTGTGGAAAATATGGAAAATAAAATTGTACGGACCTGTGAAAGTAATTAACATTCATACATTTATATTACATTTTTCAAACGTTTATGTTTATTTGTATGCTGCAGTGAACGTATTCTGAAACGGCTCATTGATTTGAAACTCTTGTTTATATCAATATTTTATTGTATATGTTTTATAAAATGTAGAAAATAGTGAAAACATGGCGTCGGATGCGAATGTCCAAAGAGTCGCCCTCCAACCGACACAAGACATAGATTGTACTAGATGTCACACGTTATCAGTTGCCATGCAACACTTTTGCCTTTCAGCTTGGGTCTGATTTAAAGTCTAATTAGATTACACACAATGAAATTTTCCGCAGAGAGCCTACGGACGCCTAGAGGTCAGGCGGAGGTCTGATAGCGCCATCCTACGGCTCTACACCATTCTCAAAGACTTGCATGTTAGCACCCCAGGCCGATACGCACATAACAAATATGCTTAGTACTTTCATATGCAAAAAAATCCATTTATATTTTACATACGTAGGAACACGCTGACACACGAAAACCCACGTAAAAATTTAATTCCAGAACAGAAAGCACTAATACGATTAAAGTACAACGAAACAAAGTATTTCTTAAAAATATCAACGTTTTCTGCACATTGCTGAATATAATAATTGCTTCAACCACGTTGCGATCGCCAATTGCGTCGACATGTAAATTTCATAGTACGCGAAAAAGAAACAAAGGGGCAAACCGATTTTTTTTGTGAACAAGCCTGTAAAAATGTTTAAGAATCTACTCTGCAGATCGGCGTTACGTATTTAAGGGGAATTTGGTATCGTTGAAGTTTGAATCGAAGTTTGGTATCGTGAACACGTGATATTTTCTCCAGTTTCGTTGCCTACTAAGCGGTTGTTGATGTTTTTCTTCTTCCCATTTTACAGCGCTTAGTATTACATATTCAACAAGGTTTTTGTGCCTCGTGTTTGTGATAATTTTGTTGCGAGTTGATAAAGAAATTATTTTAGTATAAGTTTTTTTTGCGGCTTATTCTTGCGTGGTATATTTGTGAGGTTCCTGCATTATCAGCAAGTTGAGTTTTAAATATGATGATAACTTTTTTATCTCACTAGTGCAATGTGATTTTGACCTTATTTAACTTTCGCTGGCCTTTCGGGATGGTAACTAATGACCCTGACGAATCTTTCGGGACCCCATGATAGACCTCAGTAATTAATTTAGTGTCTGAGTGTAATTTATCTTTAATATAAACTATGTATAACAATATTTATATGTGTTTATCGGTTATCTAGTTGATATCATACAAACTCGGTACACCTATGAATTTTTAACGTTATGAAATACAGAAATGTAATGCAAACACATTCTACCATAAAAATAATTCACTTGTACAACTTCACCTTTGAGAATATAACTTATTACGCTAATTAGGCACATAAGTAGGTACACTACGCTAAAACATCAAAACCAATAAATGTATCACTAAATACGTGTGACAAAATTATTTGTTTTATAAACGAAACAGTATTAATTTTACTTTTTCTTTTTGTCTTTGATGTCAGTTTATCGAAGAAAAGAACCAAGATATCAAAGAGCCCATTAACTAATAGTATACTATAATATTACTTTAGGTTTGGTCCCACATTTTGTCGTTTAAATATATTTTCAGTAGACATCTGTTTTTCTTGGTAATACTTAGACAAAGGGTTGGAAAGAATATTTAACTCTTAATATTTGGTTAATATTTATAAGTGGGTATGAACAAAGAACAAAGAGGTGGTTCTGAAACTGAAGTTATCTAGGGACTAGGTGATTTGCTAGCCAATTTATGTAACATCGAAGTAAAATGAAAAAAAAAATCTGGTCGATATGCCTAGGTAATACGTTTAAATATAAGACCGTCTTATTTTTAATTTTATGTTTCAACAGGCTATCACGTAAAAATCACTGCTGTATAATCGTGATGCTACTATAGGTATGTATACCTATTTAAGAACCGAATATGCAATTTTCTCAAGGGTCAAATAATTTACTCCAGGAATAGTTCAGTCCTAGGGTGAAATAGTGCTTTTATGGCATACAGGCAGAAATGCTGCTGAAATGTGTTGCGGAATAATCTGTGAAACTTGTAGGAGAAACATGCTTGTCAGAGGCGTCTCATCGTGTACTCGAATATTCAAACTATAAATATATCATATACATACGTGTGCAGTACTGTTTCATTGTGATATATCTTAATATATAAAATCCTTGCGTTACTGACTGACTGACAGACACGCTACAGCCGAAACTATTGGGCGCAGGAAGCTGAAATTTGGCATGTATGTTCCTTGGGGACCGTAGGGGTGCACTAAGAAGGGATTTCCCGAAATTCCCACGCGATCCGCCAAAACGGGCAAATTTTAAAAAATGCAGGCGTAGCTGCTGGCGTCCTCTAGTATTCTTATAAATCTAGATTTTTATGTGTTAGCAGATGGATCGCATGGTTGTAAGCGATTAGCGCCGGCCATGGACAATTGCATTTTGTTTTGCAGAACGAGGAACAAGATGTGAGAGAAGGAAGAGCCGATGAGGGCAGTCTCCAGTATTTGTCTGCTACAATACGTATCAAAAGCGGCAATAAGTAGCGAGGGGAGCAGTATCCCATGTGATGACTGAAGCTGCAGGCAATATACGCAAGATACATTGACATATCAGTTTTTAACTATACATGCCTAATAACATATTTCTATATGTACATTCTTACATATCGTTCTTAGCCAGCCAGTTCTGCCTAGTGGTAAAAATAACAGACAGCTACGCAGAGGAGAATTTTCTCTACATGTGAAATTTTAGAGTCTGTAATAAACATAGGAACGAGTATTGAATTTTTAAATATCTTACATCTATCGAACATTTATTGATGTCATAATATTGGTAACCCTTTCAGTTTGTAACTTAAATATTAATTAATAATAGCTTAGATTAAACACGCCTTAGATCAATTTACTAATAAATTATGTTTTTAAACCAACATAACTAACTACAGATCAAAATTCAACGGCAGGTTAATTAATTTAACTTCAAAACTAATTTTACTAGCTTTCAATCCGAAATTGAAGGTACAGTAATGTTTGGAGTCAAATAAGATATTCAATCGAGTTTCTTCAGTAACGTCAGAATCTTTAGGCCACCAACGGTGCTGTGACCGACGTGTGGGTAATGGAACGCCAAGATGCCGTGTGACTCTAATCTATAATTTAACCCTGCGTCGTGGGGGTACAAATTCGTTACATGGACGTCGGGGATGGGTCATAATTACCTGTTTTTTTTTAATCCAGTATCCTGCTATATTTCGAAAAAAAAACATTATTTTCTAATAATCCTGTTGAACCTTGTGTAATTAAATAAAATAGCACTTTATTTGTACAAAAAGATATTTATTAGTTCGTTTACTTAATCATTTAATATATCACTTTTAAAAGTTAACAAAAACAGCCTTCTCCAGATTAATCACAATAAACACTTATTTTTAATATTTTTTTAAAATTTATATGGCGCTTATAGGAACTTAACAAAATAATCTTTGAAAAAAACATTACAAAAATTAATTGGAACCATCAACATGAACACATTCAGCGCATAAAGTTATGAAATGTTCGGAGCAAATATGTTTGCCGCAACAATGGCACGTATGGTTAGTCTTTCGGTCTTGTTTGATGGGACACAGCTAGCACCTTCTACGAACGTTAGGTCTCTTTGGTTGAGGTTTTTCTGGCGATTCGTGGCCCATGTTTATTTAAAATTGCAACAAAATACCTACAAATAAAACAAAAACGACTATAATTTATATTCTATAAAAACAATAACATATAGATATGTAAAACGATAGATTTCGTCACGAAAATACAAAGGGAGTAAATATAATATAATTGTACTATCTGTCATTTTGTTAAGGTTCGTTATTGTAAATTTCTTTGGTGCAATAAAGATGATTAATGATAATAATATAAGCAACTAAACATGTTGAAAATATATAGAAATATTATTAAAAAGTAAAAAAGGACGACATAATAATAAGCGGACATATGGCTAAAATAGTTACGTTGACTACAGGGATGGGTCATATTTACCTTTTTCAACTTGCGGCACGTCCAACTCACAGCATATCCGCCGTCCGACTAAGTTCAAGTTAACAACGCGTCGAACCAGTCAACACCTCCAGCTACTGAGAAGAGCGGCAATGTTACGCGCTTTGTATTAAAATTACAAGCAATTTTTAAAACGCCGGGTCATTATGACCCATCCCCCACGACGCCGGGTTAAGGGAATGGGATTGAATATTTACTTTCAAACAAGATTTTCAAAATATAACACAGATTCTACGCAATGTAAAATGCAGACATTGAGTGGCTTTACATATTTAATTACAGACAAATGAGTTTTCTTTTTTTATTAAATAGAACAGTTTGTACAGGCTTGTACTTAGGTCACAGTTTCGCATAAAGATTAAATAAACATGATGATGATGAGGACTGCCTCTGTGGTCCAGTGGATAGCGCATGCTACTGCTGATTGAAGGTCCTGGGTTCGATTCCCAGGTCGGGCAAAAGTGTTACTGAGTTTTTCCGAACTCTCAGCAGCAGCACGGAGTCTGGTGATGTGCCCGGTAACGGCAATAGGCTCACTTTATTACGTCGGACCTAAAAAAATAATGGCGAAATGTGGGTGTAATATAACGCCTCTGCCTACCCCTTCTGGGATACAGGCGTGAGTCTATAAAATAATAAAAACAATACAAAAAATTAATATGATGATGTGCAAAATATGCTTTTGAAATCTACTGGTGTATACGTGCGGCAGTAAACAGCAAAAGTCTATAATTATAGCTTCTCCTTTCTTGCGTTACATTAGCATTGTGAGTCAATAGGAGGTATTATATCGCAATATAATAGTTCCTTTTTAACCGACTTCGAAAAAAGGAGGAGGTTCTCAATTCGGCAGGTTTTTTTTTATGTATGTACACTGATTTCGCCGAGATTTCTCAACCGATTTAAGCCGATTCTTGTTTTGTTTGATGCGAAACAGCTTCGAATTGGCCCCATAAAAATTATCTTATTCAGTTAAGCCCAGTAGTTTTTATTTTATGAGCATTCTTTATTTACGTTCACCTATTCCGATGTCTGAAATCAAATCTCGCAAGTAAATTTGATCCACTTCCCGGTTATCGATTGAGCTGAAATTCTGTATATGTTTGTAAATTGGATGACAATGAAAAATGATTATGACGTAGAGCTGATTTGATGATGGAATCGAAAGGTGGCCATAGGAAATCAGTAATTAAATGACAAACCTCTACCAAGTTTGGGCTCGTTTTATTCGTCTTGACGAGCACTTTGGTGCGGGTAGTAACTAGTATCATCTAGGGTCTGATTAAAGAGCCAGAAGGTGGCCATACGAACTCGGTAATTACAAAAATCTATTTGGCTTGTACAATGATGATAATGGTGACTTCAAGGACGTAAATCATGCGGTAAGGCCGTTTTATAAGAAGCGCAGCACCTTTTTAGGTCTACCCATATCTAGGTGACAATACAACAATACACTAAAAAGTATTAAATAAAAATAAACACGTTAACAAAAACCGACATCAAAAACTAAAAAGTTAAAAAAATAAAGATTTAATATTAATTAATTACTACCTATTATTTGTAATAGGTAGTATTTAATTAATATTAAATCATTATTTTTAATAATAATAATATAATAATATTCTACCACATTCACACAACACCATCTAGTCCCAAACTAAGCAGAGCTTGTACTATGGGTACTAGATAATGGACAAACATACATATATACTTCTTTTTTGTAAATACATACATATTATACATAGAAACACCCAGACTAAGACAAACATTCATGTTCATTCATGCACACAATTGTTTGACTTGAGCGGAAATCGAACCCACGACCTTCGACGTAGCAGTCGCTTACACTCCCGCTACGCCAACCGGCCATCAACTTAATACAAGACAAGTACTATGACACTGCTTAGTAAACTAAGATTTGTTTGACCGCAATCTGTCGGCCTCAGTTCGTTATGTTACATAACATAACGAACTGAGGCAGACAGATTGCCTTCGGCTGACACCTAACTAGATAAGCGAAACAATTTGCCAGCCCCAACTGTGTTTGACCTACATATAAGTAACTGGAACAAGTAGCCACAAAGGTAATATAGTATCGGAACTTACGTCTTCTACTTATTTATCAAATACAAGTGTTTCTGTTTTGTAATGTATAATATGTCATCGGAAAATAACAAACACCGCTATAAATTTCCTAGCAAATTTTCGGAAATTGATAAACTTACCGAATGCATTCGCAAAATAATAAGGAAGCAATAATCATACGCCATGTGCGCTCTGATTCGTTAAATAAGTCACTTGTTCCATTTCCTTCCTCGCCATTGCCATTCTTCGCTACTTTTACGAAAAAACCGGAACTTTAGTGCAACACTTACAACTTAGCCTGCGAAGCATCGCAGGGCTCCTATTTTTGGGTTGAGGGTCACAAGAAAACCTAACATAACCTATTAAGCTGAACTTCATTATCACCGAACGACCAATCAGATAGCAGTGCCGTATTTTAAAGAAGCGTAAAATTAAAAGCTCTTCTGTGATTGTTCGAACCGTTTAAAATCTTACGAATGGATATCCGTTAGTTTATAAATTTATGACGAGACGTCACAAATAGATAAATTTCCGAAAATCTGGGCGTAAAATAATAAATAATTTATCTCTCGTTTAGAATCCTACGAAAGTTATTAAATTTCTCAGGAAATTTATAAATTTGTGGTTTTTGTTATTTTACGGTGATATATACATACTATATTATGTATTTTGACAGACTGACATTGTTTTTTTAAATTTACACTCACTTCGAGTAAAACTTAAATGACCTATTATTTACGACTTTTATTAATGGGTCTTAAACGCAATCAGGCTCCATGTGAATAAAACTTATGTGAGCCGGTTGAAACGTCACAGCAAAAAAAAAAACAATATTAAAAGTACCTACCTACGTCATCGGTACCATGCATAAAAATCGCAAGCAATTTAACCTATAATAATAATTTATATTCTTAAGCACAAGTCCTGTGCAAGCATTCCTTAATATCATTTAACCAGTATTTTATAAATTCATTGTAAATCAATTTCAGTGTATTACGTTTATAATATTTAGAAACGTGTTTTCGTGGTAGTTAAAATAATATTTTAGTTTAATTAATATCGTATTCTGAAACTGATTTGACACCAAATATAATTACCGATTTGGTTGTAGCTGAATACATATTTAATTTATCACTGAGCTGGGAAAAGAACTAATTTTATGTCAACACATAGTTGTCGCTATTCACAAATACTTGACAGCTGGTGCGTTTTGAACACATACTTATATTGAGTTAACAGGATCATACCGAGGCTGGCGTACCGCAAATCGTAACGCCGCAGAAAATACTTTATTTTCTAATAATTACGCGATATACATAATTATATTAACCGTTACATAAAATTTTAGTAAACGGTTTGAAATTCACATTACATAGGATTTGAAATAGAAGGACATGCATGGAGTGATTTCATTAACATACTTGCCTAAAATATCATATTATACGTATTGGGCTCGAAATCTTTACTATCGGTATATCGGTATCTCCCAGTTGTGAATTAGGTAGTACATTTAAGCTTCAAAGGTTTTGTCATTGTTGAAAGCTTCGAGCCTGGCTCCCGTATTGAATTTTGCGTATGTTTCGGTAGTACTGGACTTGGCTTAGAACTCATGGGCGGTCTTAGCATACATTTTGTAATGCGCTTTAAAGTTACAGATAAGCTGTCACAGACACATAAAAGCGCAACAGTTATGACAACAAATAGAGCAGAATTCTTACAAATATTATTTCACTCGATTTTTAACTTTCGCGATTTGTATACATCATACAAAATAAATGAGCGGGTCTTAATCGCGTACAATTAACTTATTTAAGGTATAAATTAAATACCTATTTGTTGCCGATATTTCGCTCGTCATGCACCGAGCGTGGCCGCGGAAAAAAGTAAAAAAAAACGACATATTAATAAGTTAGCTATAGCTGAGCATTTGTTGGAGTCTGGACCAAACCACTTGGTAGAACTGCATCAACCACAAGCCTTATCCACCGATCGTCACTATTACTCCAGGATAGTACGTGAAGCGGTAGAAATCAAGAAATATAACAATTTCAACCGGGAGGATGGATATAGATTATCGGCTACTTGGAATCCAGTCATCAGCAAATGTAAACACCGCGGCAGTGATAAATCTCAACAGTGTGTAGACGTCATTAGTATAGTGTGTCGGAGTACCAACAGTGCGAACTTAAATAAAGACCAAGTGAGGGTAGGTGCCGAAACCCGCACTTCCACAAGACGGCGCCGAGCTCTCATCAGTCTCTCCGCGACCACGATCTGTGCAAGACGAGTGAAACGTCGGAAACAAATAGGTATTTCTACCTTAAATAAGTTAATTGTACGCGATTAAGATTTGCTCATTTATTTTGTAAAATATTATTTCAGTTATTATTTTATTTGCAACAGAAATGCGACGCAAACAGAAACTTGATCCACGCTAGTAAATATATACGAGTAACAAACAGTTTTTACTTCTGATACATGAATTCAACAACCTGAGGTAGAATTGAAGGCCTTTCTTCGAAGACAAACGGTGGATTAGGTTACCTCCTTACATTACTCGAATAAAAAGCATAATAAGGCTGGCATTCCAACTACAAAACGATGTACCATTACTTTAATGCCTAAGTGAATTCTTCACAGTCAACTTAAAAGAGCTAAGTTATTACCTTGAAGGCTGCATAGCTTGATAAGCGTGTATTTTTATGTCAGTCTCTTCGGATTAAAAGTGTAGCAACATTTTGCGTCTCTCTACTTTTACGACTGGCGGAGGAAAATTTCAGTATCTAGACATCTTGCCCAGTTTTTTATTTGTTCTGAGATTAGTATAAATTGTATTTCACTGTATTGCGTAATGCTTTGAAAGTGTAACATATTCTGTATATATATATTTTTTGGGTTGCTGACTTTACTTTACATAAAAGGCGGGGAGCTGCGAGCAAATAGTAAGCGATAACCGCCGCCCATGGACACAGGCAACACCAGAAGAGTCGTCGTTAGTCAATAGTACAGGTACTTTTATTTTATTTAGATTTTCTGTGAGAGGATAACACTTCCCCGGTCGAGGCGTCCCATTCGTGCTGATATTAGCAAGGTTCTTCTTTCTATAAGACTGACTGACAGACAGACAACGCACAGCTGAAAGCAGGAACCTGAAATTTAACATGTATGTTCTTCCGAAGGGAATTTCCGATATTATTACAGGATCGGGTGGACACGGTTAAATTAAAAAAATAAATGTACGAGCGTAGCTGCGGGCATACTCTAGTTTAAAATAAGATTATAAGCATTTTACTACGATTCATTTTAGATAGAACCGAAAATATGCTATTAACATTTAGAAAATAGGCTTTGAAGGACAGTGACCGCTCCGAAAGTGCCTCATTTACTCTTCGTCAAAGTATTAAAAGATATATTTTTAGATTAATTATAATACTTGATATACAAAGCATATAATGGGGCACTATTTTCCGTGATAACTTCCATGTTGAATATTTTTGATGTAACGTATATCATTACGAAGGTTGTTTCTATTAAAGTATTAGAGCTCGTGTCAAAATCAGCATATAAGTTTTTGATTAAAAGAGTAGCAAACATCGATCCATCCACTCTTATAAATTTTGCATTTATAATAGTAACCTATATAGTCTGGGTACAGTTTCAACGACGTAGAGCACCGAGCTATCTCGCCCGTTAGACAGTAAGTACAAGAACGAAACAAATATTTGTGGTATAGCTTCCATAAACATCTATCCAACGGTAAGTTACTGCGATAGAGAGTGGAAAATTAACCGAACACTGTTCGTTCATTTTATAATGGCCGTCCTTTTGGTCTTGTTTCACGATTCGAATTTTATTTCCGATGTGCGATGGAGTATCCAAAATTGCTTTATTGATGCGCTTTACTACCTTTATGATGAACAACTCTGTGAGTGTCTTTACTAATTTGGTTTATTCTATGTTTATTGGCCTAATTTTTTATTGAATTCACAAGTACGCACTTATTGTGTTATAACCAAAATCTACTTTCGCGTTTTACATTCTTTAATGAATTTTTCAATTTCGACCTCTTAAAAATCTTTTGCTAGCATTGATTTGTTGGTTGGTAGGTGTAGCTCAAATTGTACAAGGATAATTAGAACATACAAGAATTGCTCTAAGAAAAAAAAATCGAACCAAAACACTGTATATGAAATTGGTTCGTTCAAATGCGTTCCGATGGGAACGCATTTTATGATAATCGTCACCTCCGGGAATGACTCCAGAGTAAAAAACACTTAACAGTACAGACGATATTTGCTTAGTATACAAGCACGGATGTTCAGTTTAAAGCTCTTTTAAAATTGGTTTGTTTATTTTAGTGTCTTTTAGTAACGGGTGGCGAATTTTACATTTGATTACTACAAAATGTTCAATATCAGAATGACAGGAGATGTCATAAAAAAATATAAGGAATTTCTATAGGGTCATTACTTTTGCGCCATCCTGTACTTTCCTCCTAACGTAGTCAGAACAAACAATACAATACACAGCATTTTGTAATTCAGAAGACAAATGCAACAGTGACCTAATGGAAGGAAAGAGGAACCCACCACGCACCCTCGGATTGACCACCCCAACTATTACAATAGGCATCCTCAGGAGCGATGGGCAACGACTAAGGCTCAGGCTGAGGATGCCTCGTGCAGAGGCAAAACACGTGTCGAAGAATAGTCGGCGCATACAGCGGGATACTGCAAGTCAGGTATCATCCTTGAACCATTCCTATATCCCTTATCCTTTTAGAGGAGTTCGGTATTGTCAACTCTTTTCTATTGCAATAGTTGGAGTGGTCATTCCGAGGGTGCGTGGTGGGTTCCTCTTTCCTCCAATTAGGTCACAACGGAGTTCCGCCAAATAACGCTTGATTCAATCAACTATAGATGCAACAGTGAAAAACAGGAACACGGCAACTAAGGCTGTGACTAAAATGAACACAAGACCTTTTGTTTATCAAGTCTTCTGAGAATATATTTGACAAAACAGTGTGCCTGTATGCCTATATGTAAGACAGTGACTGAACAGTAACTCATCGGTTCATTGTTATACATTTTAGATTTGACGTCTTATCTTATAAGATATTCTTTGGGGAAATCACGGAACGTTCAATAGATGTATGAAAGCGAGTTAAGTTTCCTGCGAACAAAATATTCTGAATCGGATTACTCTAAATGAATTTGTTACCATCCTTCACAAAATGAATTTAAAGCAATTTGTTTCCGTAATGTACACAGTAATTTCACACCATTTTATTGATATAATACACTTCTTTGTTTGTTGTGCTCATTTCAATAATGTGTTGGAGTGAATTATTCAGATTTGTTTATTAATGGTTAATATTAGTATGAATTGTGACTTACAAATATGTATTCGCATGGACTAACCTAGCACCTTACCTTTTTTTAATTTTTTTTTCCGGGGGAAATCCTCATGGACTACCTCCGCCTGAGGAAAGGCGGAGAGGCGTGCCGGACTCTTACCGGCTAAAACCACCCCAGTGTCTCCTTGAACATGCGCGCGGGGTCGCAGGAATCCAAATTCTTCCGCAGCTCCACACTAGTGCTGGCCGGGTTTGTCCGGGCCTCGTCTCCTGCACGGGGTAATGAGGTGTTGAACTACCCCGTGCATCGCCTTAGAGGCGCGCGCCTGCGCCTCCGGTCCATCGAATAGAGGGCGGGGACTTCCCCAAGTCCCTCGCCCTGGACCCATTCATGGGGGCCGGCAAAGGGAATTATCCGCCCTTCTCCTGCGCCCGGTGCGCCTTCTGCGGTCGGGGAAGGGAATCGAAATCTCCCTCTCCCGTTCCGCAGTTTCCTTCTGCGACATCACGTCCTCGCAGAAGGACACCACCGCGTCCCACGACTCTGCGCTACCGACCATCCTCCGCACTACGGCTGGCAGCGACAGATCGCCTCCTATTTTGTTTGTGAGGACACGGCGCTGCTCCTCACAAGCTACACACTCGGCGAGCTATAATAGAATATTTACTAAAAATAGATGAATTGTGACTTACACATATGTATTCGCATGGACTAGCCTAGCACCTTACCTAACCTAACACAACGGCCGCGTCCTCGGCGGTTCCACAATTATGGTGTTCGATTACTGGTGCTAACGCTAATACTCACTATAATAACTGAGGCACATAAGTGAGCGTCCCTCATCTCTATCGACCTTACAGACCACCATGCAGCCTTTCGAATAATCTCCCTGAATATTATTAAAGCAACTTGGAATCTGCCTACTGCCTTTGGGCTCGGATTCCCGTTCTTATTTGTGCAATCAAAATCAGACATTACGAAACAATCAATACCGCAAT
Source organism: Euclidia mi (assembly GCA_944739405.2). NCBI lineage: Eukaryota > Metazoa > Arthropoda > Insecta > Lepidoptera > Erebidae > Euclidia > Euclidia mi. The sequence continues at coordinate 31,151,338 of OX123186.2, read as the reverse complement.
AAAAACGTAGAATAAAAATATATACCTAATTATGACAATATGTTTTGTGAAGCTAATGTCGTTTATTGAATGAACAATACAAATCAAACATATAAATGAGGTACTCGTATTTATGATATTTCGGCTTTAAAATAAATGTGTAATTACTACGAAAACGACGTTAATTGTATGTCAGTATTAATTGCTCGATATTATTGACATCACGACAATTTACGCAACGGTAAAATGTTCACTGAAATTTTAGTGAAAATGTTATTGTCATTCATCAATTAAAAAGTGTGTCATATTACGTGATAAGAAACCTTATACAGCATTTCATTAAAACCAAATTTGCAGAAATGGAGTGCTTATATAAATAATACATTTCAATTTGCATTTTTTTTATAATATCCTAATATACAAGACAAAAAAAGTTATACAACGTGTAACGGAAATAACGCACATCCTCAGACACCCCAATTAGAAAACCTTGATATAATCATAATGCATGCATTGAAATATTTTTTTTATTAGCCTAAACATTGTTTTTTATCGAAAGTATTAATTTGATTATAAGTAAAATGCGTGGTCACTACAAACCTGCGCACGCACACAATCACACGAAACGTTTGCTGTGGTAAACAAACGACAGCGAAATACGATGCGGTCTATCATTTTTTTAACATCGTTAGTGGCTATTGTGACTATCTTAATTTAATCATAATAATCATACCTAATTAGCATTATTGATACATTAGAAATTAAAGTAAAAGGGTATCAATGAGAGAATTAAAGAAGAACGGCGTATTTGAAGTTGTGAATCATAATTTTTTTACAATAATAGAATAACCAAATGACTCACAGGCTTATTGTCACTTGTTCGGCGTCTTCTTTTTAAAATGCTGACACCAGGTGTCCACCACCTGGCTTAAATATTCCTTTAGTTCACTTACCTATCACTTCAGTGCTTCTTTTCACTGTTTCAAAGGCAGCTGATATCTTATTTTAACTCCCCGGAACTTGTTGTCTCGTCACAATCAACTAGTGGTTTAATAGGTATGTTCCCATATAGCAAAAGTCCAGGGGCGTCAAGTAAGGCTACCTAGGAGGCTACTGGACAGGACCGCCGCGATCTATCCAGCGCTCTTTGTATTCGACATCACGATGATCTCGAACGTTCTACGTAAAATGTGCGGGGGCACTATCATGTTGATAATACACATTTTGTAAATAAACAAGTAAATTTGTCAAAATATTTTTTCACTACACTCACAGAAAATCCAGGTAGATGACTAATTTTATTTATCTAAGCGCAACAATGGTCGCCCGGCCGGCGCTGTAAGTACTACCAGCGCGGGCGATCGACGCACGGTGACAAGTGAGACACATTACGTCTCGCTCTTTCCCGCTGTTAATACGTAAGCGAAAGAAAGATGATAGATATTTTGGTGGTCAATTGTGTGTCTTGTACCGACTGTGATATTGTATTAATGTGTGCGTTCCTGTACGTGGAACCATTAAACAAATGCATTTAAAAAGAAGCCGTTCTACGTTGACTTTATGTTTATTTTCGTATACTTCGGCTTTTCAAAGCAATGAGTGACTATAATTTACGTAATTTTAATTTTTTTAGGATTAAAACAATATGATATTAAAAATTACAGAAATGAATTCAGTAGCCGATTCTGAAAAAAGTACTTTCAGGATGTGCATTAAACTTTTTACATGTTGTATATACAAATTTATAATATCTAAATAATTTTGTAACTTTGTATATTTTTAGTATTATAAAAATGATATTATTAAATATATTTTAGCTATTCATATTTTACCTTACCTACCGCATCATCTACTTCAAGATTGTTTGTTAGAAAATGTGTGCCAAGCCCGCTTTAAGCAAACATTTGCAGTAATTAAACTAATGGATGCAGATGACGTTTTGTTATTGTGCCAAGTTTTAGGTCTGCTGATAACTGGGTTATATCCTAGAAAAGTACTAAGAAAAGTACCGTTTTGAACCTTTGGGAAATCAAGGAAAGGCGATAACCAATATTGTATACTGCACGAAAGAAAAAAGTTTATGGTCCTCGCGATGATTACTACGCATGGAGGGTTGCGTGTTCGATCTGACATAAGTATCAGACAGTAAAAATAAGTTAACATTATATTTTATTCAACTGGCCAGTTGGTCTGATAGTTATTAATCGCTTAGGCCGAAGTCGATTTCTGTTCACAAGAAATCTTAATGTGATGTGTACGATTCTTATTGAAAAATGTCATTTTACTATCTTTGTATTTAGCAAAACGAGCTACCTGAAATGGGATATTTTCATGTTGTTCAGTTACAATAGGACAGATTCTGACTAGTTTGATCGACCGACGACCTGGTTACCGTCTTTAAGATTTTCCTGAAATGTATTAAACTGAAATCTCTTTTTCTTCCTGTCTGTCGGCATTAACGCGATAGACTCAAAAACTACCAAAAGGATGTTAGCTCGGTTTTCATCAATAGATGGAGTGATTTCTGAGGAAGATTTAAGTGTATAATTCAGGCAAGCTGAGCCGCTGGAGAAATCAAATTTAAATATATTAATCTATACACAACTATTACATCAATCAATAGATGCTATCAGTTGTATAACAATACTTCCTGCAGACCATTTTTGCCTATGTCGAAATCGTACCCTTAAAACCTAAAATGGCTTCATACTAGTTGTCACAACCAAATTATATAGATGACGAAACGATAAATAAACAATTCAAAACGGTTGATATTAAATCTGATAGCTTTCAACCCAACCCTATAAATAATACCCATAGTCCTGCAATCTATATTATTGCTGTTATAGTACTTACAACGACGTAAAAAACTATAGTAATGTTGTCCTAAACTCAGAAGCTATAACCGTAAAAAGCAAAAATATAATAAATTAATAGTCGTTACTTACACGACTATTCGATACGTGTTCCGGCATTTTATTCAGTGAATCAATGTTGATGGGAAAATGTTTCTCTAATCTTTGTTGATCTTTTTACGAGAGTAGGATAGAATCGTCTTTGAAAGCAAAGTGTTTTCAGCGACAGAAACAATAACATTTTAATGATGAGACCATCAAGCTAACACAGGAAAACTCTTCGATTAAATTAGGCTGCTGATTGGTCAACAATCTATTTGTTATTAAGAGGCACTATTTCATATTATAGACAGAGAAGTATATTTTTATTTTTAAGTAACCTTAAACGTGTTTGGTAAACAATTATTTCAAAATATTTATGTTCGTGTTAGTTACCGTACCCACGGAGCGTAGAACACCATTCTCTGCTCTTTGCATGAAATATATTGAAATAATTATCGTCAACACAACACAAATAACCTTGTTTTCCGTAGTGTTTGTATAAACGAAAAATTTATATTTTGCGGTTATTGACCATGTGCTGCTGCTACTTTTTATTAATCAAACCAATGTTCGTTGAAACTTTTTCATTCGATCGACAACATACCTACGTTTGTTTTTAGATTTTTCACTCCCTTACTTAAAAGTTAGAGGGGGGGAAACACTCACTTTACCTCTTTGCAAGCGTCTATCTTTCAAACGATTAACTCTGAGAAACAATGGCTTTAGGAACCTCACATTCATATCCCGCAAGTATATGAACGATGAATATTTTTTTTTCTTTTTTGCTCGAAGATCGTGAAGTGGTTTATAGAATACATCTACCTACCAATTTTCAAATGTTTAGTCTGATTATTTTCGGAATAAAATGTCTCTGACATACAGACGGACAGACAGACATGGCGAATCTATAAGGGTTCCGGTTATTGCCATTTTTGGCTATGGAACCCTAAAAAAACGTGAGAAAATGCGATTTGCACGTAGATACGTCTATCACTTAATGCACGTCATAACAAATGACAAATGTATATCCTTCTCCCATACGGAAAGATCCAAATCGTCTTTAACATCAACCCAGTGTACTTAATACATTCGAAAATAAGGAAAATATTTCTGTTTCCATAGATTCAAATAAATAATTCTACTTTTATGTTGCGAGCGGAATTATGATTGAAGTAATTCATTTGGCTCGTTTTTCTTACGGGTAAGTTGGGCGGTATTGGAATGTGTATCTTCCTAACCTTTTGCCAATTTTTTTTTGGGTCGAAAGTAATCGAAGACAAGAACAAAATTGGAAAGGTGGGTTCACCGATTAAGCTCTAAGGTAATGTGATTGAATCGGATTTTTGCAGGGACAGGCGATTAGTTTGCCATCGGTTAACTATCAGAGAAACCATGGTGACGGCTTAATCACATCACGTGGGAAACATTTTAACTATATATTAGGTAGAACACGGTCATGTATATGTCAGGTCATGTACGATGGTAGAGTCCGAAGTTACCCATAAACGGCATCAAGGAGGACAATCTTTTTATCGCTTGCCAAAATAAGTTAGAGTTAGTCGACTTTCAGTCGTTTACTCTTACTTTGCTGTAATAATGTTTGGACCGTAATAAACATGATGAAATTTACGAACGGGAAATGGCGGAAAAGTATATGAAATGTTGAAGATGAAAGAAACTTATATTCGTTTTTATATTTATAACCATAATAAGAATTATAGCAATAAAATATTTTCGCATTTCCTTACTTAGACCGGCAATTGAATAATATACATAGTATCCTAAAATCAAGATAAACTATAAAACTGAACATCATCATCATTATCAGCCCTATATACTGTCCCGCTCTATCTTGAAAAGGCAAAAGACTGTATTATAAATAAGACGATTTCGAGAAAAAAGTTCTCAGTTTTTGGCCTTTCACATAAATATTAATTTTTTTGTCATTATTTTTCACATAAACATTAAACATGAAATTATATGAAATTGGTATCATTTTGGTAAGGTCAGGTAATTTAATGGTGATTACAGCCATATTAAAAATATTAATATAAAATCAGAGATTTTTAAATAAATCGGAGAAAATTGTTACAAGAGAGATAATACGCTACAGGAGACCTCAATCCAAGCAGAATAAGCGTTGTTAAACAAAAACACTGTATTCTTGAATAGAGTGTTTTGCCTTTTCACGGCAGCGCTGCTGGGCACGGCCCTCTTCTCACTAGAGAAGGGTAAGGCCATTGTCTACCTCGCTGGTCAAGTGCTGTGGCAGACTTCACATGTCTTTCGAGAACATTTTGGAGAACTCTCAGACATGTAGGTTTCCTCACAATGTTTTGCTTCACCGATTAGCAAGCGGTAATTAACAATTTCTTACCGGCTCACCAGTTACCCATACACGGCAAAACCTGTCTCGACCATCTTATGCTGAAAACCACGCTACTGGCCATCTGCTATGTTGCGAACGCGTCCGTTACAGACCATGACTGTGTAATACTGTTGTTGGAGCAACATTATCTACCTATTAACCCTTGAGGTGCGATCAAACTAAAGGCAAAGTGCCACAAATGCAAAGGGTCACGTTGCTGCAAATTTTCATTGGCATAGGTTACCGGAAAAAAATAATTATGACACCTTAATATAATTATATCACCTAAATTGCATATCATTGTGTTGGTTATAAAATCAGCTATGATAATAATAACATAAATTACTACTAAATACTCACATTTCCGGCAAAACAAGCTTACAAACTTAGAAGTTTGTTATTTTTCACTGGTTCGCACAAACATTTCATCACATATTAATGAATTTCATTACTTGTTTGGTTCATAAACACAAAAACATTATCACATATACCTTTAGGTTTTCACACAATACATTATTTATTTGTAACAAATGACTCTAACGCCACTAAAAAAATTATAATCCGAACGCGTAACAAAAAGTTCGCCGTGCCGGGCCGCCATGTTACTGTAGCGAACACTGTGGCTGTGAATTATTTACCATTTGAAACACGATAAAAGTGAAAACGTACAACAATACTAGTATTTAATTGCTAAAATATGTTTTCAGATAAATAATCTGGGTACTTTTATGTCTTTCATAACTATTAAAAGAGTATTTATCATAAAACTATTACGAAAATAGCAAGTTTCAAAAGTAGAAATAGCCGTTCTTAAAAGTTTTTGCCTTTTATCACTGTATTTCTTGTCTCTGTCACGAATAATGTCACTTCACAATCAATATTTATTTATTTCTGAGTAAATCTATATAAGTATCTTTATAAAATATTCACCGCTTTCTTCCACAAGACAACTTTTATTATAAAGATCGCGGAACAAAACACTACAATGGCGGACGCTTTCGCAACTGAGACACAGATAATTATATTTCAATATTTTTGGCACGTTTCGTTTCCCTCACCCTTCTAAAACGATTTAGTTGCATAGAATATGAACTATTCTAATAGTAACTACTTTCGTTTCTTGGTTTAAGTATTACAAAACGTAAAAAATCCGCGACCAATAGGACGACTTTTTTAGAGCACGACCATGCGTGCCGTAAACACATGGGACCACTTGAATTAGAGCACGACCGTGCGTGCTGTAATCACGTGGGGGGTTAAGCCCCTAACACGAAAAAAAAATTACATAAACTTTGACAAAGACATGAAAAATATCTGCTACGACACTATTGACGCAAACAAATGACGCAAATTTTGCCACTTCTAGTTTGATTACGCTACTGAATAATAAAATCCAAGCAAATACTCGTACCCTGACAGTGCCAAATCGCAAGAGGATTTTAAAATCTTGGATTACTAATTAAATCAAAAAATAACCCTAACGATGCCGCTATCAAACTAACATATCGAGGATATAGTGCTCAAACCCAATAAGTACGAAATTGACACTTTTGAGATATTCAATATTTAAGTTTTAAGGATAAAAGTACCTATGTTATTCAAATAATGTCGTTATTATGAGAATTTGTGGTAAAATTGGATACGTTGTATTAGTGTAAAACAGTATTTTTGAGTTTCTGAGGTAGTCCATTTTGTCATAATAAAAATATACGTTACAAAGGGCACCGACTTATTGGGTTTTAGATCTAGACAAATTAAACATATTATGTACTTTAATAAATTGTTTATTTAAAGAATCACAAAAAGGAACAAGATTAATCACTCATCGTTACTTTTGAAAACTGTAGGTTCGGTGTACGTCTTCATACCATGCATGAAGTTCCTCTGGTATGATAAGTTTTTCGCACATATTGAGGACATCCTTTTTTTTAGCAAGGCTAATTGGTAATTGAGTGGAATATAAGTGCTCTATTTCGTTTGGTAATTGAACATTAACTGAAGGCGGGTTTGAATTTCTTTTAGCTCTAGTTTTTGGTGTATTAACGGCCATTTTACAGACATCAATGCTATGAAAGTTCTCGGACATGTCATAATTAAAATATAACAATACCTATAACTGCCATCTTGACCAGCATTGGTTGAGCTGCAAGTGTTGCTGAGAGCTGTTTAGCAACTAGGATTTCTCTTTTCTCGATCTTTTACTTCCTGAGCCACGAGAATTCTCGACCTGGATTTCTGGAGGATCTCGAGTCGCTAAAGAAATTCAATTGTTTCAATAAAACTCAATGTTAGTTGAAATTTTTTGCTTTATATTTAAATTCACTGATGGATGGATTTCAACTAAATCAAATCTTAATATAATTATCAATAATGATTTCAGAAATCAACGACTAATAATAAATTATACGTCCTTTGCGTATCAGTCAGTCAGTTTAGTCATCAGCATCGCAAAGAAACCGGATCTCTTATAAAATCGCCATGTCTGTCTGTACTTGACAAATGGCAAAGGAATACATCGTGAGGGAACCTGCAAGTCTAAGAATTATTTCTAATGCTATCAAAAGATATGGCATGTCTGCCAACCCAAACTATGGGCTAAAATTGCTGAGAGAGTGTCGTGCTCAGCAGTGTTACAGTTTATGTACACTGCTGATGAGGGCTTTTTCTCAAGTTCTCAAATTCCCGTGCATTTTTTCCGTCTGGACACAAGACAAATTTCTTGGCAATTATCGGAGAGAAACCCTATTAGCAACGATACAATGCTGAAAGATTTTCAATGGATTTAGTACGTACTGTCATGTTGTCTGGGTCCGGATAAAAGTAGGCCTGACACCTATATGTTTGATAGGTGTATACCCTCCGGATTCTTCCTATAGTAAGGCGGTAGGCACTTTGGGAACAAATGAGAGAAGTTGTGTTATTGCGTAAGTGGAATGAGCGTACTGTCATGCTTGGAGATTTTAATGCAAGGGTTAGAGTGAAGCATGATGGGTATGAAAATGTACTTGGGACGTTTAGAGATAAGAATGTCAATGACAACAACGTGTATTTTTAGATGTATGTCTGAAGATAGGTCTGTCAGTGATAAATACATGGTTTTAGCATAAAATTGTACATATGTACACGTGGCAAAAAACGAAGGAAATGTTGTGTTCAGGAGCATGATAGACTTTGTGATAGTCGATGAAAATATGAGAATGAAAGTAGTGGACACCAGAGGTTATCGCGGATCTGATGTTGGCATGGATCTCTATTTGGTAATAAGTAGAATTGGTAGCCTACTCAAACGCTGGCGGCACAGAGGTAAAGGTTCTACTACAGAGTTAGAACGTATAAAAGTGGAATGATTGAAAGAAAAGCGTGTGATGTACAAAAAGTAATTGGGCGAATGGATGGATAAAAGCTGGAGTCTTTTAAAGAGGAAAGTTTGAGTGAGTTATGGTCGGTTTTTAAAACCAATATTGTGAAATGTGCTGAAGATGTATGCGGTATGATTAAAAGAAGAAGGAAGAATTGCGAGAAAGCTGACTGGTGGGATGATGAAACTAGAAGAATGGTTGATGAAAAGAAAAAAGAATGGCTGGATATTATAGCAATAGAAGCAACGAATAGAGCGAGCGGTGGTATGAATGAAGATAATGACAAAACAATGAAAATGAAATATAGATGTGTGAAAGCTAAAGTTAAAGCATGTATAGAGAGAAAGAAGAATGAGAAAAGGAGAAATATGAGGAACAATTCGGCTCAAGTTTCTGAGATAGTTCAAATCTTTTTTGGAAACTCGTAAAAGAAGCGCAGTGTAAAAATATGAATACATGGATGAAAGTAATTAGGAACAAAATAGGTGAAGTCATGAATGAAGAAAGAAAGATACCAGAGTGCTGGAAGAGTTTTTTTGAGAGCTTATTTGAGAAAGATGTGAGTGAAATAGAACAAGAAGAGATGACAGACATGTTTGTGAGCCCTAGTGATGAAATTGGAATGGATGAAATTGTAACAATTTTGAGTCTTGGTACTTGAATAAATGAATTTATTATTATTATTAAATGAAAATTTATCCGATATCAACGGCTTAATGCAAGCTAGTTGCACTAATTTTGTTCTTCGGTCACCCATCGTAGCATTAGAGTAGTAAATCTTAGAGTAATATCGCACTAAATAAAAGAATTTCGATAACAATTCGCGCGGACGAAGACGCGACGACGCGTGCGCGATGCAAATGCACCTTGCAAACTGACACAGAAATGCTAGAAGTTCATAGGTCAAATGGATTTATTCGGTTCTTCTTCGAACAAAGTGTGAAGAAACTTAGTTGATGAAGAGAGCTTATACCGTACAACTAAACATAATTAGCTACTTTTGAAATATAGTCGAACAGTAAAACCCGACAAATACATTTTGTTTTGTTTTAACTTTTGTTTTTGTTTGTTTTTTTATCTACGTATTTAAAGGTAAAACCCGATAAATACAAATAGTGATTATTGCCTCTAAACAGTTGGGTATTTTAAGTTAAAATTATTGAACTCTCAATACCAATAATAAGTTTTATGTGGTTTAAGCGTGAAATTAAAATATTATGTAACAAGATAACACGCTTTATAGGGTACCAGTTTTTAAGTCTTGGCTAAACGTGGTGACTTTATTGGGTTATTACCTTAAGTAAATTTATTTCTACTGCGAATTTCACTTATTGGATTAGACCACTGGAAAGAGCATCAAAAATGCATTAAGATGTACTAATAAAACGATTTTTGATTTTTTGACACTTATTGGGTTTGAACACTATACCCTCGATATACCCGATACAGAATTTTTTGTAATTCCTTATTAAAAATATAAGACGAGACTACGAAAAAGGCTTATTAAATAATGAAATTTAAAATAATAATTACAAAATGATATGGGGCACTATTACACAAATAACGTACTCCAACAAAATAAATTACCCTTCTTATGACCTGATATCCAACTCAAACCCCACCAGCTCGGTAAATGATATCAACATCTTCTTTGATCAAAACCTTGCTAAAACATACTTATAACACTTATTATAAATTGTTTTTCGGGATATATACCACGTACCTTTGTTTGGAGTAACCGATATTTCGGCACTGTTGCAATCGCCATGTTCACGGATGTACTGAGGGTATTGCGGGTGGGTGAATGTTACGAGCAAGTATAGCGGTCTACCCGCTTTCTTACTCGTTTTTTGCGTTCAACACCACTAGCACTGTTATCACTATCGCACTGTACCCGATCACGACATACTATACTAACTACGTCAGCTCGCGGTTTGACTTTGTTATTTTCACGGGTTTTATATAGACGTACCACTGGATGCCAGATACTCGACAGTTGAGTGGTCGGTACCCGAATTCCGTTATAACGTCGCTTACCGATCGGGCATACAGCTTGTGTGACGAGGAACATTTGAATAAGGAACTTTCACATTTAAGCGACGTTCTACACAAGAACGGGTACAGTAGGCGAATTAGACCACCCAGACATACTCACAAACACCTGGACTTCAAGGTTGAACGACACGCAGCGTACTTACCGTACGTCAAAGGAGTGACAGATTAGGTCGCCAACATCCTTAAAAAGGTATCAGTTAAAAATATCTTCACTCCTTTTAAGAAACTGTCGCAATACATAAAAACGCCGAAAGACAGTCATCCTTTGGAAAAGCTAGGTGTATACAAAATTGACTGCAGCTGTGGGAGTTCCTATATAGGACAAACTAAACGCACCATCTCTTGCCGGATAAAGGAAAACATCAGGGCAGTCAAAAATAATGAACCACACAAGTCGGCCATAGCTCAACACCTCTTAGACTCGGGTACCGACCACTGGATTGAGTTACATAACCCTCAGGTGCTTTCGACAGAACGCCACTACCACAAGCGCACCTGACGTTAAATATCTCGGTGTCATCATTGATAACACACTCTCTTTCTCTCACCATTTGGATCTACTTTCATCTAGGACTCGTAAACTCATATTTATCTTCAAGAACCTGCGACATGTGGCTGACAAACCTATAATAAGAATGGCCTGTATGGCCTTATGTCAACCTATGCTTACGTACTACATCACTGTCTGGGGCGGCGCATGCAAGACAAAACTAATCAAAGTAATAAGGGCACAAAGATCTATCCTTAAAGTAAGCCAGTTCCTTCCGTTTCTCTATCCCACGACAGACTTGTATAAGCTCGCCGATGTCCTGACGGAACGACAGCTTTATGTTTTGAATACCGTTTTAAAACAACAAAATTTAACAAAATTTGACCCGCTTTGTAATAAAAACAAGCGCTTGAAGCATAAAGTCTGTCGGCCAGTAAGTCCATGGTCTACGAGCTACGCAAACGGATTTTTTGAACTCCAAGGTTGTTATCTATACAATAAGATAAACAAGGAAGTTAATATTTACCATCTCACTAAATTTAAATCTCTAACCTACGATGATACCGAAAAATTACTACATACAGGTACATAACTACTAACAAACATTCCATCAACACCGAATGACACATACAACACTGACACATGCACGTGCATACATACACGAACACATACACACACAGACAGACACAAAACACACACACGCGTGCGAGCATGCTCATATATACTAACATGAACACACATACTCACTTAGGTATAATATTACGCACTCACATGCACACTTTTACACGTACTCGTATTCCTACCGAAACTGATAAATCTCTAAATGTTCCCACCTGTCCAGAGATAGGAGAGGCTGATGTTCTGTCATACACGTCTCCTAGTACCAGTCTCTCACATTGATTTAACTCGTTCGACATTAATTTTATGTTAATGTAACATAGATAAAGACTAAAAATATGTAACATGCTTTGTGAGATATAATAAATATTTGTTTATTAAGTATTTTATTATTTTTATTAATTTAATACGCACTTAACTTCGAAAAGTCATTGATGCGTGCTGTGGATTCAAACCCAAGACCCTCTGCGTGGCAGTCTATTGGTCTATCCACTAGGCTATCGCAGCTTAAATTGAACAATACATAAATATTATTTTAACCCTTGAGGTGCGATCAAACTAAAGGCAAAGTGCCACAAATGCAAAGGGTCACGTTGCTGCAAATTTTCATTGGCATAGGTTACCGGAAAAAAATAATTATGACACCTTTATATAATTATATCACCTAAATTGCATATCATTGTGTTGGTTATAAAATCAGCTATGATAATAATAACATAAATTACTACTAAATACTCACATTTCCGGCAAAACAAGCTTACAAACTTAGAAGTTTGTTATTTTTCACTGGTTCGCACAAACATTTCATCACATATTAATGAATTTCATTACTTGTTTGGTTCATAAACACAAAAACATTATCACATATACCTTAAAGTTTTCACACAATACATTATTTATTTGTAACAAATGACTCTAACGCCACTAAAAAAATTATAATCCGAACGCGTAACAAAAAGTTCGCCGTGCCGGGCCGCCATGTTACTGTAGCGAACACTGTGGCTGTGAATTATTTACCATTTGAAACACGATAACAGTGAAAACGTACAACAATACTAGTATTTAATTGCTAAAATATGTTTTCAGATAAATAATCTGGGTACTTTTATGTCTTTCATAACTATTAAAAGAGTATTTATCATAAAACTATTACGAAAATAGCAAGTTTCAAAAGTAGAAATAGCCGTTCTTAAAAGTTTTTGCCTTTTATCACTGTATTTCTTGTCTCTGTCACGAATAATGTCACTTCACAATCAATATTTATTTATTTCTGAGTAAATCTATATAAGTATCTTTATAAAATATTCAACGCTTTCTTCCACAAGACAACTTTTATTATAAAGATCGCGGAACAAAACACTACAATGGCGGACGCTTTCGCAACTGAGACACAGATAATTATATTTTCACCACAGCAGCTCAAATATGCCGCTTTTGCTGCGAGACAACAGTGAACAAAACGCGATTTTGATTCGAGCGTGAGTAAAAGTAGCTTTTTAATTTTTCAATCTTCAGTGCCACGAATTGACATCGTTCAGCCTCTGTGTTCAGCCATAAATTTGAAACATTCGAATTTTACTGTGCTCTGTCTCTTTCACATGCATATAAAAAGTGAGTGAAAAAACAAACCCCTTCGAGTTCGAAATTCGATTTTGGAATTCGACCTCAAAGAAAACACCTACGGCAATGCAAAAAAAAAAAGATATTTGTAATAAAGAAATTACTTTTTTTATATGTTATTGTTTACATGTTTAATTTATTATTGGCTTTTAATAAAAATGAGTCTAATTAATAGTATAAAATTAGTATTTAACCAATACATTTTTATTTAGAATTACAACAATGATACATTTGAAAAATAAACATCAGGGACGCGGTATTAAAACGCGATTTAAAAAAGTAGCGGGAATAAAAATTTCGCTGATGCTGATACAGTAGCTAGGTAGTAGGTATAGCGTAACGTGTTAAATTATATTAATATATAAAATAATCTAAAAAGAGGAGTGAAACTAGCGATGATGACTGTACTTTAACACCAGAAGAGTTAAATCAACAAGTGATTATGCAGAATTCAATCTATTCCTGTTTATTTCTATGTCTCCTAAGTAATATGTGTTCTCACTGCTGTGGTGAAAAGTTATGTGTGCTACACGAGAGCAAAGTTTTTTGTATCTCGTGCTGTTGAGTCCCTCACCACGCTCAGGATTCTAACTTTGATTCACTCGCTACGCTCGTGAATCAATCATAGAATCCTTCGCTTGCTCGGGACTCAAAATCAGCACTCGAAACAAAAAACAACTTTGCTCTCTTGTTGCACAAATAACTATTTCACCACAGCAGCTCAAACATGCCGCTTTTGCTGCGAGACAACAGTGAACAAAACGCGATTTTGATTCGAGCGTGAGTAAAAGTAGCTTTTTAATTTTTCAATCTTCAGTGTCACGAATTGACATTGTTCAGCCATAAATTTTAAACATTCGAATTTTACTGTGCTCTGTCTCTTTCACATGCATATAAAAAGTGTGTGAAAAATAAACCCCTTCGAATTCGAAATTCGATTTTGGAATTCGACCTCAAAGAAAACACCTACGGCACCGCAAAAAAAAAGATATTTGTAATAAAGAAATTACTTTTTCACCACAGCAGCCCAAACATGCCGCTTTTGCTGCGAGACAACAGTGAACAAAACGCGATTTTGATTCGAGCGTGAGGCAAAGTAGCTTTTTAATTTTTCAATCTTCAGTGCCACGAATTGACATTGTTCAGCCACAAATTTGAAACATTCGAATTTTACTGTGCTTTTCCTTTCACATGCATATAAAAAGTGAGTGAAAAAACAAACCCCTTCGAATTCGAAATTCGATTTTGGAATTCGACCTCAAAGAATGTTTTCTTTGAGATCGAATTCCAAAATCGAATTTAGGTGTTCCTACGGCAACGCAAAAAAAAAAGATATTTGTTTTTTTTTTATATGTTATTGTTTACATGTTTAATTTATTATTGGATTTTAATAAAAATAAGTCTAATTAATAGTATAAAATTAGTATTTAACCAATACATTTTTATTTAGAATTACAACAATGATACATTTGAAAAATAAACATCAGAGACGCGGTATTAAAACGCGATTTAAAAAAGTAGCGGGAATAAAAATTTCGCTGATGCTGATACAGTAGGTACCTATAGCGTAACGTGTTAAATTATATTAATATATAAAATAATCTAAAAAGAGGAGTGAAACTAGCGATGATGACTGTACTTTAACACCAGAAGAGTTAAATCAACAAGTGATTATGCAGAATTCAATCTATTCCTGTTTATTTCTATGTCTCCTAAGTAATATGTGTTCTCACTGCTGTGGTGAAAAGTTATGTGTGCTACACGAGAGCAAAGTTTTTTGTATCTCGTGCTGTTGAGTCCCTCACCACGCTCAGGATTCTAACTTTGATTCACTCGCTACGCTCGTGAATCAATCATAGAATCCTTCGCTTGCTCGGGACTCAAAATCAGCACTCGAAACAAAAAACAACTTTGCTCTCTTGTTGCACAAATAACTATTTCACCACAGCAGCTCAAACATGCCGCTTTTGCTGCGAGACAACAGTGAACAAAACGCGATTTTGATTCGAGCGTGAGTAAAAGTAGCTTTTTAATTTTTCAATCTTCAGTGTCACGAATTGACATTGTTCAGCCATAAATTTTAAACATTCGAATTTTACTGTGCTCTGTCTCTTTCACATGCATATAAAAAGTGAGTGAAAAATAAACCCCTTCGAATTCGAAATTCGATTTTGGAATTCGACCTCAAAGAAAACACCTACGGCACCGCAAAAAAAAAGATATTTGTAATAAAGAAATTACTTTTTCACCACAGCAGCCCAAACATGCCGCTTTTGCTGCGAGACAACAGTGAACAAAACGCGATTTTGATTCGAGCGTGAGGCAAAGTAGCTTTTTAATTTTTCAATCTTCAGTGCCACGAATTGACATTGTTCAGCCACAAATTTGAAACATTCGAATTTTACTGTGCTCTGTCTCTTTCACATGCATATAAAAAGTGAGTGAAAAAACAAACCCCTTCGAATTCGAAATTCGATTTTGGAATTCGACCTCAAAGAATGTTTTCTTTGAGGTCGAATTCCAAAATCAAATTTAGGTGTTCCTACGGCAACGCAAAAAAAAACTATATTTGTTTTTTTTTATATGTTATTGTTTACATGTTTAATTTATTATTGGATTTTAATAAAAATAAGTCTAATTAATAGTATAAAATTAGTATTTAACCAATACATTTTTATTTAGAATTACAACAATGATACATTTGAAAAATAAACATCAGAGACGCGGTATTAAAACGCGATTTAAAAAAGTAGCGGGAATAAAAATTTCGCTGATGCTGATACAGTAGGTACCTATAGCGTAACGTGCTAAATTATAATAATATGTAAAATAATCTAAACAGATGAGTGAAACTAGCGATGTTGACTGTACTTTAACACCAGAAGAGTTAAATCAACAAGTGATTATGCAGAATTCAATCTATTCCTGTTCATTTCTATGTCTCCTAAGTAATATGTGTTCTCACTGCTGTGGTGAAAAGCTATGTGTGCTACACGAGAGCAAAGTTTTTTGTATCTCATGCTGTTGAGTCCCTCACCACGCTCAGGATTCTAACTTTGATTCACTCGCTACGCTCGTGAATCAATCATAGAATCCTTCGCTTGCTCGGGACTCAAAATAAGCACTCGAAACAAAAAACAACTTTGCTCTCTTGTTGCACAAATAACTATTCAATATTTTTGGCACGTTTCGTTTCCCTCACCCTTCTAAAACGATTTAGTTGCATAGAATATGAACTATTCTAATAGTAACTACTTTCGTTTCTTGGTTTAAGTATTACAAAACGTAAAAAATCCGCGACCAATAGGACGACTTTTTAGAGCACGACTGTGCGTGCTGTAATCACGTGGGGGGTTAAAATCACGTTACCAGCTATGGTCATGGGATGACTCCGCCGAGATGGTCGATTAAATAGTGAGCTGTCACATGTTCGGGAGGTACTTAGGTGCAACGGATACAAGAAAAACTTACTCTGTCGGAAGAGGAACGAGCGTAAACCTGAAGTAAGCAGAGTGCCCGCTTACATGCCGTATCTAAAGGGAGTGACGGACAAAGTTGGAACAGTACTCAAGAAATACTCCATCAAGACTGTATACAGTCCGCTCTCTAAGATAGCACACAATCTGCGTACACCAAAGGATGTAATTCCTCTCCAAACACCTGGCGTCTACAAAGTCGATTGCAGCTGTGGTAGTTCATATATCGGGCAGACTAAGCGTACAATCGCTGAAAGGGTAAAGGAACATATCGCAGCTGTAAAAAACCGACATATTAACAAGTCGGCGATAGCTGAGCATTTGTTGGAGTCTGGACCAAACCACTGGATAGAACTGCATCAACCACAAGTCTTATCCACCGATCGTCACTATTACTCCAGGATAGTACGTGAAGCGGTAGAAATCAAGAAATATAACAATTTCAACCGGGAGGATGGATATAGATTATCGGCTACTTGGAATCCAGTCATCAGCAAGTGTAAACACCGCCGCAGTGATAAATCTCAACAGTGTGTAGACGTCATTAGTGTAGTGTGTCGGAGTACCGACAGTGCGAACTTAAATAAAGACCAAGTGATACCCTCACTTGGTCTTCATTTAAGTTCGCACTGTGCCGAACCCCGCACTTCCACAAGACGGCGCTGAGCTCTCATCAGTCTCTCCGCGACCACGCTCGGTGCAAGACGAGCGAAACGTCGGTAATAAATAGGTATTTATACCTTAAATAAGTTAAGTTAACGCGATTAAGACCCGCTAAATTAATTTCTATGATGTATACAAATCGCGAAAGTTTAAAATCGATTATATATAGGATGTTTCATAACCCCCATAACCCCCATAGCGTAAAATGATGAGGTATTTGTCATTATTTCCTGGAAATTCAAGATAAAATTTTCCCATGTAAATTTAATTAATTTTAAACAATATCATATCAGATTACCCATGGCAACACTGAAGACTCATAAATCGTAATAGCTAGGTATCTACTTAAAGTTCATAAAGTTCAAAAGCGGCGCCTTTGAGTGCATAGGCCAGCCGACCGCCGCCTTTGACAAAAACCGCCGTCGCGAGTCATCGTCCTTTACACGTGCCAAGTATTATTTTAGGTATAACAGATTTTATGCACTTGATGCAAAAACTGATCAAGCAGGCAGCAAGCATTTTGTGCACTTGATGCAACAGGCATCAAGTGCACAAAATGCTTGCTGCCTGCTTCGAGGGTAAGAGGTAAAACAAAACGCAGTATTTAGGTTGTCTGTTTGTTTCGTGCGAGTGCGTGGCCATTTCTGGTGTCAGTGTTTTCAGACTGCCCGAAGGCCTACGACATGGCCTAACAAATCTCTGATTCGGCTTTACGTTCCGTCGGAAACCCAGCAGCGCTCTCATGTAATGTCACACGCGGTCACCCATTTAAGAGAAGACTTTTGCAAGCGTTGCTAACTTTGCCGACCTATTCCGATCGGCAAGCCAAGACGCGCTATGGCTATGACGCGACGGTACTTACCTATGTTAATAACAACTTTTTAATTGGTTTAATCTTACGTAAGTAAGTGCCTACCTTAATTTGATAAGAATATCAACTTGCTGTAAGTTGCTACGGCCATTCTCCGCATGTCCTCCGCTCACGTCTAGACACTTACGGCACCTTTGCACCATCTCTGAACATACACTTCTTTACACTCCTGGGCTTAACACTCCTGGCACTTTGAAAAGCTGCAACGATGCGAGCCGTTGAAACGCGCGTACCGACGGCACGGGTAGACCCCGTGGTCTAACATACCGTTCCTCGTACTCCCTACGAGCTCCTGCATAATTACATTCACTCCTACCTAAACACATCAACATGTTAAAATATTCAGGGTTTGAATACGACATACCTAAAGAATTTACTATTTCACAATTTAAAGAGATCCGGAAGTCTAATCAAAAGGAATGCTCGCGAGAGACTGAGTGGTCAAGTAGGCAAATTGTTAATAATTCGTACTTCGTAAATCAAATAGGTAAATAATTAGAGATGTAACCAATGATATTCATTGGAGTAATGTTTCATCGATATTTTATGTTATTGTTTACCTGATACAATATCGGTAGGTAAAGCCCTAAAATGTTAGCTTTGTGTAATTCCATGTTTTTATGTACTGTTATTCAATAAAATATTCCATGGTTAAGACCAGTATCAGTTTATTTGAGGGTACTGTCACGACTGTCAAGGATCTTCATGACTGTTGGTCCGACGGTTTGACATCCTTTTCCGAGACACGGGTCAAACGTTTATTAACAATTTATTACGCACATAACTTCGAAAAGTCTTACTTTTGATACGCACCGTGGAATCGAACCCGATACCCTCTGCATGGCAGTCCGTTGGTATCGCCACTAGGCTATTGTTACCAGTTTGTAACATGTCACGTGCAAATTAAATAAATCGATATTATCTGTTGATCGTAAGCATCAGTAGAGCGGCCCCTTTGTGTACGGTGGCTCGCTTGACGGTAAAATTGCACTATTTTAAGGCTGTTTTCACAGCTATCTGGGAGACCCGTCCGGGCAGTCAGTGCGCGGAAGGCCCATACGGATCACGCCCGCAGCACTCTGAAAAGTGGGTTCATTCAGTACGAGACGGTTGCTAGCGGGAGACAGTCACTTAAAAAGATGAAAGCAAAAATGATTGTACAGAGTACTCCCGGAGCACGGCCGTTCCGTGTCACTGTGAAACGATGAATGAGCACCGACGAGATCGCGGCCATTCGCGGCAGAGTGCGGGCGGAACTGGGCGCGGAACGCGGGTGGCTTTGTACGGGCTCTCTCTGGAGCGGGTCGCGTGTGCACCAATAATTCGCGTCACTGTGAAGGCCTTGCCACACGGCACAATTTTACCACTGATCAAATTTCAATCGAATTGGCTTTACCTGTCTACACGACACAATCGAATCACTGATTTTCATTCCGTCCACCCGATTGGTTAAAATCTGGTGGTACCACCCACCCGATGAACTTGAGTTGGACGACTGGCGTCTACACGTCACGATTTCATCAAGTTGGACGTAAAATCGTGTCATTTGGATAGGCCTTGAAACGATGTTCTAGCTCCTCATGTGTGCTTCCGCTCCGCGCGCCCGTAGTAGCAGCCCGTACGGGTCTCCCGGACAGCTGTGAAAACAGCCTAAAAAGGCGGCATGCCCTTTGATACGGAAAGCGGCGAAAGCCGACGATATTTTAATAGAATTAATAGAATCATCTGTTGAGGGGAGTGTTGTTAGCTTAGAGAATTTTCCCTAAATTCGGGGTAATGTTTCTCCATAGTACTGTGCTAAGGAAATAAATTTTGATGTTTTATAATGAGCTAGATTTTTTTATTATTTTTCCTGGTATGCCTGACAAGTAAATAATATGTCCTTTCAGGATCGGACAGGGGGTTATGAAACACACTGTATATAATTATATATATTTTTATAGTATTTAGGTATATATAAATGACACAGCTATTCCATGATACAAAAATAAATTACTAAGCGGTAAAATACAAACGAATAATAATAATAGTCAGTATACATAAATAAGTAAACTATTTACATTGAAATTAAACTACAGTTTACGGATTTTATCGCGATGTATTGGTTTCACTAAGTTATCACATTTGAAAGGAATGATCTAGAAAACTATATTTTTAATTTATTACTAGCCGACGTTTCGAATTCTTTACAGAATTCATGTTCACATAAAATCCGCACATAAAATCCGTAAACTGTAGTTTAATTTCAATGTGTAACATTCGCGTAAACCCAAGAAGATACTATGTAAACTATTTACTTTAAGTCTGGAGTAGCGGCCATGTACCGAATTGACAATGCAATGACTATTTATGAAATGCTGGATTTTTGTCGAAGTAGCAAAACTACTTTAAGTTTAGATTTAAAATTAATCAAATTTTTGAGATTTCGAATCGGTGGTGGCAAATTATTCCAGCATTTTGTTGCATTATAATGGAAACCGCCCCTAAATGCTGTGGTTCTATGTCGAGGTATACGTAACGGTAAAGATACATCTCTGCTACTATATTTCCTGTCTCTTTCCATCCAATCTTATTTGTCGTATAAGTATCCTGGCTGTCTGAACTTAATAATCCCGAACATGAGTGCGGCTAGATGCAACTCCCGTCGCGAATTCATTTTTAAAATATTTCCTGTGTTTAGAAATGGAGTTACGTGAGATCTCTTCGGAATATTATACCAATAACGCGCACACGCATTCTGCACTCTTTGAATCAAACTAGCAGTCTTGGCCAGTAGTCTAGGTCCATACACCACGTTAAGATAATTGAACTTGGACAAAACAAGCGAGTCACAAAGCTGTATAGAAAGGTCCGTACTTATATCATTTCGTAGTCTATAGAATAATTAGAGACGGTAGAAACAGTTACGGACCACGTCCGCTATGTGTCGTTCGTACCTCAGCTGTTCGTCCATAATTAATCCTAGGTTACGTGCCTCCAGCACACGCTCTATACGAGATCCATTAATTCTTATCTGCGGTTCTAAATCAGCAATTTTTTTAAATTTGTTTTTAAAGAACTAACTATCTAACGATACTCCACTATGATTACAGGGGTTACACTGATATTTTTTTAAACAACGAACGTTATGAACACCAATAATCTATTTTAAACTTTCGCGATTTGTATACATCATACAAAATAAATTATACCTTAAATAAATATATATTTTATAAAGGAGTATGGGCATTTTTGGTTTCAACTTGTGCCAAAATCAAATTGGTATCAAAATTATGTTTTTAATTTTTACAAAATCCTTCATAATATATAGACAATCATAACTTCGCCGGGTACATTAATAAGTGATTAAAGTGATTTAAAATCTTTTCCAGTTAGATTTACTTCTGTCATTTTTACCATAGTTAAAAACACAAATAAGGAAAATCGATTATCGATTTCCAGATAAATATTTTTTATTTTACATACTGATTACCCACATGATTCTTGATTAATTTGATTATGGCTGGTATATAAACTAATTACAACTTATGTTTTGCGTTATCGTCTAATGGGTCGGCATAAATGTTAAATTCTACCCACATTTTTATGAATGAGAACAAAGTACACGTGAGTGGCATATATATGGGGCACGAAATCTATAGCTTGCACGTGAGTGCACCACATGTGGCCCACCTGAAAAATACTTAAAAAAATGACAAGGGGCATTCTATTTTTGCTTTTTCCTATGTTATATGTCATTACAACTTATGTTATTTATAAGAACTATACATTATTACAATTGTATTTGTAAAAAACAGGCATTGCTAGAGCTAAGATTGTTTAATTGATTTTATGCATTATTTTGCATTATTAAGATTTTCAATGTTATTGTTTCACAATATCAAGAAAAGCTGGTGCCTAAACATTTCTATTGAATGATTTCATAGTCGCCAAACACAAAGTAAAAGGGAGTGTAAAATATTTTTGGATCTGATAATACAACTGAGCTATTTATTTATTCAAATACTATTCGGCAGCAATAGCATGCTGGAGGTCGGATATAACTTATTTTTAATTAGGTCTATTTATATAATACGATTATTGATTACAAATAAAAATATTGTGGCAACACTGAGATTGACAAAACTAATCACTTATTTTTTTGGTTGACTGTCGTTTCCTGCGCTTACGCTAGCGTGGTGCGCTTCCCCCCCGTGGGATCTCCACCTTGTCGTGGTGGGGGGGCTCAGTAACCGTGGATTGGAGCCCCGCGGTGAAGCTAAGAGGGATCCAGGAGGGGACGCTCCGCGTGGGCTTGACGGAAGCCTGCGCAGGATGCGTCCAAAGGGGCGGGTGCGAGGAACAGTTCTTCTGTCCCTCGCAGTCGGGCGCGGTCGCGGGAGGAGAGGCGTGTCGGTGTTGCGTTGCCGCGCGCCCTATCTCCCGCGACCAAATGGGGGCGCACCATGCGATGCGTCGCGGTGGGGCCGCAGAGGAAGAGGAGATGCGGTGTTGCGTTGCCGTCCTCCCTATCCTCTGCGGCCGCTGGGTGTTTTGGCGGCGGAGCCCAACACCTTAATCCGCCGCCAAGGGGGTTTTGTTCGGGGCCCGCCTGACCATCTGGTGGGCCGATACCCGTCGGGGGGTTGTGACGTATGCTTGGGCGAAACCCGACCCTCCGACATACGGGTACGTGAGGAATACGGGTTGGTTTTTAGTCAGTAAGAGTCTGACAGTCCCCTCCGCCCTTCCCCCAGGGCGGAGGGACTCCATGAGGATTTTCCAACCCGACACCAAAAAAAAAAAAAAAAGCGTGGTGCGCTTGAGCTCGTTTGTTGTTTTTCTGTGATATTTATGGTTTCTTAGCTTACTGCGAGTGATCTTCGAGTTCCTCCGTAACTATAGAAATTGAAAAGTATTGGAGTAGAGCGATAACGTTATGATGATGATAATGTGTAAAATGCGAGGCAAATCGTCTAAATAATATGATCTCCTTTTTATCAAGAAAAATGGGGTGATAAATGGATGACAATTAAAAAAAAAAGAAAAAAAAAAAAAACTAATAATCGCCGAATAATGGATCGTGCGCCCAGCAGTTGGTTTCGTGGCAGATAGGGGATCGCGGGCGTCGATGTTTCGAAAAGTACTGTAGCTTTAGTCGTACAAGCAGCTTATCATCATCATCATCCTAGCGTTATCCCAGTTGCATCCAAGACTGGAGCCGCTTACTAGTCTAGCCAGATATGACAGAATTCCGAAATTCGCTTTTCCGCAGAGCGACTGCCGTCTGACCTCCGCAACCCGAAGGGATAGCGATAATAGCTAAAATATCTCGAAAATATAAAAAAATATGTAGGTACGGTACGTTTTCGTTTGTAGAACATAACCTAAATTGAAATTCAATGGTAGCCTTTTATTAGGAAATCCGGCGAACTAGGGACAAATGTTTTTTTTTTTTATTTAAGTACCATTATGAACACTACAAATTAGGTAAATTTCATGACGGCACAATAAAGTAAACTGTGAGACCAAACTCCACACCTTAGTGCCCATACTCCTTTATACCTTAAATAAATTAATTGAACGCGATTAAGACCCGCTAATTTATTTTGCATCATGTTATGAGCACTGACGCTCATGCATTGAAGAAAGATAACTGAACTGTCAATGCGGTCAACAAAAATAAATAGCAAGTAGGTGCTTTCCATAGAAAACTATATTTTATCAAAAAACATCCATAAAAAGTAGTCATCAAAGTTACCCCGCTATTTGAAAGTAGCCCCATTTTACGGTACCCTATACCCATAAAATCAACATCTTTCAACATTTCATTGCAAAATCTTGTAGTCGCTGTTGAAATGTGTATAAGCTTGTCAAATGTCAGCTCCTTGTAAGTTCCGAGTAAAACTGGCTGACGAAAGCGAAAGAAGCAGCTGAAACTATAAAAGCTCCTTGTATTTTATTACGGAAACCTAGAAAGCTAAATATGGTTATACATAAGTTTAGTTGTTTTTGTTTTCGGTGATAATAGCCTAACGGTGTACTTACCTAGGCACCTGGGCAATTGCTGCTTACGGTTAAGTCTAACATCCACTTCTCTTAAACGATTATAAAGATTACGGCACTAGTTTTGTTATTTAATTACATATATTTTTTCATCAAAACTTTTACCATTATATACTTTCAAAATATTACAATTACTGCGAAATGCAAAAAATCACTATCAGTAAAAAACGAAATGAATGTGTTCTTTACAACAATTTGTTTTTAGTGTTATGTTTTCAGTCGCTAGCAACATTGTTCAAAATACATATAAAATTATATTGGGTACATCAAAATTGAGTTTATTTATTTATTTATTTATTTGGGACAAACAAACAGTAACACATTATATCTGCGCACATAATGTAAACAAAGATATTATTATAAATGTGAAACCCACACCGTTAGCCACAGCATATACAATTCATATGACTATATTATACTATACTATACCATACTATACTAATGAACAATCTATGCGAGTAAGACTACAAGAATGTTCAAATAACTATACATCGGAATCCTTAAGTTTATTTAACAAAGCAGAACGAAATCTATTTGCTGACACTGAGAATAAATCTAATTCTGTAGTTTCTGAACAAAAGTCGTTATAGTTTTTGCACAAGCGACGTAGAGGCGCCCGCAGACCAGCATTGGTGCGGCAATGGGACACAGCAAAAAGAGGACGTGCGCACATCTCTCGTCTAATAACAGTTCTTGGAACACAGTAGCATATTTTATTAGTAATCTCAGAACAGTTATACCTGTTATAGCATAAGTCGAAAAGAAACATAATTTCTAGATATAAACGTCTAGACTTCAGGCTCATTAGATTGTAATTATCAAGAAGATTAAGCAAGATTAAGAGTTAGCATCAGGTTGTAATTGATTCTAGATCAACTGGAAGTACCCTTTAGATTTGACTTTTTTTTTTTGGTGTCGGGTTGGAAAATCCTCATGGAGTCCCTCCGCACTGGGGAAAGGGCGAAGGGGACTGTCAGACTCTTACTGACTAAAAACCAACCCGTGTTCCTCATGTACCCGTGTTTCGGAGGGTCGGTTAACGCCGAAGCATTCGTCACTACCCCCCGACGGGTATTGTGTAAGGATGGGTGTTTAACAAAAGGAAAGACGTTCGATACGTTTCATGTCTCAATTTATTATATCCGAATAAATGCGATTACATGAGATTATATACTTACAAACTAAGCATGAGTACATAGGAATATATTATGAGTATATAGGTTAACATTACTATACCACACCTTCCGCCATACAGAAAAAAAAAACAATGAATATATGAAGTTGTTTTTTTTTCTTTTTGTAGTTCTAATATGAGTTTATAAATACGATAAATATATGCAGGTATACAAATTACATAGTAATGAAAAGCAAAATACTTATGATCTAAATAATTTAGTATTATTTTTATGCACAGTATCAATTTTGTTATTTTTTAGTATTATTACATTTGGTGACATATCTTGTATAACTTTATATGGACCATTATAAACATTTGCAAATTTATTTCCAGTTTCATTTTTTAACAAAATTAGGTCATCTTTTTTATACATTACTGGACGTACATTTTTATCATAATTTAATTTTCTTGTTTCTTTAGACATCAATAAATTTCGCCTAGCTTCATTTTGCGTGACTTGTAACTTATATTTCAATGATAGAGGATAATTATCAGAGTTGTATAATGGTTCTACAGTTCTCAATAAATTACTTGGCAATCTACAGGTTTTTCCAAAGACTAGTTCAAAGGGTGTGAATTTTGTGGAAGTATGTACAGTAGTGTTATATGCGAAGCACCAGAATGGTACCCAGGAGCTCCAAAGTCTGGCTTCATTTCTGGTTTGCATGCGAAGATAAGCATTTAGATTTTTGTGAGTATTCTCCAGAGAACCTATAGATTCATGGTGATACGCAGTTGATGACAATTGATTTACATTAAGTAAATTACATACTTCTTTTACCGTTGATGAAATAAATTCAGAGCCTCTATCAGTGGCAATTTCACGCGGTATACCATAACGTAAAATGAAATTCTCGACAAATGCTTTTGCAACAGAAACAGCATCTTTCCTTTGTAACGGGTAAGCCTCTACGAATTTCGTTAGCTCGCATTGTATGGTAAGTATATAAACATTATTAAAATAATCCTTATCTAAAGGGCCCACTATATCTAAGAATATTTTATCAAAAGCACTCATGGCAGTGCTTGTAATAACCATTGGCTGTTTAACAGGCAAGGAGTGCTTTTGCTTTTGACACGTTTCACATTTATTCACATAATTCGTGACGTCACGTTCTATTCCCGGCCAAAAATAATATCGTTTGATATTATTTAACATACGCCTAATACCTGCGTGACCGCTGGTTGGCAAAAGATGGAAATCGTTCATGATTACTTTTTTGTCGTCATCATTAATAATTCTTTCAACGTTTTTTAGTAAGTAAATGTGTGGTCCGGACCACCTTTTATTTTTATTTATTTCTCTGGTTAACCATTTTATATATCCTATATTATTTTCATTTTTAATAATAAACATTTCCTTTATTTCCATCTCTTTACATAAATGCTCCAGCTCACTCAAGTATTCGGCTCGCGACGTACTTGATAGCATACCTGGGCATGTGTATATAACTAGTTCGTTTTTATTGAATGTAAAATACTTATACTTTTCGGACATGTCCTTGAAATAGTTATATCGTTTGTCTGAGACACATACTAATTCTACCGAATTTAACGGCTTAAAAGATGTTTCAATAATCATCGGGTGATCAGTCCGACAATCGTTATATGTATTATTATTGTTAGCCGATAAAGTCGTACTCTCTGTTTCCAAAATTTTCTTTTGACCCCTAGTCATCACGTTAATTATACATTCGTTCATCCTTTTTAATTCATCAGAAGATATTATTATTCTAGATAACGCGTCTGCAGCCACATTATCTTTTCCTTTAATATATTCGATTTCAAAATCGTACTCCTCTAAAATCAGTCTAAACTTAGTCAACCGACTTGACGGGTTGTTCATGTTGAACAAGTACACTAGAGGCCGATGATCGGTAAATATTTTAAACTTTTTCCCAAACAGATAGGGTCTAAAATATTTAACAGACCAAACTACCGCAAGCATTTCCTTTTCTATCGTAGGATAGTTTAATTCGGCTTTGTTTAAGCTTCGACTTGCATAAGCGACCGGCCGACCATCCCCATTACACAGCATTGAACCAATAGCTTTGCCTGAGGCGTCAGTGTATAATTTAAATATATTGTCCGGTGAAAAATCCGGATATTGTAACACAGGAGGAGACGACAAACTACTTTTTAATTTAAGGAAGGAATTTTCACAGTCATCGGTCCACAGAAATGGTACATTTTTCCTACATAAACTATTTAATGGAATTACGATTTCTCCAAAATTTGGTATGAAACGGCGGTAATAATTGGCAAAAGCTACAAAACGTTTGACCTCGTCGCATGACCTTGGAATTGGATATTCCTTCAATGCCTGAATTTTATTAGGATCGGGTTTAACGCCTTCTGCACTAACTACGTGGCCCAAATATAATAGCTCTTTCTTAAGAAATTGGCACTTTTTTGGGTTCAATTTTAAATTTACTTGCCTGAGTCTATAAAACACGTCCATTAGGTTTTTATGGTGCATTTTTAAATTTCGTCCGTAAATAATTAAATCATCTAAATAAAGAAAACATTTTTCGTAGTTTAAACCAGCTAAAGCTATTGTCATTGCCCTTGAAAATGCACTTGGACTTGTTTTTAGACCCATGGGTATCCGTTTCATTTGATATTGTTTATCAAATGTAAAAGATGTATATTTTCTGCTAGCAGGGTCAAGGTTAAATTGATAATAACTGTTTTGTAAATCTAAATGGCTGAAGTAAACAGCCCCGGAAAGCGAATCTAATATATCTATAATATTTGGTAAGGGAAATCTGTCATCACAAATTTTTTCGTTTAATTTTCTATAATCTACCACTAGCCTAAATTTTTTCTCACCGATTTCGGATCTTTTTGGTACTAATAGTATTGGGCTAGACCATTCGCTTGTGGTTTCCTCTATGATATCGTCGTCTAACATTTTTTAAGCTGTTTTTTAATCTCAGTTGTTTGAAATTTAGGTAATCTATACTGCTTTTTGTAAACAGGCGTGGCTTCAGACTTTAAATGTATAGTTTGCTGAAATATATTGCTAGTTGATAACGTGTCCCCTTCCAAATAAAAAATATCGGAAAATTTTGCACAAATTTTTTCAATATCTAATTGTTCCTCTTTATTTAATCCGCTTAAATCTAATTCATTAAATAATTTTTTAACCCTATCCGAGTTTACCGAACATTCATTAAAATTAATAATATCATAATTATTTAAATCATCAAAATCATGACTAAAAAAACTCAAATTTACTTCATTATCACGCGTATTCAAAATCCGTAATGGTATCTTTCCATTTTTGGGACAAACAATTGCGCCCGCTAAGAACACTCCATCACATAATTCTTTAGGAAAAACAACACAATTATTTTTGAGGTGCGTTGAAACAAAATGAATTGATTCAGATCGAGAAGGGACTTGTAAATAGTTATTACTGCCTATAATCCCTGCTTGTAAAGCAGTGCAAATTTCTAAGTTATCGCAATAAAGTTTCAAGATATTGTGTTCCAAGTTAAGATTAGCTTTGTATTTACTTAAAAAGTCTAAGCCGAGAATACCGTCACATGAACAACATAAATCTTCAAAAACGTGAAACTTATGCATGAATTTCTGCCCCGATATAGTCAAGGTTAAATAAACATATCCGACTGAGTAAAGTTGTCCGCACACACCATTTATTTTAACGCGCCCCGAATGCAATGTAGCGTTAAAATGTTTTAATTTTTCGTACTTAATAGCACTAAGTGTGGCTCCCGTATCCACTAACCAATAACTAAAATAATTGTTTATTATTGATTTTATCGTGTTGTAATTACTGTAATAGCAAATACTATTATTATTATTATGTTTAGGGACGAAAAAACTGACTTGTACTCGGTTGATTAACGTCAATAGAATCAGTGGTATGGGACGCTTGGGCATCTGGTACAGTAAAATGTCTTATTTGAGCGCCCCTAGTAGAGTTCGATTGACCTTGACCACCGTTACCTCTATCCTCGGAGTATCGGCGATGGGGTTCAGTCGGGGTTCGATAGTATGTCCGCGACTGACCTTGAGTGTTGAAGCCACGAGTACCGCGCTGACCGCGGTGGTAACGGCCTCTAAACCCTCTGTAATTCTGTCTGGGCTGAAAATAATTCGATTTACCTAACTTTAAAATACTCATATCAGGAAACGTTGAAATTTCCTCATCCTGTGCGCCCTTAATAGCATCTTTCAAACTGGTATAATTTCTAGCTGAAATTATTGTGCCGAGATGTCCATTTCGCAAACCTCCAGCAAAGCGCTTTATTGCTGTTTTTTTCGTTCAAAGGTTTTAAAATATCATATTTAGAGGGATCACCGTCGGCTTGCGCAACAGTCAGCTCCACAAATAATTGTTCTATATATTTACCATACTCCTCGATGCTTTTTTGATCTTGGGTGGCTCTGTACAATTGTTGCTGCAAAGCAGTAAACGATTTTTTGCAATTAAATGTTGTCTCATATCAGTAATTAAATTGCTGACACTAGAGTAACTTTGGGATAATCTCAATTTCGCATCCTCTGATAGTCTAGTTTTCAAAACAAAATTAATCAATAATTGTTTATGTTTATCCTCTAACATTGAATCATATAATTCTATTGCTGCGATAAGCTGTTTCGTTACCTCTTCCTTGCCGTTCATAATCGGCAATAAGGAAGCGGCTGTTTTTAGATTAAAATTCTCCATGGTTAATGATTCACTATCACTAGCAGAACTAAAACTATCACTATTTGGAGTGGTATCCTTTTCTGAGCATAAGGAGCTAATTTGATCGTAAAGTAATTTAAAATTACGTGTTATATTATCTATTAAAACCAAATCGTCACGCTTAATACTTTTAAAATTTTTATTAATTTTATCAATATCATTCTGAAACTGGTGACTTATAACTTGGGCCTCACTTAATTTTCTAGTACATAGTGACTGTTTTTCGCGTCGTTTTGGCCCAACTTTAATAAGGTATGACCTTATTCTACGTAACTCATCTAAATATTTTTCTAACTGAGAAGCCATACAATTACGGAATTGCGAACACAATTCATAATTATTTACTTAATTTTATCTAAAAAAAAATTGCAACAGATAAACAAAGATATATGTACGTTTATATATATCGTACATTATTTATAAAATTATAGAAATCTGCAGGAGACCGTACTAAATAAAGTTAACTATCATACCCATTTTAACCATATGCCGTTTGCCGCTATTGTAGGTACACTTTTCGAACATCACTTTCACTTAAAATCACGCACTTTTCACTAGAATCGCGCACTTTTACGTACATATATACCTTCCTTTGGGCTCCTCCGTTGGTGCTAGTCAAGGTCTCTAGACCTCGACACCTCTGGCCTCGCGCTCCCTGCGCCGAAACCAACTTCCCGAACGACGTAACTCGTGCTCATTGATACCGCGTTGTATCCATTTTTCGTGGCATTTTCTGTATACTCGATATGCCATAAAAATAGCCGCCAGCAGTAGAGCGACGCAAATTATTTGGAGATGGAAATTGGTCGACCTTGCGTGACCATTGAGCTCCTCTATCGTCGCTGCCGAGTTTTGGCCACCCGCAGCGTTTTGCGCAATGATTACCTCTTGCGCCTCTTTAGACTGTTCTTTGCCCATATTGCTTGCCTCCGAATTCAATGCGAAACCGAGAAAAGATTTTGATGTAATGTAACATTGTGTGATTAAAAAGTTCAACTTCAAGTCCAATTGTTTGTATCACTGTCCCTTTTATGGAATGGAATTTGCACTTTGTCCACACGCGCGCTCGCAACCCGATCTCTTAAGGCGCCTGGGTGGCAGGGTCGCCATGTAAGGATGGGTGTTTAACAAAAGGAAAGACGTTCGATACGTTTCATGTCTCAATTTATTATATCCGAATAAATGCGATTACATGAGATTATATACTTACAAACTAAGCATGAGTACATAGGAATATATTATGAGTATATAGGTTAACATTACTATACCACAATTGGCCCGCCAGATGGTCAGGCGGGCCCCGAACAAAACCCATTTGGCATCGGATGCAGGTGTTGGGCTCCGCCGCCAAAACACCCAGCGGCCGCAGAGGATAGGGAGGACGCAACCTGACAACACCGCATCTCCTCTTCCTCTGCGGCCCCACCACGACGCATCGAATGGAGCGCCCCCATTTGGTCGCGGGAGATTTTTATTTTATTTTATTTATTTAGGTTTATCAACAATTGTTACAGTACTATATACATAATAAACAATTTAACATAATTTCTTAAATGCTAACTGTACAATCCTTATAGATAAACACCACATTTAGAAATAGGGCGCGCGGCAACGCAACACCGACACGCCTCTCCACCCGCGACCGCTCTCGACTGCAAGGGACAGACAGAACTGTCCCCCGCACCCGCACCTTTGGAGGCGTCCTGCGCCGGCCCCTCTAAGCCCACGCGGAGCGTCCACTCCCGGGATCACTCTTGGCTTCACCGCGGGTGTCCAATCCACGTTTACTGAGCCCCCTCACCACGACAAGGTGGAGGAACACGGGTCGGAATAGACAGAAGGATTCACGAGGAAGTTTTAAGAGTATAAAGCTTTTGAAGCGCGAGCCTGGGAGTATTACCAGTACTAATCAACTAAACTCCAACTAAATATATAAACGAAAAAAACGTCCAAGCGGACCACAAAATACGTATACCATTATCTCTTCCCAGCGGATTTTAAAATGTAACTTTGGGTGTATATTAATCAATAGCAATATATGAGTAATACCGATACGTTATATCGGTATATTCACGACCAGTAACGCCAACGGTCGCCCAGGGACCCAGATATACAAGTTTCATTATAAAATAAGATAACGGAATATGTGTAGTAAATATAAAATTTATGATACTATTATAACACGCAGGATGTAGTAAAGTCTATTTTATTGGACTTTTTTTCTTTTGGGAGGTGAAGGCAAACAGCCCAATTCCTCTGATGTCATAAAACCCACATTAGACACGGGAAAGGCTATTCGTTCGATCTTGAATATAACAAATATTGGCTCATGTTTTCTCATACGGCAAATAGACAGTTTCATATTATTTTTGAGAGTAGGTACCTATGTATAAAACTTTAAGGGTGAAAACCTGTTCTCTAAAAATAAGCTTCTTCTATATAATGAAACGGTGTCGAAGAAATGACAATACAATTTTCCAGGTATAAATATGTTTTGAAAAGGTAATAAAACAAAAACTAAAATACAAAAATAAAATACATACATCTTGAAATACTACTGTAAACTAAATCATGAATCGTGTCAACGTGGAACTTTGAGTAAATTTCACTTCAGTAAGCCGAAGCATATTCATATTCACTAATGAATGTAGGAAAAATATAAAATCGTCATTTTCTACACACCCGCAATAACTTGTCCGTCATTTACAGCACATTTAATAAGAAAATTAATGTTTAGGTGCATACGTGGCATGAAACTGATAGTCTTTTTACCCGACTGCGCGACGCAAAGGAGGGTAATGTGTTTATCAGTCTATGTATGTATGTATGTATGTTTGTTTCTATGTGGCGTTCTAGAGACCAAATGCGTGGACCGATTTTGATGATTCTTACGTCAATAGATTCGTCTTAACCTTGCAAGTGTCACTAAAGACATGACAGTTATCAAAATACACCACAGCGTCAACCAGACGCCATATTGTCAAAATGAAAAAAAAATATGTCGATGAACTATGTCAAGTGGGGTGTCGTTGAATAGGTATTTTAAAATCATTTTTAGGTTTCTTTTATCATTTTTCATTTAAAATAATATTTTAGGATATATAACGATTTAAAGTTGTTTAACAAAACAATCATTCTCGATAATGTTGTTATTTATTGAATTAAGTTTTTACTCCAAGTATAAACGATAAGGAAACAAAAAAAGCAGTGAATAACTAAAAAGTATAAAATAATAAAAATATTTAAAGAAAAACAAAAAACCCGACTGCGTAAAAAATAACTTAAATAAAAACTAAAAAGAAAGAAACAAGGCTAGTAGTTGAACGACTCACAGTCGGGGCCCATTCAAATTTTACCAATCAAATGTTTCCAAGGGGCCCCGACTGTGAGTCGTTCAACTACTAGCCTTGTTTCTTTCTTTTTAGTTTTTATTTAAGTTATTTTTTACGCAGTCGGGTTTTTTGTTTTTCTTTAAATATTTTTATTTTCTATGCTTTCGTTTTATCTCATTTGCCTGATAGAAATGCATCGTGGTTCTTAGACGTTACTTGAATTTTCTTTGTTGAGATTGCAGCTTTTTAGCAAATCTTTAAAAAAATTTTTTTGTTTATCACGCGAATCGAATACGCCCAAATTGACAGTCGATCCTTATCCTGACTTAAGTTTAGATATAAATGCATATGTTTTGCCTGCTCTTTTCAACCAGCTTGCATC
The DNA here is from genome assembly GCA_944739405.2 of Euclidia mi. Classification (NCBI taxonomy): domain Eukaryota; kingdom Metazoa; phylum Arthropoda; class Insecta; order Lepidoptera; family Erebidae; genus Euclidia; species Euclidia mi. The sequence continues at coordinate 31,117,286 of OX123186.2, read as the reverse complement.
AATTAATGTCGTGAAAATACCCCGTTTTTATTTATAGATTTTTTATCAAAAGTATAAATATTGAAAGCTGGCCAAAGATAGCCACACAGGAAAGCGTATCCCACACTGATTTAAATGCAACGGAAGTTGACCGATACACTTCAATATTTTTAAATTAATCTGTTGTTTGCATTCGTACAAAATGGTTTTTTATCGTTGACATTTTTGAATACGTTTCATATCTGTTATAAAGTGGACTGAAACCGCAAAGAGATGTATTTCATATTATGAACAAATATAGTACACGATGTGATAATTGATTGCACATTATACATTATTTGCACGTATAAATATATTCGACAGCTAAGTACAGACAGGATAAATCTAAGTAAGAAAATAATTCTTATTTGGCGTTGCCAAATCTTAAAAAAAAAATCTGGAAAACACTGAAACAATCTAAATAATTCTATGAACAAAGCAAATAATTAATGTTTTGGTTTAAAAATACAACATGTTACCACCACATTTAATTCCGTGGGTATAAGGCGTGGACGTATAAGGCGGCTAAGGAAAATAGTCGAGGCAAATAGTATCTTTGCGAGAAGATGATAACTCATCATCCTGTTAAAAAGAATTAAATGTTAATAACTCTCATATGCTCCTTGAGGCATTTTACCTCTCCTCACATCATAATCAGTTTTAATACAAGAATTTTAGTTATCAACTCCAGCACATTATCTAGAAAAATTATATTACCTAGAAAACTTCGTCGAACATAATTATAAACTTTCTAAGACACGAATAGTATTTTACCAATACTATATTTCATCAAGAACATTATGACGCACTTCCTGAGGTAAATGGAAATTGCAGTTTCACTGCCGCAAAGAAATAGGTGACTCGTCTTTTTAGACTTTCTGCCGTACAGTTGCGTTCAAACAGACAGACCTACATAGCCAATTTAATCAGTCACAAAAGAATATCTAAGAATATCTAATAAAAATATCTAATTAATCTCAGTAGAGCAGTTCTGTATATTTGTATTGTATACTTAGTAACGTATTTTCATCGTTTCACATCAGCAAAATCGATGCAAATTATTAAAATTTCTCACATTCATCACGAATAAATCTTTTCATTTAAGGACGTATTAAATGTGCCAAATGAGATACAGCTTGGTTTTTACTTATTACTAGTTTTCTATTATTATTAAGAAATGTAACATTATTATAATATTGAGTAGTCTTCCTCACAAGTTACGGTAACAGCTTACTACCATAGTAGGTGGACTAGCGTTTAATTATTTTTACTTAATTAACCAAATCAATTTAGTAGGCTAAAATATCTACTCATCAATTTATAAACTAAAAATAGCTTGTTACAATACGTTTTAATTCTATGTTTTTATAACCATACATACATACATACATAGACTCACGACTGTTTCCCCGAAGGGGTAGGCAGAGGCATATTAAACGTCCACTTTTCGCCAGTGTTTTGATCCCACGTAATAGGTGGCGAGCCTATTGCCGCTTATTGGGACATTTTGTTTGCCAGAGCCTCGTCCGTTGATCAGCAGGTGCACCACTTGCAGGTGAGGTTGGCTTGGGACCCTAAGTTCTTGGTGGGAACCCTATGCACCCTTTTATAAACGTATCTCAATTATTACTATGTACCACATTTTTTTATATTGTGCAAAAGATAAATAACTGAAAATAAATAAATAAATTTAAAGCAACTGTGCTGCACTGTACCTGGACCTATATCCTAGAAGTTTGGCCAACTTGGATGTTTCTGAACGTGTTGTCGAACGGTTTTACAAAAATACACACAAAACTATGGGTAAAATATGATAATTTTCAAAGGCAGGCGAGGTTTTTTTTGACAACTTCGCTATTTTAATACAGGGCAGTATTGTATTTTGTATTGTTAAAACATCGAAGTTGCGTACTGCATTAAAATGTCCAATATTAACTTAATATATAAAATCCTTGCGTTACTGACTGACTGACAGACACGCTACAGCCGAAGCTATTGGGCGCAGGAAGCTGAAATTTGGCATGTATGTTTCTTGGGGGTGCACTAAGAAGGGATTTCTGAAAATTCCCACGGGAGCGGCCAAAACGGCTAAATTTAAAAAAATGCAGGCGTAACTGCTAGCGTCCTCTAATGTTAGTATATTTCTTTTGCCTAAAACATAAAAAAGAGAAAAAGATAAGATAAGATAAGATAAAAATTCTTTATTGTACACCAGAAAAACAGAAATACAAATAAAATTATCAAATAAAGAACTTAAAACTAGTGGTACAAGGGCGGTCTTATCGCAAGATGCGATTTCTTCCAGACAACCAGGTAAAATAAATGGTTAAGTTACAGAGAGAATGGGTAGGTTATGGTGTACTTCATGGAATAGTGAATTATTTTAAGCTTAACAGAACTAATAATATATATATAATACTTATATACTTACATACCAATATCACTACATACATAGGTATAAATATTATAAAATATACATATAAATAGATACCATAAATATATACAATATCAGTGCAAGTTAAAAAAGTAGTCATGAAATATTTGCCAAGTAGTGTTGGGTGACAAGTTTTTTAAATACTGTCAAGGATTGAGCCTGTCTGATTCTCTCTGGCAACGAATTCCACAATCGTACAGCCTGTACAGTAAAAGATTTGCCGTAGAAAACCGTAGAGTGTGCAGGAACTTTCAATCTAAGATTCTCCGATGATCTTAAGCACTTCGTATGTGTGTCGTGAAGGTACTCAAAGCGTGTTTTGAGATACATGGGAAAAGCAGGATTATAAAGAATATTATAGAGAAGACAGAGAATGTGAGTATTCCGGCGAAGGCGGATTGGCAGCCACTTGAGCTTCATGCGAAATTCAGAAATATGATCATATTTGCGTAAACCGTATATGAATCTTATACAGAAATTTTGGAGTCGCTCAAGTTTATCAAGCTGATCATTATTGAGATCGAGATAGCTGGCATCGGCATAGTCAAGAATGGGAAGAAGAATAGATTGCACAAGTGCAGTTTTAGTGGCAGTCGGAAGGAAATTACGGAGTCTTCTCAATGATGCTATGGCAGCAAAAAGACGTCGGCTGATGAATTATAGCTGGACGGTCCAAGAAAGTGTTGTGTCTATGTATATCCCCAGATTCTTAACATCTTTACTGAAAGGAATAAAAACACCTGCAAATGACACCTGGGGAAGCATTGACCAGTTAATCCTAGTAATAAGTCGAGAGCTGCCGATAATTATAGCCTGGGTTTTAACAGGATTAACCTTGAGACCATACGTTTTAGTCCATTCTGATATGGCAACAAGATCTTGATTAATACTGGCGATGCCTAATGATAAATTTTCAAGCTTCGCTTGGGAGTAGATTTGCAGATCATCTGCATAGAGGTGGTAGAAAAAAGTGAGTTTTTAAACTTCAGGCTAATCACAGTATCAGTATTGTACATTATTTTTTATTACTTATTGTTTATGAACATATTGAAGGTATATAATATACTTAGACTGCCTCCGTGGTCCAGTGGATAGCGTATGCGACTGCTGATCGGAGGTCCCGGGTTCGATTCCCGGGTCGGGTAAAAGTGTTACTGGGTTTTCCGAATTCTCAGTAGCAGCACCGAGTCTGGTGATGTGCCCGGTAACGGCAATTAGGCTCGCCACCTATTAAGTGGGATGGGACCTGAAAATTCATGGCAAAATGTGGGTGTAATATTACACTTCTGCCTACCCCTTCAGGGATACACAGGCGTGAGTCTATATATAATATACTTAGCTTTCCAAAATTATTGACTTTTTGGGAACTTATCAATCCTAATGCTTGTTTTACCTTCACATATAGCTGAAGCTCAACTACCATTCAGTAATAAATAAGATTTCCAGAATAAATATACCAGTCCAAATGTACGCTCATTAAAACGAAGTTCATGCAACCGTTTTCTAATACAAGAAAGTAACTCGAATAAGGGTCAATGAGATAAGTGCCGAGTATTTTTTTCAATGTTCGCAAGATTAAATGTTGCGTGAAACGTAACGACTTCTCCATGGGAGCCAATGTTTTCTTTAAGGGCCTATATAAGCACAATATTTATAATTCATTTGATACACTTACAGCATTTTAGCCAATTGTTTCGATGTTTGGTGTAAGAAGCAACTGCTTACATTACTGGTTTTACTACATGCCGTCTTTTACTAACATGAGGCATTGAGCGAAATGAAAAACGCAGGGCAAAACTGCCAATCGTTTTAATGTGTGTCAATGTAAACTTTTAATTGTGAAAACTGGCTTTTACGACCTGATATCTGTTCATTCATATAACTCCCACTAATATGATCAAGCCAAGGTTTTCCTAATTAATCTTTCCATTTGACATATTTCACGAATAGTTTCTCCACAAACCCTCTGCCATAATTGAAAGTGAAAGTAACAGAATCTTCCAGATAAAAAACAGCAACAAACATTTCTGTCGCAGTTTTCCAGATACAGAACTAGTGTGACTATCATCACCGGAAACCTCTTTCCATAGTTCGAATGTCAGATACTAGAAAATACGATTTAAATACTTGTTATAATTCTGTTCAGATTTAGCTGTACCATATGATGTTTGATACCGAGCCATTAATTTTCTATAGCTTATGATTATGTTATACTACTAGTCTCCGCCCGCGGCTCCACTTGCGTTGATTATACACCGATAACTTTCGTTAAGAATCACACTAACCGCCGGCGAAAATCGTACAACATTTGGAGATTTTCATGTTCATACAAACATGATGCGATGAGGACTTATTTTATAATATGACCCTTTAGATAGATATCACAATTACGAAACCGGAATACAAAGTCAGTTTCAAAAGAGGTCTTCTCAAGCTAAGGAATTTTTAACCTTTAAAGAGATTGCACTCAGCCGTCTTTGTTTTCTTTCGATGAGTAATTACAAGCCTAAAAGTGTCTTATCAAATAAGACTCTTTTGTAATTACCGCGTTGTCATAGTCGGGTTTTAGTTTGTTTAGTTTTTATAACTTAAACTATTTTGGTGTTAAATCACTGTGCTTCTATACTATTTACTTGCAAAAGCTTAATTGACAAATACGAACTAGGTATGTTATTACAAATGATACCAAACACGATGTACCTATCTATCTTATTTTTAGTTTTTAACTCATGACTTTTTGTCCGCTAGAGGGTGCCACGTTAAATTTAAGCAATATTTTTGATAAGTTCAAGTGAAGCCCTTTCAAATGATATCAAACACGGTGTATTTATCTTAATATGTTTTTAACACATGATTTTTTGTCCACTAGAGGGCTCCACTTTAAATTTAAGCAATATTTTGGAAATGCGCATGTGACGCCCTTTCAAATGATAGCAAACATGATTTGTTTATCTCATTTTTATTTTTTAACACAACACTTTTTGTCGCTAGAGGGCGCCACATTGAGTTTTGTGACACGTCACGTAGCTTATGTTTAGCGGACGATCAAGACGGTTCTAACCAACACCTCATTGGTCGAGTTCCGATAAGTAGCTTAGGAGCTATGAGGGAACAGATGAACATACACACATACATACATACCCTGTCAAAATCATAACCCTCCTACTTTTTACTCGACTACGGTAAAGCCTTAGGCTTTGCCGTAGTTGGGTAAAAATAAACAAAGGAGATCACCCAGCCTCCATACGAATTTGGGCTAATTCTATAAGTGCCGGCCAACTAAAATAAACTTAAAATTATTATAGAATAGTAAGAACTAAACACTTTTAATTACTAAAGTTCTAAGTAAAGTCCCTAGTTATTGGAGCTCAAAGAATCTATACTGCTAGTGAAATAAATCCTAATTATTGCTCTATTTTGCCTAAAATAATGTGCAAGTTGCAATATAAATAGTGTAATCAAGTAATGGCAGGTAGTACGCAAAGAGCGAGATAGCATTAGACGCAGCATCTGTCACACTGTCTCGCTCTCATTCGCACTGCGCTGACCGCGTGCGCTGCTTACTTTCTGTTCTTTCAGTATGCCTTAATAGCAGAAGAACTATCGGCTGCAGGTCCAATGTAATGTGTATTGTGTGGTATATCAGATATGCAAGCCACCTTTAATTGGTGTGTGTTTGGGTCTTCTCACTATACACCACGGTGTTCCTTGACGGCGGAGTTGTAATGTGCGTTGTGTGGTAGCTTAGATGTGCACGCCACCATTATTTTTGGAGCGTGGTTGGTGCTCACAATATCTACCACGGTGTCCCTTGATGGCGAGCACACGTGAATTGCGGTTAGCATCGCGTCGTACACCGCGATCCTGTTAGCGTTAGGCTCGCCGTTTGATGCTGGTGGGCCACGTCATATTTGCTCATTTTCATTTCTGGACGCGCACGTCGTCATGGCGCCACCGCCTCAGCCTACTGGCGGACGGGGAGTGGCCCCATCTCCCGCTCTCGTTTCGCCATCTCCCTGATCAGCATTACTGGCTCACAGAAGGAGACGGTGACGTTCCAAGTCATCACGCACCGGACCAGGGTTGGGCAGGGAGCGAGGGTACGACTGTAAAAATTGCCGCTACCAGTTTACGGCCAATTGGAAACATGACCAGTGAAAACTCCAGTTCGTCAATAAACGTGACACTAACAGACACAAAGACCAATAAATGGCTCTGAAAAGAAAGTCGACTATCAGATGTCAAAAGAGTAGCGACGCTAAAGTGGCAGTAGGCCGGACATGGAGCCGAACATGGTGCAAGTCAGTATTAGAATGAAGACCGTGGGATTGTAAACGACCAGCTGGAAGACCGCCAATGAGATTGAAGATGACATCGTAAAGAGAACGGAATGGATGTTGTTGAAGAAGGCCTAGGTCGCGAATGGCTTAGGATAACGATCAGTTCACAGCACTCAGATGCCTAAGCTGGGTATTACAACGTTTGCAGCGCCATTTCCTCGACGGGGCTGCGACTGCTGTCACAATTGTGACATCTGGGTAATTCCTCCTGGCCTTTGCTGCACAAGTATTGGCCGAAACAACCCTAGCCGGTACGTGCTGGCGTAACCCAGAAAGTGAGAACGCCGAGACATCTCTTCAACCACATGTCAAGAACAGAAATTATCGCCGCTAGGGTGTCGTGCCCATATACAACACATCTGCATGTCATAGACATTCCTACTGAAGGTTTACACGATATTTTTATATTTAGTCAAGATAATTTTACCGTTTTTTATGAGTCTACTGCTTTTTAGGTTTCGTGTGAGACTGAAAACGTATAGTTGACCTCCATTACACATCTTTGATTGATAACTTTTGGCAAAACAAAACTGCTTTACGATTCTTCTAGACGTACATTCAAACCTAAGTATTGTCTCAGGGAATTAACTTTGGTGTAATAGTAAAATGTTTAAAATAGTGTGTTCTATTAAAATAACACAATTCTATTGATTGGCCGGCAAAATAAAAATAAGCCCATTTTGGGTAATGTCCTTTAAGTGCTTAACATCAGCATAGAGCATAGATATTTATAAAGAGGCGCATTTCTTACGGGCGCTCTGTAGACAAACTTTCTGTGACCCAAATTGCCGCTTGGCGGCGTGGCAGTCACGCTGTGACAGCTGTCTCTATGAGTGCAAACGAGACGAACTGACGACACCCGCCAAAAAATTGTGACACCCGCCAACACGCCACTTGGAATCGGCACACGAAATCCTTAAGAAATGCGCTTCTATTATGTAAATCTGTATTCATTGACATCAGTCAAGCCCTAAAAATAGTTTCTCTGTCAATCAATCAGTGACAGTAAATGACATATAAACAATGTTAAGTTTGGTTCTTTAACACTATTATTTCTACAGCCAATAAGTTCTTCACAATGGAAAATGAGGTGTGATCTGCTTCCAATGGAAGAATACTCTGACTATTCTAGGTGATTTTGCTTAGCGGTTCGCGGACTGACGACATTTATCGATGACTTGTATGACAGTAATAGCGTGTAAAACTTTTTATAGCGCAATTTGGAATTTTTAATCGTCTCATATGTTTTTTGTTCTCTTGGGGTTCGTTTGGGTTCGCCAAAATTTGTGTCCTGGCCAATAGAATTTATAGATATTGATGGACACAATTTAGTGTGCGTAGCTACCTTTATTCAACATTATTCGATTCATTTGTTGTATACAATTAACAAATATTAGGTACATGTCGGAGTAAGGTGCCAGTTGGACAGATAAAATACGTTTACGGAAGTTGATTTGGTTGATTGTTAGTGAGGAAACGCCAGGTTTAGTACCTGGGTGAAATCCTAGATGGCGTGACTAACACGTAATAGTGTGTTAGTATTATTTTAAATTGGCAACACAGACTGTTGACAGCAATCGAGCGGTTATGACGTAAAGTGTGAGGACAGACCGTTGAGGCACTTTTGCACGAAGCGCCGAAGGGAACGGTAGTCACGCTATTCTAGGGGATCACCGTTTTCTATCCGTCTACATCGGGTTAATTAATGGTGTATTCGTTTGAATTTTGCTAATAAAGGGGCGTATCAACTACCGTGTCGAGTTATTATTTCTACGTCTGCGGCCACACAAAAATGGAAGACGACCACGATTCTGGTGAAAGGCATGAGGACCCGCCGTCATCAGAATTGGGATAGGACCACAATGACCCACGTGTTCAAAATGAAGACGCTAGTAACGAAAACTTGCTGGGCCTGTTGAAAGTACAGAATCGCAATTTTCTACATCGTCACATGGCCTTAGTTTACCGGACTGCGATACTGAGCAACAAGATGTGGATGCACGTGCTTGGGTGATGACTGCAGACATGTGATTGAACTATCAAGATCCGCATTGCGCCCCGCTTATGGTCGCACTAAGTCGGGCCTTGAAGGGAGGAGCTTTAACCAGGCTGTCTACCGTTTCGTCTCTTGGGATGACATTCTGAAATGAAGTGTGCACACAAGGCGTGAGTAAAGGCGACCGCTAACGCCGCTGTGTTGGTGCATCAGCTGAGCTTTCTACTACCACCGTGGTGAGCGTATTTTGTCAGATTTTTTTATTGATACTGCTTTTATTTAGTGACGGCAGTTATAAAACATTGTTGGTTAGCAGAATACTACTACGCGTTTAACCTTGGAAATGTCATAATCGTTGTGGTGAATTGGTGATATCGCCATAACATCGTACCGAGTGTTGTGGGTTCGATTCCTTCACGAGACACTGAGTTGGTAGACTAATCGAATCGTACATACTAAGTTCATTGTGTGAGACTGTGCGGATCTATTGCGGCTAACCGTGCTGATTTTGTGTAGCACAGCTTGTAGCTTTTATTTCTTAAATAGACGTGTGAACTGCAGTATTGTTTAGACTTGTGCGGTTGGTTGGTTAGTGTAACCTGACCATAGTCGAAACATATTGCTAGCGCCATCATTTTACCTACTCGTGGTGTTGGTAATACCTAACGGTTTTCGTTAAAATGTGATCATAGCCTAAGTTAAAAGCGGCACTTTCACTCGTTATAGTTCTGATTTACAGACGATTTCGAAGTTGCAATTATTCCTGCTTAATATTGTGCGTAAATGTTTAACACGTTGATAGATGGCACTATTAAAAATGTTTCTTACTCGTGATTATTAGATGGCACCACTAGTAAAATTAATTTAGATTTTAAGATTTCACGAGTAAGACTGTGCGGATCTATTGCGGCTGACCGTGCTGATTTTGTGTAGCACAGCTTGTAGCTTTTATTTCTTAAATAGACTTGTGAACTGCAGTATTGTTTAGACTTGTGCGGTTGGTTGGTTAGTGTAACCTGACCATAGTCGAAACATATTGCTAGCGCCATCATTTTACCTACTCGTGGTGTTGATAATACCTAACGGTTTTCGTTAAAATGTGATCATAGCCTAAGTTAAAAGCGGCACTTTCACTCGTTATAGTTCTGATTTACAGACGATTTCGAAGTTGCAATTATTCCTGCTTAATATTGTGCGTAAATGTTTAACACGTTGATAGATGGCACTATTAAAAATGTTTCTTACTCGTGATTATTAGATGGCACCACTAGTAAAATTAATTTAGATTTTAAGATTTCACGAGTAAAAATTACCTGCTGTATGTTTTTAAAATTCATGTGATACGTGGGGAATGTTTCCCAAGTGCCCCCAATTTCTCTAGCCAATTCCAAGTTATGTTTAGGACGTTTAAGAGCGATACAGTAAACGGAAGATACCTTCAGTACAAGGTTTCTGGTAGCTGTTAAACTCAATTTATCAAGTGATTGAGTTATCATCGTAGTGCGTTATGTTAATCATTTTCAGCGATTTTAGTTTTCATAGTAATACAAAAGTACTCTGTGGTTTTCATTGCAGGTAGAACCAAGTTAGTGAACGTTAGTGATGATTGTATACCTAACCTTATTCCCAATAAGATGAGTACTTTGTTAGTCGTTGTTGTGATAATCTTGTGGTACCCTCGTTTCTAAATAGCTGTAGGTGCGTCGACAATCTTTTGTTAGGCATAGTTTCCCGTGGTACGGTGTCATAGCGTCAAAGGCATTGTCCATTGTTTTGAACGTGAAAAGTCCTTTACTGATCGCTAATGAGTAGGTTAGGACATGTTTTGTATTTAGACTAGGCACAACGAAATTGAGGTAGAACAAAGTAGTTCTGATACTGAAGAAAGTGTTTAAGTTTTCATGATGATCGGACCGTACCAGAGACTGTTGCGTAGCCGTAGCTCGGTGGAAATCGGCGTCTACTAACTTAGTAGTCCGTGAGTACGTGGTAAGCAGTCGGCTCTGCCGGAGGTCGGGTTTCAGTGGAAACCATGGAGTCCTGGAGAGACTCGGCGTTCCCATGTGGGGTTCGCAGAAAGTAAAGATGAGTAACTGAAAGTTACTGGGCTATGCGTAGCCATGATCTCATGTAGAGCTTAAATGTTTTGGTTTACTTGGTTTGAAATAGTATGAGAGATACCGCGATAGTGAAATGATTTACGGTTACGATGGAATGAAGCATGACTGGACCGTAACAAATGGAGATGTGTGGTCACAGTCATATTTCATCAGTCAGGATTGGATGAGCGGAAATCTGTTTGATGCTTCGCAGTATGGCTGTATGGCGCGCAGCCCGTGTGTGGCGCGCGGCCCGTGTGTGGCGCGCGGCCCGTGTTTGGCGCGCGGCCCGTGTGTGGCGCGCGGCCCGTGTGCGGCGCGCGGCCCGTGTGTGGCGCGCGGCCTGTGTGTGGCGAGTGACCCATGTGGCGCGTGGCTTATGTGAGTAGATGTATTTCTTCAATATTGTTGTGTTCCGTCATGTTTCAGTGATAATGAAGAGTGCTTATAGCACTGATGTTTGTAATAATCATTTAAAAAGTATTCTCTGTCTGTTAAAGTGAAAGGCTGTATTGGTTTGTATATTCCATTATCAGCCGAAAATGACGAAGAGTTTATGTATGCCATCGCTAGAGTCGATGATGGCTATGATGTGTTCCCGCTACTCTGGGAGTAGTGGATGACTGAGTGTGCCATCGCCAGATGCGATGATGATTGTGATGTGTTCCCGCTACTCTGTGAGTAGTGGATGACTGAGTGTGCCATTGTCAGAGGCGATGATGATTGTGATTGTGTTCCTGCTACTCTGGAAGTATTGGATGACTAGTATAGTGTGCCATCGCTAAAGGCGATGATGATTGTGATTGTGTTCCTGCTACTCTTGGAGTAGTGGATGACTGGTATAGCGTGCCATCGCTAAAGGCGATGATGATTGTGATTGTGTTCCCGCTACTCTGGGAGTAGTAGATGAGTGGTATAGTGTGCCATCATCAGAAGCGATGATGATTTATGTTGTGTCCCTGCTACTTTAAAATGTAGTGGATGATTGGGATTGAGCACTGTATCAATGAAACTGAATGTCAATTCTGTTTGTTTTGTGACGTGTACAGTGACTAAGGTCTGTTATTATTCCTAGAAATCTGCGGTATCACACCTTGTGATTCATTGTTCTTACTGTAAACAATTTGGATTGAAGTTATTGTGTTGAAATTCAAGATCTGTTTTACTCGAATCCTAAGGAATATGGAACAATGTAGGTCAGGCATGGCCGAGCAGAACATTGTCTACTTCTGTGACTTTTCTCTTGCAGATAAGTCACTTGCGGACAAGTGACCAGCAGGATGGCCGTGACGGAGCAAGGTGTCAGTTGGACAGATAACATACGTTTACGGAAGTTGATTTGGTTAATTGTTAGTGAGGAAACGCCAGGTTTAGTACCTGGGTAAAATCCTAGATGGCGTGACTAACACGTCATAGTGTGTTAGTATCATTTTAAATTGGCAACACAGACGATTGACAGCAAGCGAGCGGTTATGACGTAAAGTGTGAGGACGGACCGTTGAGGTACTTTTGAACGAAGCGCCGAAGGGAACGGTAGTCACGTTATTCTACGGGATCACCGCGTTTTCTATCCACCTACATCGGGTTAATGAATGGTGTATTCGTTTGATTTTTGCTCAACATCAATAAAGGGGCGTATCAACTACCGTGTCCAGTTATTATTTCTACGTCTACAGCCACACAAAAATGGAAGACGATCACGATTCTGGTGAAAGGCATGAGGATCCGCCGTCATACATAAGTACATCGCATGAAATTCTGTTCACTATTTTACGGCTAACTTATTTAAATTCTGAGTAGTGACCAAAGGGACTCTCTCCATAACATATCATAAGCGTGCCAAACCCACGTTAGATTGATAATTTAATTTATGCTAAATACCTAGAGAAAAATTTAATAGCTAACAAAATCAGTTGCTGTTGAGTGGATGCGTCCTAGAATCACAAACAGTTAACAAAATAAATGGGGTCGACCTGCCTAAAGTTAAACTTCACATAGCCGGACAAACATTTAATCATTATTTTGCATCGGTAGGAACAGCAGGCATTCATAATTCTATACAAAGCGTTAATATCTCATCCGGACGCCTAGTATCAACCTCAACTGAAAATAGCATCTATTTAAAACCAGTCGATCCAAAAGAAGTAAAATATATAATCATGCACTTAAAGAATAAACGCAGCTATGGCCATGATGAAATTCCACCAATACTTGTGAAAGCCTGCTCAGATGAACTAATAATACCTCTAACTGTTTTAATTAACCAATCTCTTGAAGAAGGTATAGTACCAGATTTATTAAAGGCATCAATAATAAAACCAATTTTTAAAAAGGGTGATAAATCTGATACTGGCAACTATAGACCAATAGCGCTACTGCCCACCTTCTCCAAAATATTTGAAACAGTAGTATCCAAACGCCTATATAACTTTTGCGAAAAGTATAAAATATTTAATGATAGTCAAAACGGGTTTAGAAGAAACAAGTCAACAACATTAGCCGTGTACAAATACATACAGGAAGCACTTAATATATTAAATAAAAAGGAATATGCTATTGGTATCTTATTAGATATGAGTAAAGCCTACGATCGAGTGTCTTACGAAATACTACTGGCCAAACTATACTTAATAGGCGTACGAGGAATAGCGCATGATTGGTTCACTTCCTATCTTAAAAATCGCATTCAGTACGTAGAAATAGAACACCATACGCAGGCTGGCCAGATTACTCATGTTAGGTCACAGAAAGCAGACATCACTATGTCCATACCCCAAGGTAGTGTATTGGGTTGTGTATTGTTTCTCATTTACATTAATGATCTGCCTAAAGAAATTGATACACAAGCAGTTCTTTTCGCTGATGACATATCAGTAATATTTCCATGTAAGGACATAACTCAATTAAATATAATTTTAGACAAATATCTTTCACAAATAGTAAACTGGATGACTAATCACAACTTGGAACTTAATTTAAAAAAAACCAAATTAATGCAGCACAGACCCTATCAAAAACAAGAAATTAAAATAAACTATTCGTATAAAAATACAAAAATACAATGTGTCGAAGAGTTTTCGCTACTAGGATTGACTGTGGATACTTTTATGAATTGGAAAGCTCATGTACAAAACATTGCAAACAAACTGTCTAGATTCACATATGCATTGTACGAGCTTAAAAAAGCAACAGATTTGAAGACAGCCATGACAGCATATTATGCTTACGCCTACTCTTGGCTAAATTACGGTATCATACTGTGGGGCAATAGTGTCGACGCACAAAAACTATTTATTTTGCAAAAGAAATGCATAAGAATAATATCAAATGTAGATAACATAGAAAGCACAAAGCCTCATTTCATTAAATTAAAAGTTCTAACATTAACTAATATGTACATAATGGAAGTGTGCAAGTTTGTAAGAAAGCACCCAACATTATTCCCACTAGCAAGTGACCAACGCCCCCAGCAACGCAACCTACGCTATAAAAATAAACTTGCCATACCTAGCTCCACATTATCTAAATTCCACTCTGGGCCATTTGCAATGTGCGTTAAAATATATAATAGAATCCCTAACGACATCAGAAATATAGAGTATGAAAATAAATTTAAGAATGCGCTCCAACAGTACCTCATAAATAAATGTTTTTATAGTATTAATGAATTTTTAGCCGATAAATGAAAATGGTACTAAATATCCAATAATTAACATAATTTAGAAAGTGGAACTAAGTTGCATAAAATTATTAGTTTTGCCTCATTTGTTTTTATTTTATATAGGTATATTTTTCGTCTTTAAGTACCTAGATATTTTTTCTTCTCAATAATTTTATTTGTATACTTAAATAATATTCCAAAAATGTTTGTTTTGTAAATCCAAAGTTCTAACATGTATGCGATTTGTATTTCTTTTTTAGCAATAAGTAAAACTTGCTATGCCCAAACGGGGTCCATAATGTACGTACTCATAAGTCCATAACACCTGTAAAAACATTGTGGAATTGCAATTAAATACTGAATACTGAATACTGAATACTGAATACACAAACAATGTAAGTTTGCGGGTCAGTATGTCAATAGTGTTTGAACGTTTGAAGGATCGTCGGCAAAACAAACTGCAGTCATTCTCCCTGCGGATGTAGGCTTTGCCTGTGAGATATGCAAAAGCCGTGACTTATACGTATGTAAATAAACATAAAAATGGACACAGCATCGAGGTCAATTCTGCGATAAAGTATTATTTATTTACAAACAACAACAGCTCACACTAGTTTGGTCCGGGGGCATTTGGCTTTCGTTTCACTAAGTGAAAGTTTCAGCATTTACAAATATAAAAAATGTAAGTAGGCAAGTTTTACGTCAAAACGGCTGAACCATATTGTATTAATTTAAGGATAAAAATGGATAAGATCTTGGAGACAATAATGGGCTAGGTACTTTTGCAAAAATGAAACTTGAAGGAGGTGAAGTAATTACTATGGGGAGAAAAATGCTGCATGCATGGAACCTACAAAATGTGCGTAGTACGAAATTTTATAGTGCATACACTATCGATAACTACTATTTAAAAAACGAAAATATTCTACACTTTATAACCTAATCAACTATTAATCAAAGAGATAGACACTTTGATGAAGGTAATGCTAAAACAAGAAAAGGGCAGAGGATACCAAAGGTGGATTTGGAAGTAGTTTTCGCATACGTGTATTCTAAATAAAGGTATAAAGTATCATGAATTAATAATATAGAGGGGTTCGGTGGAATTAGAAGGTCAAAGCAGATAAATAAGTCCGAAAGTTGTTCATTATCCCAAGCCTATTTTGGGATGTTTATTCTACAGGGAATAGGCAGTAAGAATGAATCAAGTCCTGACTAATAAATCTCTCATGGATTCAATTTGCTTGCAATTGCTTGAGAAACTATTGTTCCGTTGTGTTAGATAGCACGAGATATATTAAAGGACCACCCTTAAAACGAGAATCAGGACTTCCAGAAATAGTGTTCAAAAGTGATATAATAATTCGACCAAAGCTTATTCCGACCAAAGCAAATAATTGTGGCATAAATTTAAACATAGCTTTCTCTTCATGCTATTGTTAGGCAATAAATGCTTAAATATTCTTTACACTTTGTGATTCGAGGCTCTAGATATCGATTCTGAGAACCGGTAAACGCTGTTGTCATCAAAAGTTATAATGGATACCAACTAACTAAGAGCAAGCCAAGAGTACGTAAAACCGTTAGCATTTCTGTGCTTTACTATTTTGAACAACATGCAGAACCAAATCAAAACATTGTATAATAATAATAATAATCTTTATTTCTCAAATTAATACAAACATGTTACACATTACAGTTTTATCACAGATAGAACATTGTTGTTGTATTGCACTAAATGTACTGATGCTGTTCACCTAAACTAGGCAAGTGTCTGTATTTTGGGGGTCAGTGTTCAGCCCTAGACATGATCCTTTTACAAAACTTGTTTTATTTTACATATAGGTATGGTAGTATTATTCAAATTTTAATTGGATTGCGATTAGTAATTATTATAATATGTTGTAATTGTTTCATAAAATTAAAACAGACCTTAGCTAAGAAACCACAAAGACAAAAAAATAGACAAAGAATGGTGTATAATCAATTATTACCTAAAAAAAAATAAAAAATGAACTAGATTTGATAAAATAATATATATATATATATATATCATGTGATGTAGGATAATAAACCTTCAGTCTGCTCGTAGTTGCGTCATAGCTGTTTTTGTCGGCTATATTCAAAGCTTTATTTATTTTATTATATAACTTAGTACTTACGCTGGTAAATTGCCTCTTGGCAAAAGAGGTCTTGCAAATAACTCTTGGGCAAACTGGCATTCCAGTGCGCCTAGTTGGATTGGGTGAGACATTTTGGTGTTTTTTCATTGTAGATTTGAGCACAAACAGCTGTCGGACAGTTAAGACTTGGCATTCAGTGTATAGATTTTTGGTTGGGTGCCTGTATGGTTTTTTAGTACTCACTTTTAAGACAGCTCTTTGTGCTCTCTCTACGGGCAGAGGATGCGTCTTAGATGCTCCTCCCCATACACTGATGCAGTACTGAATTATGGATTGGCACAAAGCCAAGTATATTTGTTTAAGTTTGTCAGGCGCTGCGCATTCCCTCAGGCATTTGAAAGTGTGTATGAGACGCCTCACCCGGGCCGTCACCAAGAGAATGTGTTTGTCCCATCTTAGGCCACTGTCAATTTGGACACCCAAATATTTGGTGCTTTCGGCTCGTGTGAGTACCTGGCAGCTGCAGTCATCCTTCGATAGACAGTTGTGCACTTTAATACTGTAGTCACTGGGAGGGTTATTTATTGTATTTATAGAAAAAGGTCAGCTGTCCCAAATCAAAACACAGTAAGGGACTTGTAACCAATTTTACAGGAGAGCAAAAAAAGCTGATTTTATTATGCCTTACCAAACTACGAATCTACAGCTGAATATGATTGTTGGAGATGGTAGATAAGATTACTGTCTACATTTTTGCATACTAAAACTTCAAAAATATAATTCGATGCACGTTGTATAACACTTACTAAGTTTGGAATGGGATCCAACACTAACCATCGCCCATGGAAACCAAACCAAAACACAGTAAGTAATAAGACATTATTAGGTTTTGTCTTTTTTTGAAAACTTTTAGTTATGATAAAAGTTATGATAAAGAAAATGAGTAAATAAATATTGCAGTAAAACACATTAACGAGAATTAACCATGTTTATTATTCAAATTCTTAGAAGGTGAAGTAATTTAATGTGAAAAGTTCCAAATTATAGTAGAAAACGGGGAATTAATAACAAAAACAGATAAACTCAAATTACGAAATTTGATGTTTTCTCACTCATTTAAACCCTAATTCCTGGAGATAGAAACTCCGACCGGTGTGTGCTATACTGTGTAATTTTTAGATTTTTTTGGTCTTTTAAACATATTAATTCCCAAATCAAAAACCTAGCAAGTGGAAATTCCCAATCCAAAACAAAGTAAGTACGTGTGCCTTGCTGTGTTTTGAACTGGTTATCAGCTGTTTTTAGGTTTTTGATTTGGGGTTTGCGGTTTAGTCTGTGCACTTACTAGGATTTATGGTATCGCTATATTGGGAATGGAGGCTTTTATTGAAAAAAGGGTTTTTGCATATTGTGGGCATTTACTGTGTTAAAAGCATGGTGTAAGAATCTTGATTTCGACAAAAATGTCCCTTACTGTGATTTGATTTGGGATAGCCGAAGTACGTAGACAGTTTTAGAAAGATTCAGCGTTAGTAGTTTTAAATTTAGCCAATGCTTGATTTTAGCCATGGCATCTTCAGCTCTCTCATGGACAGCCCGCCAGTTCGGTCCCCATACCAAAATTGCGGTGTCGTCTGCATATGTGAGTATGCTTGTGTTGGAAAGTGACATTCTACATAGGTCATTTATGTACATCTGAAAAAGTGTAGGAGACAGGATACTTTCCTGGGGAACTCCGTATGTACTACTTTCTTCTTTGCTAAGATAGTCACATATTTTTACGCATTGTTGCCTACCTGATAGAAAGTCCTTGAGGAAGTCGTAAGGAACTCCTCGAATACCCAGTTTTTCCGCTTTGGCTAGGATAATAGGGACAGAGACCGTGTCAAAAGTTTTTGAAAGGTCCAAAAATATGCACAGAAATCAGTTTTTACCGTCTAAAAGTTTCAATATTTTGTTGTTTAGGTCCATCACTGCATGTTCGGATGAAATTCCTGAGTGGAAACCGTATTGATTTGGAGCTAAAATGTTGTTTTTCTCTAAATAGTTTTTTAGGGCATTGTCAAAAACTCTCTCCAGAATTTTTGATAGAGCAGGTAGTACTGCTATTGGACGGTAATTGTTGACACAGTCTCTGTCACCACTCTTATGAATCGGGTTTACAATGGCTTTTTAAAAGCTTGCGGAAAAGTGCCAGTCTAATAGCGGAATTGCAAATGTGGGTTATGCAGGGAACAATAACTGAACGGGATTGTCTTAATACTTGTATAGGGATATCATCACAGCCAATAGCACAATCAGGCCGAAGTTGTACTATGATGCTTGTTTGTTGATCTTTGTTTGTTGTTTGTCTTGTTTTTTACACTTGCTTGACCTGCCCTATAATCTTATTAATCTACGTACATTAAGACATACCTATCTATATAATTATTACCTAACTTTATTCACTCAACTGACATTCGTATTTTATTTTTATTTTTTATTATTTCATATATCCGTATTACTTGTATTATAGATTTAGCCAATATCACATTTTTTGTATTGATCAATCAGACACATAAGACTACTAAGTATCTAAAACTATTTAACCCGCTAGCCACATAGAGGCGCCAGCTGAAAATCAGCGCTGCAATTAACATTGCAGCAATATGCTGAGCTGCTGCCTTTTTTGAGACACAATACCGAGCCTAGCATTACCTGCGGAAATATGTTATATTTTTTCAATCATTGTATTTCATGTGTTTCTTGACCGGCCGCTGGCTGCTTACATGTAGTCGTTTTCTTTGATGCTTAATGTCCCACAGTAAGTCTGGAAAATATTGTTTGTGTAGTTTATCTATAAGTGCCTCGCTAGCTAAAATGTAACTAAACCTTAGTATAAACATACCCAGACAGTTTAAATTGTGACATTGCAGCGTCAAGGCGCCTACGCGGCCAGTGAATCTTGACATTTTATATAGTAATAATTTTGGAATGCTTTCTCGTTCAGCGAAGCCCGCGCGTCATTTGTACTCACGCCGATGCACTATATTTACCTTTATTGTTAACCTACAATAACACACACAGAGGTCTATTTAATATTAAATGAGTACCTACTACATAATAACAAATATTATCTAAGTGACATATTATTATACACATTACCTTGATTTGTCCGGTATATCTGCGTTGTAAAGTCCTGTGCATCGTGCTTTGAATAGCCACTTGGCTGCATTAATGTATAGATACCTACTTCGTCTATTGTAAGCGGCATGTAAATGAATGAGTACCTATGTTTACGATCAGCGATCAATGGGCAATGAGTGCCGGGCGCAGGAGACGTGCGCACTGTCTCGGCGCTTAAGCCGCTAATGCCGTTGCCGGCTGTCGCGTGTCGCCTGCGACCTGTTCCCTGTATTGTGTACACCTGTATATATTATAGGTAGGTCAGTATATGTATTGCGTTCTGGGCGGGTGGAATGCGCGCGCGCTCGTTTTAAAATGCTACTATGTACCTATTTATAGTCTTATATTTTTATTTTTATTTTCAATTTAATACTTTTATGTTCTCAGGATTTTATATTATTTTATTTTTTTCTTTATTGTGAAAATTATGAACTTTTAATTAATTTGTAAGTATTGTTTGTTCAAAATAAAGATATTATTATTATAATGTAAGTATATAATGTAAGTGGATGCTCCTGTTTCACCATGTCTATTCTGAGGAGGCTAACCAAAACTATTATGCTTAAGTATTATTATGTACAGTAAATATATACAAGTGATATAGAAGGTGTAACAGTTGCAGCACCTTACAAAATGTAAATTGTGTATTATGCAAAACCTGGCGATGAAAAAGAGTGACCGTGAGTTTTATTGCCCGTTCTTTCTCATGGTTCTACCTATTGCTTTGCGAACGTGGCAGTAAATGTAAATGTAGAAGCATACAGTAATAATGTTTTAAATTTGAGTATAAGTAATTATTTTATAAATTTATTATTTTGACGTTCATAAGCGTCACATTGTGACCCAAATGAATAAAGGATTTTGAAATTTGAAATTGAAATTTGATTTTGAAATTTGAAATTTGAAATTATTATTATTATTATTATTATGCTGTTGACATCCGATTCAGATACCTCAAGGATGGCCATTGAGTTTATTGTTCTATCTAAGAGAGTGGCAGAAGCACTTTGAACACATTACACATTGTGTGGCAGATAGTATTTAGCCAGCTAAGTGCGAGCCTATGTTGCCAAAAAATTTGCTTACCTGGTCAGTGGATGTTTGGGGGTCAGGGGACACATTAAAGAGCTTAAGAGGTGAGGTTCTAACTTAATGAGTATTCGTGACACTCTTAATGGCCTTCCACAACTCCATGCTATTTTTCCCTGCTTTATCAATCAAACTCGCCTCGTACGCGTTTTTCAATCTACGTAACAAGGCGTTACAAAAATTTCGATATCGTGTGTAGGTAAGTTTCAAAGTCATATTTTCTGGTGATTTTTTTGATTTTGCGTGTAACTTGTCACGATGTTTAATGCAGCGGAGTAGCTCTGTTGTCATCCACGGCTTCAGAATTCTATTTTTCCTAGGTACTCTGGTTTAAACCGTATTATTTTTTTATTGTAGATGATAGCACGGATACGAAGGGCTTAGTTGCTACGTTGTGTAATGGTGTTGCTGGC
Organism: Euclidia mi; assembly: GCA_944739405.2. NCBI lineage: Eukaryota > Metazoa > Arthropoda > Insecta > Lepidoptera > Erebidae > Euclidia > Euclidia mi. The sequence goes on along the minus strand of OX123186.2, from coordinate 31,095,948 downwards.
TACACCAAATTAATTAATAATATATAGGTCTTAGGTCGCATACTTGTTTCCACATGTGTTTGTCTTATCGCTACAATGGCGCCAACGTTCTGCAATTAGTAAACTCATAAATTCTAAGAGGTTGACAAATTTATAAGAGTTATGTGACAGGCATATGAGTAAAGAAATAGCCATGAAATATGAGAAAACATTTACACTGTAGTGTTCACATGCGGTATAGTTGAGGATTATAAAAAAGGGACGAACCATAAGAAACGGACCCTATCAGGTAGTAAGAGGTCAGGGGCGTTGCCTTGGGGGTGTTTGACTGGACAGCGGGTCTTAGGAGGCGGAGCTAGTCGGGTCCCAGGACAGCGTGACGTGGTAGTGGTGGTGTTCGACGAGGCAGTCAATGTTGGGACGCGAAAGAGGGCAGAGCACGGGAACGCTCTAGCGTGGTGGTTAAGACAGTCAGTCTTAGGACGCGGAAAAGGGCAGATCTCGGGAACGGACTCGCGTGGTAGTTCAGGCAGTTGGTCTTATGGCGCGAGAGAGAGATCGGACCTGGCCTAGCGCGAAAGAGGTTCGGTGTTGGTCGATAATTAGTGCTTAGTGATATCGAAGAACAAGGCGAGCGGCTTCAAGAGAAGGTGATTAGCACAGAGCAAGGGGTAAGTTTGGCAGCGACGCAGCTAAAAGTCCGGTGAGTGTCTGTTATTCACTTTACTGTAATTTATTGCATGAACTGTATAACATTTATAACTCTGTTGTGTATCTATGTCTATATCACACCATATATATACCAGGCTGACTAAAATATAAAGTTCTCTATGAGATATTGTACATAGTTATATTATTAATAACCGCGTGTACCATTAGTAGTGGTTCGTACCTTGTTGATGATGGATGTGAAGACGAGCGATGTATGATGGGAGTCTTCGTATTCGCGATCAGGTGGTAGAATGCAGGACTTTCACAATCGCTGTCTAAACCTGCGTACAGGCCAGTACATAGCAGCTGACAAGGTTTTAAAGAGCGAAAGAAGAGCCACCTGTCGGTCACGCGGTAACCGTAAGTCCCGGCGGCTAATCTAGCGGCGATTGTAGCGAGAGCTTCCCTGCAAACTATGCGCGATGGCTTAATACGTTTTAATTGACTATGTTTGTATGGGCTTCAATGTTGTGACTTGCGGCAAGGAGGCGTTTTGAGACATCAGTTCTGAGACTGTTACTGTGCGCTCAATACTATACACTGGATATCGCTGAAATACTCGGCGCCGATAATACTATATGACTAATATACCTGGATCATGTTCTCCGTCTCCCTGGAGCTGCCGTCTCTGAGATACGCTGCCTTGTACTCAAGTACCAATATGTGAAGCATGAATATATGGAAAGTGATTTTGTGATGACAAACTAATACTAATGTATCGCTGTCTTTAGTATTTTGATGTCCACTTTCATTCAATTATAAGCATTTACGTTTGGTAAATGCTGTCAGCAGAGGAATATAAAGTAAGGACGAATTCCATGGTCCTGCGCGGGGAGGTGCGCGGGAACCCTGGCCAAAAAAATTACTTGGCAGGCTGAATTTGATATTTTAAACCCAGTTAGTAAGAAAACTAAAATTTTAATCAGCCTGGGGTCCATAGGATTCCGTTACAGTTGGCATCATTTATTGTTAAAATATGAGTGAAATCAGCGTGTTCTAGGTCCGTTTTTTTTTTTGTCGTAGATCGTGCAAGACCGAGAGTAACAATATTGGCGTTTTGGCTTGTATTTTTCAATTAATAGAAATAAGGGCATATGGTCTGTTACATACGATTTCAGAACTAGTGTCGTAGTTGGTAGGGTTGATTTTATGAATATATGATCCAAGCAGGTGGCAATTCTGGTAGGATAATTGTGCGTAGGGTAGAAGCCATGAGTTGCGTTAAATGTGAGATATTCATCATTTAGAGAGTCATTACTACCTTCGCAGATATCAATATTCAGGTCACCAACCAGGATACCAGTTTTTGTAGGCAAATCGCTGTTCACCACGTTCAGACTGTTTATGAAGTTTTTGAAGTTCATATCGTCACGCCTTTTATCCCCGAAGGAGTAGGCAGAGGTGTATTTCTACACCCACTTTTCGCCAGATATACTTTAGTCCCACGTAATAAGGGGCGAGCCTATTGCTGTACCGGGCACATTTCCAGACTCCGTACTGCTACTGAGAATTTCGTGACAGAAAAACCCAATAACACTGCCCGACCCAGGAATCGAACCAGGGACCTCCCGATCACACGCGCACATTTATGCCGCGAGACCAACGAGGCAGTTTTTGAAGTTGTCCTTTGTATTTAGTGAGGGAGATCGATATAATTATGTATTCAAATAGAGTTTGATTAGTTTATTAGGCAACCTTTCAATACCAAATCACATAATCGCTAATTACTAGTTGAACCTTTCAATACCAAATTACATAAACGCTAACTCATGTAATGTTGAGTCAATTTGGCAAAAAAAAAAAATATATATACCATACTAGAGGACGCCAGCAGCTACGCCTGCATTTTTTTTTAAATTTACCCGTTTTATATATTATCATAGACAATATATCTATTTCAATCATCCACCCGCTCCGGACCGGGCTACCGGTCCGCTAATCAGTTGGTAGACGTGACAACGTTGCAACCGCTCTCCTCAGAATCGAACCGTCCACCAAGACCTCAGCAAATCGGGGCACTCCATCAGTCACAGTTACCAAACGAAGATTGCGCCCCCTGCGCCATCTGAGTGGCGGAAGGTTAGCCTCCTTTATCAAAACGAGGTCTCCAACCTTCAGTGGATCGGTCTTGACGGTACACTAAACGCGTTGCTGGAGTATGTGCAAATATTCAAAATTCCAGCGTTTCCAAAACCTCTGAGTAATCTGGCGTACCAATTCAAAACGCGACGAGAGACGATTAGGTCTCGTGTCAATATATGGGTACTCAGGCAAGGCGACAAGTGGGCGACCGATAAAAAAATAGCCCGGCGTAAGGACTTCCAAATCATTTGGATCTGAGGAGATCGGGCACAATGGCCCAGAGTTCAAAACGGCCTCAATCTTACAAAACACAGTTGCGAGTTCCTCAAATGTAAGGACTGATTCACCAAATGTCCTGCGCAAGTGTGTCTTGGCCGATTTTACAGAGGCCTCAAATACACCATCTCAGTGTGGACAATTCGGTGGAGAAAACAACCAATTTATCCCACGTCGGGCAAGCCTATTGCCTATATCAGCCTTGTTGGTTTCAAGGAAATTAATTACGTCATTCAATTATTTATAAGTGACCTTGAAGTTAGTGCCGCAATCAGAACGAATCAAAGAAGACTGCCCTCTGCGAGATACAAATCTATCAAACGTGGCTACAAACACCTCGGTCGTAAGCGAGAAGACCAGTTCCAAATGCACGGCCTTTGTGGAGAGGCAAACGAAGACGCACAAGTAGGCCTCAACAGTCTTGCTGTTTCGAAGTGTCAACGTTTTCACCAAAAAGGGACAAGCGAAGTCCGTGCCAATACCGTCAAACGTCCTCCTCTCCGTTACGCGATCTGCCGGTAAGTCTCCCAACAAGGGCTGCATGGTAGAAGCCTTTAGCTTATAACAGGGGATGCAGCGAAAGACTACACTCTGAATAATTCTTCGGGCAGACAAAATCCAAAACTCGCGTTGCAAAATGGCAAACAGAGCATTACAACCAGCATGCGAATTTTCAAGGTGACGGTCAGTTACCAACAAACGTACCAAATGATCGTCCTTGTGTAACAACAGGGGGTTACGTGCCCCGTAGGGGAGGTTGGCGTTCTTGAGACGACCTTCAATGCGCAAGTGACCCGTATCGTCCAACAAGGGGTTCAATTTAGATACAGCTCCCGACAATTTCGATTTCCCTGACTTAAGGATAGCAATCTCCTTTTCAAAGTGCGCCAATTGCACAGAACAAATCCAAAAAGTGAGGGACTCCTGTCGTTCCTGTGGTGAGAGAAACGGTGTCAGTCGTTTCTGTTGTGGGTGCCCAAAATTAAAAACAAAACGCTTTATCCAAGCAGTAACACCTAACAACTTGTCAAGAGAGCTGTAGCGATATAACAAAAAATCGGGGTCGAAGGCGCATTCTACCTTCTCAAGGGCGAATGTCGACCTGGCAAATTGGAAGTATTCAAAGCTAGCGTTCGAGGCCAATCAATTTCTGGTCGACTCAACCATCCCGGACCCCACCACAGCGAATGGCCTATCAAACTAGGCGTCAAGCATCGGCGCGCGGCACAATCAGGGGGTCAATCGGGGTTGAGCTCACTTGGCACGTGTCTCCAAACAAGCGTGACTTCAGATTTTTGTATTTGGGAAACGCGATTAGCGACAAATACTTCCAAAGTGTGGATGGACGCCTTAAACCAACAAAGAACAATTTGGCTGTCTGTCCAGTTGTAAGTCCTATTAATACAAATTGTTTTACCCAAAGTATTAGACACGTGGTTCAATAATCGTACGAGTAGGGCTGCTCCCGAGAGCTCCAATTTTGGAATGGTCAAAGATGCCCGAAGGGGTGCAAATTTACTCTTTGCCATGATCAGGGAAACCCTCACCTGACCTGAGGCACTGACTGTGCACAAGTACACCACGGCCGCGTGGCCACGTTCCAAAGCATCGCAAAACCCGTGAAGGGTTGCCTTGTACTGCCCGGGAGGAAAAATTGGACGAGGCAAGGTGATCACATTGACGGCAGGAAGTGAGGATACAAAAGAGGTTCATTCCTCAACAAGAGTACCGCGTAGAGGCTGCAGAAGCTTTGGACAGCAGGATTGACTTGGGACAAGTCAAAACTGCTGTCCAAAGCTTCTGCAAGAAGCATTTTGTCCAAAATATGACAGGACAAATCCAACCGTTCGGATCAAAGGTTCTGGCGACAGTAGATAACACGAGACGTTTAGTCCAAGAACAAGGCCATTTCAAGTCTACGTTGTACGTAAAGATGTCTTGGACTAGTCTGTACTGAACGCCGAGAACAGCCATCATGACGGGGTTGTCAACAATCTCAAACAAATGTGGATCCTGCTGATGACCCTCTGGTAAGCCTTCCAAAAGCGCTGGTGAGTTGGAAATCCATTTGCGCAACTCATAGCCAGCGGAGGCCAAGATACCTATCAATTCGTCCCGCAAGAGGATCGTCTCGTTCGCGGTGGAGGAGCCCGAACAAATGTCTTTCACGTAAATATCTTCAGGATAATAATTATAATAATATTTATTGACCAACAAGTTATTTACATTACAGAATACCATATAAAACAAACACTACATTTTGTTGTTAGTACGTTTAAAAATATTTCATGAACCCCTGACACCTAAACTAGGTTATTACCTGTATTTTAGAAGTCAGTAGCTTCTACCGTACATAGATCTTTCGTGATAACAAATAGACAGTTAAGAAAGTGAAAATGAACCAAAAATTAAAGTAATACATATAAATTAAATAAAAAGAAATAAAAATAAGCACAGTGCTATTACCAGCTAGGATGGCAGAGGCTCGTGGAAAACGTAAGCCTTCGCGGTCTGCGAGCTCCCAAAGAGAACGTATTGCCAAATAGGGGCTCGACCTTAGCCCGTACGTATTGGTATTGAGCTCGTAAACGACCATGGAATCCCGAGGATCCTCTCTCCAAAGGATCAGCTGGAAACGACGATCATCTGGGTGGATAATCGTTTGCCTAAACATAATTTTGATGTCGGCCACAAAGACAACCTGATGTCGTCGGAAGCTGGTGATGACGTCACAAAGGTCCAACTTGGACCAGAATGTAAGCACTGGTTCAAGGATACGCCTGTCGAAGTATGCGCAGAACCATCAAACACCGTGCGCAACTTGCCAGTTGATGGCTTCTGATGCGGGAGAAAGTAGTGCTCCACCGAACGCCAATCCAAATTTGACACAGACATGTATCCCAATTGTTCATATTCTCTCATGAACTCAATATACTTCTGTCTGAGCTCCGGATCACGACCCATGCGACGCTCCATAGCCATCAATCTCTTTTCGGCTAAAGGTCGTGACTCACCAAGCGGAGGCCGAACAGACAGAAAGGGTAGCTTCGTAATAATCCGACAAGAACGGAGTCGACCAGTATTGTTCTGGAAGAACAACTCGCACTGTTCATGTTCTGGATTCAAACGAGCAGCTTGAGGGGGCTCCTCTACTTCACAAAAGCTCTGAACCGCATCAGAGAGAGCGAAACCTACCGCCAACAAATTATCAAGTTCGGGTGGAGGGTGTTTCCTAGGTACAAGTCCTATCAAAGCAAATCCGAAAATGGTCGGGGTGGCAGACAAACCATTTGGCACCAAGACCCGTTTCCCACCAATCAAAATTCCACCGAGGACATCAGAGCCAATCAAGAAATTGATTTGTCCCGGTGACACACCGGGACAAATCTGAGGTCAAAATTTGGGGTCTGCCAGTTCCAAACCCGATGTCAAATTCACCACAGCAGCGGGTAGCTGTTTCCGTGGATGACTACCCAAAATATTTTTCAGCACAATAGCCGAGGTTTTAATCCTTGGGTGTTAAGATTCAACAGGGGCAAACAAAAGTTTAACTTGGCCTTCAACAGTAGATGCTTCGTCACCTATTCCTCGAATACAATTTCGAAAAGAACCCATATTTAATTTAACCTGCCCTACCAAATAAGTGGAAACAATGCAACCCTGTGAACCTGTGTCCAATATAGCGCGAACAACAACAGAGGCCCCAGTGGGTCCCCAGACCCTAACAGCAACCGTTGGTAGAATAACGGTCTCAATGGGGGAGGTTGGAGTAATAGGGCAGGAGTCAATCATCTATTGTTGCCTGGGCGGCGACCGTTGGCAAATCAAAATCAGGATGCGGTCTGAAGTCTTCAAAGGCGCGGTGATTCGAGCCACGCGCCATCTGTGACAAAACCAGGTGGGCGCGACTCAAGCCGGGGACGCTCCGCCAAAAGAGGGGAATACCCAGGACAGCAGTCATGGTGCTGGTGACACTGAACAGTTGCACATTCTGGTGCGCGAGAGAGAGGAGGCGTGCGTACGCTACGGTTCTCCAAACGGGGTGACTGGCGATCAAGTGAGTGAGGTAAATCTCGGCTGCGCGCCGGTGAGCCTCGGCTGCCACCTTCAAAACACCCGGACGTGCGCGGCGTCGGCTGGTTGGACAAGCGGCCTACCTCTGTGGCATTCATGTAGAGAATGTCCAAATGCTGTCCTCCATAGTGAGGACAGGGGTGAGAGTTCGGGCAGTCTCGCTGTTAGTGGGATCCCAAACACGAGAAACAAAGGCGGCGGGCATTCGCGACGCGCCTACGAGAAGCGACGTGAAGGTCCAAGAATACCCTAACACTGGCCGTTCTGTGCCCCGTGACCTTACAATAAGAGCACTCAGCTGGGCTCTGCGTGACTGCAAATTGAGGAGGATACCGATCAACCTTTCCTCGGGTGTGAACGCGAGCCTGCTCCTTGACCTTGGGCGGCTGCGACTTAGCCGGCTTATCACCACCGGAGTTGTCCAAGACCCGGCACTCGTCCTCCAAAAACTTCTCGAGGTCCGTAAAAGGGGGCAGATGTGTCGCACTATCAACACCAAATCGCTACCTTAAGTTAGCAGGCAGCTTCTTGAGAACTATGTGCACCAACAGGTAGGATCATTGGTCCACGGGCAAATCCAAGCAGAGGGCGTTTATGGCCACCAACAGCGGGTTCAAAAGTTGGATGCGCAAACCAGAGACCCGGATGAGCGTGGGCAAACTCAAGATCTGCTCAATATGGGTGTCTGCGAGGCCACGCTTGTTGTGGTACCTCCGGGTGATCAAGTCCCGAGCTGTCTGGTAGACCTCGTCAGACACCGGCAGATGCTGGTTGAGGCTTTTGGACTCCCCATCCAAAATTGACATGAGATATGCCAATTTTTGGGACGGCCGAAGGTCAGCCCTGGCATCGACCAGGCTATCGAAGAGATTGATAAACTCCAGGTAGCTTCTTAGGTACCCATCAAATTGCGGGAGGTCCAGCGTGGAAGCTGACTCCAAAGTCCCGGTGCTGGCCTAGGAAGCTCCTGCTTCAAAACGGGATTCCCGTCCCTTTCTGCAATCAACTGCCTTGCACAATCGAAGACCTATGTCCAGTATCTGGGCATAGTCCTCACTGACCTTGGTTTGCTGGTCCACTGTGAAGTCAACAACAGGCACTTCGAGACAACAAGCGCTGAAGACACAAAATTGCTGTTGAACGCTTGCCAACCGATCATTAATCTGCTCATATTTTTGTATTAAGGCCTGCTGGTGATCAGATTTACCAGAGCACTGGCTGAGGCAAACCAGTACAACGAACGTAGCAAAACAAATGCCGAGTTACACAGCACGGTTGACGCATTACAAATTAAAGACTTTGGCAAGCCGCAGAATGAAACTAGATTCCATATTCCTACATAAGATACTCAGTGGTGCTACAGACTGTAGTGAGTTGTTGAGTGCCTTAAATATAAAAACGCCTATTCGTATCCCAAGAAAGTCTAATTATAACTTATTTGATATTCCGTTCTCTAAAACTAACCTGGGTCATTACGCTGCTTTGCCAAGGATTTGTAGACTGTACAATACTATATCAAAGGCTCATGATATTGATATTACTGAATCATTACCAAAATATAAGAGGCTACTGGAAAAATGTTTTTAAAGTTTTATATTGTTTTGTGTCCCGTTTGATTTATTCTTATTTATTATCATTAAGTTGTTCATTAAAATTTGCACGGTTAAGTTTTATATTATATGCTTTTGTAAGTTTTTCTTTTTTATTGTAATATGTTTCTCATTAACTGTATTTGTATTAGGTTAGCTTTTATGTTATAGTGCATGCTGTGGTCTCCTATAACTGAAGGAGTGCACTGTTCAAAACTCTTGGTTGTATAATATGTCTGTGTTTGTGTATATTCTTTGTTGGAGATCCAAAATAAATAAAAAAAAAAATAAGTCCTTGATAGCCGACATAATAAATGTTCAAAAGAGGTCGGACATGTGTTAAATTAAAACAAAACAAATTAAAACTTAAAATTTGTTAATTTTTTGAAACCAACAAATATGTAGCTGGGCTACATACTACAGCCGTAGGCAAACACAGGTATATCCTACCTAACAAAATTAATAGTTTCATTATATTGGAACAAACCCAAAAGTTACAACAAGTTGAAACTTCAAATTAATCAATTATTTGTAACAATCAAACCAACTGAGCTATACATATATTACAGCCGTAGGTAGACACCAGTATGTGTTACCTAACAATATTAATATTTTCAATATATTACAACAGACCAAAAATAATTAAGTAAGTTGTAAGTTTATCAATGTGTAGTTTATCTATGTAAAGTCAAATGTGGTTATTATAATGCTTAAAACTCAATGTTTACAATTAAATAAGTCAATTAATACATATTACTGTTATGGTCTATCCACACACATCCGGGCCGTGGACGGGACGGGGACGGGCCGTCACCCTGCTTCCGGGTCCCGGCCGGGATATTTCGTTCACATATGTCAGGGGTGCAACCGGAGCGTGGACGGGCTGTCACTAGAGCTTGCTTTGTTTAATATTTGAATTATTCGAATTATGATTTGTGTCAAATATTCCAAAGGAAATTGCAATATCCGATTCTAGTTCGAACAGCGTTCTCAAAATTGTTCTAAATACATGCACCAATAAGCACATTTAGTTGACATTCTTAACATCATTATATTAGATTTTGTTTTTCTTGCGTATGAAGCCCTAAAAGGAGGTGATCTAATAATAATAAGAAGAGTAGCCGAGAAAAAAGAATCATAATAATAATAAACATCTCTGGGGTGCAGTCATTATCTCAACATGAGACTAACGCAATTGGAGGGCAGAGTGACAGCTTTCAAACATCACCTTCATCTTATGATAAACAAAAACAGCATCACAGGATGAAAAGAAAGCTTACAAATCACAGCAGGGGGCAGCTTTGTGGCGAGCTGTCAGTGCTCAAGTCAGGGCCTTGTCTTCGGCTTGCCGTTACTAGATGGTTGGAGTGGATTTCCAAAAGCGCCCGCAACTTCACACAACTTTAATATGCGTCTCATCGAACCGATTGTTGGGCCCAGCAAGACCATGTCGTCCGTACTCTATAGCTGATGTTTTTCATAACAACTCCATCATCATGACAGTCGACACCAGCCTTGCTGAGTACAACAATTAGCTGATTTAAAAATAATAAAAAATATATATATAAAGGCGTGGCGAGGTGATTTTCTCCTGCGTCACCCCAGATTTCAGCCCATATTCATCACGCAGAACTGTACGAGCCCGCCTGACAGTGTTTATTGGATTTGCATACCAATATTGTAGCATTCACGTACCTACCTCATAGTTCATACCAGTATCTACCTCACTCTCAGTTTTTAACTTACCCCATACAGATCGGCAAAGTTAAGCAATGCTTGCACATGTCGCCACTTGGATGGGTGACCACGTGTGGCATTTACATATGAGCGCTATCTTGCTTCGGAGGGTACGTAAAGCTGTCGGTCCCGGTTCTTGTCTCAGGATTGGAATCGTTAGGCTCTGAAGAAAACTCCGACACTAGAGTTGGCCACAATCTTTCACAAAAAACAACAACGAAACAACAAGAGGTTTAAGGTCCAATGCCTTATAAAGGTCTAAGAAAACTGGATTTACATGTGTTTCTAACTATATAGTACCGGATGGTCTGTGTTAAAAACAAAACTAAACTAATTAAACGACGCGACGTGCAGACAATTTTTAGGGGCCATGTATATATCCAGCAAACTCTCGAGCACCTTAGTTGTAATGGTTGCCAGGAATATACGAGTAGGCCTATAGATATGAAGTTCAATAAAGAAAAAATGTTTGAATATAAAAATATCAAATAAGTATTCGAATAAAAATTTAGAACATTTGCAAGCCCTAGCCGGGACCTTTCATCTGTCACTATTTGCACTTGGGCAAGTCCAATACAAAACACCGATCTGGGAATAACATGGATTAGACATACCTACGAAATTATTATTAAATTAGATTTTGTAAAAAATAAAAATTTAATTTTGTAAAAATATGTAAATTTATATTTGCAGTAAGTTACTTTAGTTAAATTTGTTTAAATATTTGTCCAGATTAGTTTATTCCATTACGCAAATGCGGGCAAACAAGGTAAAGCAAAAAACGTGCCTTGACATGAAGACAAACTAAACATGAAACAAAATATTCTCTGGTAGCCAATATCGATACAGTGTCGCTGAGAAAGAAACGGACATGAATGGCACCATTCATACCGTAATGAAACATACTGCCACACTGAAATACCATAAGGGAATAAGAAAATCAAAATTGATTGATTAATTTTATTTATAAATAATATTATTTTATTCAACGTTTCATTTCTAGGAATTCTCGCATACAGTTGCTGTTCATGTTAGCTTTTGGCAAAAACAATGATTTTCCATAATTATGTACTATTTGCCCTCTCCATCTACCTATATTCTTTACTCAAAGAATAGAAACGAAAATATTCGAGTCCATTGCGATCTGTCAAACTTATTATGTTCGGTTTGGGTCATAGATTAATAAGAAAGATAAGTTAATTTGCAGTTATTATGAACTAGATAAATTCTTATGCAAATAAGGAAAGCAAGATTTATTACAAGTTTATAAGTAAGCGTCGACATAAGTTTACCAAGAGGTAGACTTAAGTCCTGCAGTGGACGTTTATTGGCCAATATGCTGATGAAGTAAGTAAGCATGAAAGTGAACCAGCATACATTTTGTAGTATTTCTTAACACTACAGTACCGTCGCACTTCTCGCTGTATGATGATTTGATGAAATACTTCGAAGAATATAAATAAAGTTTCAGGAAGTTATTTCTACCAGTGATCCTTCTTCTATTTTTTTGTTTGTAGGTACTACCTACGTTTCTATGTCCCTATAATTCATTTAATATGGAATGAATATGAAGGGTTAGGTTAGATGCCTTTCATAATTAGTAATTGCGGCAATTTATTTCACATTACCACTTCACAACATTTTTTACCTCATATATAGTTATCCCTATAATGTTTATCTGCAGAACTTCAAGAAGACAACAACATTAACAAGTCTTAAAATCAAACCCGAGTCCTATATCATATCAGTCTAAAACTCCAATCAACCATGTTTACAAACATAAATTAAAATTTTGCCAATTTTTTATGAGTACTTAATACATGTCGACAAATCTTTGTCACATCTGTTTTATTTCAGTATTAATCTATGGCCAAATTATTCACTAGTTATATGTCAAAGCGTGTCTATGGATATATGATATCCTAGAAGTGACAAATATTTGAAACGAGGAATTTATATCGGTTAAAACGGAATTATCTCATATATAAATTTAGTGTCATCACTTATGTATACAGGGCCACAAGACCCATGACCGAGCCGAAGTCTACTCGTTTTGCACATTATACCAAGTAATACTACGTGAAAAGAATACCTGGGAAACGAAATATTTTTTTAAGCTTAAAGAAATAGACACATTTTATAAGCCGCAATGTATAGCGAGCGCTTGCAGGAAAAATTGGCGCCAGGAATGCACTGTCCCTGCACCGGCCGTATCTACGCGACGACGGCAGTTTTTGATCACGTGGTCGCGCGGCCGAGGGGGTAATGCACTTGTCCACAGCTCAGCTGATGACTTTTATCGCGTCCATTGCGTATAGATAACTTTAAAGCTGCTTATTTTAGAGAAATATTGAAAATTTGTTTATGTTTATTTGGAAGAAAGTTTACATTTATCATTCAAAACACGATTTTGGAATTATTAGAAAGACAAAACCTCATTCTCATACGTACCCTGCATGTATCTGTAGTACCTACCTGGGATATTCCTGGTTCAGGAGATATTGAGGCTCAAAGTTACGACTTTTTTATTCTAATTATTCTACTCGTACGAGCGTTGATGCACATCTAAGCTCGTATAAGCTTGAGCCGTCAGAGTCTATTGACACTGACACGATGTCACCACCACTTCGAGCGAACATGCCGAAATATGCCTGTTTACGCAGGTTCGGTGTTTTTACTTTATTTGACTCGTTACCTTAAAATGTAACTATGTTGCGATTTTCTCAATTATGATTGACCATTTTATGAAGTTTGTTGATTAAACGATTTGTTATCATAGATCTGACCAATGCAAATCATGAAATTACCAATGGATAATTATAAGACTTTTCTTGATATGCGATCATTTAATAAAATGGCCAATTTCACGATACGGCCACGACATAGACCCGCTTTTACATATAAGCACCATAGTGATACAAATGTTATAGCGCAACTTGCTGTCATCTATTGTCAATACGACGTAGTTGTTAGTAATTGGCCATAGACTTACATTGAAATAAGAATATATTAAGATTCCTTTATGGTTAACGACACCCCACCCTACCTCACTCCACCCCACGCATGTTGAGACTAATCAATCCCATATATTTAGTATGGTGAGGTGCAGATATACAACACTCCACCCAACGCCACCCCACGCGTCACCATCAATTCAATCCAGATCGGCGCGTTGACGGTGGAGGGGAAACACACGCCACCCGACGCTTGACAAGCAATGTGTTTCTAGTTAACACACAACGCTATGCGTCAGTTGAAAACATTCCTGTCATGATGATACTTTTATAGTGTTGGTTTAAAATCACAACATTAGCTACTTGAATTATTAAAATGTAAGCCCGCATTATACGATTTGAGTTCAGGCTAATACCGTTATCATTATAATAAAAATAATGCCTCACTATAAATGAGAATCTTCCTCAAAATCACTATTTAGGAAATTAGGTCATAGTTTCGTAAATAGTGATTTTGAACGAAGCTTGTTGTAGCGTGGGGTGTTGTATATGTGCACCGTTTGCATCGGGTGTGTGGGGTGGGGTGCGGTAAGTATATCTGTTTCAACCTTTAGTGCAAATAAAATATAAAACATCAATATAAAAAACAGGCATTATAACGTGTAATAATATTGTGATCACAAGTAGGTTACAGGGTAACCCATGGTAAAGATACAACTTTCATTAAAAATACAGAATCTTTCCAATCTTTGTCACGTCTGTCATAAAAGTGACAAAATCAATATTGGAATGAAGAATATACAACGGAAGTTTTAAATATAAAATGTGCTTAATTGCAGGTATTTTCTTTTCATGCGTCATTTCACTCGCGTTTCAAAGTGATAGTTTGCATAATAGTTAATAGACTCGTCCTTTTTTATTCATAATAGACTGGCCCAGAACAAAAAAAAATATTTAGTTATATTTACTGGTAAACGCGTTTAAAACATTTTATTAGAACAAGTAGTTACTTACTTGCAAAATAATATAAAATAACAATTTAAGCTTCGATTGTTTTTCAGAAAAATCGATTATCTTTTTTCGATTATGTCTCTCTCAAGTTTGTGAACTAAGGAAGCTAAGGACTAAGTAAAGCGTCATTGTGCCTTAACGACAATTCACTGCCATGTGGTTCTTCTGAAGATTACATCGAACACAGCGCATCTAGTGCTTAATATATGTATTTATAATATTATTCTTCTGGATGTCACGTCGCATTTAGCGCATCAAGTGCTAAATATATTATGTCTATGGCGCCCGTCCCCGGCCCGTGCACGTCATGGCCCCGGTCGAGGCACTGACAGCGCACTGACACGGCACGGAAGCTCCATCCCCGGCCCGTCCACGGTGGTGTGTGAACGAGTCCATATAAAATGTGTGCAACGATTCTTTTCTGCGCTCCGTCCCGTCCACGTCCCGTCCCCGTCCCGTCCCCGGCCCGGTTGTGTGAGAATAGACCTTTTTATGTATTTAATCAAAACTGACTAATTAGCACTAAAACAAAGAATTTAAATGAGATTTCAACAAATTCAAGTTAACAGGTACTGTTTGAGGTTATGCACATGACATTGAACTTTGGTTTGACATTGAACTTAGCATCTGGTACAATATGTTTCAAATTAAGTAGGTCAAGCAATACATAACAGTTATAACAATATAAACAAATTCGACAGCAATGCCTAGCTCAGAATCAGATACAAGATTACAATATTGATTTCAGATTACAATAATAATCTGAGGTAAGGCGTACTCAACTACGCTCTGCTACCAAAAGATATGTTCAGAGCTTGCCTAGACAGACTGGGAATTGATTGCAGAGGACTGTGGAAGCTAAATTAGATTCATCCAGTTGTTCTAAGCAATGCAAAGAGTGTCTGACATATGGCCAAGTTTTTTGGCGCTAAGAATTAAACAAATTAATTCCCTGGGATCTTCTCTGGTGGTCTGGAGGCAACCAAGATAAAACACACACTAATTTTGGCCAAAACAGAGGTGATTATCGATAGTTACCAGACTCTAACGCGGCGTCTACAAGACACGATGCACGTGGTTGCAAATTTTAGTTTTACAAATGTCAATGTAAATAACAACCAGATTCTATTAATATTATATTTAATTATAGTTTTCAACGACTGAGTATGTGTATTGGCAGTATGTGTATTGGCAGGTCATACACTACGCAATTCCACTACAAATAATTAATTTAGAACTTATTGAATTTGTAGTACCTACGCGCACAAGAGGCCTGATTTTAATAATTCACATGAAATAATGTACCTAACATCAAATATGAATAATATTATACAAATAAATTTAATAGTAAATAAATGTAGTAAATTTAATAAAAGGAAAGAATTAAGCGAAAATATGAACTTCTTCCTAAGTGCTCATTAGCTACACACACACACTTTTTGTATTAATAAGTTACAAAGATGGTTGTAAATTAGAAAGTAGTTCTGCTTTATGGTAGTCGTATCTCTTATTATTAACAACAGTAGGCTTTTTTAGAGTAGTGTCAGTTCACTCAGAGGTACTGACTCCTTGTAACGATTGTCAAAAATGTTCATGATGAGCAGGGTGCTCCGAGGCACCGGGCAAGCGATAATTAACTTCGAAAAGTCAGTGGTGCGCGCCGTGGATTTGAACCCGTTACTCTCTTCATAAAAGGCATCCTCCTATCTCTGATATCCTCTAGGTTATCGCTGCCTAAGCTAAAAATCAATTAAATAAAATAGAAAAAAGGGTGCATAGGGTTCCCACCAAGAACTTAGGGTCCCAAGCCAACCTCACCTGCAAGTGGTGCACATGCCAATCAACGGACGAGGCTCTGGCAAACAAAATATCCCGATAAGCGGCAATGGGCTCGCCACGCATTACGTGGGTTCAAAACACTGGCGAAAAGTGGGCGTTTAATATGCCTCTGCCTATCCCTTCGGGGAAATAGGCGTAAGTCTATGTATGTTTGTATGTAAAATAGAAAACCTGCTATTCGTATTCAGAAAAATATTTTTTACTTCTAAAGAAAAAAAAACCGTGACAGGCCAAATAATGGCTACCATAAACATGTTGTTCTTTCAAAAAGCTTAATTGCCATATTATGACAGTCACTCCGAACGAAACAAGAACGAACTACGGACCAAAGTAAACATTCGTAGGTAGTAAGTTTTATTGAAAGAAAGTTAATTTACCATGAATTAGAAAACAACTGCCAGAGTTGAAGTTAAAACAGACTGCAAAATATGTTTTAATATTGAGACCGTGCACGACAGTAGCATGCGCAACTATTCGGGATTGCGCCAAATAATGACATATCAGTATTTTATTGCTTTCTAGTAATTATAATAAATTAAAGATAAATAAAAAGATGAATTGGTATTTTGACTATCAACGGTCATCCACTGCTGTCGGTATTTCAATTCGGAATTCAGTACAGTCAATAATAACTCTTGTATTGATGTAATCTGGACTGAAACACTTGGTCATTGTTGCATCTACGGTGGCTCTATTCGGCCAAAAGATTCAATTAGTAGTTGCACAAGCTAGATTTTGTAAGATTAAATGAAATATTCGTGAGATTGTGGTTCTGCTGTACACCAAATAATGCACTCAATGCTGAAAATGTCATGACAGTTTTCATTTTTATAAAAAATAAGAAGTCGGTATTTAATGGAAACTGTACAATTTGCATAATAATATGTAGTTAATCTTGTAAAAACTGCAAATTGCTAAATGACACACCAGCAAAATCTAGGAGTCCTTGATCATTTTTATTGATGAAATACCAGCAAATTATTGGCTTTTTGTTTCGGTACTGTAACGTAAAAAGTACCTTTTGAGTGTGTGCTGTTACGGTATCCCTACTAGGGGGTGTCTAAATGAGAAGCGTGGTTAAATGTTACAATAAAAATTGATTTAATTGCCAAATAAATTTTATACATCAATTAGCAAGCGTTACTTAAATGAAAAAGATTACGATTTATGTGATATTTAGAAAAATTAACATAGGGTCGCGTAGTTCGGCGAGGGGTGGGGTTTGTGTGGAGAATCCAGCTGCCGATGGTCCAGGATAGATGGTCCACTTAACTCCGAGCTGTAGTCGCCGCAGAAAGAGACCCGCGAAGCCAACGCGTCCGCTTATATGGAGGCTCGCAGTGCGGTGGGGACGGAACATGCAGGCAGCCGGGAGGCGGTGTCGTCCCGACGTCACAGCGACGTCACACACTCCCCCCATTAGGCCAGAATTTTCCCATAGGGAAAATTCTGTGGCTGGTAGGCGGCAACTGCACTCAGGGACCCTGAAATAGATGAGTGGTAGTGGTGTCAGTAGGTTAAATACGGGGCCAATATTAACCCTGAAAGAGGAAAAAAACAAGTATAACCCTCGGCCATTCATACGTCACCAAGCATTGAACGTTCCTATAACCTGACATTCATCACATTCAAAAAGGCCTACACACTATCATACGCATGAACAAGCCAACATTCATTCAAGATGCGAGTCGCATTCATTATAATACACGACGCGCGAAGAGGTATTATACGTGAGTTTTATAGTAAATAGTCACCCAGTCTATGTTGGTAGGCACCACCTGACCACCCATATTCGATAAGTGAAATTAATTGAAAGAGTTAAGTAAAAGTAGTTAATAAGTCGTAAACCAATATTACGATCTTACTATATTACGATACTACAATCATACGATTAGTTGGCAGTATCACAAACAAATTGCTCATTAACGCGCTCGATGCGAATTGTAAAAGCATAAAAAAGTGTTCATTTAAAATGGAATAACAATGAAGGTTTGAACCAGTGAACACGTGAGTCATCACTGCGCGCTTGGCGCCGGCCGCATTCCATTCTCGCGGACAAATAACTGGTTTGTGATTATGATACAAAATCGACAACGGCAAATACACAATTCGGAATAGGTTGCAATGTATAGTACATCACCGCAGGAGACAATCGATGACATAGTGTACACAACCATAGCCAAAAACATAAAAAAATATTCACGGCAAGATGTAATGTATAGTACATCGTCGAAGGAGACTGTCGACGACATAGTACACACTACCATAGTTAAAAACGCAAAAAAAATAAACAATCGAGAATCGAACCACAGACCGATCCGACAACAACCTTTCAGCCACTGAGCAATAAGGGAAAAAAAATATTTTATTATATTTCGATCAGTCATTACCAAAGCTATAAGTAACAAGATATATGGGTACATGATTTAGCTGTAATTAGGAGTTAAAGATTTTTATATTATATGTAACGAAGTGTTAAGTTATTTTAGTGATTAAATCATTAGTGATGAGCATTAATCATTACATTCTTAAACTTTGTAGTGAGTTAATTTAAGATCTTCTATATGGAAATCACCAAGAGAAACATATCTGATATTTATATAGTTATGTGAAAGTTGGATAGTTATCAGATAGTTGGATAATTAGTTAGATAAATAACAGATTCTTTCAAAAATATTAAGTTTGGAAAACCTCTTCGACAATTTATAACAGTAATAACTATTCATGTTTTATGTTAGCATATTTATTCATGTTTTATGTTAGCATATTTATTCATGTTTTATGTTAGCATATTTATTCATGTTTTATGTTAGCATGTTTATATAATTCGTTAACACAACACAATGCATTATCTTCGACTCGGAAACAAAAGAACCATTGTTGGCCTTCACAAATAATTATGTAGGTAATTATAACTCTGCATACATATGCGTCTTACATTGTTGTGAATGAAACTGTACCCAATCGATTATAAACACATTTATGCTATAATAGAATAAGATTTAATTATTTTATTCAGCTTTTAGGTTTAAAATAAACGACGGTGAAATACGAAATGGTATTATCTTTAACTTGTAAATCAATTAATTTGCTTTAGTTATTAAAGTATAAAAATTATTGATTTATGTAGAAATACCCACATTAGTTATTTAAGTATTGAAATTATTTATTAATTTGTGTGTAAACAGCCACTTTAGTTATTTAATGAGGTATAAATATTATTTATTTGATTCATATGTAAATAGCCACTTAGTTATTCAAGAATAGAAGTTATAGATTTAATTTATGTGCAAATACCCACTTTAGTTAAAGTTAGTTTCAATTCAATTAAAGTTTGATAAATTCAGTAAGATATAATAACATTTGCGTTAACACAAGAACACAATATAACCACTACTTAAACTGGTCTAGTAAAACCAGATGCATAGCATTTAGTAAAAAGGAAACAAGTTACATATTGATAATTAAGTATTTATCCGGCTGTCAGCGGTTTAATTTTACCATTTATTTATCATTATATGCTTTATATATTTCAATAGAAACCAGACATTGAAAGAACAATCCTAGCGACACAAAACATTACAAAAAAGAACATAATTCAATAATTGCGACGCAGGAATTTTATGTTTGAGTTCACAATTAACAGTAAATGCATAAATAGATGCATTCTCAAATAACATACCGACAGGCAGCAACAAGAAGATAGAATCGAAGACCAAAAACAACGATTGTAGCATAATAAACATTTGACAAAACGAACAACTAATAATTCTACGATGATATTCGTATTTCTATACCAAACAGACAAGATTAAACTTTTTCATTATTGTTAGTGAGCAACCTGCATGTGACACGTGTACATTTTATTAATAAATGAACGCGGAATTCTAGCTAGATACCTAGTATATAATACGCTAGCATCTTTAGGTACGTTCATTCTCAGCCAGTCCAACTATGTTAGGTACACGTGGTATAATAAAGATGCAACTTTCTTAGTAAGAAAGAAAAGAATAGTTAATATTATAAGATAATCGCCGTAGTAGGCGGTAAAAGTATTAAATAATACCGACTATATAGAAATATATCGCCGTACAAAATCACTAGCAGAAGGTTATAGTAGAAAATAGAAAGAAATGAAAAAGAGAAGGGTGTGAACTCGTTCCATAAGTCAGCCAAAGCAGATTATTAGCAATAATTACCAGTAGCACTTAATTACCTTAGTGGCATTTAAAAAAGCTAATCGCGAAGCAGTACGATCAAGGTGACCTAGGCACGTCGTTAGTGGACGTGAGGTCATAAATCGCAAAATACAAAGAATGCGATCGACGAATGTGACCTTAGCGCGTCTTTAGAGGACACGTGGCCGCAGTCGAACGATTATAACTCGTTACTTATGCGGTTGATACACAGTAATTATCACACGCGGTAACAGAAAAAGTTATAATATAGAAATGCTTACCAAGCGTAGTAAGACAAAATTTGTCTGTTGTGACCGGCTCAACACAATACCGACCTTCCGAGCACAACAGAACAAAAAGAGAAAATGTCTATTGTGATCAGCACAACACCACCGACTTTCCGAGCACAATAGAACAAGCAAAAAGAAACAATAGGTAAATGCCACTAAAATAACTACACACTGCTTTGGAACGACTTCACACATACACAAAAAATAAAAAAAAGAAGACTCACCGGCAGAGGATTCTCAACAAAACCCTACCTATAATATTCCCGTGGGCGCCACTGTAACGTAAAAAGTACCTTTTGAGTGTGTGCTGTTACGGTATCCCTACTAGGGGGTGTCTAAATGAGAAGCGTGGTTAAATGTTACAATAAAAATTGATTTAATTGCCAAATAAATTTTATACATCAATTAGCAAGCGTTACTTAAATGAAAAAGATTACGATTTATGTGATATTTAGAAAAATTAACATAGGGTCGCGTAGTTCGGCGAGGGGTGGGGTTTGTGTGGAGAATCCAGCTGCCGATGGTCCAGGATAGATGGTCCACTTAACTCCGAGCTGTAGTCGCCGCAGAAAGAGACCCGCGAAGCCAACGCGTCCGCTTATATGGAGGCTCGCAGTGCGGTGGGGACGGAACATGCAGGCAGCCGGGAGGCGGTGTCGTCCCGACGTCACAGCGACGTCACAACAACTGACCACAAATATAAAACACTTTTATATTTGTGGTCAGTTGTTGTTTCTCTAAATATTGTTTGCTTTTCCCCATTAAACGGGCAACTGCAGAAGTGATAACAAAAATTCTCGAGGAAAATGTATTTTTGGTGCATGGAATTCCATCTACTATTGTTTTGGATAACGGTAAACAATTTATTAGCGCAACCTTTAAAAGTATGTTGTCAAAATATAAAATTCCAAATTTGCATTTTACACCGTTGTATACTCCCCACGTTAACTCAGTTGAACGCTACAACAAAACCATTATTACAGCTATTTCAACTTTCATAGAATCTGATCATCGAATCTGGGACACTTTAATCACTAAGGTTCAGTTCGCCCTTAACTGCGCAGTTAGTGAGGTTACTGGTTATTCTCCTAATTTCCTTGTTTTTGGTAGGGAGGTCATAACATGTGGTTCTCAGTATATTGACAAGGAATTTAATTCCAATATGGTGCTCGAACCACGGGACGGCTATGCCGAAACTTTAGGCTGCTTATCCTCTATTTTCGAGAAGGTACATTCAGCTCTGTTGTCGGCCCACCAACGAAATTGTTCATCTTATAATCTTCGCCGTAAACCGGCAGAATTCAATGTCGGTGATATAGTTTGGCGCAGAACGTTTCTACTTAGTGACAAGGATAAATACTTTAGCAAGAAATTGGCGCCTAAATTTATTAAATGTAAGATTGCCTCAAAAAAGTCACCTCTAGTATACAAACTTAACGACATGGCCGGTAAACCTTTAGGAGAATGGCACATCAAAGATCTAAAGTTGATTAATTACAAAGAATAATAAAAGCATAAACACAACAATGTAAGACGCATATCTACACTAAGTTATAATTACCTACATAATCATTTGTGAAGGCCAACAATGGTTCTTATGTTTTCGAGTCGAAGCCCACAAGATAATGTATTGTGTTGTGTTAATGATTTATGTAAACAGGCTAACATAAAATGAATAAATGTTTCAGTTATAAATGGTAACAAAGTTTATTACATGTAATATTGTTACAAAGAATCTGTTGTTTATCTAACTATCAGTTATGGCTCAATGGTTAAAAAGTCGTTGTAGGATCGGTCTAGTGTTCGATTCTCGCATGTGTATTTTCTATAAATGCATATTGATTGGCGTGTTGTTTTTCGCTGTGCCTTGTTCTGAAGTTCTGTTGTTATTCTTAATTCTGTATAAATTCCATAATCAATTGTTATTATAGGTACTTTATAAACATTCAGAGTAATTAACCGTGCGTCGCGAGCTCGGAATAGTCGAATCGTACCTACCTAGTTGTCGTTATGACGCACGCGCGTTCACTCAGCGACGCGCCGATAAATAAATGCCTAACTAATGATTCACCATTGTTTACATTCAAAAGGTGTTTACTGGTCGTGTTGTAGTATTAATTAGAGCAAAATATTTATTAAATTCTTTCCTTTGACATTGAGCGGTCCGGTCGTGTCTGAGGCTTATATTACTTTTGTTCATCGTTACGAAAAATTTGTTGTTACACCTAACTATATTCAAAAAGTTTACTTATCTAGTGGCAAAGGCCGAACCCAAGATTTTTAAGTCGTAGGGCTAGATCAAGTTCTTATATCTACAAACCATTATTACCTAATAATTACCCTAAGCGCTTCTCCATAGATTGTTATCTTTGCTATTGGGCCATTACACTGGCCTTGGCATTTACTTGTAGGTATGTGTGATGAATTATGAATGATAAATGTTTATGTTCAAGTTCAGACTGCCGTTGTACGCGTGAAGAATGCAAGCGTGGGTCATTATTATTTAGGGATACTAATTAGCGTATAGGGTTGTCACTTGTTCAAGGTACTCATGCCCCTGTTTTCTCTAATTCCAGGGAGTATCTTCAGGGCTGCTACGCCCGTTGGGCTAGGGAATTTTCCTTAGGGAAAATCCCGGCCTAACGGGGGGGGGTGTGTGACGTCGTGCCTCCGCGCTTGCGAGCCCCACTACGATGACGCACTGGAGTGGGGACCCTCACCCGCTTGCCGACGACATATATACCGGCGACACACGTGGTTGGCTTGCTTTTTCTTCGGCTGGGACACGTGAAAGCTGAGTATCCATCCGTGGACCTGTGGAGTGTTAACTTACGACCTACGCCCTGGATAACTATCTAGCCGGTTAACCCCTAGTGTCGGTTCTTTTATTAATCAAAATTGTGAATCTGGAATATAACGCGAGTTTAATCTGTCCTGGTGATATTTTTATTTATTTCCCGTAAGACAACCTAAGCATCTCTTTTTATTGCTCGGCGAGTGATCGATCCCGGCTATCCCGTGAAAATCGATCACCCGTGCGACATTGGAATTGATTATCATACAATATTTTGTCAGTGCAACAGCTTTTATCTTTCATTCTTGCATTATTTATTGCTACAATTTTTAAAGTTCCAGTTCTATATCCACTTGGATTTCAGCTTCAGACTGATCACTATAAATGAATCTATTACAAATAATGGTTGTTTCTGCTAAATTCGATTAAATAAACAGATCGATTTGGCATCCTTGATCAGCCACACGAGGTTCAATTTGATTAAATTCATTTTCATCTTCAACTCTTAGTCTTACTTGATTTGATGTGATATCTAAGACTTTTGTGGTACTACGTTTTATAAAACGTGTATATCTAGCTAACACCTGTGACTGTCTAACTTTCTTCTGTCGATATATTTGAGGGAATATCATAGGAACATAACTTGGACTTGTTTGTACGTACGATTTTTTGCCTCCAATAAAATGTTCACTACAAATTGTGTCGTGACGTTTTGGAGTCCATGGCGAGCCATCAACACTGAAAAATAAAACATTAATTATATCATCAATCACATCACATAAAATACAGAACAAATTAAAATAATTTTCTTTGATCTAATTTACACTCTACTGTTGGCAAAATATAAAATTTACACAGACTATTTGTGCCTTTCTTTTTGCAGTCCACAACACAACAACAATTTATGACCCATTTCAAAGATCAAGAATTAAATTATCAGATAATGTATTTGTTATGACAAAATTTAAATCAAATTCAAATTGACTTCCCGAATAGTTACGGATTTCTGCCACGGCATGCGCTGCGATCGTTTTAGCTACCCCCTCCATGCACTTCGCACGTAGCGAATACCGAAAAGAAAATGTTCATTGAAGACTTGTCGTTCGTAACCAGGGCCGTGAAAGTTCCATACATGGATAAATTTCATATAATCAGCGCCATCTACCGATGAGGGCAAGAACTAAAGAAAAAGCAACAACTGAACGGTCATTTCGCCAACATTGATAAGATCTGCGTGGCGCAGTGGGAGCGTGCTCTAGATGTCCGTGGATCGAATCCACGCTTACCAAGAATTACATTTTGTGATTTTTATTTTTTTTTTACTTTTAAATTGCATATTGTACATAATAGTTGTCATTTACTTATTTAGTAACACCGAAATTCAACATTTATTTTATTTTGAAAAATGAATCCACTACTAACGCCATCTATACGATCAGAATAAAAATAAAATTGTTTGTACGCCATCTAGCGTAGAGGATGCCTATTGAACTTTTTCCTTAGAGGGAGTTGCGCATCTATACCAGTATATCTGTATAATCTATGTTCGTAACAGAACGGCAAAGTAAAGTAACATTGACAGTGACCACTTGGATGGATCATCGCCTGTTGTAGCATTTACATAAAAGTGCTACCGTGATTCGTAGAGCAGGCATGCTACGTATAACTATCAGTCTCAGCTTATGTCAGACAAAAATCGTTAGGCCAAGTCGGAGGCCCCCGGTTAGCGTAGCGATATGTTTATAACAATAAGTGGTTACCTATCAAAGTGCTAACTTGAAAACTTGTAAACGTTGCATTACCTTGCTGATGTAATTTAAAAGACAAGTCAAGACACACTGTGGGCGAAAGTACTGCTATATAATTCCGTAGACATCGCAAACTTTAACTATTGTTTAGAAAATTGCTGTGTGCTAACACCCGGCTTAGTATTTCTTCATACTTTATTATGTTAGTGTGAAGTAATTACGGTCCGGTAGAATAACCTCGGGCACTACAACAGCAATTTATGTTATCATGTTTGACCCCGCAGTTCAGGAACTTAGGAACTGTTTCGTTTCCATCACCTGTTAACCTACATATTAATGCACACAACTGTAAAATGCACGCTGACCTAACATGTACTTGTCCCGCATTAATTGAAACTGACACAAATCTAAATTTTCGTAAAAACGTTGATATTGTATGCGCGAGAACGCGTAAATCAATTGATATTTTCAAAAAAAATCGTAACATAGCCGATTATAAATTAATAAAACAGGTTTTTTTAGCTTTGTGTCAATCCATACTAACATATTGCATTACAACGTGGGGTGGCTCGGCTAAATCAGTTCTAATGCCGCTAGAGCGAGCACAAAGAGCAATTCTTAAAGTGGCTACATTTCGTCGCTTTAAATTCCCTATACACCAACTCTATTTGTCATGCAACGTGCTAACAGTGCGCAAACTATTTATACTCAATATTATGCAAAAACAGCACACCGAACTCCCATATTCTCCAATTCCTGTTGAAAGAAGAAGAAAGGACCTTGTTTGTGTAACACCTCATACGAATCATGTCTTTGTTAAAAGATTCTACAAATTTCTTGGCCCGTTTTTGTATAATAAGTTCAATAAATTTCTGAATATATATAGTCTTAGCTATAAAAGCAGTACAACAGCAACAGAATATTTACAAAAACTTAATTACGACGACACAGAAAAATTACTAGACGTTGTAACGTTAGGTCGCCACTGTAACGTGGTTAGCTACTATGACGTGTATGACGTATTTTAGTTACAAACAAAAATTAGTCCAGCCGATGAAAGGGACGAGCGCTCCAACGTCTCGGTATTTATTGGAGCCTGAAGTGTGGTGCCTGAGGTGTGGGGGTAGCAGCCAGCCAAGTGGAGTGGGTGGACGGTCGCGACGCCACAACGTTTTAAAATGACCTTTAACAATTTTGTCTGTATATTATTATTATATTTCTTATTACGTGACATTGTGGAATATTAAGTGTTATTACTAACGTACCAAAATGATTGTGAATTTTTATTTTATTTCGTATTTATATTATTAATTTATAATAAATAATCTACCTTAATTAAATTAAATCTTGATAAGCTTAATTACTTACACACTATGTTATAATTACTAGCATACAAACATGTACATAATATTGTCGTTTGTCTCTCTAAGTTTTAATCAATCGTCAGCTCGAAACACAGGTCTAAACTAGTTCGAGCAGGTAGCCGATAACTACTTGAGTTATAACGCAATCCTAGTTTTTGCCAATATAGCAAATATAATTATGTATATTATGAGGCTTTATGTACACTATTGTTTTTATTAACCATGTATGATATTATGTAAAACTAAATATAAGACATTGGGCTAGTTATACCAATGGATCTAATTTAAGACAAAATGTAGTGTACGTACCTTTTGTATTTTTCAGAATAAATAAATTGTTATTTTATATTATTATTATAATTTATAAACTTTATAAAAGTTTGTGAATACAACTTGTTGATCAAAATGACAGAAGTTAAAGAAAAGTAAATGTTATTAAGGATGGAAAATTTTATTAGTAGCGTAAGTAAATTTCACTTCATGTTTGATCACACTTTCACGCACCTTAAAAAACATTGGCACTAAGGAAAATAATCAGAATCAAATGCTCACTTCTGCTTTGCACCGACCTTTCTATTCTTAACAGATACAGTAAAATTTCACTTAGCTTACTACAAAGCTAAGTTGTTAGTGCATGTTTCCTACTTATAAACCTTTCAAACAGCTTAATTGGCTCTTTGTATTTGCTTCAACTTAGCCTGACTCCGTATACATTACTTGTTATTTAATGCAATTTGTGGAAAGTATGGAATGAAATACTTACTAGATTATAAAGGAAGTGTTTTAACTTGACATTGTTGTTTGTTTGTTAGGTGCGGTTGGTTTTCCCTTACTCAAGTAGTTTTTTGTCGGGACTGCAAGTGATAATATTGAATAACTATGATGATATTTTCGTTCATGACAATGTTTTGTCGAAGTGAGTGACTAGTGTTTTCAACTATTTGCTGCATTTATATTAGTGATAGTAAATGTGTGCTTGTGATCATCAACGTAGGGCTTGTATTTTGCATAGCATTTCAGACATATGTAGGTACCTAATCACGAGAAATATTAAATATCTTCTATGTAAAATATTTTTTAACGAATGAACCTCTAAGAAGGCAAAATTAAGATTGAAAGATTAAGGCAGGTGAAGTCGCGGGCGACGGCTATTAAGGCTATATCATCATCATCATCATCAGCCTTTAACAGTCCACTGCTGGACTAGGCCTCTCCTTTGAAAGGAGGAATTAGCCTACTATACCACGCTGGCCAAACGGGTTGGTATAGGGTTTGTATCAAGTTTTCCTTCTCTTACAGTGCTGTTCTCTGCATAATATGGTCCCTCTGTCGGCTCTTACGACACCCATGGGATGATATGGGGTGGTGACAATCCGTATTCTTAATCCGTCACCACACGGACGATCATCCATCCTAAGAATAATACATTTTACTGCGAGCCCAACTGAAGAAGAGAAAATCTAAAATGCTGTATTTGTGTCCATCCCGTGCTGTCACGATCGTAATACTATTTTATTGCTATTAAATTAACATCAATGTATTTGATAAAGGAATTGTTAATATTAAAACAAATGAGCATAATTATATGCGTATGTGTTAAATGTTATAAAAATGGGCTATAAACCGTATATTACAATTTAAACTGTTCATAGTTCAAACAGCATTTACCTTTGTTAGTTCTGACATTACGTTAATAAATAATCTTGCGGGCTGGTATTAAATTTTCGTATTTAACTGCATCATTTCCATCATGGTTCTGATCACTTTCGTGGATTGCCTGCATTATTAGCTATATATAATGTAAGTGCTTGCTCCTGTTTCACCATGTCCATTCTGAAGAGGCTATTAGTTAGCCTGAACATCAAAATTAAAATTAAGTATCATGCTTGAGTATTTTTATGTACAGTAAATATATACAAGTGATATAGAAGGTGTAACAGTTGCAGCACCTTACAAAATGTAAATTATGTGTATTATGCAAAACCTGGCGATGAAAAAGAGTGACCATGAGTTTTATTGCCAGTTCTTTCTCTTGGTTCTACGCCCTTGCTTTGCGAACGTGGCAGTAAATGTAAATGTAGAGTCTTTAAGTAATTATTTTATAAATTTATTATTTTGACGTTCATAAGCGTCACATTGTGACCCAAATGAATAAAGGACTTAAACTATTCATAGTTCAAACAGCATTTACCGTTGTTAGTTCTGACATAAATAATGTTAATAAATAATGTTCTACTTTGTGAAATTTTATATCAAAGTTCAGTTTGACTGGTCTCTTGGTTTAGGGTTTAGTGACCCTAACTGCTAAGCAGGAGGACTTCGGAGGTCGTAGATTTTATTCCCAGGAAATACAAACATTTTTGTAATGTGCACGATGATTTATTCTGTGCGTAATTTTCGCAAGTATTTTCGCAAACTTTGCTTCGTTTTGTACATGTTCGTAGAATACTGTCCTGGGCATATATAAAAAAACACTATATAATTAATGAAGCCGAAATTTTATGCTGAAAAATAAATATCAAAACGGAGTGACATTTGCTGAAAACCTCACGTTTTCCCACAAAATGCGAACCAAGGAGGAGCGTGAAACCAAAGTCCTAAATTTAAGAGTAATTTAGGCGTTACAGGGCGAGAAACAATATCAGCAGGGTTTTCTTGACCGTTGATATGAAGCCAATGTTTAGCGGGCAATTTAGAGTTTATTTCAGTGATTCTATTCGCGACAAATGCGTGAAATTTATAAGCGGGTGAGTGTATCCACGTGAGTATTACAGTTGAGTCAGAGAATGCGTAAATATTGTCAATTTGACAGCGTTTCCATAGTGTATTTTTACAGCGTCGAGAAGATTAGCTAATAAGAGTGCACCGCGGAGCTCGAGGCAAGCCAACGGCATTTTACTGAGTGAAGCGACGCATGATTTAGAGGTTAGTAAAGAAACAGATCCAGGATATTTGTCGCTGGCGCCAACCCTCAAATATATGGCAGCACCATAACAGCGCTCACTAGCGTCTGCGAAATCGAGTAGTGTCACGTGATTATCCGAAGTTATACCTACATGACGCGGGACTTTAATCTGTTCAAGACAAGAGAGTTCGTTGTGGAATTGATTCCAATTATTTTCTATTTGTGAAGGTACTGGACTATCCCAGTCGAGTTCATGTTTCCAACATTCTTGAACGAGTAACTTTATGAATGCTGTTACAGGAGCAATAAGACCTAAATGGTCGAACAAGCGAGCGGTTGCGGATAAAATCGTGCATTTTGTACACTTGAGAGAAATTGCGTTAATTTTAAATTGAAATGTGTCCTCTACAGGGTTCCACTGCATACCTACAATTTTTATGTTTGTATAAGCGTCAGCGTCAAAATTTACATTTTGCGGATTTTTATGCGAAGCGGGGAATTTATCCATTAGTTCAGAGCTATTTGAGACCCATTTTGTAAGATTGAAACCTCCTGACTTAAACACAGCGACCATTTCGCGGTGAGTTTTTTTAGCCTTATCAACGCCATCTATTGAACATATATAATCGTCCATACACATATGTCAATCTTGAATAGTAGCGTTATAATTTGTACGAATATCGGGATGTGAATCTAATTTCTTTTTTAAATTAATGAGACGGCGGTGAGCAATTGCGTAAGAGTTCCCTAATCCAGAATATGGAGTTTTAAACGGTAACTGTACAGTATATCTGCCAGTATCATCGCGTGAGTGAGTTGCGGTAAGTATAAGTTCACAGGCCTGATCATCAGGGCTCATGTGAATTTTATCAAGGACGTTTTCTATTTCCCAAAAGCGTTCAGTGAGAGTTTCGAGTGAGTTAGACGTGGTAGCGCAGAAAAATCTTTTGTTATTACAGGTATTCTTATTTTAAGAAGAGGAGTACTAATATTTAAGCGGTTATCACAATCTGCCCTTCCCATGGCAATATAACCAAGTGTAGTCTGAACAGCGACTACCGACGAGCCAGGCAATGTAACCTTCCCACTACCTAACAAGAACGGGAACAGCTCGTTGCCAATTAAACAGTCGATACCAGCCGGTAAATGGAATGCATTATCAGCCATAGCTAAGTTGCGTAAATGTAATTCATTTAGATGTATCTATGGGTAGACTAGGTAAGCCGTCGGAAATATTTTCTATAACGCGAGCGTGTATAGTGTACGAGCAACGTGAACCAAAGCGGGGAAATATTTTCAACGTTTTTAATCCAAAGGCAGGACTTTTAGATTGGCCTATACCAAGCATGGTTGAGTTATTAGGAGTAACAACTAAATTAAGGCGTTCACAACACGATTTTGTGATAAAATTACTCATTGAACCTGTATCTAGAAACACGCGAAGTTTATTTGGATAGGTAGTTATTTGCAATCAATATTATAAGTTGAAGCGGTCATCAACGCGAGATCATTTGAATTTATGCGCGCAGAGTTATTAGCGGTGGCAGTTTCGTTCGATACAATCGTGGCAAGCAGACCGCTAGAGGGCGAGCGCGTCACAGCGCTAGACGGCGGGGACGCGCTCAGCGGCGTCGGCTTCGTGCGTTGAGTATTGTTATTGTTATTACTGGTTGCATATTAGAAAATCAAAACTTTTCTGAGCAAATTTCAAAAGAATAACGTACAAATCAGCAAAGATTAAAATAACGATGGTCATTTGATCAAAAGTTCAGCTGACCAAAGTCTGGAATATCAATGTTTATAATATTTATAACACTATTGACCAAATCGTTTAAGTACAAAATCCCTCGTGCTAGTGTCTAGAGTTAGGTGCGACGAACTAAAAAAATTGGTTATGTTAGGTTCTCTTTTGACCCCTAATCTAAAAATAGGAGCCCTGCGAAGCAGGGCTCCATCAACTTAGGCCACATTCTTCACACTAGTTTAGTAAACTGAAGATCGGAAACCTGTAGGCTGAGATCGTACAGATTATGCATAATTTGGAAGAGATTCTCCTTTTTAGCTTCTAAAATAGCTAGTTTGGGGTTAGGTTCACTATATTCATCGTCACTGGCAGGGTTCTTCTTTGTTTGTCTTTTGGACGCCGTTTTGAGTGTTAAAATCTAGTATAATTTATGTGGATGCGTAATTTTTTTTAAATGCGTGAAATAAGCGTTAAATATATATGAGGATATTAAAATATGAGTACACAAATGTATAAATAGCGAAAAGAGTGTGTGTTTGTCGAGATTTTAGCGAGAATGTGTCAGCGGTGGGAGTGGCGAGAAATACGACAATGGCTGCCGTAATTCAATTAAATTAATTGCGTGAAAATGCGAGTTTGCGTAATGTGCGTGTGGTTATCGAGTGTCTTTTGTTTTTTATTCTGCGAGAGGGACCAGAAAATTGTGGGCGCTAATGAAGGATAGGCTTGGAGTACTTACTGGAAAGCTGGGATGACGGAGTTTAGTTAGGGTGTTTTCTTCGATAGCTTGAAGTGGAGCAGTGTTGTCTTCCGAGGTCTTAGAAGCTGGTAAGCCCCCACAAGATCAGTTCTTACACACTATACTTTTGCGTACTTGAGTTTTTTATAAACTTTGGTTTGCGAAGCGGCGGACGCGCACACGAGCTACGAGGACGATTTTTGAAGGACACTAAATTGAAGTGAAGTAAAATTTCTTTAAAGTTCCTCATGGTTTGGCCGTGTGAAACTTGAGACTCGGTAGAAAAATATTAATTTTTTTTAGCTTTTGATAGTAGGTAAGTATGTTTATACAAACACGCAACTTTTTTCTTTTAGAGCCCACGCCTTAATGAATGCGAAAGTACCTTTATTCGTTTTGTACTATGGCTGTAGGTAAGTTTTACGTGGGCGTAAAATTTTTTAAACAGAATGACTAGTGGCATTTATATATTAAAATTGCAAGGATTGCAACTGTCACAGCTAAGTAGGCTCTACAAGTTAACGAGTTATAGTCATTCTTCTTGTCAGTATTATTTATTTTGTCCAAAACATTTTTTTGCTTTTATTCTTTTAAGTAACTAAGGACCTCAACATAGTTCAAATAGGTTAACTATCGTAAATTTGTGCATAAATACACATTATTTCTTGTTATTCTATAGCTTTCGGGACAAAAACCTTGATATTATCTTACGAGAAATGCTTTTAAAATGAATAGGCGTTTGAAATCTTTGTGCGTAGACGTCCAATCTTTAATTAAGTTATTAAAGATATAAAGTTTCAGATCTATTACACAAATCATGTAATCAGCTAATGGAATGGTGAAATGTAATTTAATAATTTTGAAATTGGTTTCCCTTTAGAATCTTATTTACTCATCGTGAGAGAAAACTTTGTATGAAAGATCATAATATATTATGATCTTTTTTTTTTTCGAGTGTGCCGGCTCTTATGTTAGAATTTTAAACCGCCGGACAGCCTCCGACATGGCCTAACGATTCTTGTGTGTGAGAGAAAATAAATGTAAGAAAAGTACGTATCCATCCGAAAAAGGGTGGGTAGCGTTCATGTAAATGTCTCAACGAGAGATTCTCAATAAACTCTTAGTGGCCCAGATAGTTATTGAAAGACGTTTGACTTATCGTATATGCTTTATTTTTGCAGCCCCTTAAAAAACTTGCTTGTTTTAGTCATTCATTGCCGGTCAGCTTTGGCCAGTAATGTGGACTTAGCATTTTGACGTGCTGGGTGCCTCTTCATACACAATGCTAGAATAAATATTTATACATATATACGCAACTACATTCATACATACAACAAAATATAATATGACCTCTAGACTAAACAAAAAGTATGCTACATGCGTCTTGTCGGCAACATACCTATCCGCTTTTTCGGAGAACCACATCGGCTTCTTCGAAAGGCAGGTAACCGATACATGCCAGCCAAACTCCTTCTTTAAAATAATAGATTCTGTGACTTAACTGAATGAATCCAAAGTTGAAGAAACTTTTATTAAATGAATTTGTCTTGATATTTTTAAGTCTTAACGTTCATTTTGACTTCTATTGACTTATTTCTTCTATCTAATTAATTTTTTTTTTATTCTTTCAGGTAAGTACGAGATTTGATTATAAATCTTTTTCTATTAACGGAAAAACTTGGATACTTCTTCGAGTTTTGTTATGCCGCCTAATAAGGTAAGTTTCTGATAGCAATTTATGTTTTAAAATATTTTTTATTTTACGCCAAAGTTAATGATCTTAGTCTGCCTTGTTAGTGTTTGTTGTAGAGTCTAGGATAAAGAAAGTAAGCCTACCGATCACGATTTTCTGATCATGGACATTTAGGAACACAAGTCCATACTTACATATTTACGTGATTTTGAAAAGTTATATCGTCCAAATAATTATTATATTAATATTTTGTAGGATTTTCAGACTAGGAAAACTTACCTCTGACTTTTCGAAGTTATGTGTGTATTAACAATGCTAATAATGTGCTCGCTAGATGGCAATAGGCTCACCACCTATTACATTGGGACCGAAACATAACTGGTGAGGTGGGGATTTGGGGATAAAGGCGTGAAGTTATGAAGTTGTCATAATCGAGGAGTTTATAATTCATAAAAGAATTTTTAAACATTTTGAGCTGTATAGCTATATTTGTAATTGACGGTGCCTACATTTAAAAAGCGCAGGACCTTTTGCCTATAGACTCCAAATATCTTACAAAGATCTATACCGTATACCTAGATTTAAGAAAATAACGCAAGTACACAGTATAGATCTACGTACAAACCAAACAATGTGCCTACACAAAACAAATAAACGTATCTATATTTCTTTATTACGATTTAAAAGTGTCACGCTATGCCACAACCTGTTGGCGCAGAATATTTTAATAATTATTTATATTGCCTATGACGCATAGGTTAAAGCTATAACAGTTATTGTCCTACGTGACTTCTAACACTTGCCTCTGAAGTTAGTGTCTCTTCGTTTTATTTACCCCCGGCGCAGAGAATCGAGGGTGAGGCATAAATGTATTTCTCATTCATATTGCACCGATATTAAATCGTTATATTTTTATCGCGTAGCTATTGAATAATATTTTTTTCAATCTGACATAGGTACATGGTTTTAAAAAGAGTATAGAGTAGGTGTATATTGCTGGAAACGGTTAGATGCGGGCAGATGAAGAACCGACTGCGTGGAGAGCCTTCGGGGAAATCTATGTCCTGTAGTGGACGTCTTTGAGCTGAGATGATAGACTAAATTATCCGCGTGGTGACGGATTAAGAATACGGATTGTCACCACCCCATATCATCCCATGGGTGTCGTAAGAGCCGACAGAGGGAGCATATTATGCAGAAAACAGCACTGTAAGAGAAGGAAAACTTGATACAAACCCTATACCAACCCGTTTGGCCAGCGTGGTATAGTAGGCCAATTCCTCCTTTCAAAGGAGAGGCCTAGTCCAGCAGTGGACTGATAAAGGCTGATGATGATGATAGACTAAATTAGTTTTTTAACGTAATTAAAGACTTTTTTTTTTTTTTTTTTGTTTTACGAGGTGGAAAATCCCTTCGGATCTCCGACTCTTGGGGGAAATAAGAGCCGGAGTATGTGGTGTTTCCACTAAAAACCACCTCGACTTCCGCCATGTACCCGTGTGTCGGAGGGTGGGGCATCACCAAAGCACTCGTCGCCACCCTCCGACGGGTATTGGCCAGCCAGATGGTCAGGCGGGCCCCGAACAAAACCCCCTTGGCGACGGATTAAGGTGTTGGACTCCGCCGCCAAAACGCCCAGCGGCCGCAGAGGATAGGGAGGACGGCAACGCAACACCGCATCTCCTCTTCCTCTGCGGCCCCACCGCGACGCATCGAATGGTGCGCCCCCATTTGGTCGCGGGAGATAGGGCGCGCGGCAACGCAACACCGACACGCCTCTCCTCCCGCGACCGCACCCGACTGCGAGGGACAGACAGAACTGTCCCCCGCACCCGCACCGTTGGACGCATCCTGCGCAGGCCCCTCCAAGCCCACGCGGAGCGTCCCCTCCTGGATCCCTCTTAGCTTCACCGCGGGTGACCAATCCACGGTTACTGAGCCCCCCCACCACGACAAGGTGGAGATCCCACGGGGGGGAACGTAATTAAAGACTGACTAAATATTGAATCTTATTTACAACAGCATATATGAGAAAGACAGTCATAATTCATATATCATAACAGCCGCCCTATTTTAATTAACTGTTCCGATTTTAATTGTCTTACACGTTGGCGAATTGCGGGCTGGCAGACTTCACATGTCTGTATAGAACTTTGTTGAAACCTATAAGATATGCAAGTTTCCTCAAGATGTCTTTTGCTTCACGGTTGAGCTAGCGATGAATAATAATTATATACGTTCTTAACAGAAAAATCATTGGTGAAAACCACGGCCACGGCAATGCGTAGCAGTTCGTTAGTCTCGCCACGGTGGCTATCATTACAAACATCGTAATAAAGTACACTAAATAAACAGTCCCGGAATAAATATTTATGAACCACATAACAAATTTAACAACAGAACTTTCTAGGAAAGGCAACATAAGCACAGATACGAAAGCTGACAATCAAAGACTATATAAAATTGATGACTAGCTATACTATAAAAGCAACTGGGTCTGCATATCAAATCATTTTACTGTTCATCAAATAGTACTAAATATACAGAGTAAACAGTTTTAAGACGTTCTCTGAATCTCGAACACAAACACAGACATCAGCATTTACATAATAAGACTATATTAACATAGGTTAATTAATCTATTGACGTATTTTAATGAAGAATCTTGGATGTGGCAACTGGGTTATACAAATTATGGCGAAGTAAATAATTAAAGAGGTCGATTTTGTCTTGAAAGTATTGAGGAATAGACACTTTTGTGTACTTTCTTGTTAGAACTTTTTTTTTTACATAAATGTTGATTCGAATCTTGACGGATATACTGAAGAAATTACATTGGCTCACGTCCATATGCATGATGAGCTACGAGAGTCGTTATCGGGAGTCGGTACCATCAAATATATTGTAACCTTCCAAGCCCACAAAATTTGGTTATCAATTTAGGTTGCGGAGCTCAACGTCAGTCGCTCTGTGAAATAGACAATATTCAAGTTTGGTAAGGCTAGAAAGCTGTCACCGGATGTCAAGTCTTAGATCAAATCTAGATGAGGCTAAGATTGGCTTAGTGGTTTAAGAGGCCACCTCGCTGGTTGACATTGTCGAACCTAGAACACTCGGCGTGTTCTGGGTTCGATTCCCTCGCGAGACAACACGTTGTGTAGTCCATAAATTGTAGTTTCGAGTCTGATTGTACTCGTTGGTGATATGTTTGTAAGTCTTGCGCGATGCAGGATTAATTCCCAGGGTGGGAGCTGTTTTTTAAGAAGAAGGAATACGTCAAACTATATCTGAAAGTGTAGGCAAAGGTGTCTCACGCCTGCATTTCGAAAGTTATGTTTAAAAGATCTGTAATGATATACGATTCTGTTAGAGTAAGCCGTAGCAAGTAAGTACACTTATGTAATTTTTCACAAACGGTAAATGTTTTTGTTTTGAAGTAAAATACAAGTAGACATAATACGAGGGTCTGTTACATATAAGCCAAAAGCTTTGTTTTAATTTCACTTCTAATGAAAAGAACGCTATACACCGGTTGTCGTGGGACAAAAAGTTTGTGTCATTCCCGCCTGTATTCTCTTTGTGAACTTTGCATAAACTGCGTGACACAAGCGCAAATTCATTAAGTATGTATAATTTTTGTGGTCTTTATTATAAATAGATAGATAGATTGTTCTTTATTGTACACCACAAGTCACACTACAGAGTTAGAAGAGAACAAGAAGAAGTTTACAAATACAATGCACAATGGGCGGACTTATCGCTAAAAGCGATTTCTTCCAGGCAACCTTTGGATGGAAAGAAATAGATACGGGAAATAGAATTATAAAATGGTGTAGTTATAAAGTTCCTTGTTAAGTAAAGATAAACATACTTATATTACGTAAATAGAGAAACATATAATACACATACATGTATTTTGGGTATGTATATTATATGTGTATTACCTATATATATTTTATTATAAAAAAAACACAAAAACCTTGTGGTTCTTTCTTGAAAATACAATAATATATGTAGCTGACGAGTAGAATTGAATACTTAGATAGAAAACTTTTATAGTAATTGGCAGAAAACGTCAAGCGTCATTGCTTTTTGATTTGTTAGTTTTATTATTAGAATGCATGTAGAAAAGAATATGTTTTTGAGTAAATTTTGTGACATAAATGCTATAAGAAATTGCTATATCATAGACTGAGTACATACTTTTCGGGGAAAACATTGACTTATAACCTACACGGTGTATAGTGTTAACAAGGCAGAAATGTTTAAAAACCTGTGGCCCGTCCTGTTATGTGTGCGGTTGATCATATCATTTATTACTACAATTAAGTATGCGTGCCATGCTTAAAGTTATTTGCAATTACTGAATTGCTTCATATCTAATTAAACGTCCCACCGAATACCCAGTAAAACTACAAATCCGTCTATGAATTTACATCTAGCAAACGGTTTTATCTATTTAATTAATGAATCTCACAACCTTACTCTTATTAAACATTTACATAATATTAATAAAAGCTTTGAACTGATTCAAACTCAATTAGGGAGTTCATCACTTCAGTTATTTAATCAGCAAATAGAATATTAACCAACCGTTGCTATTCATATTTCAATGTATAAGTTTCTTCGTGTCTTTGATCTTACTCGAAATTGTTTCTACTAAAATAATTTCCCTTTAACATTATGCTTGTTTATTTGAAAGTGAAACCGTGCTATTTGGTTTCAATGGCGTTTGTGAGCACATTGTGTGTCATATTTCTGTTACCGATTTAAGTGGTACTGTTTTATTTTAGTTCGTTATATTTATTTTTACGAAAAAGAAGTATTTAATTTGATTAGTGTATCATGATTTGTTGTAGGTACTGATGTACTACATAAGCCAAATAACTGACAAACATACTTAAATATTCCTAAAAACATATATATTATAGAAAAATATACCCAGACACAGAACAAGTAATCTTTCTCTTCACTAAAATGTGTATCCTGGGTCCCGATCCCGGTGTAGAAGTACAAACCAAAACAGGCAAAATTAGTTTTGAAATATAAAACTAAAATGTAAAATAATTTTATTTAGCTCGATTATAGATCTTAATACAGTAGTATAGGACCATCGTTGGTCGATGGTTTTGGGTTCGTTCAGTGGACGTTCTTGTAAGAATATATTATTATTTCGGTTACGATATGTACTTTTAAGTGGGTATTGTTCAAGCCTAATCTGCCACCAATCTAAATGGTTTACTATAGCATACATGAATGTGGTAAACTCTATTACACATCTACAAGGCTATCTAGGAAAAAATATACGTATAATAATATGACGAGAACGTATACATACATACTTTAATTAACTCTGTTATTTGCATAATTTAAATTTTATATGTAAGAATGTCAGGTAAATAGGTACATAGGTGTAAAAAATATGTTATGAAAGTTGAAAACCTATAGTTGAGTAATTGAAGATTTACTTTATTGAAAGATAATTATTAATTAACCTTAACAGTTTACAAGCCATACACACGGCTTCCAAATATCGTTATAGGCAAAAATAAAATAATAGGTCAAATTGCAAGAGTTATTAAACTTGCTTTAAAAATAAAAAAATCTAATTGAAGTGTGACATTGCTCTTAAGGAAACATGTTCCATAATTCTGTTACTGGTACAAACAAAACCACAAAGAATAATAACTCATTTCAAAGGTAAAGTGTCCCACAACCTCTTTCCATTACGAGGCTCATAAATTCTGTTGTCAGCCATTTAAAACTTTAGTCCTAGTCCAAGTTTAAATTGAAACACTTTCCTGTATACCCACACTTCCTGTGAGTGTTACCGGCTGTGAGTGTTAGCGGCGGGTAAAAATAAAGGTAAACAACCACTTCATACTGGTTTTGGAACAACGAGATGGTAATATAGGATTATGCAAATTTTGAGACCTCATTATCTCGGCTGAATTTTTTTAACCCTGATTGAAATAAGCTTGCAGGCCGAGGCTGTTTATCCGATTTCGTGGGAGGGATGTAACCTCTTGTTTGCGAACGTGAGGTGGCAGATTACCATTAATTGAACCATTGTTTATGGGGCTTTCTAAGATAAAGCGCATTGAATATGGTATTTCAATAAAAAGAAAAGCAGCCCACAAAAAAAATTGGCCTTTCATGAAAAATTTCAAAAAATCTAAAACGCGTTAGAACGTGAGTATTTTGGACCTATTCTACATGGCGTTGCATCATTTGCAAGTGTTATACCTATCTATTTTTAGACGATGCTTTTACAGCAAACTTCATTTTACTAGATTATACAACACATCAATTAATGTGTTCAAGCCTCCAGGCCCACACCGTAAAATTATTTGGAGCCGTACGGCTGTAAAACAGTTACCAGAATGGCTATTCGTCATAAATGTTTAAGCTTTAACATCAACAGGGCTTTTATAAATACTACTAATATGGGGATTAAAGATTTGCGGCCATATTTCCTTACAAATTGTCGTCGTAAACTTCATGTTATGATGCCTCGTAAAAACCTCTGATAACAATTTTCCACAGACAACTCGAATAAACTAAACTTTTTTATTATTCATCTCCTGGTTTGGTGTTTCAATGCATATTTTTAGTAGGCGTTCTTTTCTGATCTTACTGTTACGTAAGAGTTTGGCCGTTATTTATACAGAAATAAGATGTATACAAGATTCTACGGTTAAGAAACGGGAAACAAATTTAGTTAGTGAAGCGGTAATTAAAATATCAGTTTTGAGAAATATTTTTGCACTCAAGTATTTATTTGCGACACAAAGTTTTGGTAGTTTGACGAGTTGGTTGTATTCGTGATATTCCGTTACGTCTAATACTGAGAATTTGATATTCACAAACACAATTATTTCTTCCTTTCTTCTTCAGGCAGGCAGCAGTATTAAAGCATTCCCTTTATTTTGCTTGCCGTTTGCAAAGCCAAATATCGCAGGCTTGTCTATTTCCGACCACTTCGCATAAGATCGAACCATTAATTGGTAGCTATGAATTTAATAAATACATATATGCATAATACGCTGAAGCGTCAATGTATGTAGAAAAAAGTTAAGTAAACGAACTTAAAATCAAGTAAAACCAAATAAATATGAATAGTTATTTTATTATTCGGACGTATCTGCTTTTTGTATAGGCGATCTATAAGGCAAATGTGGAAAAATAAACCGGTCAAGTGCGAGCCGGACTCGCGCACCGAGGGTGCGGTAGAAACCTGTAGGTATATTAAATTATTTTAAAAAATATGTGATTTTACTAGGTTTTCGAACTTTTTCTGATGTGCTATAAAATGTTGCTTTATGCAAAATTTCAAGATTATAGATCGACTGGAATAACTCTTTAGCTTTGACTTGAGCTAGCTTGCTAGCTATGAATTTCAATTTTCTACCTCTACGGGTTCATAAGGAAAGGGATAGTAACTTTAAATTTAATAAAAATATTTTAATTATATAATATAACAAAAAAATTACGGTTTTTGCAATTTTTCCTTTATCTGTACTATAAGACTTTGCTTCGTACCAAATTTCAAGATTCTGAGTTCACGGGAAGTACCCTGTAGGTTTTCATTCCATTGCGAGTAGTTGCGAGTTTAGAATATGCGGCCTATATTGCTGATTCTTTTGATGGCGTTGACAGAGAAGTTTCATTTTGTTACAGCTTAACGGTGTAATACACTTGAGTATTTGCTATGGATTTCAATTTAACGCATACATGAGGAAAGGGGTAATAACTTTAAAATTAATAAGACATTTCCGTATTATATTCCGTACCTCAAAATGAAAAAACGGAACCCTTATAGGATCACTTTGTTGACCGTCCGTCTGTCAAGACCCTTTTTCTCAGAAACGCGTGAAGGTATCAAACTGATTTTGATTTTGAAACACCTTAAAAGTATTATAAACCCAAGTATTTGATATGAATTTCAATTAAATAACTTAACGCGTTGATGAGGAAAGGGATAGTAACTTTAAAATTAATAAAACATTTTTTAACATTTTTCTTTAAATGATGTAACAAAAAATTTACTGTTTTCGCAATTTTTCATGGTTCGTACCAAATTTCAAGATTCTGAGTTCACGGGAAGTACCCTGGTTTGATTCCCTTGCGAGAAGTTGCTAGTTTGAAAATATAGTAAAATTGCAGTAACTTTTGATTGCGTTGAGATAGAAGTTTGATTTTGTTACAGCTTAAAAGTATTATAGACCCGAGTATTTGATATGAATTTCAATTTAATAACTTAACGCGTTCATGCGGAAAGGGACAGTAACTTTAAAAATTAATAAAACATTTTTTTATATGATGTGACAAAAAATTTACTGTTTTCGCAAATTTATCTTGGTCTGTGCTATAAGACATTGCTTCGTACCAAATTTTAAGATTCTGAGTTTACGGGAAGTACCCTGTAGGTTTTGATTATGTTGCGAGTTTCGTAAAATTGCAGAAATTTAAAGCATAAACGGCTGTATCTTTTGATTCCGTTGGCTTAGAAGTTTGTTTTTTTTCACAGCTTCAAGGGACAGTAGATTTGACTATTTGATATAAATTTCAGTTTGATACCTTCACGCGTTTCTGTGATAAAGGGTCTTGACAGACGGACGGACAACAAAGTGATCCTGTAAGGGTTCTATTTTTTCATTTTGAGGTACGGCACCCTAAAAATGACGCTCCACCCTAATGGACAACAAGAGATCTAAAAAATAAACTATTCAGCCTTAAAGGGTTGTCCTCCAATCGCTAATATTCAAGTCAACAAAATTGTCAACGTCTGAATTTCAAATCGGCCTTTAATCATTTTAAAAGATGCCTACTGTCTATAATGAAAATCAAAGAATGGTTGTGACCATTAAGAATTGGGTGGTCTCCAACTGAGAGGCACTTTAAGTAACTAGTTTTGCGAAATAACTCTTTAGTGCCAAAATAGTTTTATTTTATGTGCTACCGTATTATTTATGAATCACCTTATTGTATTTTCTTTATTTTTGGGTTGTACTACTTTTAGTTGTAACATTATTATGGTTGTTACTACGAAACCTTAAAACCTTATTTGTAAACATAAAATACAAAGTAGAGCAATATTTACAATTCTTCGTATAGTATTCGTGAATCAGTAAATAATTTTTACTATTCAACGTTTATTAGTTTTTCTGAGCTAAACGAGGTCTCAATTTATGTCTTAATATTACTTCCAGTGAATGAATTGCCTCGAGGAAAATTACTTACATTTTCTATGCTATAGTTTAGAATCCAATTCTAGTATTCTATGTAACTGTCTGTTGTTATGTGATCTTATAGTTCATGGTCGGAAATATCTTGAACGGAGTTCTTTCAGAAGAAAAAAATTGCAAAGCACACACAACGTGGCGCCAATTAACACATATTTAATACTAGATGAGCCCGCGGTTACCCCCGCGTTTTTTAAGGCTACTGCTTCGCTTCCGTGCCTTCTTTGATAAAAGGGCTATCTAACACTGAAGAAATTTTCCAAATCGGACCAGTAGTTCCTGAGATTAGCGCGTTCAACCAAACAAACTCCTCAGCTTTATATATTAGTATTAAATTTATCCAAATGTTCCTTGTGATTTTATTTGTTTTCACGTAACAGGAATTACACAGTTGTCCCTGATAATTCAGGTTAAACGGGGGAGGTTGATTAGGTCTCATGCAATGAAAACCCTTAATACAATACATTGAACTTATTTTTAAACAATAAGGTATTCAGTTCAAAAGTAAACTTATTGATTCCAATTTAAAAACATATTTTACTTCCACTCTGTTTGTACCCATAGTGCAGTAGTAGTAACGTAGTTTTGCGACGGCGTCGTGATGACTCTAGCACGGGCAGACGCTGATTGCTCCAATTGCTTGTGAACGACTACTAATACAAACATCAAGACGCAGTGAAGTGAGTCCTCTAACAATTTGTTTTCTATTCGATTTACCATTATACTAATGACTGATTTCAACATAATTATATATTGCTTGGATTTTACCACTCATTTTAATAATTAATACGTTTATGTAATTGAAAATTGAACAAAAACTACGCAGACAATCCGATCGCGCTCGTTTAGTTCATTGACAAGATATTTAATTATTAAAACTCTTTAGCCTATAAATAAATCGATTGCTTTGCAAACAGACCACCTACGTTTCTCGTCACGTGATAACATTTGTATCTACAGACCGTTCACAGTTATTTTACCTCTGACAGATGTCGGTGTTTATTTTCTTTATGTTGGAATTGTACTCTGTGATGACAGGAATGTAAAATAGGGTTACCCGTGCATAACATTTTACCCAATATTAGTGGAAATGCTTCAAAAATTCAAATGCTTGAAGCTCATGGCCGCAAAGTGGTTAGATTACCGCCATACCACTGCGAGCCAAACGCAATTGAACTTATGTGGAGTCTCATTAAAAGGCGAGTCACAAGCAAAAATTATGGGCAAGAGGCAACTGAGGTGAATTTAGCTGAAGAAGCTTTTCAATCTATCACTGCAGAAGACTGACAAAAACAATGCAAACATGAGCGCCACATTGAAGACAAGCTTCGTGAAACAGATGGGTCTACGGATGCTGAAATGGACAGGTTCATAATAGAATTAAATTCTGAGTCTGATACAGAATATGACAGCAGTTACGAATCATCATAACATTGGCAGTCCACATTGATCATTCTTATAGACTCACGCCTGTTTCCATGCAGGGGTAGGCAGAGGTGTAATATTACACCCACATCATTCTTATTCAAAATAAATATGAAAAATAAATTTGCAGTTTTTGTATTTGATAATTAGAAACTCACGTTGGTGTAATTATGATGCGTTTCCTTTATATATTAAATAGACAACATTTTTATTATAACTACTTATCTTCATAGGAAATTAGTTATTTCGTAAGAAAATAAATGTACATGCATATAGCCATGCCAGTATCAAGAGGTTTTGTTACAAACATTACTTCCAAATATTTAATACGATCGCTTAGGCAATAA
Source organism: Euclidia mi (assembly GCA_944739405.2). Taxonomy (NCBI): domain Eukaryota; kingdom Metazoa; phylum Arthropoda; class Insecta; order Lepidoptera; family Erebidae; genus Euclidia; species Euclidia mi. The sequence goes on along the minus strand of OX123186.2, from coordinate 31,051,224 downwards.
AAAAATAAGTACATTTTTAGCAATAATGTATATTTAAAATGGGAGTATTGTATACCAAATATAGCAACACAGCGCCCAGGTTGGCCAATCTAACAGCTAGAGGTAAAATAACTGTGAACGGACTATAGACTGTAAATATAAAAAAAATATTGGACTATGATTGATTGTTATATTGACAAATATGGGATTACGTCAATAATTTCTTCAGACATTTTTATACAACGTTATTCTATGTATAGTCCAAACTTTATAGAGGGTGATTCTACTCGTTCGATTTTGCCAAAAGCGCGAAAAAATATCAGCTGTTTCATACAAAAAAAAACCACTAGGAGGTTTGTACTTTACTAGGAATAACGTTGCATAACAGCTGTTTCAAAATTCAGTTCTACAAATCATGCTCTGAGTTTGATAGAAATTGGATGATGGATGTCGATGCGTAACGTACCATACATAGGTATCGTATTGAATGTAAATAGGTTAAGATTTTATTATAGTAACATCAGTGCACTAAATCTTTGTTTTGCAATCATGTTTCTACACAATGTTTATCTGCATGACTGTTTGGTTTAATAGTTATTTTAACGTAAATGTTTAATTTATACAATGTACCTATTTATTTGTAAGCAATGTTTCTATGTAAATTAACTAATAATTGGATAAAATTTTAAGAATTTTCCAAGGTGACTTATCAAAACTATCGTTATGTTGATGAAAACTTTGTTTAGTTTTTTCTAGTGCTGTTTAAATACATTTTAATTATTTTTCAATGAATTAAAACGTACGTAGTTGTAGTGCCCTAATACTCATTGATAACGTTGAAAAAAGATTATTTATAGGCGACTTACTTCTGTACATTTCCATTAACTTACTACTTTTATGGGACAAGCTAAGGTTTTTTTTGGGACGAATCGAAGGGGGAAACCTTCGCGACAAACGAAAAACAAATCGTTTCACTCCTCTGCATTACTCCTATACATATTACGTAGGTATGTAGATAAACTATATATTTTATGGTTTTGCAAGTGTAGGTTACTGCTTTTTAGGGTTCCGTACCTCGAAATGAAAAAACGACACCCTTATAGGATCACTTTGTTGTCCGTCCGCCTGTCAAGACCCTTTTTCTCAGAAACGCGTAGGAGTATCAAACTGAAATTTATATCAAATAGTTAAGTCTACTGTCTCTTGAAGCTGTGAAAAATCAAACTTCTAAGCCAACGCAATCAAAAGATACAGCCGTTTATGCTGCAAATTTCCGCAAATGTTCGAAACTTGCAAGGGAATCAAAACCTACAGGGCACTTCCCGTGAAATCAGAAACTTAAAATTTGGTACGAAGCTACTTCATATAGCACAGATAAAGGAAAATGTTTACTTATATTATCATTTCATAAAAATATTTTTAATAATCTTAAAGTTCTTACCATTTTCTCATGAAGGCTAGGTTTTTTATTGAAACTCATATCAAATACTAAGGTCTATAATAACTTTAACCTTTCAGCTGTCAAAACTCCTTACGTCACTTTTTATGAAGTTTATGTTTACTACCGGGTGGTCGTAAACATGGCGCGTGTTATCGCGCACTTATGAGTCACTTCAGATAAACATCCTTAAAAAACAAATGAGACCAGTTATCGTTGTTCTGTAAGCTGTGTTGTTTTTATGAATAGTTTTTCTAATAGCAAATACTAATAACACGACAAGTGGATCGGCATAAGTTTCTAATAAGATCTTGTAAGATTTCGTAAATGTGTTTTCAGGTCTCTAAAAGATTAGGACGATATAAATGAATGTACATACATACAAACATACAAAGACTCACGCCTGTTTCCCCGAAGAGGTAGGCAGAGGCATATTAGACGCCCACTTTTCGCCAGTGTTTTGATCCCACGTAATAGGTGACGAGCCTATTGCCGCTTATCGGGATATTTTGTTTGCCAGAGCCTCGTCCGTTGTTCGGCAGGTGCACCACTTGCAGGTGAGGTTGGCTTGGGACCCTAAGTTCTTGGTGGGAACCCTATGCACCTATAAATGTCGTAACTACTTATTATAACACCATGAACAAGAACTATTCTTCAATTAACAATAACAATAAAGTACTTTCAGTCTAACAGTTTCTATAAACACATCTTGAAATACGATACCGAGATAAGCCGACGCGACGGCTGTGTACATGTCGCAAGTTAAAGCCATGAAAATAAATTTTACATGGCTTACGACATACAGAATTGCTATGAAAGACTAGATAAAATATTACTTTTTTCATTTCAAATACCTTCTTTGATAATAAATGAACGAAATTAGTATAATAAATAAATAAACTAAGCAATGGATCAAATTACAAATTTCTTCTACGTTCACCCTATTATGACCCATATTGCCCTAACGGTAACAAAATAAAAGTTCTGTGTCAACGCAATAAAAAGAAACAGCAATTTAAGCCGCATATTTTCTCACAACTACTTGCAAGGGAATCAAAACCTACAGGGTACTTCGCATGAACTCAGAATCTTGAAATTCGGTACGCAGCAATTTCTAATAGCACAGATAAAGGAACAATTGCGAAAACCGTAACTTTTTTTGTTACATCATACATAAAAATGTTTTATTAATTTTAAAGTTGCTACCCCTTTCCTCATGAACGCGTAAAGTTATTATTTTGAAATTCATATCAAATACTCGAGTCTATAATACCTTTAAGCTGTAATAAAATCAAACTTCTATCTCAACGCAATCAGAAGAGACAGCAATTTTACTATGTCTTCAAACTCGCAACTACTGCAAGGAAATCAAAACCTACAGGGTACTTCCCGTAAACTCAGATTCTTGAAATTTGGTACGAACCAACGTCTCAAAGCACAAAGATAAACAAAGATAAAGGAAAAATTGCGAAAACCGTAAACTTTTAGTTATATTATATAATAAAAAAAGTTACTAGCCCTTTCCTTATGAACACGTAGAGGTATTTAATTGAAATTCATATCAAATACTCAAGTCTATAATATCTTTCAGCTGTTACAAAATCAAACTTCTAAGTCATCGCAATAAAAAAATACAGCTGCTTATGCCGCAAATTCTAGAATTTTTTTGAAACTCACAAGGGAATCAAAACCTACAGCTAGGGTACCAGTGAACTTAGAATCTTAAAATTTGGTACGAGGCAACTTCGAATAGCACAGAATAAGGAAAAAAACAGAAATGTAAATTTTCAGTTACATCATATAATAAAAACATTTTTGATTTTTTTAAAGTTAATACCTCTTTCCTCATGAACTCGTAGAGTTATAAAATTGAAATTCATATCAAATACTCCGGTCTATAACACCATTAAGCTGTAATAAAATCAAATTTCTATGCCGACATCCTTAAATTTTTACTTACATCACATATTTTTTAAATAATTATATATACCTACAGGTTCGTCCGGAACCCTCGGTGCGCAAGTCCGACTCGCACTTGACCGGTTTATTTTTTATGGTAATAGGCGGCAATCGAGCAGACGGATCGCCTGATGGTAAGCGATTACCGCCGCCCATGGACACGAGCAACACCACAGGAGTCACAAGTGCGTTGCCGCCGCTTGGGGTTGGGAAAAGGGATAAGATGAGGAGTGGGATGAGGGAGGAGGAATAAGGGGTTGGGCCTCCGGCACTCTCACTCACCGAACGAAACGCAACAGTTTAGGTACTGTTACTTTACGTCGATTTTCTGTGAGAGGGTAGTACTTCCCCGGTCGAGCCGGCCCATTCATGCTGAAATCAGCAAGGCTCTACTACCGTAAAACTACTAGGGGTACTGTCACTCCATGACAGTACATTTGATCTTTACCGTTGCGTGGGTGTGCTATCATATACCTAACTTCATTATCTCTGGTGGCATTCGAAACATGTGGGTATTGTACCTAGCAACACAGAGACGTCCTATAATATTATATATTCTTTTTAAAGTGTTATCCTTTGAATGTTGCCATAATCATATCGAGGTATTTATTTAATTTCGCTACTAGCCGTTTCCCACAGTTTAATCTGCGTTATTTTCGGTACTTACGTTACTCCTGACAACTACATTATTCTCGACAACAGTGCCTCCTACTGGCTTAGATTACAGCCTATATGTAACCCTACGAAGTCCACTGCCTTCCAGTGAAAATACCATTAAAATCTCTTCATGCTAAAACACACTTTTAAAGTACATTATTACTTTAAAATAAAGAGGGTGTAATGAGGTCTTTGAAGATTGAAAGCCGTATCGATACAATGTAGATTTGGCGGCAAGAACGCCTAGTTTGAATAAAACAATTGGTGCTGACGGCTCAATTATGAGTTTTATTTATTCTTATAACACACAGAGCTAACGTTACATAAGCTATTCAAACTTTGACTTTCACTACAAATAATTTAATGAGAAAAGTTCTGTTTGTTTGGGATTTCATGACCGAACTTTAGTGTAACTTTGAATCCCGACCAAACTTTAATGACTGAATTCTTAAACTATTGCTGTAGTCTTGGATTAGGCAGCCATATTCATTTTGCTGTACTGACTATAATAGACTGACCTGCAAACTGTTTCATATTGCCGTATCATAAAATGTTTTTGAGTCTTTGACAAATATTTTATATTTCTTCACTATATTTTAGGTATGGGTGACAAGTAAATTAAAACCTTCATTATCGTTTAAATAAAATGGTCACCGAAACAAAGGAGAACGTTCACTAGGAAAGATAATGAATTCTGCTACGCCAGATTGGTGCGAAACTAAAATATGACTTTATCAAGTGTACTGCAATGTAATTAGCAGCAAGTACTTAAAATACTACAGATATAGACAATTACGAAATTCATGCTCATATTGATTCAAAGTATTTGTCAAATGGTTGCCAAAGATTTCTTAAAAGATCGGACTCAAAATTAATTTTAAAATTGCACACAGCCTTATGTGCAAATCTCACTATAAAAGAGCAAAATTAATTTGTCTTTGATGTCCGAAATAATAATTTATAAATCCTTGAGGCATTGTTTCTCCAATATCTTCGAAATACCACCTACATCCCTTCAATTCCCATCTGTTATTAAGTGCTACGCGTAGGAATTTATCAGCATGTGGATCGGTTCGTTCTCGCGTTATTCTCTTTAGGCGAGCCTGGTTTCCAATATTCCTTAGACATGTATTGTAAGTGCGTATAATACTTCGGAGTCAGGGTATGCTGTAGAATTGATTTGGAAGGCAAAGCTAACGTGTTTTCGAAGATTATGCTTCGTTGTTGGGAATATAAACTGTTTTGGATGGTCGTTGTTTTCCTACGATCGTTTTATGTGAAACGAATATTTGATTATACATAGGTATATTATGACCTTGCTAGATTGCTGGCGTGACCTCGACTTCTATATTTTCTACTTATATTTAGAATATCTATGCTAATGCCGCACTTGCAACCACGTGGAAAACTAAACGATTAAAATCATCAACTAACCCATTCGGTAGGTGATGATTTAAATTCAAGCTTGCTTTTTTGATAGTTTTTATACACTCCATAAACATAATTATGTCAATGAAAAATTTCCGAAATTTTGAATCGGATACGATTTCTTCAATATTTTTTTCTTAATATATACACCGCTATTTTTTAATTAGTACAAAACATTTAACAGGGCACTAAGTATCTTTAACTGATCATATTTATGTAGTTGAAAAATAAAAACACTAAGTCCCAAAACTGTCTCAAAACTGTCCACAAAAATACGTGATAATTGGTAAATACAATACTAATACTATGACCGACCCGTGTACTATCATAGTAAAATGAACCATTGATAATTACCCCCCCCCCCCCCCGCCCCTCTGCGCCTGCGCCACGCCCCGACGATGCGACAAACAGTACTAAATTGCTAGCGAAAGTGAGCGTATCTAATTTCGTCGCAAAAGTTAATTGTTTGTCTACCTTTGCCCGAGGCGATGGCCCATCATATCAGTTCATATCACGGGAGCATGTAGCTATGCTTCGTGCGTACTTTTTAAGTGGCAAAAATCGCGAGTGCAGCTGTGTACCCATGGACATCGTATTGTGAGTGTACAAAAGTGACCGGGTCAGTGTCAAACAATTAAAACAGTGCATATTGGATGCTTTTGACAACGGTGGTGGACATTTCGAAGGACAATAGAAATACTTGTAAGTTTAGTAAATAATACGTACTTAAGTAAATAATAATTTGATGCAGGCGGCTCAAAATCGGTCTGTGTTCTCCACACACCTTGAGGAAGGCCTATGTCCAACAGTGGACGTCTCTAGGCTGACATGATGATGATAAAATAATTTGTAAATAGCAGATGATTCTAACTTCATAAATACGCCAAAATTACTCTTTTCTTTTAGTCCAGAACACCTTCTTTTATTTTGATATTTGTTTGCTTTCTAATTACATAACTCCGTATTTAATTACTTGTTAAATGATAAATTTTACCGGTCCTAAGCCCGAATGAAGTATGGAGGAGAGGGTAGAATTAACAAAATTAAAAAATAACAACCTACATTTATTATTTTTCTTCATTTTATTTTCTATGGCTACCTACATCATAAGTGCGACAGAGAGAGTGCGAATGAGCAGGATGGAATATTATCAATGAATTAGTGAATGGATTGTAAAATATGACTATGATTTAATTGAGATTTTATACAATAAACAAATGATAATAACTTTGCTCTTTATTGATATTATGAAATTCTTACGTCACATATATGATAATAATATCTTCGCTAATCTGTCCTTAAAGGTTTTGTACTAATTAAAAAAAATAGCGGTGTATAAAAAAAACTTTTTATTATATAAATAAAATTCAAAACAGACTGTGTAATGTTAAGTACTAAGGAGGTTCTTCATTAGATATAAGAGTTTGTGCTTAGTACATACTATTTATGAGATTGAAACCAGTTCTTTGATCTTAAAAACTAAGTTGCCAGACTAGAATATATACGAAGTCTTTTTAAAACCTCGTCGGTTGCTGCTATCTGAACCAATTTACTTTAGATTATATATTATATTTATAAAATGTGGACAAAAATCAAATTTCATGTGCACAGCTAACAGAATATTTTATTAAATTAGGAGTTTTTCTTTTACATGAATGGAAAATATTTTTTGAAAGTGGGCAACTAAGGGATGATAGCTGAGCTCGACTTGTTTGCATTTTTCTTTTTCACTATCTTCATTCTATCAATGTCACAATTCTCGTGATTTTAAGAAGTTTACATACAACGGCTCCAAGTTCCAGCGGACATTCATAGTTTACGTTATAATAAAATAAATGCATTTTGTATATCACTGAGTATTATCCTGAAATTGTAACTCACAGTTGGTAGAGTGCAAGGAATTACTTGATAGTCTTGTTATATGATAGTACCTGGATGAAGTGATTTTTATCTTTCGTATTAGTGTGAGGGCGACTCTAGTGGTGGATAATACTGTATAGACGGCCCGAAGTCTTTAGACATATTCTAACAATTCTAGTCAATACTGGGGTCCGACAGGGTTCCGTGCCCTTCGAAACAGGTCACAGCAGCTGGTAGCGGTCCCCCATCCAAATGGTGACCTCTGTAAACTAGCTTAACTTTACCTTTCTATTATTAAGTGCTATTATTAAGTGTTATGCAATCGGCATAAGAAGCGGCGATAGCCTAGTGTTGTACGTAACGGAATGCCGAGACGATGGTCTCGGGTTCGATCCCCGGGTAGCCCGGGCACACACCTATGACTTTTCGAAGTCATGTGTTTATTAAAAATGCTAGTTATCGCTCGCTTAATAATGTGCCCGGTAGATGGCAATAGGCTCGCAGCTCGAAGTGTGGGTGTGTAATACGCCTCTGCCTACCCCTTCGGGGATGAAGAAGTTATGCAATCGGCATACCTATCTGTTCACGGACTGGTATGTAGCTAGGACTTCGACGAACTAGTATGCCTTGTTATGCGACCTGACTACGCAGTGCGCCTTGCATTATGAGCATATTATAATGACATTTATGTCTATCAAGCAACGTGTTGGTAAATACGACACATGTCATACTAGGGATCCCTTCTTTTCTCATAATGTTCTTTGTCCTAATATACTTTGGCATAACGATTTAGGCACAATTTGTTTTGGCATAATAATACTTCGGCATAATTTTCTTAGGCATAAATTTTATGTTGGCATAATCATCTTAAAGACTAATTTGTTTTGGCATAAATTTGATTCGCATAACGTTATTAGGCCTAATGACTATTAGCATAACGTTAGTAGGCCTAATGACTATTAGCATAATATGTATATATTTAACTTGTAAAAATTTTATATGCTGTGCAACAAAAGATTGTGACAGAACGGAATTGCTGCAAAACCAACTCCACGTAGTCTTGTTTGTCCTACCCCTAGAGTGTTATTTAAAATCGCGTAGGCGCCTAGGGGCGAGGCGGCCCGCGGGCTGAGGAGCAGGCGGCCGTGAGTGAGCCGCCGCGGCTGAGGCTGGCCCACTTCCTTCGGTGGTGAGCGAAAGCCATCTGCGACGATTAGCACGCGTGCCTGCTGCATGTTGCATGCTCGCTTGAATGCTGCATGCTGCATGCTTGCTTGCATGCTGCATGCTAGCTTGCATGCTGCATGCTCGCTTGAATGCTGCATGCTGCATGCTTGCTTGCATGCTTCATGCTTCCTACAGCGAAAAATATGCCAAAGATACATTTTCAAAGTTATTATATCCAATTTGTATTGTAATCATTATGCGTAAATAAATTTATGCTTTAGGATAATTATTATGCTTAATCATTATTACGGTTAGAGAAATTATGTACAAAAAATTATGCGTAAGCTGTTATGCGTAATTATATTATACGAAAATATAATTATGCCAAACAAAATTATGCTAAGTTATATTAGGTCTTAAAATTTTATGCAAATGGATAGGGAACCGTCATACTGTTGCGAGAATGGCATAATAAATATGGTTACCTTGCTATGCATGAAACATTTCTTTATTTTATCTATTAACTATTTGTACCTTTATTCCTTTAACCTTTTTTCTATTTGTAATCAAAATTACCAATAAAAGTAATCAGGTAAGCCATCTAACTTGATCAATTTATTTTTTATCACTCGATTAATTTTGGAAAAAAAAATGGTGGTAAATAACTGTATACAAAAAGTTGCATTGTATCCAAAGATGTTTATTAACCTCTTCTTCTTTCTCTTAGGGTTATCCCAGTTTCAATCTGGGGTCCGCTTACTAGTCTAATCGAATTTGGCTGAATATTAGCTTTTCCACAGAGCGACTGCCTGTCTGACCTCCGCAACCCGAAGGTATAGCTATATTCCATGGTTTAGACTAGTGTCAGTTTATTTTGAAGGTACTGACACCCTGTAACGATTGTCAAAGATCTTCATGACAACCGGGACCGACGGCTTAACGTGCTCTCCGAGGCACGGGACAAGCGATAATTAACAATTCAATACGCACATAACTCCGAAAAGTCATTGGTACGCGCCGTGGATTCGAACCCGATACCCTCTGCATGGCAGTTGGTATATCCACTCAGCTATCGCTGCCATGTTTATTAACCTCTGTTGTTCAGATATTCAATTTATGAACGCTTTCGCGAAAGTTTCTAAATAACAATTCAACAAATGCAATTCTGTGCGTTCAAAACTCAGGCAAAGTATAATCGTACTTTCAATCAGTTCCTATTATTTCAAATCTAAACGTAGAAATGCTTTTTAAAGATTGTTTGTAAAATTCAGCGTACTGTTACTTATTTCGTTTAATATTTATCAGTTTCTAAAGTGTATATTTTGAGAAAAGTTTTAATGGAGAACTTTGCTATTAGTTAATAGTTGTTTTATGTATTATTTCATATTTTTGCCATTGATTTTTTAAAACAAAAAAAACGATATTTTCCTGTTTCAAGAACTTCCTAAGATATTGTCCTACGCAGACAACTCGTCACGTTCGAATCATTTGGCTATATTTTATCTAATATAACATGATCTCCATGATTTAATTCATATCTGAAAATTGTTTAAATAAAATGTGCATGAATATGCTTTAAACGTTTTGTGTAGTAAACTTGAACGCTGCATGTGGTATACGAAATCATGACCGTGATAGTCCGAGTTAAGTGCCGCATGGAAGCGCCTTTAAATTGGACACTAAAGGAAGCAATATAATCTCTACCGCAGTAAAATTTCAAGAAATTATTTAGAAGTCTTCCCTATTTCCTCCTTGTTGCTGCTCCAACGGCCTAGTAGCTTAGTGGCTGCGTAAAAATATTATTACTAGCCTTATAATTTTGAGTTATGGTATTAGTTAAATTCACGGTTATATACTACGTACGCACGTAGTTTTGCAATAGATTGCCTTCGCTGTGTAATAGCTCAATAAATGAGTAACGCTTGTCAATTTTAAGGACATAACTCCAGTAGCTTTAAACTGACGCACATGTCCACTCTCTAGGGGAGTTCCCCTGCCAATGGGATCGCCAGATAATGAATAAGAGTAGTATCTAAGTTGGGCGCCATTACATTTTAAAAGATAGATTTTTAGAATAATGTATACCTACCTGTAATAAAACATACAACATTAAAAAAATACTGCTTACTTTTTAATATTTACAAAGCCTTTAAAATATGCAGATTTAGGTAAATTATCAATCGGTCATATTTCTTTCTCCGTTACCTCTCATTCTCTTATCACTTAATTGATGGCCCAAACTTGGTGCAAATAATAACGTCTGATTAATGACCCTCGCTACGATTACCGACACTTGTTCAAGTATTAACGAAATGATTGACATACCAACAATGGAACGGTTGTTCATTTAAAACTGTTATGAGTTCATTTTATTTGGTACAACTCCTGACCGTAATGAAGTGGCCATTAATGTTCGGATTAAAAGTTTCGTTGTGTTTGTGGTAATTATTTTTTTAAAACGAGCAGCTATGATTTCAACCACTATGTATTTATGTTTATTTATACGTGTACCTGAACAGCAAATTATTATCATTGATTTATGGAATATCGTCAGTTTTCTAGATTGTAAATAAGTTACAGGTTATGTGAAGTAATACTAGCGTCATTATCACCATACTAGCATTGTCCCGGTTGCTTGCCAAGACCTTCGACCTTAGAGTCCGGGGTCCGCCTTCCTGCTACGACGTCTCCATATTGCCTGGCGTTCGGCATCCTTACTAGTAAGTGAAGTCATACTAATGTCAGTTCATTAATTAGTGTCATCTGGTGACCGTAAATATTTGTATAAAATCTTCTGTATATATAAAATACTTGCCTTGAATGTCAGACAATTTAGAGCCGAAACTCTAGGCCCAAGAAGCTATTGCCATGTAAGAATGTTCTTTTACAAGCGTAGGGGTGCACTAAGGAGTGCGTCAAATTTAAAAAAATATGCGGGCGTAGCTGCGAGAGTCCTCTAGTAATAAGTACAGGGTGGCGCAAAAGTAATGACTCTATAGAAATTCCTTATATTTTTTATGACATCTCTTGTCATTCTGATATTGAAAATTTTGTAGTAATCAAATGTAAAATACACTAAAAATAATCATGGACCGCTTTACTCCCCGAGAACATGGAATAATCGTGTCATCAGTGATAAAAACACAACGTGAATTTGACTCTGCAGCGTATTTTGGTCAAAGAATTGAAGATGTTTCCGTATAAAACTCAAATGACTCATCAGCTGCTGCCTACTGATCACCGAGATCGTCTACAGTCAACCTCGAAGAGGATAATATATTTTTTTTTTCATAAAATAAAATTAATTACTTGGAGTTTATTTGAAATCTCGGGTGTATGTGAACAAACCACAGACTCTCGCAGCCTTAAAAGAAAACATACACCAAGAAATAAGAAACATATCGCAGGAAGTGTTACGGTTAGTTATGGAAAATGTCATAAATAGGGCTCAAAATATGTGCTTCAACTCTGGAGGTCAACATTTAATAGACATCATATATTTAAATCATAGTGCAACTAAATTTCATGGCACAAATATATATAATTAAAAAAAACTAATTCTAGTGTTCTAATTTAGAAACGACGTTGTAGCTGAACCAAATAGGGTCATTACTTTAGCACCACCCGTTATTTTTTAAATGATTTGTTCGGTGTCAGATGAGACGACACTTAAACTTTCATCATCATCATTTGACGCCACATGAACCATAGTTTTGGGCAATATGTGGACATTTAAATCTAGTTAAGTGTAAAGAAGTAAATAAATACTCCTTAACCAAAGTCATGGTCTGAAATCCCGCACATGTACTTTCTTACAAAGATATAAACGATTATTGTTAGTTCATATAAATAAGTAGCCATCATTTCTTTGTAAATCATGTTAGGTAAGTAATCATTATCCCCCGACTATTATGTCATTTGCGCATGGTCAGCTTGGCAATAAGGGACCGTATAACGCACTCATTCACTTCACACTAAAGCTGCTAATCCATCGAAGATGTACTAAGCGGAATCCGAGCAAGACGAATGGAATGGTCCATTCGTGATGCAGGGAGCCAAATTTTTTGCTGAGGTTTTTCTAGCTCACTAGAGAATTTTCAGATGAAATTAAAAAGCCAGTTAGAGAACAGTCTCAACTACGAATAAGGCAGAAAAAATCCTGTAAGTACAAGGCGTTAGCACACAAATGCAACAGAAACAAGACACTTAAAGTAAATACCCACATGGATGTATAGGTACTTATTTCAAGATGTTAGGATGTGTAACTATATGGTAATTGACTTTTGATAGGTGTAGGTATGTGTGACGGCTTAAACACTAGTAATTGTGCACACCTAGTAGGTACGTGTTGTGTTAACAGTTATTTCATCAAGATGAATGTCTTACTCGTACACAGCTCAGCTGCCTCGCTCATCTTCAGGGGGTACGGATCTTAAATTGTGTAGTTTCCGTCCGACAATAGCTTCATTCCATCACTACCCTACGTCATTACTGTTATGCAGGCCAGAACGTGACCTCCACTGCCATACTACAATATTTTCCGGGAATATTGCATAAATCTCCGCCTTTGCGAGGTGGATGGGGAGATAGTTTATGCGGTCTTTTGATGCTGTGGGAACTGACGATAAATGCAGCGAGTTTTCTGTACGGATATGAGAGTTTTTTTAATGTTAATAGGCGGCAAACGAGCAGACGGATTGCCTGATGGTAAGCAATTACCGCTGCCCATGGACACAAGCAACACCACAGGAGTCACAAGTGCGTTGCCGCCCCTTGGGGTTGGGAAAAGGGATAGGATGAGGGGTGGGATGAGGGAGAAGGAATAGGGAATAGGGCCTCCGGCACTCTCACTCACCGAACGAAACGCAACAGTTTAGATACTGTTACTTTACGTCGATTTTCTGTGAGAGGGTAGTACTTCCCCGATCGAGCCGGCCCATTCATGCTTAAGTCAGCAAGGCTCTACTACCTGTCAGTTAGTTAGTTACTAGAGAGTGTTGAAGTCGTGTTTTGCCTAATTGTAATGTTCGTAATGCCAGACGATGAAACACCTAGGTAAGTAGTGAGGTCTTCAAAGGTCATTGAGCATATCTGACCCGCTTTGCGAACAGTGGCGGACATTAAACAAAAGAGTTTTAAACAAAGGGGAATAATATGACCTTTCATTGCATATAATTGTTTGACTAAAATTCGTTGGAGAAAAATGTACAGGATCCCTTAAAAAAGGAAACAAATGGTACCAAAGGTTTTTTATTTAATCTTATAAAGGCATAAAAATAATATCGAAATGAGCTAATGTTTAGAGATATGTTATACGCTGTCTCTTTCGCACATTGAACAGGTTTTTTTTTCCACATTAAATAGCTGCGCCCATATTGCTAGCATTGTTTATTATCTGTCTTGGGCCATACACCAGGAAGCAACTGGCGCACCTGCTGCCTTTTTAAATGACCTTATCAAATTGAATAAAATATATATTAATGAATTAGCATTTTATTTTTCTTTCTTATTTCAATTAATAAGCGGACGCCCGCGACCTCGTCGGCCTCATTCAGTCATCCCGCGGGAATATCGGGATAAAAAGTAGCCTATAACCTTTCTCATGAATGTGGCTATCACACACAAAAAGATTTTTTCAAATCGGATCAGTAGTTTCAGTGATAAAGAGTATGGATATATACATAGATAACACTTGATTTTTTTGAGATTCCCGTAGCTCACATTAATGCGACTAATGCCATAGTAAATGAGAGCCATAGATGAATACACTCTGCTATATTTCGTTTGTGTCCGCCATGGGTATGGTTTCCATACTAAGGTGCCCATTTACCTTTATAGAATTTTTCTTTTTCTCATTAAAACGATGTGCTTAGTACACAACTAAATAAAAGTTAAAAGTGTTGATGTACTAAGAAAAAGTTTGCCTGCATAATTTGTGAGCAATGTGTGTTAACACTTTTTATATTTATGTAAACTTAACTGTATGGACTCAAATGGTCTGAAATAAACAATTATTATTATTATTAAGATGGCAAGCTGAAAGTTGTTTGATATCCGCTTTCAAGTCTGTGTTAAGACTTGAAAGCGGATATCGTAAATAAACTCGCTGCAATATCACTGTTGCGTCTACCGCGCGTGTCAACCTTAAAAATAAGCTACACTGCGTCTACTAATCAAAGAAGATTGGCTTTTTTCATCTGTCTGTAGTCAGCAAAATATCTTATTTCAGTTTTGAAAAATCATAACTACCATAAAAATTACTATATTATTCGACTGAGTGCTGACCAAATTCTGGTCCCATCATTAATCCAATCATATACATATTTTAACACATAAGCGAATAAATAAACAACGCCTTATTGGGCTCACTATGACTGTTATATTTATATTAATGAAGACAACAACATTATCAAACTTAATAGCCAATCAAACCTTAAACAAGAACACTACCATATAAAGAACAGTTCAACTAAACAAGATTAAATCTTGAACAAACATAAGTAAACCACATTGGATTCGTTCACAACTACACTACAGCATAATACGACCGCTTGTCATTGTCAGTCTTCATTATCTTTGATAATTGTCTTTTCTTTCACGTGTATTCTTGTCATAATATCCCAATAGGTTCCGTTTCACAATAAGGCTTCAACAAAGGTAGAGTTGTGAACAATAACTTCCAATTACTGGTTTGCATGTAAATATAGGGATGCGTAAATATTCTATTGTGTGGCGAGTATGCACGGTATTTCTCGATAGCTGTGTTTTTACAAGAATCGTATATTGTGAAATCACAATGCGAGAAATAGGGACCAAAGTGTTTTCGATAAATTGAGTATGTTCTTCATGATTTGGTCAAGATGGGGTATGAGTTATTTTCTATTGGTATTATTTATCTATTGAAATCAAACTACGGTTAACGGATTCTATCGCGTCATATTGGTTTTAGGTTATCTAGTTAGTGATTTAGAGATTATCTAACACAGCTTTGCTAAAAACATAAACCCAAGTAGGTACGTATTCAAATTGCAAAATATTGTTGTATGTAATTTTTAAATTGTTAAATAGTACTAATAATAGATAGATCATAGTGTTTTATTCGCACACCACTGTACGATGTCCATTTTATAAGTATAATATATGTATCCTTTACTATAATATCTCTTAATAGGCCGTAAGTCTACGTATACTAGCTGTGAGTCGCCTAAGTGCCCTAATTACACCTGTTGAACGGTTGAAAGCGTTTCATTGTACTTGTAATCAATTAACTAAATGCTACATAGTTGTATTGCTTGTGCTCTGGTGGTGTATCATTTAAAGTCACCAATATTTAAGGACCTGTACTTTGTGCCTTATAACATGACTAGGACTTAGTTTGAAACAAAGTTGAGACCTAGAAGTAATTTCTATTTATAAATTTTTGCGCATAGACAAATTAATATAATAAAGAAGTCGCAAAAATATTGTATTATTGTATTTTTACGGAATTGTTTGTATTCTTACCTTACCTGAAATAAAATAAATTATCTACTGGTCAAGTTTTGGCTAAGCAGATTCAAGATGTACTAGGGTGCTTATTTGATTTTACAAATGGTTGTTATTTATTTTATTTTGACTTGCTTCAACGAATTTTAGTGACAGATGTTACGCAAAAAATAAACATTAGTCTATCTATGTCTGATAACTTTTGTACACCCAAGTTTAGAACTAAATGCCGACCATATTTAGTTAAACGTCTGCTGCGTAGGTTTTTGACCCAAGGTCGTGTTTGTGTTTGAACCGGGTAGAGAATAACCTTTGTGTAATAGTTGTCAAGAAAAACACTAGGTAGTACTTACGTTGTGTAGGAATCCTATAAATAGTAGAAATTTTTCGGTATATACCAACATACGTATATGCCAGAACATCTGTACTATATACTATCTAGGCTATTATATTCTCGAGGGAGTAGTCCGATTCTCAGCACAACGTAATACGGTTTTTAACTTATACTACTGGAATTTAGCTTTCTAAAATGATTAGTTGATTTTATAGAGATAGAGATATCAGGTTTTTTTAATATATCAGTTTTATTTAAATACTTTCTACTGTAATGTAATAATGAAGATACATAGTTGTATTGCTTGTGGCATTGAAATAATTCACATATCCATTTAAGCCGACCTCACATTTGGCGTGCGCGTTCGTCGAACGGACGGGACACACATAGAGCGCAAGGCTTCAGGAACGCGCATTCCCAATGTGAGGATGGCATTAAATGAAGTCGTACCTGTTCTAAAACAAACTTACAAAGTCTTAGTTAGAAGTCAGTGTTATGAAGCTCATATTCGCTGTCACCAATATGATATGTAGGTCACAGGAGACCAACAGAGCGATCGTCGAATAAAAACCTCAGCAAGTTAACTAATATTAATCTTGAAATATACGGACATGCAAACCGACTCGTCAACAACATCAGCTCCATAGGGAATAGATGAACTTACTTTTCACATACGCTTAATTACTGTAAGTGGCAATTTTATCCTTATTTAGCTGTTTTCTCATACATGAGAGATATATGCGATTTGGATGCCATTTCATCTTGTAAAACAGTATAATAACTATAAATACTCGTTTCTAAAGTACGATCGTGTTTCCGTTTTCTGAGAAAGCAGTGCCGCTTTCTCGAAATGCTAGATGTAGGTCCACTGTACTAAGTAGTTCTGTTTTATTTTGAAAGGATGTAGTTAGTTTAAATCCTCGTAAACACATTGTTTAGAAATTTACCGTGTGTAATGTAGTAAACAGTCTTCAGTATAGTTGTATTTAAGACAACAATATACTTATTCAAAATCAAGGTGCAGGACTTGCGCAACGCTAATTCTTCGAAGAAGAAGTTTCTTCGCGCTATCGGGTCAAAAAATTAAGAAAGTTATCCTACAGCTACCATTGCGTTTGCCCCATTCTATCAAGCCAAAGAAGCTGAATGGTATACTAAGTTCCTTTTGATTGTTGTATATTGGATCTTAACACTCTGTTGTAATATCCGAGTAAGAAGCCTTTGGACATTGTACTATGTACGCTTCGGCATTTAAACACGATTAAAATAAAGTTTTGCTTAACCTCACTTATTGATGAATGATTATTGATTGAACTTTACACAGTATGCGTCTCACTACTTTACCAGTGAGCCTCAAGTTACTACAAACGTTGATTCACATTCAGCTTTCAATACCGGAGGCCGTTCGGTTCTAAAGTCAGATTACAAGTTCACGTCAGAATATGCAGATGTTGAACAATAAATAATGCATGTGAATTTATAACAGGCTTGTTTCATTGTTCAAGTGACTGTTATCTGAAGTCAAATGGTGTGCAACTTTTCCTAAAAGTAACACAAATATTTCTACTTTCACCCAGAAATAAAAATAACAAACATTGCATTTCTAGGGCTCTCCAGTGTTACAAATAGTACAACATTGTTCAAACGAACCATGAATAGTTTAGCGACACTACGACACTGGTACTACAAGTATTATTTTATTATCTGTCTGGTTCGTATTTCAGTTTATGATTTTGTCAGAGATGTGGAAATTTAATGAATCTATCCAATCCAATTCCACGTGCAGACTGTAGTTAGTTGTCTGTTAGAAATCAGTACCTACTACTGAAATGTACTCACCAGATGGTTATAGATGCGTTTCTATTCCATACCTGATCCGCATCTCTTAAAGGGTCACCCATATTTTATTGGTGAAGCCATGCAAACTCTTTGCGAGCTGTCTCGACCCCACCACTCAATCGATAGCGCGTGATTAGCTGAGTTAGGGCTATCGGGGAAAGCCTGTTCTTAGGCCACTTTGAATAAAATACGTGAAGTGCCGTGTACGCTTTGTGAACGTAAGGCCAATCGAAACAAGATACGTGCTCAACGCGTAGGACCAAATGCTGAACTACCACAAATTTTGAGTTAAAATGAGCTAATGCAAAACCTAATAGCTTTGAGTATGAATAGCACCATTAATTTGAGAATCATCATGACAATATCTCATCATTAATTTTGACAATCTAAATAAATGAGATTTGGAATCCACATAAGATCATGATTTAAATGTTCCGTCCTATACAGGCAGTATATTAACAAACAGCTGTGCTATAGCTATTTGAAAATAAACTGCATGCAAATTACCTAAAGACTGACATAAGATTTTTGTTGTAACAACACTAAGCTACGGAAATCTCTTATAGCCTCTTGTTCCAAATGTATCTTTGCGTATTGCGAATTTTCCAAAATAATTTTATTCTAAACAGGAACACAATACATCGGTTTTATACGTTTACGAACGCTGTTAAGATTGAAAACGTAGAAATGACTGGGGAGTAACTTTTTCTAACCTACATTTCTTTCTAATCATCTATTTACGCAGTCGCGGTGCAGATGTTCACATGAGATTCTGCATTGCGACCTATTAGCCATTCTGCATACTAATTAGCTTTTCTTAATTTCTCATGTCTTACCACCACGACTATTTAGCAGTCTGGATTATTTGTAGAACACGCATTGCTAACACAAATATTTGCTTTATTTAAGTGCTCCATCCTATTCTTCTGTCGCTTCACTTCGGCTGTCGATCAAGTCTCTATAATTTTCAAAACAAACCAACTCTATTGAAATTAAACTACAGTTTACGGATTTTATCGCGTTATATTGGTTTCATTTGTTATTACATTTAAACCGAATGATCTAGAAACTACATTTTTATTACTAGCCGACGTTTCTTTACAGGATTCATGTTCACGGCAGATTGAGGTGGTATTTTTCTTTGTCTTGAATTTAAAAGTAATCTTAAAGTACCCGAACATTTTTCAACTATTGGTGTTACTATCTACGCAGAATGTGCTCACTGTGTCCTGATGTCTTCTGGTGACTTTGTCCTTCTTGGGTTTCATTAGCCTGATAACAGGGTCCCAAGCTGGAGGAACATTCCAACCATCTTCCCTATTGAAATTAGGATCTTTTTTAATTTCAATAGCTTCTCGTATCATTCTTGGAATAAAGCAGTGTTCTTTTGCGAGTATCTGTGGTTTATCAAATCGCAGGTAATGGTTGGTTCCTTGTTCTACATGTGCACACACAGAGACTTCGTCGAGCGTTTGTGTTTAATGTCGGCTATATGTTCCTTTAGTCGAATGCCTATGCTTCTCTTGGTTTGTCCAATGTATGAGAGCCCACACTCACAGTCTATCTTGTAAACCCCGGCCTCTTGTAAGGGTAACTGACTCTTGACAGATGGTAATAATTGGCTTATCTTCGTTGGCGGCTTGTAGAAAGTTTTGATTGAAGCTCGCTTCAAGATGTAGCCAATCTTGTCGGTCACGCCCTTGATGTATGGGAGGACAGCAGGTTGTCTCTCTACTGTGGCTGGCTTGTTCTTCGGGGATCTGTGACGTTGGCGCGGCGGTCGGAGCTTGTTGTCTTGCAGACAAACAAAGGCACCACCATCACCATCCTAAACAGTTAGCTACCGTAGGAATGTCTTTGTTTCAGAGAGCCCGGGGGATCTGTGACAAGAAACACCTGGACGCCGAGCTTCAAAATGTCAAACAAGTTCTGCATGCATCATTTATTCATGCAAATCATTTATTCGAAGTATATTGAGTGAAGCAGCGATAGCTGAGTGGAGACACTCATAGACTGCTACGCAGATGGTCTCGGGTTCGCAGCCACTGCACGCACCAATGACTTTTCGAAGTTAATTGCGTATTAGATTGTTAAATATCGCTTGTTTATCGGTGAAGAAAAACATCGTGAGGAAACCTGCATATCTGAGAGGTCTCCATAATGTTCTCGAAAGACATGTGAAGTCTGCCAACCCGCACTTGGCCAGCGTGGTTGACTATGGCCTTACCCTTCTCATACTGAGAAGAGGCCCGTGCCGAGCAGTGGGAAAGTATAAAGGGCTGATAATTAAATAATTAATTGCATTCCGTAATTTCTTAAAGCGAAAGCATATTTATAAAATAGATTTCTTTAAAAGAACATTAGAAAAATGTAATCAAAGCTCGCTAGTTCTATTTCAAACAACATTCACTTGGTACAGAACTAAAATGACGATTGTTGTTCGGCTATAATTAACTTTGTTCGATGAAACCCACGTTTCGTTCGCACGCTGCACTTCTATTTGTGAATGATACTGGTAAACGAATAATCGCAATGGATAGTAGATAAATATATCTAGTTTTAACATGAAAGAATTTAGCTATTGGCGTTTTAGTAATGGAATGAAAACATTTTTTACGCTTTAATAAACATCTATTTGAAATCTTTTATTTTAATCATTTGTGTATTTGGAACGGATGGATGAAAGAAGAAATACGAAAGAAGGGTATCGTGTAAGAATGAATGGAGATGTCGGTAGGGGACGCCCAAGACGGACGTACGCCGACCAAATAGGTGACGTACTAAAAAAGGACCAAATTAAAAGTACCCATAACCGGCGAGCATGTATGATGAGGTTAATGAATGTCAAGGAAGCGAAAGAGGTGTGTTTGAACCGGAGCATTTGGCGTTCCATAGTCTCTGCCTACCCCAATGGGAGACAGGCGTGACGATAGATAGATAAATAGATGTATTTATTGTTTTGTATTTCATTTCCAATCAAATGATTTGAATCCAATCAAATAAAAATTCTTTATTTATTTCGAGAGACTACGGTCGTGTTTGATGCTTGTATCAGTAAAGAAAAAGGCCATATTGCCATGGCGCGAACCTTTATTTCTTTTCTTTTTCTATTTTGTGTGAGTACATGTGTGGCCAACGCTGGTGTTGGAGCTGCCAAACCGCCCAAAGGCTTTCGGCATGGTCTAAAGTTCTTTGTCCTGAGACGAGAACTGGGACCAATGGCTTCATTAACCCTTTAAAGCAACCTATATAAATGCCACAACAAGTGGTCAACCATGCATATGTTCACCTGTGTAAACGTTGCTTCACTTCACTGTACAAATATTATAATCCTGTACCTATCAATCGACCCTTTTAACAAAGGAATCATGAAATAACAAAACTATGAATCGCACCCACTACTTAATAGTTTCGATATACACCCGAATTTAATTGTTCCTTCATTCACACAGTGATGATTGTGACATAACCGCACGTAGGTATATCGGTGGAATGAATAATTTATTACGATTGAGTGTGAATGAACGGAATATATTATTGTGGTGGTTGAAGATGTAGTGTAGTTCCGGTATCGTAATAAATTGGTATTATAATAAAATGGTAATTACATTATATAATAATACATTTGCACGCCACTCTTGGCAGAATATGTTGAATTCCAATCATTGTAACATCTATTGTACCATATTCTTGCAAATAAATATTTTGAATTTGAATTTGAATTTGAATTTGAATCGGGTTTATTTTCACTGCCCATGCTGGTCATTATTTTGGTCTGTAACTGATGCTTGAGTGAATAATTGATTTTTATGGTTTCCGTAAAGTGAAATGTTTATTTTAAACTTAAAAACGTAAAAATTTTACGTTCATAACTCTCATTTCCTTTCACATTATCTCTAACTTATAACGAAAAAAATATATAAGTTTATTGGATTAAGTATATATTAATTTATCTTTTAGATTTTTTTAAGGGACTCTAAAAATGCAGCGGGAAGCGAGGAAAATGGTCTCCGTCTTTTTTACTGCTCATGTATCTGTTGAGTAGTAGAAACCACAGTTATGACGAAACATTTACAAGGCAATAGCTGTTGTGAAAACGTAACTTAGGTTACATTTGTAAATAGAAAAGTACTTTTCAGTAATGAAAATGGCACACCCAAAATTTTTGAAAATATAAAATGGATGAAATCTCCAAAATCTGTGTCAGGCGTCTTGTCTGAGACAAATTTTAGAATTTTAATAAACATGGCCTATGATGATCTGCTATTTATACCGTGATTACTATTGCATACGAAAATCGTGCTGTGGGATAAAAGAAGATATTGAGACAAGCATCGAGAAAAGCATGTTAAAATGGTTTGGGCACATGGATAAGATGGATGACGAAAGACTGACAAAGAAAATATATAAGGCAAGTGTGAATGGAACAAGAAGAAAGGGAGACCTAGGCGGACATTTCTGACCAGATTGGAGACATCCTTAAAAGAGGACAGATCAGAAGTACCCGCTTTCCGTCTGTATCTCCTCCACTTCGCACGGTCTTCAGCATCCCTGGTGGTTAGTCGATTGGCAATGGTGTATTAATAGTGCCTTATATAAAATGTTCGGGAATTATTTCCCATAAATAATGCTATATGAGTGTACTTACTTAAAATAACTTGTTAATATACTTTATTGCTGTTTTAATTCACAGACACACGCTTGCTTATTATATTAAGTACGTACAACAAATGTTGCTACTTTAATATATTTAGCTGCTTAATTTATTAGTAGCTCATGTTTACCAGCCACACCGAGAACGCAACTTTAATAAGTATATTAACTAAATGATTGTTATCTTCTATCTCACATCGTGACTTCAAGCTACAACCCTTGCTTAAATTCTTCTGTAAAACGAGTATTTTAATGTTGTCACACATAGCTCATAAAGTCTGTTATTAAGCTCTGGTTATAATTATCAACTGCCAAGTTATTTTACCCACTTGCTAAAGTTTTAACATCGCATTTTTTTATTATACTGATGTGCCAGTGTCACTAAACGTCAAGGTTCCCTCGCCGCTTGTTAGCAGCGAGGCGACTTTTTACACTACGACGCTATCCGAGCGGTGAAAAATATCCTCATGAAAATTACTATATTTCTCCTGATTACAAACGAACACGTGACGGTATGCGCGACAGTCTCCCATGTAGTTCTGGGTTTGATCCCAAAGGGTCAGAACTGAGAATTTCCTGACAAGATAAGGGTACACAGTTCCCTGTAGACGGCAATTTATACGACCTCTATTACGAAGAACAGCCAGTGAAACTTGTCGGTGATATCCGACTACAGTAATTTAAATACAAGACAACAGAGGTCGACTAAGATTTTTAAGCTCTCGCCACTTGAGCACACATAAAATAGTATATATATAACAAAAGTCCGTGTGGTGACGGATTAAGAATACGGATTGTCACCACCCCGTATCATCCCATGGGTGTCGTAAGAGCCGACAGAGGGAGCATATTATGCATAGAACAACACTTTAAGAGAAGGAAAACTTGATACTATAGGGTTTGCTATAGGTACCAACCCGTTTGGCCAGCGTGGTATTGTAGGCCAATTCCTCCTTTCAAAGTAAAGGCCTAGTCCAGCAGTGGACTGTTAAAGGCTGATGATGATGATGATGATGATGATGATACTCTAGCTAGTACATTATAAATACGAGTAGTGTCTAAGTTTGGTGTCAATTAATTATCTGTGCTTAGACATAAAACATCGAAAAAATATTTTTTTTTTATATTTAATAAAGCCATTTTTTAATCTTAATATATTAAATCCTTGCGTTACTGACTGACTGACAGACACGCTACAGCCGAAACTATTGGGCGCAGGAAGCTGAAATTTGGCATGTATGTTCCTTGGAGACCGTAGGGGTGCACTAAGAAGTGATTTGAAGCTGCTGGCGTCCTCTAGTATTTAATAAAATGGTATCTTAAGCTAAATTATCAATCGGTCATATTTCCTTCTACGTTACCTCTTATTCTCTGATCACTTAATTTATTGCCCAAACTTGGTGCAAATTATTACGTCTGATTAATGACCCTCGCTACAATAACCGACACTTGTTCAAGTATCAACGAAATGATTGACACGCCAAGAATGGAAGCGGTTGTTCATTTAAAACTGTAATGAGTTCATTTTATTTGGTACAAATCCTGACCGTAATGAAGTGGCCATTAATGGTCGGCTTAAGAGTTTCGTTATGTTTGTGGTAATTATATTTTGAACGAGCAGCGATTTCAACCACTATGTATTTATGTTTATTTGTGGCTGTGTATTTGTGATTTTTTTTTTGTGATTTATTAAAATAATAATATTTATTTATTTCAGGTAATAAAACCCATACAGATATATACCTTACAGACTAAATACAAACAATTTATGGAACATCGTCAAATTACTTGATTGTACGCAGGTTTCTGGTTATGTGAAGTACTAGCGTCATTATCACCGTTGTTGCGGTTACCTTCCAACACTTTCAGCCTTAGAGGTCTAGATCCGCTTGCCTGCTACGAAGTCTCCATGTTGCCCGATCTTCGGCATACTTTATTGTAAGGGAAGTCGTGCTAGCGTCAGTAAGTGTGACCTGCTGACTATAAAAATATATAAAGGCATGAATAGGTATATATATTGTTTTGTTGTCTTTCAGATAAGAAGGCACTTAAAACTTTCATCTTTAGGTGTGAAACCTGTGAAAGTTTACAATAATGTATAAGTACTCCTATTACTCCTTAATAAAAGACGTCTTGAATCCCGCACATGTTCTTTCTTACAAAGATATAAACGATTAACGTTATCATTTATTTGTAAATCATGTTAGGTAAGTAATCATAATCCCTCGGATATTATGTCATTCGCGCATGGTCAGCCGTCGGTAATACGGGATCTTATAACGCACTCATTTACATCACACTAAAGCTCTGCATCCATCAAAGATGTACTGAGCAGCTGAGGGGAATGCGAGCAAGACATCCTACATTCGCGCAACGTTATTTTATTTATTTCCTTTGTAAATCTTAAAGTAAACTTTATGAATCTGAGGTCAAAAGCTTTTCCAAGTTTTCTAGCTCGTTGGTATTTGCTTACCAGTGAAACCAAAAACCCTTTGATTTCATTACACACACATATTTGTATTGCTATGGTAAGCAAATCCTTCCTCTTGCGTGATACGCAAGAGGAAGGATTTGCGTCATCTGTATTCCCGGGAAAATATTGTAGTAAGGCGGTGGAGGTCACGTTCTGGCCTTCATAACTGTAATGACGTAGGATAGTGATGGAATGAAGCTATTGTCGATTTTTTTTAGTAAATAGACATGCAACTGCAAAAGACGCAAATCCTTCCTCTTGCGTGATACGCAAGAGGAATTGCAGTTGATGAAACCCTCGGATTAAGATTTGTTTTTATCACATTAAATATTATATTATTTTATATTATATAATGTATTTTATGTTTTATATTATATTATTATATTATATCTGCAGATTTTACGTTTTTATTTTTAATTAAATTATCTATTGATTGCTGTATGATATAATTCTGACTGACATTTCTTAAATTTTATTTTGATTATGTGTTATTTATTAATTTAAAGATCAGAAAGAAAAATGTATTGTTACCTATTATTAATGTTTTGTAATATTTGTACACCATATATATGCATATATGGTCAAACATGTTGATTCTTTTTATTATTTAAGATCTATAATAAGCATTTGAACAAAGTTTTATTATGTACATGTTTTAGCAAATAAATATATATTATCTTTATCTTTAAAAAATATTGCGGTTACTATTAATATTGCTTTCCGATGAGGAACTACTGCTACCATTAGACGAACTGCTCTATGGAATAAGGTAGTTAAGTCTTTTGTCTGGATTATTCGTCTTTATAGTAGACACGCTAAATACAGGACTACGTGTTATTTTTTTATATTACTGTACCTTCGTAATTTTGGGAACCAGAAGACAGATTGAATTGACTCAGTTGTTTTAGAAATATTTAGATGTCCAGCCCCAGCAGCTCTTGGAATAACTAGTCGAATGTCATCTCCAACTTTCATATACAGCCTTGGGTTTTTGACAATATAATTTTCTTAATATCGCTTCGATAAATTATTAAGCTTCTGAGCGCGAAACTAGAGGTTCTAATTTACAATTTTCATTGGCCTACTCTATTACATTTAGGATACCTGACAACAGGCTTAAGACAATTATAAAAAGTATCTCCTTTCTCGCGACAATTAAAACAAGTGTATAAGCTGTCGTTAGAATCAGAAAAATTCTCCGATATAGAACGTTGAGAGCTATGAAAATTCAATAAGTCTTCAGGCTCGTTACAATTTAACAGCAAAAGCAGTTGATTGTATAATTTGCTATGGATTATACAATCAACTGCTTTCTTACCACTTATTTCACATCTGTTCAACAGCATTAACTTATCATAAAAATATTCACGCAAACTCTCATTACTCTTTGTATTACGAGCCAACATTTCTTCTAGAAGTTACTAGAAATGCCTGATGAAGAGCTTGCACATGAAGAGGTTGATGTAGACCTTCTACGCTTACTCTTTGATTGTGCCTTTGAACGCTTGGATCTAGTGTCAGCATTTCCGGAGGTTGAACCATTCCTGTTTCCGTTTGATCGTTTATTCAGCGGTAGAGGTTCCTCTTCTGGAGTAATAGCACCCTCCGGCTCCATATGCTCAAAATAAATTCATACGGTTATTTTAGTAAATAAACTGACTAGTCAGTGTTCAGTTAAATTGAAATCGCATATTTAAAAATAAATTCAATTCAATTCAAAATATTCGTTTAAAATCAATCTCTCATTTGAATAATCTTCCGAATATATTACATAAATATCTACAAATATCAGATTATATTGTGGAGTTTAGTGTAAAATACTGTATTTTATGACAAATGACAGCTATAATAAATAACATATTTACTAGAACTTTAGGTCTGTTATTGCAAATTATTATCACATACTACTGGCACACATGGCCACAATACATACGTTATTATGCATATTGTGACGTACTAAGTCACATTATAATTTCGCAAATAGTACTGTCTACTACATTCTAATTCATAATAAAATATACCTGAATTGCAATCAAAGTCAAAGTCATTCTTGTACTTACGCACCTGTATAGGAATATCGTCAGTATCGAACACACTTGGTCCAATAATTTCTCTTAAGCACACTTGGCTTAATTTCAACGAGGCACACATAACCTCTCCAATTGAACGAGGTACACATAACCTCTCCAATAGTACGAGGCACACATAACCTCTCCAATATAACGAGGCACACATAACCTCGCCAATAGCACGAGGCACACATAACCTCCCCTGGTAGCATGAGGCACACATAACCTCTCCAATAGCATGAGGCACACATAACCTCTCCAATAGTACGAGGCACACATAACCTCTCCAATAGTACGAGGCACACATAACCTCTCCAATAGCACGAGGCACACATAACCTCTCCAATAGCACGAGGCATACATAACCTCTCCTGGTAGCATGAGGCACACATAAACAGTCTTTTCATGATCACAACACCTCCCATGTGATCTTTTCGAGCCTTTATCAAAGTAATCTGAAACAGACTAAGATAATCTCACTATTCTGATACTCCAAGTATTAAACAGTGTTTTCATGATCACAACACCTCCCATATGATCTTTTCAAGCCTTTATCAAAGTAATCTGAAACAGACTAAGGTAATCTCACTATTCTGATACTTCAAGTATTAAACAGTCTTTTCAGCGCTATAATTTTTTTTTGTCATAGCTAGACTTAATACGAAATACTTATCCTAACCCAATCATTAGCGATCAGTAGTGGACTTTTCCCGTGCAAACAATGGACAATGTTTTTGGTACTATGAAACTGCACTAACGCTTTGTCTTATTTGCGTACTAACCGAAGCTATCATCATCATCATCAGCCCCATCTACCGCCCCACTGCCGGGCATGTGCCCCGTCACTATGATAAGGGTAAGGCCATAATCCACCACACTGGCCAAGTGCGGGTTGGCAGACTTCACATGTATTTCAAGAACCCCCGAAGGCCCTCCGCACGATGCTCTCCCTCAACGATAAATAAGCAACAATTAACAATTTAACACGCACGGAGACCTTCTGCGTAGCAAGCAGTCTTACGGTCTCTCCACTCGACTAACCGAAGCTATGCCTTACACAAAAGCACCACTGTTAGCTAGACTAACCATAAAGCATTTAGCTGGTCCAACCAATAGCAGCGCATGGTTTTAAACATGCAGCCGCATTATCGGCTCATTCCGTTTCTGCAAATCTGCATTACGGAAACTAGGGTCCTACAAGACCATCACAACATCAACTAACAATGTTCCCACATCCATGGAAATAAAGATAATCAAACAATCATCACTGACCTGGGTCTACCTACAATGAAAACGAAAATCGCTTCGATTATTAAAACACACCACAATGATAACTCAATCACTCGCTTCTACACTGATAATAGAGTTCAACAGCTTCTTCTAGAAACTCTTCTGTTTACTGTATCACTCCTAAACGTCCTAAACATAACTTGGAACTGGCCAAAGAAATTGGGGTATTTAATAAACATACCCAGAGCATCACATGAATTTAGAAACTCGCAGTAGGTAATTTTAATTGAATTTAACCTTACAAGTGATGCCATCTATTAACCATAGTAAGGTAACACACCAAACATTTTTATCAGTGCCATCTGTTAACATGTTGAAAATAAAAACATGTGTAGGAGCAACATCTATTTGCGCACAATAAGGAGCAGGTTTAATGGTTTAACTTGAAATAATGGTACCAAAAATATCGAGATTCAATAAAACAGAACTATAAAGAGTTAAAGTCTTACGTTTTTCTTAAGCTGTAATCACGTTCAAATGAAAACCGCTAGGTTTCTTTTTTTTTTTAAACACCACGAGTCGGTAAAATAATGGCGTTAGTAATATCTTTCGACTATGGGCGGTCAAGCTACACTCGAACCAACCAACTACAGGTCTAAAGTTCTAAACAGCACTGCAGGTCACACGTCTATTAAAGATATAAACGGTAAAATGTGTTCCACATTAAAATCAGCACGGTCAGTCGCAATAGCTGAAGCACAGTCTTACATTATGAACTTAATATGTACGATTCGATTAGTCTAACAACTTTAGACGCGAGTCTGCTATATCACAACTGTACTAGAACAATAACTACCACGTTTCACTCAGACGCACTTGCTTGGAATAGTGCAAGTCGACCTGTACGCTCAGTCTTACAGTCCATAAGGTAAGACCCAGACAAGATGATCTATTTGTAGGCAAGCATATGATCACAAGGCTCGTGATCGGAAGCCACCTACGCATGATTTACTTAGAAAATAAAAACATTCGCTTTCTTTTAACCCGAGTATCAAACCCGAAACTTCCGTTCGATATCTACGGTACAGCTAAGACACGTTGGTAGCGAGCCAACCGTATGTAACCGTACCATACAACCGTAACATAAAATACAGCAATGTTCGTAATTAAGTCGTTAGTACTACCCAAAAAGTTTATCTTTATTTCTTTCTTCTTTAAGCTATTAAGAAGAAGCTTATTCAGGAGATCATGTCACGGGAAAAACGCAAAGGTCAAATAGTTTCACAGTAGAAGCTTGTTTTAACCAGAATTTCGTGTTGCGTTTAGGAATCGAACCCACAACCTCAGTATGATGTGATGGCGACATCGCCACTACAACCATTATGATATTTCTAAGGTTACTAAACGTATAGCGGTATTCTACTAACCAGGAATCTTTTGCAACTACCGTCATTAAAATTTGCAGCACAAATAAAAATCAGACAAAATAAGCTCACCACGGTTGGTCACGGTTATGGTTGAAAGCTCAGCTGATTCACCAACATAGCAGCGTTAGCAGTTGCCTTAGCTCTGCAGGCGTCACTCAAACACGTGCATCCACATCTCTTTTCTCAGAATCGGAGTCCGGTAAACGAAAGCCATGTAGTACTTATTTTCATGACTTGTATCAGCGGCAGCAAATTGTGGTTCTCTAGTTCCAACAGACCCAACAATTTTTCGTTTCTAATGTTTTCATTTTGAACACGCGGGTAGTTGTGATAAGCTGGCACTCGTTGAGATGTAATTTCACGAATCACACACAATAAACACTGAATTTAGATGGCCTAGAATGCGTGCCACGCCCACTTCTGAAATGGTATGAAATTAAACTCCTCCAGTAAAATCACTTAGTAACTTTTATTTGTTCACTTTAACACTTTGTAGGTATGCACTGATTTACAACTATCAACCATCAAATAGCCTGCGCTAGACGTCTTTACTGCTCGAAAGTACCAAAACGATTTTACTGCCGCCTATTTTATCTGACAAGCTAAAATATTCTCCCACTCTAAACGGAAATGACAACTTCATAAGCGACAGCCAACCGAAAAGCAGCAAATAACGTCCATCACAACCTATTTACAAAATTGCTTGATTAATTGAGTAATGACAATTTAAACTAAATATTTAACTATAATCAATTATTTACTGATTTGTTTATAGATATATTCTTAACTAGAAATTATACTTTTAATTAATGTGGCTATAACTACTAGCGGAATCTGTTTGTAGCAGTCGAATCGTTTAAAAATGTTTCATAAATACAATTTAATTGTCAAAATCATTACACTCGCTGCAATAACACAGTTGCGTCTGCCGCGCGTGTCAACCTTACAAATAAGCTACATGACGTCAACTAATCAAGGAAGGATTGGCTTTTTTCATCTGTCTGTAGTCAGCAAAATATCTTATTTCAGTTTTGAAAAATCATAACTGCCATAAAGGTTACGATATTATTCGGCCGAGTGCTGACTAACTTCTGGTCCCATCATTAATCCAAGTATTTTAACACATAAGGGAATAATTAAACATCGCCTTATTGGGCTCACTATGACTGTTATATTAATGAACTTGGACAACAACATTATCAAACTTAATAGCCAATCAAACATTAAACAAAAACAAACCCATATAAAGAACTGTTCAACTTAACAAGATTAAATCACGAACAATCATAAGTAAACCACATTTGATCCATTCACAACTACACTACAGCACAATACGACCGCTTATCATTGTCAGTCTTCATTATCTTTGATAATTGTCTTTTCTTTCACGTGTATTCCTGTCATAATATCCCAATAGGTTCCGTTACACAATAAGGCTTCAAAAAAGGTAGAGTTGTTAACAATAACTTCCAATTACTGGTTTGCATGTAAAAATAGGGATGCGTAAGTATTCAATTGTGTGGCGAGTATGCACGATATTTCTCGATTGCTGTGTTTTTAACAAGAATCGTATATTGTGAAATCACAATGCGAGAAAAAGGGTCCAAAGTGTTTTCGATAAATTGAGTATGTCCTTCATGAATTGGTCAAGATTGGGTATGAGTTATTTGTAAAGAGATTTATTTGTTAAAATAAAACTACGGCTAATGGATTTTATCGCGTCATATTGGTTTTAGGTTATCAAGTTAGTGGTTTAGAGATTATCTAACACAGCTTTGCTAAAAACATAAACCCAAGTACCTACGTATACAACTTGCAAAATATTGTTGTATGTCTTTTTTAAATTGTTAAATAGTACTAATAATAGATAGATCATAGTGTTTTATTTGTATTCGCACACCACTGTACGATGTCCATCTTATAAGTATAATATATGTATACTTTACTATAGTATCTCTTAATAGGCCGTAAGTCTAGGTATACTAGCTGTGAGTCGCCTAATTGCCCTAATTACACCTGTTGAACGGTTGAAAGCGTTTCATTATACTTGTAACCAATGAACTAAACGCTACATAGTTGTATTGCTTGTGGTCTGGTGGTGTATCATTTAATGTCATTAATATTTAAGGACCTGTACTTTATGCCTTATAAAATGACTAGGACTTAGTTTAAAACAAAGTTGAGACCTAGATGTATTTTCTATTTATTAATTTTCGCGCACAGACAAATTAATATAATAAAGAAGCCGCAAAAATATTGTATTATTGTATTTTGACGGAAGTGTTTGTATTCTTACCTTACCTGAAATAAAATAAATTATCTACTGGTCAAGTTTTGGCTAAGCAGATTCCAGATATACTGGGGTGCTTATTTGATTTTACAAAAGGTTGTTATTTACTTTATTTTGACTTGCTTCAGAGAAATTTTAGAGACAGATGTTATGCAAAAATAAACATTAGTCCATCCATGTCTGATAACTTTTGTACACCCAAGCTTAGAACTGAATGCCAACCATATTTAGTTAAACGTCTGCTGCGTAGGTTTTTGACCCAACGTCGTGTTTGTGTTTGAACCGGGTAGAGAATAACCTTTGTGTAATAGTTATCAAGAAAAACACTAGGTAGTACCTACGTTGTGTAAGAATCCTATAAATAGTAGATTTTTTTCAGTATATACCAACATACGTATATGCCTGAAGGTACTTTATATTATCTAGGCTATTTTATTTTCAAGGGAGTAGTCTGATTCTCAGCACAACGTAATACAGTTTTTAACTTATTTGTACTACTGGCATTTAACTTTCAAAAATGATTGATTGATTTAATAGAGATAGAGATATCAGATTTTTTTTGGATAACAGTTTTATTTAAATACTTTCTACTGTAATGTAATAATGAAGATACACCTCGGTAAAATAATTCACATATCCATTTAAGCCAACCTCACATTTGGCGTGCGCGTTCGTCGAACGGACGGGCACACGTAGAGCGCACGCTCTCAGGAACGCGCATTCCCAATGTGAGGATGGCATTAAATGAAGTCATATACTAAAACAACCAAACCTAAGTCTTAGTTAGAAGTCAGTGTTATGAAGCTCATATTCGCTGTCACCAATATGATATGTAGGTCACAGGAGACCAACAGAGCGATCGTCGACTAAAACCTCAGCAAATTAACTAATATTAATCTTGAAATATACGGACATGCAAACCGACTCGTCAACAACGTCAGCTCCATAGGGAATAGATGAACTTATTTTTCACATATGCTTAATTACTGTAAATGGCAATTTTATCCTTATTTAGCTTTTTTCTTATACAAGAGAGATATATGCGATTTGGATGCCATTTTATCTTGTAAAACAGTATAATAACTATAAATACTCGTATCTAAAGTACGATCGTGTTTCTGTTTCCCGAGAAAGTAGTGCTGCTTTCTCGGAAAGCTAGATGTAAATCCACTGTTCTAAGTAGTTTTGCTCTGTTTTATTTTGAAGGGAGGTAGTTACTTTAAATCGTTGTAAATACATTGGTTAGAAATTTACCGTGTGCAATGTAGTAAAGAGTCTTCGGTATAGTTGTCTTTGAGACAACAATATACGTCTTCAAAATCAAGGTATAGTACTTGCGCAACGCTGATTCTATTCTCTCATCATCGTCGTCAAAAAAAAGAAAGTTACCTCACAGCTACCATGCGTTTACCCCATTCTATCAAGCCTAAGAAGCTGAATGGTATACCAAGTTCCTTTAGTATTTTGTATATTGGATCTTAACAGGCTATTGTAATATCTGAGTAAGAAGCCTTCGGAGCTGAACCAATAATGCTATCAGTATTCAAACACGATTACATTATTCTTAACCTCACTTATTGATTGAACTATAAGCAATATGCGTTAAACACTGAGCCTCAAGCAAACGTCAATTCACAGCTCTCGATAGCGGAGGCCGTTCGGTACCGCAGTCCGATTTAAGTCCACGTCAGAATAGACTTGCAGATGTTGAAGAATAAATAATGCATGCAATATTTTTACATACCCGTTTCATTATTCAAGTGACTGTTATCTGAAGTCAAATGGTGTGCAACTTTTCATAAAAGTGACACAAATATTTTTTATAGCACCCAGAACTACAAATAACAAACATTGCATTTCTAGTTCCTTCCAGAGATACAAATAGTACGACATTGTTCAAACGAACCATGATTAGTTTAGCGACACTGCGACACTGGTACTACAAGTATTATTTTATTATCTGTCTGGTTCGTATTTATGTTTGTGATTTTGTCAGAAGTGTGGAAATTTAATGAATCTATCCAATCCTACTCCACGTGCAGACTGTAGTTAGTTGTCTGTTAGAAAACAGTACCTACTACTGAAATGTACTCACCAGATGGTGATAGATTTGTTTCTATTCCATTAAAGATACAAACTTTGACTAAATTTAAAAAATGGTCCGATGCCTAGGGCCCAATTCTCCTAAATAAATACAGTTTCGATATAATGTCAGTGTCATACTTACGTCACAAAAATCGTATTCTTCTATAATTAAATGAAATCGTAACTAGGTCGTAAATTGAAACAAGTGTCAAAATACATATATAGTCAACGACGAACTGTTGATTTCAAATTATACGATATTGACATTAGATTATCAGAATACCGCTTCTGAGTCAATTCAAAATATAATATCAATGTCATATAAAAATACGAGAATTGGGCTCCTGATCCGCATCGCTTAAAAATAAGGGTCACCCTTATTTTCTTGGTGAAGATATGGAAACTCTTTGCGAGCTGTCTCGACCCACCACTCAATCGAAAGCGCGTGATTAGCTGAGTTAGGGCTATCGGGGAAAGCCTGTTCTTAGGCGACTTTGAATAAAAGTCGTGAAGTGCCGTGTACGCTTTTGAATGTAACGCCAATCGAAACACGATACGTGCTCAACGCATAGGACCAAATGCTGAACTACCACAAATGTTGAGTTAAAATGAGCAAATGCCAAAGCTAATAGCTTTGAGTATGAACAGCACCATTAATTTAAAAAACATCATGAAAATATCTCATCATTAATTTTGACAATCTAAATAAATGAGATTTGGAATCCACATAAGATCATGATTTAAATGTTCCGTCCTATACAGGCAGTATATTAACAAACAGCTATGCTACAGTTATTTGAAAATAAACTGCATGCAATTTACTTAAAGGCCGACATAAGATTTTTGTTGTAACAACACTAAGCTACGGAAATCTCTTATAGCCTCTTGTTCCAAATGTATCTTTGCGTATTGCGGATTTTGTGTCATGTCTTACCACCACGACTATTTAGCAGTCTGGATTATTTTGTAGAACACGCATTGCTAACACAAATAGTTGCTTCATTTAAGTGCTCCATCCTATTCTTCTGTCGCTTCACTTCGGCTATCGATCAAGTCTCTACTATTGTCAAAACAAGCCAACACTATTCATTAGCCATGTTAAACTCAACTTAAAGTACTTCAATATAATTTACAAAATAACTTAAATTTTATCTCATGCAAACCAGCGAGCTGATACATAGAAAAAAAAAACAAATTATAAGTGTTCAATTATTTCTATTAGCGTTTCGTTGAACTTACGTCTTTACAGCTACGAATCACGAGTTTTTTTATGAACAAAGCCGTTAGGAAGTCGGAATAAATGAAATTGCTAGATCCCAGAAGAAAAAGTTCAAAGTTAATTTAGAGAAATGTTTACTTAAGTGCTCTTTGGAGTATGATTCGTCGTTTAATCTTTACAGGTTTTCTGATCTCTGTTACTTTTTACTTTTATAATTATAAGCCGATCAAAAGTTTTATGATGCTTAATTTAAAACGCTCTGTACCGTTGATTTTTGTTTAGAATTTAAAAAAGCGCTTTAAAGAATTAAACTTCAGGTAAGAAGAAAGCCCTAATCCAGCCCTTTTTAACAAAAATTATTGAGTTAGTTCGGCATGTTACTTTTAATTTAGTTATTCATTTAGTCAAAGTTGACGAAAATGAAAAGCTATACCTATTTACAATAACTTCTATAGGTATTTATTAAAGAAAACAGTATGATAAATGCGAAAATGTCCGTGTAATTCTTATGTACCAGGTTTTTATTCCTCCGTGGCTGTGAACGTGATCCAGTGGATAGCGTATGCTACTGCTGATCGGAAGTCCCGGGCCCGTGGCTCGATTCGGGCAAAGTGTTACTGGGTTTTTCTAAATTCTCAGTAGTAGCATGGAGTCTGGTGATGTGCCCGGTAATGGCAATAGGCTCGCCCCCAATAACGTGGGACCTAAAAATTCAGTGCAAAATGTGGGTGTAATATACACCTCTGCCTACCCTTTCGGGGATACAGGCGTGAGTCTATTAGTAAGAAAAAAGGTTTTTATCCCTTCTTCACTTCTGTTTTTGTGCTTTTAGTTAAACAGAAATATGCTTGAGTAAAACAGCCTGGCAAATAATTAACTGCATTCCGTAATATTAATAAAAGCGAAAGCACATTTATAAAATAAATTTCTTTAAAAGAACATTAGAAAAATGTAATCAAAGCGTGCTCGTTCTATTTCAAACCACGTTCACTTGCTAAAGAACTAAAATGTCGATCGTTGTTCGGCTATAATTAACTTTGTTCGATGAAACCCACGTTTCGTTCACACGCTGCACTTCTATTTGTGCATGATACTGGTAAACGAATAATCGGAATGGATAGTAGATAAACATATCTAGTTTTAACGTGAAATTTAGTTATCGGTGTTTTAGTAATAGAATGAAAACATTTTTTTCGCTTTAATAAACAACTATTTGAATTTTTTTATTTTAATCATTTGTGTATTTATTGTTTTGTATTTCATTTACAATCAAATATTTGTCCTGAGACGAGAACTGGGACCAACGGCTTTATGAACCATTTAAAGCAACCTATATAAATGCCACAACAAGTGTTCAACCATGCATATGTTCACCTGTGTAAACGTTGCTTCACTTCACTGTAGAAATAATTATAATCCTGTACCTATCAATCGACCGTTTTAACAAAGGAATCATGAAATAATAAAACTATGAATCGCACCCACCACTTAATAGTTTCAATATACATCCAAAACAAATTGTTCCTTCATTCACCCAGTGATGATTGTAACATAACCGCACGTAGGTATATCGGTGGAATGAATGATTTATTACAATTGAGTGTGAATGAACGGAATATATTATTGTGGTGGGTGAAGATGTAGTGTAGTTCCGGTATCGATTTATTTTCACAGTGCGTTCGGAATTAGAATCAGTTTATTTGCTTAGATTGCAGGTAAAAATAATACAGGTGGTAAATAACATTCGGAATCCTTGTACAGTCTACCTTAGTTTAGGCATGCAAACATAATATTATTTAAAATTAAAATAAAATAATCAAAACAAATAGCTTAAATCTGGCAAGTACTTGCACATTACATTTTAAAATATTAAGTAAATCAGTTAAATTGCTAACAATGTCAATAAAATTAATATAACAATAAATCAAGGATTTTAAATGAAAATTAAATTAAGTACCTAATCAATAAAAAAATTAAATTAAAATTATAAATTACCAGTTAAAAAATCATTAATTGAATAATAGCATTTTTCTAGCAACAGTGCCTTTAATTTGGTTTAAAATTCTTCTATTGTACTATTTTTAATTGTGTCAGGTACTTTATTATATAAAGCTGGACCTATACCAAATATATTTTTTTAGCAAAGTTGTATTATAGTCACCAACATGCAATAGGTATTTATATTGACTTCTTAAAGGTCCTTTTCTAGAGTCAGCTAATGCCCTAAAATAATGTTTGTGAACCTTTACAAAAACCGCTACTTCTAAGATATACATTGATGAAAATGTCAATACTTTTAGGGACTTAAACATAGGTACACAACTGTCAGTCATTCTCAGACCACACATAGCCCGTATGCAGTGCTTCTGTGCCCTGAATACTTGTTCCCTTAAGCTACAGTTACCCCAAAACACTATACCAAATCTTAGAACAGATGCTACCAAACCATGATATGCCACCAATGCTGTGGCTGTGTTAACTTTTTTTGATTTTAGTTTTTTAGAAGTTAAATAGTATATAATATGCAGAAGTGCTTAGTTTCTTGCATACTTCTTCCGCTTGAGGTTTTCAGGCTGGCTGTCTATCAGTATTCCTAATAAATTTGCTACATTTATTTGTTCAATACCTTGCCCATTATATTTTATTATTAATTGTTTTACAGATGTCTGTTGATAAAAATGCATTATATTTGTCTGTGTGGTACCGGACATAAAGAATAGTATCACCCCCTTTGCTCTGCTCGGGGTGTCGTAGAAGGCGAGTAATGGGCACATGGGACCAGTTGGCATTTGTAACAGCACATTTGGTCACCCGACCGGTGGCGGGTAAACCACCAACAATAACATTCCCAAGGAGGGTTGGTGTCAGGCAGGCGGCCGACTGTGAAATCCTTGCCAAATCTTTTTGCAGAATGTGTATAAATGATACGAGGCGCGATCGGGCTAGGGCGTACCCCATAGGCGACGCGCCGGAGCAGCACCCGGCCACGGTGAGAAATGGACAAGGGTTGTTGCACCAAGCCAGGTGGGTGCAACGTAAGAAGCTAACCCGGCAAGTGAGAATGAGGTATGCTAGTTGGAATGTTGGGACGATGAGTGGAAGAGCCAGAGAATTAGCGGATGTACTGAAACGGCGACGGATAAATGTGGCGTGTCTACAGGAAACTAAATGGAAAGGCACAAAGGCGAGGGAGATTGGTGAGGGATACAAGTTTTACTACAGTGGAAGCGATGGAAAAAGAAATGGTGTGGGAATTGTTTTAGATGTTAATTTAAAAGAAAGTGTGATGGAAGTTAATAGAGTGAATGATAGGCTTATGGTGGTGAAAGTTATATTAGAAAATGTGATGCTGAATGTTATAAGTGCGTATGCCCCACAGGCAGGGAGTGATGAAAGGGTGAAAGAGAAGTTTTGGGAGGATTTTGACTCTGTTTTAATGAGTATTCCAGTGAACGAGGAAATGTATGTAGGTGGTGATTTTAATGGACATGTAGGAAGAATTAATAGTGGATATGAAAGAGTGCATGGAGGATGGGTAATAGATACTCGTAATAATGAGGGCGAAGTCCTGCTACAATCGGCGATTGCGTTTGATCTGGCGGTGACCAACACATGGTTTCAAAAAAAGAGAGGCCACTTAATTACGTATAAAAGTGGCAACCACACCACTCAAATTGACTACTTCCTCGTCAGACGCAACAAACTCAAACAGGTCAAAGACTGCAAAATAATACTAGGAGAAAGTGTAGTATCGCAGCACAGGCTCCTAATTATGGAAGTTGCTATAGCAGTTATTCGCAACGGAAACAAAGAGCGACCATCCCCTAAAATTAAATGGCACCTTTTGGAAATGCCAGAATATGAAAAGGAATTTAGAAAGTGTCTCACGAGTGATTGATTTCCACGTAGTAGCCGGGATCGATCACTCGCCGAGCAATTAAAGAGAGATAATTAGGTTGACTTACGGGAAATAAATAAAAAATATCACCAGGAAAGTTTAAACTCGCGTTATAATTCCAGTTATTCGATGGCTTTAGTTATACAAAAAAAAACTGACAATTAAGATTAACAGATGAGACAATTATCCAGGGCGTGGGCGACGTTGGCACTTCAAAGGTCTTCGGATGATGGTAGTACTCAACTCGCGGTGCTGGCCGGAGGAAAACATGGAGGGACGAAGCCTCGTGTCCGCTGTATTTATAGGGCCGGCGCGGAGGGGCACGAGGGAACGGCCCATTGCTGTGCGTCACTCGTAGCGAGGCTCGCGGCGCAGGAGCACGATGTGACGTCACACACCCCCTCCCCCGTTAGGCCGGGATTTTCCCTAAGGAAAATTCCCTAGCCCAACGGGCGTAGCAGCCCTGAAGATACTCCCTGAAATTAGAGAAAACAAGGGCATGAGTACCTTGAACAAGTGACAACCCTATACGCTAATTAGGATACCTAAATAATAATGACCCACGCTTGCATTCTTCACGCGTACAACGGCAGTCTGAATTTGAACATAAACATTTATCATTCATAATTCATCACACATACCTACATGTAAATGCCGAGGCCAGTGTAATAGCCTAATATTAAAGATAACAATCTATGGAGAAGCGCTTAGGGTAATTATTAGGTAATAATGATTTGTAGATATAAGAAACTTGATCTAGCCCTACGACTTATAAATCTTGGGTTCGGCCTTTGCCACTAGATAAGTAAACTTTTTGAATATAGTTAGGTATAACAGCAGATTTTTCGTAAAGATGAACAAAAATAATACAAGCCGCAGACACGACCGGACCGCTCAATGTCAAAGGAAAGAAATTAATAAATATTTTGCCCTAATTAATAACTAGAACACGACCAGTAACCACCTTTTGAATGTAAACAATGGTGAGTCATTAGTTAGGCATTTATTTATCGGCGCGTCGCTGAGTTAACGCGCGTGCGTCATAACGACAACTAGGTACGATCTAAATGGTAGGTACTATTCGACTGTTCCGAACTCGCGACGCACGGTTAATCACCATGATCGTTTATAAAGTACCTATAATAACAATTTGATTATGGAATTTATACAGAATTAAGAATAACAACAGAACTTCAGAACAAGGCACGGCGAAAAACAATACGCCAATCAAGATGCATTTCAACAAATAGATTTGCGGAAAGAAAATACACATGCGAGAATCGAACTTGTATGCTCAGCTAATAGCGACATTTTAACCACTGATCAACAGGGTAAAAAAAAACAATATATTTAGTTAATGGTTAATATTTTTTAAAACAATGTTCAACATAACATTTGAGTACACAATTGCGCAGCAATTTGAAAAATAGTATTGTTTACGAGAAAAAAATATTTGCT
This sequence comes from Euclidia mi, assembly GCA_944739405.2. Lineage (NCBI taxonomy): Eukaryota > Metazoa > Arthropoda > Insecta > Lepidoptera > Erebidae > Euclidia > Euclidia mi. Next base: position 31,010,276 of record OX123186.2, on the reverse strand, counting down.
ACCCACCACAGAAAATATCAATTTATAGTAGGCACTACTACAAACGGTAATATAAATTAGAAACGTTCGTTTGAAAAAATTAAACAATGAATAGAAGGTATTCTTATTGTTGTTTTTATACTTTTATTATTCTTTGTAATTAATCAACTTTAAATCCTTGATGTGCCAATCGCCTAAAGGTTTTCCAACCATGTCGTTAAGTTTGTATACTAGAGGTGATTTTTTTGAGGCAATCTTACATTTAATAAATTTAGGCGCCAATTTCTTGCTAAAGTATTTATCCTTATCACTAAGAAGAAACGTTCTGCGCCAAACTATATCACCGACATTGAATTCTGCCTGTTTACGGCGAAGATTATAAGATGAACAATTTCGTTGGTGGACCGACAACAGAGCTGAATGTACCTTCTCGAAAATAGAAGATAAATAGCCTAAAGTTTCGGCATAGCCGTCCCGTGGTTCAAGCACCATATCGGAATTAAATTCCTTATCAATATACTGAGAACTACATGTTATGACCTCCCTACCAAAAACAAGGAAATTAGGAGAATAACCAGTAAACTCACTAACTGCGCAGTTAAGGGCGAATTGAACTTTAGTGATTAGAGTGTCCCAGATTCGATGATCAGATTCTATGAAAGTTGAAATAGCTGTCATAATGGTTTTGTTGTAACGTTCAACTGAGTTAACGTGGGGAGTATACAACGGTGTAAAATGCAAATTTGGAATTTTATATTTTGACAACATACTTTTAAAGGTTGCGCTAATAAATTGTTTACCGTTATCCAAAACAATAGTAGATGGAATTCCATGCACCAAAAATACATTTTCCTCAAGAATTTTTGTTATCACTTCTGCAGTTGCCCGTTTAATGGGGAAAAGTAAACAATATTTAGAGAAACAACAACTGACCACAAATATAAAAGTGTTTTGTTTCCTGCTGGGAGGCTATGGACCAATCAAATCAATACTAATCGTCTGAAAGGACTTTTGACATGATTTGGGTTTTCCCCTTAGACCTAAATTTGGGTGATTTTGGTGTTTATGGGTGATACAAGGTTCACATGAACTGACGAACTTGACAACATCAGTGTACATACCAGGCCAAAAGTAATTAAGTGCGAGACGTTTGTATGTCTTAAAAATACCTAGATGTCCAGCAGTGGGCGAAGAATGATTCTCCCTTAGAATGTAATTTCTTTGGTCAGACGGAATAACCTCTTTCCATTGAAATTCTCTAGTGAGAGGGTTTCATGTTTTTTTAAAACAATACAATTTATTGTTTATTACTTGATAGTTAACAAAGGAAGTCGGAGAACTTTAACAGCCTTTATAGATATTTAAATACTAAGGATCATTAGTAGAAACTGGTAAATTCTGATTAGAATTAATATCTATATTTATATCATTAGCAATAGCAGAAACGGGTAAAGAGCGAGACAGAAAATCAGGTAAAACGTTATCGGAACCCCGACGATGACGTATTTCGAAATAATAGGAAGATAAGCGAACTCCCCATCTGGCTAACCGGCCAGTAGGGTTATTTAAGGTCAAGAACCATTTCAAAGCAGCGTGATATGTGTAAACAATAAACTTTTTACCATTTTCAACATAACAATGCCAGTGTTCTATAGCAGATAGAACAGCCAGGGCTTCGCGCTCTGTGGCACTGTAATTTTTTTCTTGCTTAGTGAGTGATTTGCTATAGTACGCTATGACTCTTTCCTCACCATTTAACCTTTGACAGAGGATCGCGCCAAGTCCAAAATCGCTAGCATCTGAGTGTATTTCAAAAGGTTGCGAGTAGTCAGGACAAGCCAACACCGAGGAGGAAATCAAACAATTCTTTAGGTTATTAAACGCCTCATTAGCCTCTGTCGTCCAACAGAATGGAGGTGCGTTTTTACTTTGAGATGTTAACTTATTTAAGGGTGCAGCAATAGAGCTAAAATTCGGTATAAAACGCCTGTACCACGAGGCTGCGCCTAATAAACGACGTACTTCTTTTCTATTAGAAGGAGTGGGATAATTTTTCATTGAATTTACTTTATCCGGATCGGGATGCAATCTACTAGAGTCGACAACATAGCCTAAATATTTTAGTTTATCTCTAAAAAATTGACATTTTTCGAGATTAATTGTTAAATTAGCGGTTTTTAGTTTATCAAGAATGCGTAATAAAAGAGTAATATGCTCGTTGAAACTGGAAGTGATACAGATTATGTCATCGATAAAACAGAAAACCTTATTTTCAAATTCTGGACCATAAAATAAAATATCAACTAATCGTTGTTGAGTAGCTGGCGCATTCGTAAGACCGAAGGGCATTCTTTTGAATTGAAATGTGCCACACGTAGGAATATAAAAGGCTGTTTTGCAACGGTCCTCTTCTTTAATTAATGTTTGCCAAAATGATTTAGACAAATCTAAACTAGACAAGTATTTAGCATCTCTCAGATTATCTAAAATTTCCGAAATATAAGGCAAGCTATAAGCATCTTTTTTTGTAACGGAATTTAATTTACGACTGTCCAAACAGAAACGCAGTTCACCATTCTTCTTAGGGGTCAAAATGACAGGGTTTGACCACGGGCTTTCACATCGTTCAACAACATCCTCTGAGAGCATGTCGTCAAGATGCTTTATTAAAATTCTTTGTTTATCGGGAGACATGCGATAAAATCTTTGCCGAATAGGGGGGGAATCACCTGTATCAATTGAATGAGAAATAATATTTGTGCAACCGAGACCCCGCTTCTCGTATGAAATATCGGTAAATTTAGAAATAAGGTTGTCAGCGTAGCGCTTTGGTCGACTGTAAGATGATCATAAGAAACAAGATGTGTAGGGGGAACTGCCTGCAACTCCATTACTTGAGCGTCAGACTTGTTCACAATCAAAACAGACTCTAATTTGTTAGGAAATAGGCCAAAGCTTCGCCAAAAATCCATGCCAAGGATAAGGGAATTTTGAATCCCAGGTACAACATGAACTTCTAAGTTAATCAATTTATCCTGAAACTCAAAGGGTAGAAACACCGATCCCAAAGACTCAAATCGTTCGCCGCCAGCTGTTATTAACCTTAAAGGTTTCGATTTATCCAAAACATCGTCTTTCAAAAATAAGTTATGCAAATTATTACCTAAAATTGTAACGCAAGATCCAGAATCTAAAAGACCAGTGGTAGGTATTCCGTTTAATTTTAGAGTAACGTAAGGTAAATATTATACTTTAGAATTACGGATTGAGGATATATGATAGCTACTAAAGATTTTTTTTTTAAAGTCCAACCAATTATTCCACTCTGTTTTATTACAATTAGTTGTATAATTTGATTTTCCACAATCCTTGTTAACTAGTTTTTTGAAACTGTAGGGGTCGACTTAGATTTACAATTGGGGCAGTCTGACACCTTGAAACCCTTTGTACCGCACTTAAAACAGATTAGGTAGTGTGGTTGACGGCAATTACGTAATGAGTGCGAATTGCATCTACAATGCACGCAAAAAAAATTATTTATATTAGAAGTACTCGATACGGCGTTAACTTGTGGTACAGACTTGTATCTCGATGTATCAGCGACAGAGTTATATTTATTGAAGTGATTATGATTGTAAACATTTTTGTTTGAAGAAAAATTAGAAAACGGATAATTATACGCTAGATCAGGTGCTACAGTATTCTTTGAAACTTTAGGGGGTTCAGAAAATTGCTTACTGCGACGTTGGTAATTTTCGAAAAGACGACAAACTTCGACCAGACTATCAACATCAACAACCTTTGCAGTTAGCAGACAATTAGTGTAACAAGGTCTAATATTATTTAGCAAAATTTCTAGCTTCTCCAAATCGGCGATAGGAGAACTAAGTCGCGAAAACAGACCGTGCATTTTTGCCACGTAAATAGTTATTGATTCGTTTTCGCCCTGACTGTGAGCGCTGACGAATCTCCGTCATAAGCCGATAATCGTAGTTATGCGGACTAAAATCTCATTTCAAAAGTTCGCAAAGTTTTAACCAAGTCTTTACATTATTTTTAACAGAACGATACCAAACTAATGCGTCACCCGAAAATATTTCAAAAGCGAAAGACAACATCTTGTCGTGAGGAATAGATCTATAGGACATAAATTCATCAATTTTTTCAATAAAGGATCTTACACATGATTTACCGTTAAATTTGAATTTACGTAATTCCGAAAAAAGCTTACGGTCGTAATTATAGGAAGTGTTTCCCTCTGCCACTGAGCAATCCGACCGCGAATTACGTCTCGTGATTAATTGTAATTTCGCATATAAGTCATTAAATTTATTCCACACAGACTCAATTTTTTTAATATCAAGACTGCCGGTATCCACCCTATTCAGTCGATGAAAACAATGGTGCTGCACGGTTTCGACCTTCTGTTGAAGCTTGGAAGTATAGTTTGCTTCCAACATAGATAAGTGTTTAGTTGATCTTAATAGCGACTTTTCCACTTCTGCCACATCCTCCTCTGGTGGGAAGGGTGAAGATAATATATCCTCTGAGGGAGTTTTAACTGAAAGTTTAGCGATTTGTTTGCGGGGATCGTCAGGCTTTGAAACGCCGCGTATTGTGGTCTCATATTCTAATTCCGCTTTAGTTAATAATGAGAAATTTATAATGTAAGCCATTATTACAAAACAATAATAGAAAATCTAAGTATTTACGCCGGCACTAGAAAAAAAAATTAAATATCGCCAGAAAATCGAATACCGTGCTAAAAAAAGCTGAAGTACACTAAATTATACAATGGTGTAATGATTGGTCAAGGAAGAAAAATTTTCTTAAAGGTCACTCAAAGGTTGAATCACAATATTTTTACGCGAACACGTGGCTCGTTAGTTCAACGGCTAAGCGGTTAGAACCGGTTGGCGGCTCAACACGCTGCCTGCGGGGGAAACGTGATTTTAGACAGACGTAAATTAAATCACCGTTATGTTATTTACACAGTTAAATTGCTTATGGCCAACAAAAATAGATAGAAACTGTACCTGTACGCAATTCACCACACCAGAATATATGCACACACAGGAGAAAAATATACAAGAGAAAAATAAATTATTTCACTCACCTGTAAAGTGCCAACTTACGTTTTAAAAATTATATATATAATATAATTAAAAATTCTATTGGGCGCCGATGTCTCACGAGTGATTGATTTCCATGTGATAGCCGGGATCGATCACTCACCGAGCAATTAAAGAGAGATAATTAGGTTGACTTACGGGAAATAAATAAAAAATATCACCAGGAAAGTTTAAACTCGCGTTATAATTCCAGTTATTCGATGGCTTTAGTTATACAAAAAAAAAACTGACAATTAAGATTAACAGATGAGACAATTATCCAGGGCGTGGGCGACGTTGGCACTTCACAGGTCTTCCGATGATGGTAGTACTCAACTCGCGGTGCTGGCCGGAGGAAAAGGGACGAAGCCTCGTGTCCGCTGTATTTATAGGGCCGGCGCGGAGGGGCGCGAGGGAACAGCCCATTGCTGTGCGTCACTCGTAGCGAGGCTCGCGGCGCAGGAGCGCGATGTGACGTCACAAAAGCGAGTGGTGGATAAAATGATAGCGATGGATAACATGGCATATAGATGTGTGAATGAATGTTGGAGTGAAATGGCAGTATGTATCAGGAGTGCAGCGAAAGATATTTTGGGAGAATCAAAAGGAAAAGGTACGATAGATAGAGATACATGGTGGTGGTCGGCAGAAGTACAAAAGGTTTTAAAGGAAAAGAAGAGGAAATTTAAAAAATGGCAGGGTGTGGAAGATATTAATTTGAAACAAGAAAAGAAGGTAGAGTACGATGAGTTAAGAAAGAATGCTAAGAAAGTCGTTGCTCTGGCAAAAGCGGCAGCTCAGGAGGGCTTATACAATAACCTAGAGAGTCCGGCGGGTCAAAAACAACTGTACCGCCTCGCTAAAGCTAGAGCGAGGAAAGCAAGGGATGTATGTCAGATAAAGTGTATAAAAGATGAGACTGGCGCGGTACTTTCCGCGGTTGACAAAATTAAGGATAGATGGAGAAATTACTTTGCGAGACTGATGAATGAAGAGAATGATTGGAGTGGTTTGCTTGAGAATGTACCTGTAAATGAGGGGCTGATAAGAAAGGTAAGTGAGGAGGGAGTGAGAGTAGCAGTAAATGCAATGAAGAATGGAAAAGCTGTGGGGCCGGATGGAATACCAGTTGAAGTATGGAAGACACTCCAGGTAGATGGATGGAAGTAATTAACTTTATTCTTCGATAAGTTGTTGGTGGAAGAGGCCATACCTGATGAATGGTGTTACAGCTCGCTGGTTCCCATCTATTAAAACAAAGGTGATGTGCTGGAGTGTAACAACTATAGAGGAATAAAGCTAATTTCACATAGTATGAAAGTTTGGGAGAAAGTGGTTGAACGAAAATTGAGAGAAGAGAGTGTCATTTCACAAAACCAATTCGGTTTTATGCCTGGTCGAGGAACAACAGATGCCATTTTTGCGATCCGCCAACTCTGTGAAAAATACCGAAGTGCTCACAAAAACTTGCATATGGTTTTTGTGGATCTCGAAAAGGCATATGATCGGGTACCTCGTGAGGTTTTGTGGTGGGCCCTTAAGAAGAAAGGTGTGCCTGGGAAGTATGTACAGTTGATCCGAGCAATGTACAGTAGATGTACAACCTACGTCCGGTCTACAGCGGGCAATACCGGCAACTTCAATGTGGCTGTAGGCTTGCACCAAGGGTCGGCTCTTAGCCCTTACCTCTTCCTGCTTATAATGGACGCTCTCACGGCGGACATACAGGAAGAGGCTCCCTGGTGTATGCTGTTCGCCGACGACATTGTGTTGATTGCTGAGAGTGCTCCTGAGGTCCAGGGCAGACTGACAAAGTGGTGCCAAAGGCTGGAGAGTGTTGGCCTGAAAGTCAGTATACGCAAAACTGAGTACATGTTTTGCGACTTCGGCGGTCTCTCCAGACCCGTGCCAATATCCGTTGGTGGAGAGCCCATATCGGTCTGCTCCGACTTCCGGTACCTCGGGTCACTTATTCAAGGGGACGGGGAAATAGACCGCGACGTCACGAACCGGATCAACTCAGGTTGGATGAAATGGCGACAGGTCACAGGAACAACTTGTGACCCACGGATGCCCCTTAGGTTAAAGGGAAAAATCTACAAATCCATAATAAGGCCTGTCGCACTGTATGAATCGGAATGCTGGGCCTTGAAGAAGACGGATGAAAGAAGATTGCATGTAGCAGAGATGAGGATGTTGAGATGAATGTGTGGGGTGACAAGGATGGATAAAATTAGAAATTAGTTTATTAGGGGAAGTCTGAAAGTTGCACCGGTGCAAGAAAAGCTGAAAGAAAATCGTCTATCGTGGTATGGGCATGTGATGAGGAGGGATGAAAATCATGTGACTAGAAAGGTGATGAAGATAAGAGTTGAGGGATATAAGGCAAGAGGATGACCAAAGAAAAGATGGATGGATTGTGTGAAGGGTGACATGGATGAAAAGGGAGTGAATGATGAGATGACGTCTGATAGGAGAGAATGGAAGAGAAAGACATTCTGCGCCGACCCCAAGTAATATGGGAACAGGGCAGGCAGAAGATATTTGTCTTTGATAAATTTATTATTAAATTATTAATGTCAAGCCAGTGTACTACGTTATTAAGTGCGCGATTTATGTCATTTTCATATCCTTTAATGTCAGTACATTTAATTATAGCGGCGCTATCGTCAGCAAACAATATCATTGGATGCTGGATATTACTTGGCAAGTCATTTATATAGAGCAGGAACAGGAGAAGGCCCAAAACACTCCCTTGAGGTACAGCGTATTTGATAACTCTATCTTCAGATAAGTATTTATTTTCACGTTTAGTTCTAATAAGGATATCCTAGTAATTTTCGTATACTGTTTGCGGTCACTAAGGTAGGATTTCAGAAGGCTAAGTATGTTTCCTCGGATACCGTAGATATTATGTTTATGTAGCAGAGTTGCATGATTGACACAATCAAACGTCTTACGCTTATCGGTAAAGATGGCAGGTGTAGATAATCTGTTGTCTACATTTTTCACAATCACATTAAGTAATTCGAAGATAGCAGGATTTATACCCCTATTTTGTCTAAATCCCATCTGCTCCTTACAAAAAATATTGTATTTATCTAAAAATTTGTAAAATTCATTATATATATTTTTTTCTATGATTTCAGCAATCACGTGAGTTAAGGCAATTGGTCTATAGTTATCAAGGTTCGCTCTGTCATCTTTTTTGAAAAGTGGTTTAACAATACTTATTTTTAATGCGTTGGGAAACACGCCAGAGCAGATGCATAAATTGATAATATGGCTGAGATGAAATGCAATATCATTTGACACAAATTTAATAACCCTAGTAGTTATTCCATCATAACTAAAACTATTCTTATTTTTGAGAGATTGTATAACGGTCATTATGTCTTGTGGCGATACTGGCATCATAAACATAGAGTGCGGATTACTAGTTATTCCAGTGCGTTTATTTGATACTAAAGTATTACTCTTTATTTGGTCAATGAAGTGATTGTTGAAGGCATTTGCAATTTCAATCGGATCCGTGATAGTCTTATTCTCCAATTCCTTCCATCACTGTGAACATTTATCTGAGTAATTGGGTCGATACAGAGTGTTTTATTGTTAATAATCTGCCATGAAGCCTTTGATTTATTACGAGAGGTGTTTATTAGGTAATTATTTTGAGCCTTTTGCGTCAATTTTATAATTTTGCGAAATTTTACAGAATAATTTTTAAAATTAATTTTATTTTCAAGAGTCCGATTATGCCTGTATATCCACAACAAATTCCGTTGTTTTTTACTACAAACACGGATGCCACGTGAAACCCACTTTAGCCTTTTATTAGCTCTGACAGTGACCAACTTGTAAGGGAAGCAGAGGTCATACAACAAACGAAAACATTCAATGAAATACTCATATGCCTTGTCTGCATCATCGGTGCTATAAATGTCTGAAAATGACAGTGGCTGTTGATGTTTTTTGAATTTCTCTAAATTTTGCATTGATACATCGCGTCTTTTAACAAGCCAGAATCCAATTCTACATGATTTTAACGACTCCCCGAGATGTGTTACTTGTTATAGATTGCTGGATGATAGCATGAATTTATTTCTATATTCTTTTTGAGTATTTTGATTTCCCATAGACCCTACAATTATATTTAATATGGACAAATGCAGATGCCTATGACTGTATTCATCTTGAAATTAATAGTCGTGTATCATGACTGAAATAAATGTTCTTTTTAAGTAATATATAAATGATTTAAGAACTAAAAATATTTCTTGCACTGAGTTTTGAACCCTATCTGTGTGCTTAACACTAGAGTGCACGCACCCATTAATACTCCTTGAGCGCACGCGCGGGCTACAGATGTAGCCCACTTGTAGATCGATTGATTCTATGTAGAAGTTAACAAATTAATGAAACTCATTGTTTAATTTATAGATATCCTTATTATAATCAGAATAACACATAACATTAAACAAAAACTTGTCTTCTTAATTATAACATCGACTATAAACTAAAACTTCTTAAAAATCATCAATATTTGGTAGACTTGAGTGATTTACCTTAAAGTTTATCCCTAGCAATGGTATTATATTAACCACTTAACTAAATAATTCGCAATAGACTGTTCTATTGACGAGCAATCAGGACACACATCTTCCTGATGTTCACTACAAATGCGCCTCATACATTTGCTACATTGCTTGCGTGTGCTGGAGAATAAATACCAACCAACTCCTCCCCAAATATGCATATTTTGTTGCTGGGGAGGTTATTTTAATCCTGTAGTAGCCTACCTTTCAGTTTGATACCCATAGATACCAAAATTTTGCTGGGAAATACGACGCTCAATTGGGACACAATCTTGTTAGATAGAATTCCATGTCATTTAGAAATATTGACAGCAGATCACTTTTATTTGTAGATTAGTCATTTGATATATTATAACAAGACAATTTATCCTGACCTGCCAGGTTACGGACCGACCGTTTATCGGCCATAATAATACAAAAACTATACAATATTTACCACTTGTGCACTACGCACTTATTTTCCTTCAACGCTTGTGCGGGGCACAGGTGTAGCCTACCAACTTTTAGGACGATTTTGCGCACGTCCTTATGCCGAATTAATAGGCATGCTACGAGTAGGAGCGGCGAGAACCACTCGAGGAATACACAAGACGATTGCGCTGTGGCATACTTAGTTTCGCCAATATATGACAATATTACACCTTGGGTTACATATGTAGCCCACGCCTGTACTCTAGTGTTAAATGAAAATGTGTATTTTATTTAATCCATCGTCAAACTAGTCTACAAAATAACAGTCAATTATAAAACTTGGTTATCATGTATTAAATCCTCATGCGTTTATTATGATGAGGCCATGAAATTCCCATGGATTAGTTCCATAATGATGACATGATAATACCTATAATCTGTTACCACGGCTTAACATCGATGGTTCCTATTAACGATATTAAATAATCCTCATCGTAACTATTCTATGACTATATAAAATCTTATTATGCGTGAGTGTATTTCTGCTGATATTGTTTTTCACAAATACCTATCAACCTTCTTTGATTGATGGCCTCAAGTAATATAAAGTCTTGTTACAAATCAACGCTAATTTACGAAAATTATTACCCGCATGACTTAAGCACCTAACCTGGTGAAAACATTACAAATATCATTCGGTAGTTTTTCGAGTCTATCGTATTCACAAAGGCAGGATGCGGAGGGAACTTCATTCTGTTATATGTGTAGAAAATAACTGTTAATCGAATGCCTAAGCTACCATTAATTTCCTTTGTGACTTATTAAATCCGTTCGCCAGACACGTATATCACAAAATTAGGCATATATAGTGATTAAAATTCGCAGATATCACCATAAATGTATGAAATTATTCATACAATTACACTTATCTGACCCAATGAGTACAATTGCCTTAATCCCGGGTCTCAAAATGACCTCTAAGATACTAAATGAAAACTGTAAAAAGTTATGCATGGTCCCCTAGTCCCGGCGCTGGCCAACTTGTATGTAAGAAGAGACGAGCATGTCCGTGAATATTCATGTTTATTATGAAATTTAATTAAAGGACGCATTTAAGTGAATATTGCCTGTTTAGTGTAATGGTTGTATGAGTAAAATTTTATATTATTTCGTTGTTAATTTATAATGTCGCTTTGGTTTATAACGATGTTTTGTCTATGGTAATTTGTTTGCATGAGCTTGAGAACAAGCGTTAGATAAGGTCTTTTTATGTTTTTGCAGCAACAATAAATGAAATTATTTGTTCAATGTCTGTTTTTTATCTAAATAATCAATACAGGTATTGTCTATGTTAATACGATAACATTCAATTCCAAATGTAAATTTATTCGAATTTTAATTAAAAGGCTTTTAAATCTGGAATTTTAGAACTGTAACAAATATTTTTTTTTATTATTCAGTCATTATTGAGCGAACACACAACCAATAAAGCAACAAAATCAATAAAGGTGATTAAAATCAAATCATTGATTGTTCGATCTTTTTTTAATTTAGTCAATTGCTGCCGAGTTTTAGACATATTATTTTGGAACCCTAATGACTCAAATAGGCTCGTCTTATTAAAATTACAACATTCAAATGCCTTAAAGATTTTCACACACCACACTCGCCTTGAATTTTTTTTTTCTGAAACCATTAAACTTCTTAAAAATAATATTACCTAAAGAAATTAAACTGTAAAAATCTTTTCCAGCAGAAGCAACAAATAAATGGAACGAGTCTAGGTGAGTTGAGTTCGACAGTTTTATTGCCGACATTTCCACTAGTGCTGACCTTGCGCTTGTCAAGAACGTCGCGTGTCAACATCCTTATACTACTTTAATGATCCAAATTTCAAGGCTCCGCTGAAAATATAAATGGATTCGCGTTAAAAATTCAATAATTTTCTTTTTATCCAGCTCTTTGTAGCAAATGTAATTATTTTCACTCTGTGGGTGTAATTCATGGGTACCTCATTTCATAATGAATCTACTACTGACAATTATCATAAAATGCCAATATCATATGAGTCATGCACTTTCCACATTATTTATTGTTCGCAGCATTTTAAGGCGATATAAACGCTGAAATTAGATACTTATATCCTAAAAGTAAAAGTGACTGCACGGTTGGCGTTGTGGTTTAATTAACGTTTCACGCCGCTTAACACTGAACCGAGTTTTGTGGGTTTCCCTACACGAGACAACACTTTGTGTCATTCACAAATTGTTGTTTCGAGTCCGGGTGTTCATTGTGTCCGTTGGTTGTACGTTTGTTAAGTCCCCCGTGACACAGGATTTAGTCCTAATGCGGGAGTTGTCTTTAAAAAAAAAGACTAATGTTTTCTTGCCTGATGATATCAGTCTGGTTTATGATCTATCCTTCTTCAGACAATGAAATCGCATAGCCTTTCATCCACATGTTGCATTTCTGACTTCACTTCTCCGCTTGATACTGCGCCGAGTGCTGTGACTTCGAATATCACACGAGACCACACTCACGTCAGTGTGTCCGTTGATTGCATGTAAGTGTGTAAAGAAAACCGCGACACAAGATTTATTGCCAGAGCGGAAATTGTCTTAAAAGAAACTCCTTTAAGATGTTTTTCTTCCCCGTCTAGCAAGAGAACATTTACAATTGAATTTTCAAACTTTGAAGTCATTTAATATGACCATAGATATTCACTTTGATGTCCTAAGTTGCGGTCTTGGTGGCTGTAGGTATAATTCCCTCAAATGTCTAATAGCTACAGTTTAACAAGCATGACATTGACGCCGCATTATACCATTCAAGACAGTGCCGAGGCTGGGTATCTGTCAATATCTGCCTAATAAGCATAACAAGACGTATATTCCATGCGATGGTCGATTACTCTTGCGTCTGCGTATGACATCGAGCAAGGGTATACTGTTAAGTGGAACTGTGAATCTCTTAAACATATAAATATACGACGTGTAACGGAAATAATAGATAAACCTCAGACACCCCAGTTAGAAAACCTTGTTATAATCATAATGCATGCATTGAAATATTTTTTTTATTAGCCTAAACATTGTTTTCTATCGAAAGTATTAACTTGATTATAAGTAAAATGCGTGGTCACTACAAACCTGCGCACGCACACAATCACACGTAACATTTGCTGTGGTAAACAAACGACAGCGAAATACGATGATACGACGATCTATCATTTTTAACATCGTTAGTGGCTATTGTGATTATCTTAATTTAATAATAATAATTATACCTAGCTAGCATTATTGATACATTAGAAATTAAAGTAAAAGGGTATCAATGAGACAATTAAAGAAGAACAGCGTGTTTAAAGTTGTAAATCATATTTTTTTTACAATAATAGAGTAACCAAATGACTTACAGGCTTATTGTCACTTGTTCGGCGTCCTCTTTTTAAAATGCTGACACCAGGTGTTCACCACCTGGCTTAAATATTCCTTTAGTTCACTTAACACTTCAGTGTTTCTCTTCACTGTTTCAAAAGCAGCTGATATCTTACTTTGACTCCCCGGCACTTGTTGTCTCGTCACAATCAACTAGTGGTTTAATAGGTATGTCCCCATAAAGCAAAAGTCCAGGGGCGTCAAGTCAGGCGAACTAGGAGGCTACTAGACAGGACCGCCGCGATCGATCCAGCGCTCCTTGTATTCGACATCACGATGATCTCGAACGTTCTACGTAAAATACGCGGGGGCACCATCATGTTGATAATACACATTTTGTAAATAAACAAGTAAACTTGTTAAAATATTTTTTCACTATACTCACAGGGAATCCAGGTAGATGATTAATTTTATTTATGTAACTAAGCGAAGCAATCGCCGTCCGGCCGGCGCTGTACCTACCAGCGCGGGCGACCGCCGGTGACAAGTGAGACACATTACGTCTCGCTCTTTCCCGCTGTTAATACGTAAGCAAAAGAAAGATGATAGATATTTTGGTGGTCAATTGTGTGTTATGGTCTTGTACCGACTGTTATGTTGTATTAAAGTGTGCGTTCCTATATGTGGAACCATTTAACAAATGCATTTAAAAAGAAGCCGTTCTACGTAGACTTAAGGTTTATTTTCGTATATTTCGACTTTTCAAAGCAATGAGTGACTATAATTTACGTAATTTTAATTATTTTAGGATTAAAAAAAAATTATATTAAAATGTCAGAAATGTATTCAGTAGCCGATTCTGAACAAAGTACTTTCAGGATGTGCATTAAACTTGTCACATGTTGTATATACGTATTTCTATATTCAAGAGAAAACATAGCTTAAACTGAAATGGTTTTTCTATCAATAAGATCATATTCAAGGAATGCTATGGTAGCTTGAAAGTCTCTAAATAAATACTCGATGAAAAGCCACCTTGATTAAAGATTTTACTCTCCTACATTAAGAATGTACTTAAAATATGAGAGAAAGATGCATGGGCGATGCACTAATTAGTAAATTAAATGAATAAGACTGTTTTGTTGCGTTGTTTCTGTAGAAGCTGGCGGATTTTTATCCCAGAACCAGGCAAACGCCTTGCAAGTTTTTCTTGTTAGAAAATTCTTAGTTAATGATGAGAGAGAGGTATTTACTATGAGTGAACAAAAAAATAAGATAAAATGTGGGCACATAGAAGTATACACGTTGTCAAAAGACCAGCCGAATTGTACTCACTTTGCACATCATGCCAAGTCAATCAAAGCAAAAGTAATACCTGTGAAACAAAATTAATTAAAAAACGAAGGAACTGTTTATTTACATAGGTACATAAAAAAGAAATAAGTACAAAAACGGGGGCAAAATACAAAGTAAAAACAGGTTTAGGCATCGTAGAATTCCTCCGCATCGCTGTCTATTGGTAACGTGCCCAGAAGGCTGGCAGCATTGCCACGCTGTATGGCAATGCTGATACGCTGGCCGAAATACAGCCCAGCCTTCTGGTCACGTGAAGCGTCGATTAATAGTTTGGCGATTTCTCTGTACAAAGTACGAGCGCTCGGACCCCATGGACCAAGCGTCTCCACCCCAAACGGCTCAAATACGTAATTACCTATTAAATTACCGTATTTTCGCCGCTTGAGGGATTCTGCGCTTGCAGCAGCAGCGCCGGCACAGCTGGCTGTACTTGGAAGATATGATGGCGCAAGGGTATCTACGCACGTTGCGTCCCATACCAAAGGCCTACCCAACTTCCAAGGCATCAATGACATACCGTCGGGCCTCTTCCCATCGTCGCGTACCAAACCATTGGGTTCAACTACGGCTGGTACTCCGGCGGTGACAAGAGTGCGACGGATGATGTCATTAAGATAGGCGTGACAAGCCATTCGGCCCGCGCTTCTGCCGCAAGATAGTCCATGGTGTCGGAGGCTTTTGACGGCTTCTCCACAATGACAACGATGCGGAGAAACACACGGAGCACCTAAACGGAGGCTAGTGGCGAGGCGAAATGTCGTGTCGTCCACCATTGTACCCACATTGGACGACGGGAGCGCTTGAAGCCAAAGACCAGACTCCCACTCTCCCACAGCCAGCAAGCGAGCACGCTCAGCAACACTTGTAGACGATAAAATAAGTTTTTCTCTCACCGTGTTGCAAAGCGGCCCGTCCCACTGCCTTTGGGAGAATGGGTTGGTAGGCAAAGCAGAGCTTGGACAAGCCATTTTCCAGGCGTTCACGGCATCGGTTTTACACAGCACTTCCGAATTAACCAGTGTAGGTGCTAATATTTGCCTGGTTAAATTTTCCGTGCTGTGCATCGAGGACAGGAACGCCGGTAAACTAACATCCGAAATAAAATAAAAAAATGTTTGGGCTAAAACATTTTATTAGACGCAAAGTAAAACGAGCGCGTGAAATGCTCCAGTTGCCGAAGAATCTACCTGTCCTCCTGTCCACGGGTTCATAGGACATGAATAGGACAAATGGGCGCGAGAAATGCATCGATTTTGTAATAATTAGAAAAAAATAACTTTGCCTCAATGTCTCCTGAAGCAGTTATTTCCCAGGCATGGTGCTCAGGTAAAAATGTTCGTAATAATCTGCACAATATGGGATTTAAATTTTCATTAAAGGTCCATTTTACACTGTGTATTTCAGAGCTGTGGCTACATACTTAGGAATATATCACACAAGAACGACAACAATATTTTAGAAAAGTTCAACGCCCATCTTAAATCAAAGGCTCAAGCACGAAATATTTGCGAATTTGATAAGTAAACGTATCGAGTCCTCGATAACAGAATTATAGCAGCCAGCACCAACCAATTTTGACATCTATCGTTTACTCGATGACTTTACATTAGTATCGTAACGGTATCGTACATAGGGATGTGGCCATGTGAGCTAAATGACCGTCTTATTGAATGAATGGTACGTTCCAAACTAGGTGAAATAGTTAATATTTATAAAATTTATATTGTAAAAACTCTTTTGTAGAAAACATAAAAAATATTTTATGGTTTCCGAATGTCCTTTCTTGTCATTGTCAGATGATGGACTTGTGTCATTAAATAAAAATCTAGTAAATCAAAATACGAGTAATTAAATCATTGGCACATTGTTATATAAAGAATTAGGTAAATACTATTATGGAAGGTGTTCGTGATACATTATTTTATTTTGGTTAAACTGCGTGAATACTACAATATAACGTGTTCAACGAGAAGTTTATAATAATATAAGTTTACTGGTTTCATTGTTGTTGGAACACCTTAAATGTATGATGTCTAAAGAAGATTCCGGTTATTTGTTTAGCTAAGAAGCATGAAGTTTTATACAGAAGCTAATAAAGTGGACCAGTGTTATGTACCTGACATTCAAAGCCTATTTTTATAAGAATATGTAGTTGAAAATAAAATAATGGTTATTGTTGTATCGGTGTTTTTCATTTATTACTACAGCTTAATAAGATTGAGGCCTACCTCACATTGGGCGTCAGCGTTACTCGAGCGTACACCCAGCGTGCGCTCGGCGTTCACTCTGTAGTACAAAGTGAATGCCGGGCTCACGCTGAACGGACACCGAGCGTACGCTCGAGGAACGCTCATGACCAATGTGAGGGAGGCCTAATAGACAGCTATCTTATCACATGTCTTCTGACTAAAGCGGTCGTTTTTATTGATATTCAGTCATATCCGAGAGGGCTAGGTAAGACGCTGATATAAGACTCACGAATTATTTACGGCAGATACTCGTCCGTCACCAAAATTTTATTATTATACTCGCTGTGCCCGCATATTACATACATACCTAAATAGACTCACGCCTGTTTCCCCGAAGGGGTAGGCAGAGGCATATTAAACGCCCACTTTTCGCCAGTGTTTTGATCCCACGTAATAGGTGGCGAGCCTATTGCCGCTTATCGGAATATTTTGTTTGCCCGCAAATTATTACTTCAAAATCAAGGGGTTTTAAAACAATCTTACAAAACCAATCTTACCCCCTTGAAGATACAATATAAAAATCCTTCCTACGTGTAATAAAATAAATCCGCGGTCCAAATTGTATGTTTCTATCTTCAGCGTTTCATTATATGTTAGTTAGGATAAGATATTTTATACTTGTAGATTAGAGCACCTACTTAATTGTAGAGTAGAATACGCAGGAGTGTTAAAAGAGTCTCTTAATAACATCCTATGCTCATATTAGACTAGCAAGCGGACCCCAGATTGAAACTGGGATAACGCTAAGAGGATGGTGATGATGATTTTTACATGCTCGCAACCAATATATGGGGTTATTTACTACATATTTAAAGTGGCGAAATTTGCGTGTTTTCTTCTTTATTGTGTTAATAATCAGGCCCTACATTCAAAAGGGACACATAAAATATGAAACTACATAAATATTCATCATAAAAAGGCTCAAAACGTGTAAATACGATACATTTATATGTTTCGAATCTTTTCTCACCAACAAATTCTAGGTGAAAATTGTTTCGACAAAATGACATTAGATTTAAATTAGGTTTACTTTGCTTATGTCAAATCAGGAGTTCGTGCTGCCATTTTTTGCTTATTTGTTAGAAAACTCGATACCTTTACGTGACATTTACCGCAGGATTCTCGTCGAAAGTAGTTTGTGCTGCCAATATTAGTTGCATCTTACGCACGATAGGGGCGCTGTACAATTGCCATACAAATTTTGACATTTACGATACGAATACTTTCTCGATAGTTTTTCGTGCTAGGGCCTCTGGTGTATTCATTCACAAAAGTATTTATCCTCAATATTATCCTATGGCATTAATGACTAAAAAGAAATGCCGTTAGTTACTGAGAACGTTGTTTCAAATTCCACAGGTCAATTTATACGAAAAAATACAGTTCTAATGTAAGAAAAAGATCTAGACTTTAATTACTTTCAAACAAAGACGGCTAATAGTTAGATGTGTTCTACAAAGCCTTAAAAATAACAGTATAATGTAATGGTGTTATTGTTTTTGCACAATAAAAAAGGAGTGTTGAGTTGCTTTTTGGTTAATGTGTTTTGTACAAGCATTCGAATATAAAGAAATAAAGGAATCAAAGATATTGTGAAATGAACTCGTTCTGTAAAAGCTAGTATTCTGTGAAATCTAGTTAGACTCGACGGATTAAACTCTAAGGTCAAATTCTTAAATGCCACCTAGATAATGATGATAAAACTTCGTATAGGCCTCATCCCTTTTTCCCATTCTCGCGATAGGCAGCGGCTTGGTTGTGTTACAAAGTGAAGTGGTTACCACTTACCATCAGGTGTGCCACTATCTCGTCTGTCTACTGATAGAAAGAAACAAACTTTAGAATTGGAGTGCTGGAAGCCCCATCAGGAGGAGTGTGATGAGGGAGAAGGAATAGGTCCTTCTCCCTCATCACACTCCTCCTCCTATCCCTTTTCCCAACCCAAGGGATGGCAACGCACATACGAAGGTGATGTTGCTTGTATCCATGGGCGGCGGTAATCGCTTAACATCAGGCGATCCATCTGCCCGATTGCCGCCAGTTACTATAAAAACATAAAAAGATGGAAATCATTTTTGTAGTAGTTTCCTGTATCGATGCATATGCTTGTTTGTGCGTATTTGTGGTTGATTCGACTAGACGAGTATTGGATCGCAAAAAAAGAATGGTTGTTGGTACAGCCGAAAATCGCAATTAGCACCTCTACTGCTTTCCACACAGCCTTTTTTGTTTCATGTATACCAAGCCAGCTTTGCACTCTGAATTCTACGGAATCCTATGTTCTGTTCGAATTGGTCACGTCAAACTTGTTCGGTAATAAGTTGTCAATGCTGAACGGTGTCCATTTTCCAATTCATTTAAAATTTGTCGGTATGAATTGTGTAACTTGAGACTATATTCGAATTCGCAGTATTAAATCGAATCGAAATGTTTTTTGTTTTGACATGTCAAACGACCCGATTGTAGCTTTTGCTAATGTATATAAATGTATAATAAACAATTTTTCTTTCTTTTATATAGTCTTCAAACAATCAACTATTCTAAAACCTTCGTTTTTCGTAGTGATAGGTCGTCAGTGAAAAGGCTTTTCGGCGATACGCAATAGTATTCAAGAGACGATCACACTCCGAACATGTAGGTACATGTATTAATTGAAACCTATCTTTTACTGTTCTCATTATTTTGATGCGAAAATAAATTGTATTATTTGTTTCTCATGTGTTGAAGTTCCTACTGATTGTATATTGATTTTCAAGATTGCTACACACTAAAGCCTACTTATATCACCTCTGTGTAGACGTTATTTTCCAGGTAAAATCAAAATTAGAACGAAATTTGATTGCTGTTATCTGCCAAGTAATTTAGCCGGAGCTTACCGGGCAGTGGTGAACCCAGCCTTAAATGGTATATTAAGACTTATGGCCAGTTTGACCGCTTCGGATAAGTTCCTGTTAAATTAATTTGTCAGATAACTGGTACAAATATCGTTCTAACTTTGAATTAATCTAGAAGATAAGGCCTGTCCCGTGGTGGTGAAATTGGGCCTTAGTATTTATATGTTAGAAAGTTTAAGTACTAGTAGCCAGATTTTGTTTTATAAAGAAGTGGGGAAACAAAATAAATGCTATAAGTTGGAACCATTTTATGGATTATGGAGAGATGCCAGAGACAATGCTAGCCTTATACGTATGTACTAAGTAAATAGCAATGAAATTAGTGACTACCATACCACAGTGAAATAAATCTGTTAAGAAATTATCCTCCATCCCGCTCTTCCAAGTATAAATAAAAAGAGGCAGCGCAAAATATTTCTTCTAATTTCACAAGCGTATTCGTCTCTTTATTTCTTGGCATCCGATTGTTTTATTTACAAAAGACTTTCTTGGAAACTAAAGGAATAACTTTAGAGTGTTGTAATTATTTCTTATAAAGTTCTTGGTAATGAGAAGTTTGTTTGTTGAGTTTATTTTTCTTGAACTTGCACTGAGTAAAATTAACTTACTTATTATGATATAAGAATATATAGTAAATTCGTTCTTGCTTTTTATTTTAACTTTGTCTTGTAGTTGTAGCTAAGTAGCTATTTCAATATGATTGTATTTATTCTGTGGCCGTGCTATGTGAAGTGTTTAACACAATAAAATATCTTGAAGTTCTGATTCGAATCTCAACTGCCTGAGGTGTAAAGCATGACAGAAACTCTATTTATTATTTAAAGAGATAGATAAATCCGTTTTAAAGAGCCTAGTCTGGCTTGCTACGTAGTGATGTTTTCTTCTCATTTCTAAATATTATATTCTGTCACGGTAGATAAACTACAAGCCTAATCTGTGATAACTGCCTGTCTTAAAGGAAAAATAATATACAGAGTATGCCAAAAGCATAGCTACACTAATAAAAATAAAATTAATTTCGGAGCCTAACTCCGAAATTAATTTTATATAGCTAATAGACCGATATTATTTAGCTAATAGACCGAACAAATCGAATTTCTGATTGCATTACCAACATTGATATTATCTAAGTTCAATCACTGAAGAAATTTGTATAGATTCAAATAATTTACAAAAAATATCATTTTAATATATTTTATTACTAACATCCAATTTATACAGAACATTACACATAAGGAAGATCGCACTTCGAAATGAGCCGACGAATTCAAGCGATTATAAATGTGAAATATTAGGTAGGTATTAGATTTGTCTGTCTAGCGTGTATAATGACCAATAGAAAATACGGTTACTTTGAAAGAAAGAAGATTTTTTTGTTTTTTTTTTATAAGCACTATTCATCTGAATTAATACAGGCAAACAAAATATATACATATATAGATCTTGCCGCGCACATCCTGATTTAGTGCATTTTTACAGCAAAATCTTTTATAGTTTTTTTACCAAAAAGATAATTTACCTTGCGCCTTAATATCACAGATACATACCTGATAAATCTTACTACACTACTTCAATTATTCGTAAGTTGATAACGTGCCTATTAAATTAAATGAGTGCGCACGATACTCCTAAGATTGAAACATAATTGAATATCGAGTATAATACATTTGTACATCTAAAGTTATCAATTATTGTATTAATAAATACGACACTTTATTCTTATCTGTTTAAGCAACTTTAATATTCCAATACAGCATCGAAATTTATGTAGGTACTCTAAGAAAGTCTAATCTTCAGACAAATATCAGGCTTGTGCCTGATCGTGAAAATTAATGGCCTAATATGAATGTAATAAAATAAACTATTATTTAAGTCGTAATAGCTGTCGTTATCTGTGTAACGGTTTATTTAATTGCTGACCGTACTCGTTGTTTCACAACAGAGGTGATATGCGGTTAAATGAGTAAATACATTTATATGTTTTATTCGCAATGGAACTGTTTCGCAGAACTGTATTGCTGCGTATAACCGAAGGATAAATGCTATCTACAATGCGACGGTTGTTATAAGGCCGTAGGGATATGTTTACCCGTTTTAAACTTTATACGTGATTTTGTTATTTACGATGTATTTATATAAAATGTATACTTTGGTTTTTAATATAAGATACTTATTAAACACAAACATGGTCATAAAAGGCTTTGACTTCATATCTTCATCATAATTATTTTTACAATTTACAATAACACATTTCTTATTCTACAACCCTGAAATGATTATATATTTTTTTAAATAAGTTATTTTAATTCATTTATCAAACCGTTTTATCTTTCTTTAATAGTTTTGTATGTAAGTATAATTTTAAAAAACATCTGCCAATTTATATAAATTTTGTACTGTCAGCAAAAATTCAAGAGTACCAACTGCATAGCTAAATGACTGACATTTAAAAAATACATCATCGTGCATTAACAGTACATATTCTGTGGTTTCCTAGATCTTAATTTATTTTTTTATTTATTTATTTATAGTCTCACGCCTGTATTCCCGAAGGGGTAGGCAGAGGTGTAAATATTACATTAATATTAAAATTCATGGTGAAATGTGATAATAGATCTTAATTATACAGCCTTAAATAATTAAACGACTTTAATCTTAAAATAACGCTGAACTGAATAAAAAATCTGAACAGACGACTTTGATCAAATTACAAGAAACGACTCAGCTGCCAGAAATATCTTATCTCTTACCATCCTATCATCAAGGTATCAGATTCCAAGTCGGTATTTTCTAATAACGTATCCAATGATGACGTTCACCGATTACTCTCGTTTGATAAGTGGGGATGGTATTACAACCAATAAATTTGTGTCCAAACAAATACAGGCTATAAAACACTTTATAGGTACTGTAAACAAAAGTTAGTTTATTGTGACCAACTATATTGGAAAAGGCAAGAATTGATGACGGCGAAACACTAATTTCTTTTTGATGGACCTAGGCTTTGCGAACCGGAGTAGTTTGAAATCTCCAAAGATTGATTGAGTGTATTATTTATCGTTTTATTATCGAAAAGAATTTGTGATGTCGTCTGCCGTAACATTTATTTTGCAAAGGCTTTTTGTGTGTTTTGAATAGTTCTTCAACGCCTTATAATTTAACATGACTAATTATTCTTATTCTTAATTTACTTTCCATTAACAGGAGCATAATCTCATACATTTTAATATTCACATTATAATACGGATTAAAATATAATAGATAATAATAATACATACACAATAAATACATATAATAGGTATCTAATTAGTTTATATCATCATCATCATAATCAGCCTTTAACAGTCCACTGCTGGACTAGGCCTCTCCTTTGAAAGGAGGAATTGGCCTACTATACCACAGTGGCCAAACGGGTTGGTATAGGGTTTGTATCAAGTTTTCCTTCTCTTACAGTGCTGTTCTCTGCATAATATGCTCTCTCTGTCGGCTCTTACGACAGCCATGGTATGATATGGGGTGATGACATTCCGTGTTCTAAATCCTATATATAAAATTATAATTTAATATGGCTGTCTTTTTTTTTCGACTGTTAAAGCTTGCAATCGTTATACGACTCATATTTATTTTATGTAGATCATTCAAGGTATTCGATTCTTTTAAAGGATATGACTTTCCAATTTCAAGTTTGAACAATAGAAAATTTGTAAATGTTTTTTAGGATTAAAAACTTAATGAACAAAAATCTTGAATTACTGACTGTATATTTTTATTATTTCAGTGGCATGGCAAGGCCACAATATAGCATAGAATATAGATAAAAGGCTCTACTCTGACATCCCGACACCTTCCCGCCTACACACATGGCCTTCGCAAAATATAATATAATTAATGTATTACAAGCAAAATGGTAATGATACTTTCACGCTAATATTTCTAGCAATCCCATGAATTACTTTCGGTCAGAATACACTGTTGAATTAAGGAATATTGATATATACCAATTGTTGTTGCGTATTTCACCCTGATAGGAAAAGCAACTCCATAGGTGAAGAGAAAATAATTTTGGATAGTAATAGGCTCGTAGTATTCAATGATGATCCGTGATCAATTCGCTTAGAGCGGGAAGCGATCACCGAATGGTAAGAGGCACATTCGTTATTAGTCCCAGCCTTGAACGGTTGAGATTGATGAAGTCAACGCTCCGACCAGCACTGTTGTCTATCAGGTACAGTCAGCTGACAAAGCTGAAGACGGAGGATGGCAGAATTATCTCGTCCAAACCTCAGCTCCTGGAGGAGATCGAACGGTTCTATGGACAGCTATACACGACTCCACGAACACCTGTGACTACTCCAGCCACTGACCCTAGAGCTGCATTGACCCGACACTATACCGAAAATATCCCGGACATTAGCATGTACGAGATTAGTGTAGCCCTAGAACAACTAAAAAACAACAAGGCACCGGGTGACGACGGAATAACTACAGAGCTTCTGAAAGCTGGCGGCGCACCTGCTGTAGAAATGCTTCGGAAGCTATTCAATTCCGTCATTCTCGAGGGCAAAACGCCAGAAGCATGGCACAGAAGTGTGGTGGTACTTATCCTCAAGAAGGGCGACAAAAACCTTTTGAAGAACTACAGACCAATTTCACTTCTGAGTCACGTCTATAAGTTGTTTTCTAGGGTCATCACGAATCGTCTCGAGAGCAAGCTAGACGACTTCCAGCCTCCCGAACAAGCCGGATTCCGTAAAGGCTATAGTACCATATACCACATACATACGCTGCGGCCGGTTATACAGAAGTCCGAGCAGTATAATCAGCCTTTATGCTTGGCGTTTGTGGACTATGAGATAGCCTTTGATTCGATCGGAACCTGTGCAGTGCTGCAGTCTCTCCGACGGTGCCAAGTAGACCATCGATATGTCGAAGTGCTGAAGTGTTTGTATGAAAACGCCACCATGTCTGTCCGCCTCCAGGATTAGAGCTTAAAACCTATTCGACTACAGCGAGGGGTGAGGCAGGGAGATTTTATATCTCCAAAACTCTTCACCACTGCGCTGGAAGACGTTTTCAAGCTTCTGGACTAGGAAAGACTCGGCATCAACAACAACGGCGAGCACATCACTCACCTTCGATTTGCTCATGATATCGTAGTCTTGGCTGAGACCATGGAAGACCTCAGCATAATACTCGATGGCCTCTGTAGGGTCTCCCAACATGTAGGTCTTAAGATGAAAATGGACAAGATGAAAATCATGTCTAACGTCCATGTCGTACCTACTGCTATCCAGGTTGGGAACTCTACACTCGAAGTCGTCGAAAAGTCCGTTTAACTGGGACAAATGATCCAATAGCGTAGGTCCAACTTCGAGAAAGAGGTCGTTCGTCGAATTCAACTCGGTTGGGCGGCGTTTGAGAAGTTACGGCATATATTCACGTCCGATATCCCTCAGTGTCTCAAGACGAAAGTCTTTGACCAGTGTGTGTTGCCAGTGATAATCTACGGCGCTGAGACGTGGTCGCTAAATATGGGCCTCATCCGAAAACTCAGGGTCACTCAGAGGGCGATGGAGAGAGCTATGCTCGGAGTTTCCCTGCGAGATTGAATCAGAAATTAGGAGATCCGCAGGAGAACCAAAGTCACCAACATAGCTCTCCGAATAGCCAGGCTGAAGTGGCAATGGGCAGGGCACATAGCGCGAAGAACCGATGGCCGTTGGTGCAGGCGGGTTTTGGAGTGGCGACCACGTACCGGACGACGCAGCAGGGGTCCCGCAAAGTGGACCGACGATCTGGTTAAGATCGCGGGAAACGGTTGGATGCGGGTGGCTCAAAATCGGTCTGTGTGGAGAACCTTGGGGGACGTTTATGTCCAGCAGTGGACGTCTCTAGGCTGACATGATGAATAGGCTCGTGTCCACTAAGAATAAATTGGTTTAACACTAGAAGTGCGGAACATCCTGACACCCCTAGAAGCGCGGATGCGTAAAATTTGTCCATTTTATTTTCGGTACAGTAATGTAAAGTTATGTATACAAATAAAACTTTTCATTAAGATACAAATGATGTTATTACGTATTACACATATTTTTGATGTATTTTGGCTTCTGTGAAATAGAAATCACAATCACTAATGATTAGAGTTAAAGTGATGAGTGAGATTAGAGTTCGGACTCGTAAAATGAGCAATTAGAACACTCATTCGATGTGCACTTCCTGCAAATTGTAATTTAGAAGCTTGGCATTTGACATGAGACTTGTTACCGTCATAAAGAGACTTTACCTGCCAACGAGTATGTTTCTCTTGTCGTCCAGGTTTTTTTATTTTCATTTGGTATATTGATATGAGTATTAGACCTTTTCATGCAATTTACATATGGCTCAGCTAGTTCTTCACCTAACTGTAAGATAAAATCCCGACTGCTGATTCTTTTCCCATTTAGTTCACAATACAATATCTCATATTATAAAAGTATGAAGTGGCGAATGCCTAGATGGACTAGACGGGGGGCTTTGACAGAGTACCTGGGTGAATTTCCTGGGACCAAAAATTACGTGGCATCAATGAAATCGGTACTATAAAACATAGTTATAATGTTCTAACATTTTATCTGGTTAGGTGAAATAGTAATCTATGTGTTGCAATAAATATTTAATTAAATAGGATTAATGAATACTCCAAAAAAAACATTAAACCACGAAATCTTTCATTGCCGTGTTTGTCCACACATCACCTTGATGTGTATTATACGTTGTTGATAAAAATCTATTGGTTATTTATATAAAAACCTAGTTTTATTTGATACGTGAATAGTTAAAGTATTGTTACTGAATACATTTATTCATATATTTAAACAATACGACGAATGGTTATTAAAAATGCATTTGTCTTAGAACTAGCTTTCATCGCCGTGTCCTAAATATATTTAAGAATATTGTTTTATCTAAGGACTTGCGGTCCCCACCCCTGTGCGCTAAACGTTGTATAATAGTCTCGCTTGGTGTTCGACGTGGAAGGACGTGTATACGTGCCTGCGTTTTTGCGCCATAAATGTAAGTATTCGATTTTTATATTACTGGACATTTTTTCTTTCATCGCCGTGGATAGGTCTAACTTCTATTTGAATAAGTTTGTCCTTTTGATTAAGCATTCGATAGAATGCCATTTATCTTATGTTTATTTGTAACGTGTTAATTACTGTGAATTATTAATAGATTTTTCGTAAGTTGATATTTTTGCCTTGATTTTCATCACCATGCTCTCATTGCCGTGGTTTCCGTGGGCAAAATTTGCTATGGCAATGAAAAAAGACACGGCAATGAAACTAAATTTCATTGCCATACCTTTTAAAACAATTTAGTTTCATTGTCATGACCAGTTGTTTCATTTCCGTGACTTATGTTTTCATCGCCACGGCATGATTAAGAAAAAAAAAACAATCTGTACTGTACAGTCAACTACAAAAAGATATTTCCACGTTAACCTTACAAAATGATATATATTTGGGATTGCATCACACAATAGACATTCAAACATACGCACACACAGACATACACACACATCACAATCACACGCACTCACTCACTCACTTACATATATTATACTACAGTCTAATTATAAACATAATAATGGATTGATTATTTTTAGAAATCTAAGATGCCTAAACCGAAACTATCAGAAGAGGAGAGAAAGGAAAAAAAAGATTGGCCGAACAAAAGCAACGAAAAATTAAGAAACGACTGTTATATTATATAAAGTTAAGTATATATTGTTACGCCCTATTACGTGGGACCTAAAAATTCATGGCGAAATGTGGGTATAATATAACATCTCTGCCTACCCCTTCGGGGATTACAGGCGTGAGTCTATAAATAAATAAATAATATATTGTTGGCAACAGCTATTGCATAATTTAGAAAAGTATCTTATTATTTGTTAATTTTTATTCTGTTAATTTTTGTGTGAAGGAACTTAAAATATATTATTGTGTTGCTTTGATTTTATTAACTTTTTGTTTAATTTTACTCCGATGCGAGAAGGTTATTGAGAAGAGGGTATAAGAGCATATGTGTGTGTTGTGTTTGCCTTTCTCTCTCAGAGTCAGGGATGTATCTATTTCAGGTAAGTATATTATAAAAAAATATCATGTGTTGTTGGATGTTTTCATTGCCGTGGATTGATTCTATCATTCCCGTGGCACAGTTCTTTCATTGCCGTGGTCGCGTGTTTCATTGCCGTGCATGCATGTTTCATCGTCGTGGCACGAAATTTTTAATCTTGTATATCTCGTTAGTTTTTAAGCTATCTGCTAGATATTAAGCAAGATTACATATATTATCAAAAACGTGAGTAAACACAATTTTTTATTGTTGTAAAGTTGAAGAATAAAAAATCCACGGAAATGAAGATTTTATTGGACCTGTTGAAATTCACCCACCTACGAGCCATTTCATCCACTACATCTACCCCATACTTTGAACTATTGTAAAATTATAGTTCATCAGGTTTTCCTTGTATGTACCAGTTTCTATTTGAATACCTGGTTGCATAGTGCCAAAGGGAACATTTTTATTGTGCTTTCCTTGATATACTGTCAAAGTGATATTGTCTTTTAGTACCACTGTACTATACAAACTACTGAACTCATATTTTGTTTAGTTTTCGTAAGCAGGTTTTGCCGACGAGCTTTATTTATTGTACTAACAATACTTGTTCCGTTTAATTTTAGATTTTCAGCAAGGATAGACGTGAAAAACTTACTTACAAGTGATATGTTTTCCTTTCTTTAGGCCATATCTAAATGGCCATACCCTGCATAATTATTTTTAGGGTGCAATGGCACCCCTCCATACCTACACCCACGCTTCGCTTCGCTGCGTATATATTATAGCGCATAAGTACCTACATTGACTAATCAACGACATTTTTTTATTAACTAAGAAGAAATATAAAGTCAAACTCTGATCCATATCCATCCATAGCTAGGTCAAAATTGGCACAGTCGCGCTTAGAGGTAAAATTGGGATAAAAATATTTCTTTTGCATTTACGTGCTTGAGGTCTCTCATTAATAATAATCATCATATTTCATGAAAAGCCATAAATAGTTACGATTATACGCACAGTAAAATATTAGTTAGAGCCGAAAGAAAATCGAAATGGGTCAAATTTGGAACGCTCGCACTTCTAGTGTTAATTGTAGTATCTATAGATTCATTATTATTTGTAGATGTCTATTATTATTAATAACTACACGTCGCCAGCAGCTTCGCTCGCGTCAATCATACATATAAAACTAGCTCTTGAACCATTCTACCGATTAAAAAAAACCGCATAAAAATCCGTTGCGTAGTTTTTAAGATTTAAGCATACATTTGGACAGACAGACAGAAGACACAATTTGTTTTATACTATGTAGTGTAAGATTAATGTTATTTTCACGTCGTCACACAACAGCCATGATGGTTTACATCGTTTTCACGTCAAATTCAAATGAGTTTTTAAAAAGCTGTAAATAGTAATGTTAGTGATCGATTTTTGAAGAAAAAACTGTTATTTCGGTTTAACATCTAATAAAGGAACGAATCAATCACTAATTACATTTTTGAACACAAGCCTTTGGTTTTTAATGGTTTCTTTTTATAATAGTCAAGTTATTATTGCCTCGTTCGATACTCATTAGATACTCGCCTGTGCAACCACCAGAAAGAAACGATTAGTATTTACATAGAATGCCTACTTAGAACTGGATCCATAAATAGTAGTTAACTGACATCAAGTCACTACTGCTAATTAACTCTTAAAGGTAAATAATTGATTAATAACGTTTTCTTCTACTCCTTGTAGGAATTATGCGTCTTGTCTGTGATAACATTTATAGCATGAACTTCTTGTCAGTTTTTTTTGCTAACTAAAGATACTGAACTTGGTTAGAAAGAAAAATATTTTTTGAATCTGTAAAGGGCTGGGATTGTTTGCTTTTTATAATGAACTGTATATGTTGTCAAATCTAAAAGATCCTCTAGCTCGTACCCCTCAACACTACAGTTTGGTTTGCTTTCATCTAGTAATGGAGAAGACATTTGCAACATGTTTGGCGAATATTTCCATTCAAATTTTCTTGAAGTGTCGGAGTCTTGTGGCTTATTACAAATCGATCAAAACTTTAACGCACAGATTCAATCAAATTCACATTTATGTTACATTGAGATATGCAAAAAGGAGGTTCTAAGGTTACTTGCGAATGTCGACCTAAACAAGTCAGCATGCCCAGACAACATGCCACCAATATTTATTAAAAAGTGTGCTAATAGTCTCACTGTTCCTCGTACCATACTATTCAGGCGATCCTTCATTGACGGTTTGATGCCCAATATATGGAAGCGTGCGTACGTAACACCTATACACAAAAAGGGACCAAAAGACCATGTAGAAAACTACAGACCTATTTTTAAGTTGTGTGTCTTTGCTAAAATCTTAGAAAAAATAGTACACAAGCAAGTTTACTCTGCGCTTAAACTTGATTTCAGTGAACACCAGCATGGATTCCTGACAGGACGATCTACTGCTACAAATTTAGTCCTCTGTAGTGACTTTATATCGGAAGCTATGGCGCAACGTGCACAAGTAGATATATTATATACTGACTACAGCAAGTGCTTCGATCGCATACATAATACAACGCTATTGCACAAGCTATTTAGTGTAGGAATAAGGGGAAACCTCTACAGATGGTTTACGTCATACATTGAAAATAGATGTCAGACTGTGGTGTTACACATACACATCGAGGTCATTTCACGCTCTTTCCGGTGATTCTCAGGGATCATTGATTGGCCCTCTGTTAATTAACATATTTATCAATAATATTGGTACTTGCTTTGTTCACTCAAAAATGCTTCTGTATGCCGATGATATGAAAAGCATGAGACAAATTAGAAGTACTGATGATGCTTGTTTATTGCAAGAGGATCTGCGAAGTTTCGAAAAGTATTGCTGTCTTAATAAACTTGACTTAAATGTCTCCAAGTGCTATGTCTGCTCTTTTAATCGCAAGCCCAACCCAATTACATTTGACTATACTTTAAAAAATTCAATAGTAACTAGAGGAAGCCACGTAAAGGATTTAGGTGTTACGTTTGACTCGAAACTCATATTCGATGTTCACGTCGAAAATATAGTTAAAAGAGCTACGAAGGCGCTTGGTTTCATCTGCCGAATCTCGTCGGAATTCGAAAGCATCAAAACCATAAAACTTCTATACTGTTCTTTGGTTCGCAGCCATCTTGAGTACGTTTCCCAAGTATCCATACTTTTTACGTAGACGTCGTAGCTAGGATTCCAATCCTAGCTACGACGTCTACGTAAACCGTATAGAGAACGTTCAGAAGAAATTTGCCAGGTACATACAATATCGCTCAAATTGCTATCTGCTTAATTATATAAGTCGCTGTAAGAAATTTCATTTGCTACCTCTTTATGAGCGGCGTAAAATTGCTGAATTATCATTCTTGCTTAACATAATGAATGGTTCTATTAATGTGGCAGAGTTAGTGTAAAATTGGTCTACGCGTGCCATCTGCATTTTTACGCAGATCGGACATTCTTCACACTCCTGCGGTGAGTACAAGCTACAGGCAGAACTCATACTTAGTTAGGGCGAGCCGAATGTACAACGTGACATGCCGGAATGTGGATATCGATCTGTTTACAACGAATGTATCCAAACTAAAGAATATTTGTTGTCAACAGTTTTTTGGTGATAGACATTCGAGGTTGTAAATATTATTATGTACTATTGTTCATATATTGGTATATTTGTTTGTGTTGCATGTTAGTTGGTTAGCTTTTCTTAAATTTTTAATTTTTAGTTATATGTGAGAACTTTTAATTGGCCTTATTTATGTTATAAGTTTGTGTATTATACTGCCTAGCTGTAAGTTTTCCTACTAATCTTAATATATAAAATCCTTGCGTTACTGACTGACTGACAGACACGCTACAGCCGAAACTATTGGGCGCAGGAAGCTGAAATTTGGCATGTATGTTCCTTGGGGACCGTAGGGGTGCACTAAGAAGGGATTTCCCGAAATTCCCACGGGATCGGCCAAAACGGGTCATCATCATCCTCTTAGCGTTATCCCAGTTTCAATCTGGGGTCCGCTTTCTAGTCTAACCGGATTTGGCTGAATATTAACTTTTCCACGGAGCGACTGCCTGTCTGACCTCCGCAACCCAATGGGATAGCGATATTCCATGGTTTAGACTAGTGTCAGTTTATTTAGAAGGTACTGACGCCCTGTAACGACTGTCAAAGATCTTCATGACAACCGGGACCGACGGCTTAACGTGCTCTCCGAGGCACGGAACAAGCGATAATTAACAATTCAATACGCACATAACTCCGAAAAGTCATTGGTGCGCGCCGTGGATTCGAACCCGATATCCTCTGCATGGCAGTCTGTTGGTATATCCACTCGGCTATCAAAAATAAAAAAAATGCAAGCGTAGCTGCTGGCGTCCTCTAGTAATAAAATTTATTTATTTATTTATTTATAAGTCACAAATATAGGTACATGGGATCTTATTGGTACGTAGATGTGTTAGAATCACTATATTGAACCTTGCGGCATGTGACATACTTACTTATAAAATAACTAGAACAGAATATTGAATTATAATGTATCGGATAAATAATCATGCACTGAATAATAGGCCTTTTGCAATAAAAGTTTTTTTAAATTAGTCCTTAATAGTTTAATATTTTGTTCTTCTAGAAAAGGCTTCGATAAATAGAGGCCATACAAAATATACTTTTGTTAAAATATGCAGTAGTATTTGAAGGTACACTAATTTTTATATTGTGTCTTTTGCTTTTTAATTTTGTAAACATGTGCATATTCTTTTTCACAAACAATACAGTTTCAAGTATATATATACATGGTAGGGTCAGAATGTTCAATTTTTTGAAATAAGGTTTATAGCTATCGGTTGATTTAAGGTTACAAATAGCTCGAACGCACTTTTTTGTGCTTTAAATGCATGGTCTACATCTCTAGAATTGCCCCAGAAAATTATAGCATATCGTACGATTGGTGCCACATATCCGTGGTACGCAGTCAGGACCGTAGAAGTGTTCACTGTTTTTGCAAGCAAATGGAGAGCATATGAATGCTTATTTATTTTTGAGCACAGACCTTCAATATGGCTATTCCAGTTCAAATTTTCATCAATGGACACACCTAAAAATTTTGTTGTTTGGACTTGCTTGATATTTACTTTGTCGTACTGTATAACTAAATTATTAAGTTTATTTATCCTGTTTCTAAAAATCATTAAATTCGTTTTGTTTATATTTAGGTTTAAATTATTATCATTTAGCCATCTTACACTATTACAGAGAGTACCATTTATGTCATGCTTAATTTGTTCTTCGTTTTTGCCTTTTAATAGAATAGTGCTATCGTCTGCAAAAAGAATAGTATTATGGGGTACCACCTTAGGATAATCAAATTAAAATAAAATAAAATGTTTAAGACAGCCTTGTTAGATATAGCAATAGTATGAAATTGTTTTAACAGTGTATGTTCACAAAAAGTGAACCCGATGACTATCTTGTTCAGCCCATAACTGGCTGAGTCAGGCATTCTCAAACTCAATGTTGTGTAGCTTGTAAATAGATCGGTGACCCATCTTATAAAAACACACATTATGCAAATAGATACTGCATTTGTCTGGGGCTATAACATGGCTTTGTGTATACATTTAATTTGGATATACCTACCAGTCAGTGACTCCTCCGTGGTCCAGTGGATAGCGTATGCGACTGCTAATCGGAGGTCCCGGGTTCGATTCCCGGGTCGGGCAAAAGTCTTACTGGGTTTTTCCGAATACTCAGTAGCAGCCCGGAGTCTGGTGATGTGCCCGGTAACGGCAATAGGTTCGCCCCCTATTACGTGGGACTTAAAATTCATGGCGAAATGTGGGTGTAATATTTACACCTCTGCCTACCCCTTCATGGATACAGGCGTAAGACTATAAATAAAAAAAAAATACCTACCAGTCGTACTCGGCAACCATATTAACAATAAAGTTTTTGATTTTGAGGAACACCATCGTTTGGAGCTTGACTCTTAGTGCGACGAACTGACGCTGCATGACCGTACGGGTTCACTAAGGAGGGATTTCCCGAACTTCCCTCGGGATCGGGCAGAAACGGTGAGGTATATTAAAATATAATATGCATAAATATAATGTAGCTGCGGGCATCCTCTAGTTAAATATGAAGCCGGTTACCATGTGCTTCCTTCTTTGAGGTCCAGATTTGTTAAAAATATAGTAAAAGAGACGTGTTTACTATGTCGATGTAAGTGGTCTGTTTTCACCGTTAAGCATGAACGGATGTAAATATTTTTTTTTGTATGGGCACTCCCTGTAAACATCCGTTAAAAACTATCGACTGAGCTATCAATTGATGCCACGTGAGCTATTATAATTGTGATTCAAAATATCCTTTAATGCAAAGAGAATAAAGATCGTTTTTCTGTGAAACCTATATTGACAAGTGAACTACAACCCAAAGTAGAGAAACTTTGTTGACTTAGGAGCACACTGCGAATAGGAAATAATTTAAATACAAAGTTTATGCAAATATACATAAGTTCCAAGTGCATTTGGGACTGAGAACTGCCTCATATATTAGGGTATAAGGACGTGTAGTACATTCCAGTTTAAATTTTATGAGTAAAATGGAAAAACTACACACATAAAAAAGTCTAAGCAACATATACAAATGTCAATTTTACATTGTGTTTTCGCATGAAATCCTTAGTATTTTTTTATTTATATTAATTTTAATGCTTTTTTATATTAAACAACAATTAGTTTTTTATTTTATTTTAATAATCTTAATTAACAATAATTACGAGTAAGTATAACTATATGTACGTAGTACAAAGTAAGGTGCCTCATCAACTAAACTTAAACTAAAATTAAATGGTTGTACAAAAATTGCATAATTTAATACAAAGTGTGGCCTCCTCTGTTATTAAGAACTTGCTGGATTGCTCCCAATGAAATTTTAGTAAGTCCATCAGTTGTTGGGTTGTTGTCACTCCATCCAAGTCATTTAAAACACGTCTCTGGAGCATGTCCCATGCATGCTCGATGGGGTTGAGGTCTGTCGATTGTGCAGGCCAAGGCAATACCAGGATGTTTTCCCTTGCCAAGTACTCCCGTGTGTGCAAAGCTGTATGCGAACGCGCGTTGTCAGCATCAACATGGAATCGGAGCCAAGCGTTTGTGCAAATGGGCGGACATAAAGCCTTAGAATATCCTCAACGTAATTTACAGCGTTAATGTTACCATTTACAAAAACGAGCTCGGTTCGTCTGTTCTCCATAATACCCGCCCATACCATAACTGTTGAGCCGTTGTATGGCTGCACTTCCTAAACACACCTCAGTCTTTCAGTATTTCCAGGACGACGGTACACTCTTACCCTTCTAGTATCAGGCTTGAACCCAAATCGAGACTCATCGCAAAATAAAATTTTATCCCATTGTTCCCGGGTCCATGTAATATGTTCCCTACATCAATCATTTCGACGAGCGCGATTCCCGTGACGTATCGGTGGGCACCTAATTGCCCGTCGCGCTCGTAGGCCATACTCATGCAGGAGATTGCGCACAGTTTGGCAGCTAACAACAGCACCATTTGAATTTTGTAGCCTTAAACCTATCTCTCGGGCGGTTAACATCAGCTGGCGTCTTGCAGTCAGTTGTATGCATCGATCTTGCCGTGTGGTTGTACACCGACCTCGATCTGGGTGCTGCTCAGCAGGATCTCCCGTGTTAGTGTAACGCTGATGAAGACGGCAAATAACGCTTCTGTTGATACCAAAATACCGAGATACCTGAGATTGAATTCTTCCCGCTTGCAACATCCCTACAGCTATTTGCATTTCATCTGCGTTCAAATGACGTCGCTCCATGACGTAAAACATTTCTCAAAATCCAAATTTGTTCAAAAATTTTTCTAATTATTGTTTAAATCATAAAATTGATACAGAATACTAAATTTTAACAAGCAAAGAAAACGCTATAAAATTCGAACAAATGCATTTGCTTTTGAATTGATTCTCGATTTTTTTATACAACCAGCCAGTATGTCCTTTAGATCAAAAAAGTTTACATAGGTATTACCTACTTGGTAAGAAATGATACAATAATTGATTTATAATTTGAAATAGTATGTGTTGCTCAGACTTTTTTGATGTGTGTATAATGTCTTTTACAAAAAGAGAGTAAAAAAGACGGTTACTATCAAAACTTGCCATCATCACCATCACCCTAGCGCTATTTCGGTCGCGCTCTAAGAACCCTGGATCCGCTTTTCCTATTCATTGCCACATCCCCCGGTCCTCGGTTTTTCTGGTGATAAGTCGATTACGTCAAAATTTGCCAAAAAAAGCGGCCACCGCTTTTAAAGAAAGTCTGTGAACGAGGGAAGTGCTAATCAGTTTCCGAAATTATATTACACATTATATCGTTCTCTGACCAGATTGACGACATCCTAAAGACAGGACAGGTTACTGTTTAGGGTACTTCTAGTACCCTGAACAGAAGAGCATGCATGAGGAATCTGATGGGAGTAAATGAAGCAAGAGAGATTTCAGGATCGTTGCAAATGGCGTTCCGTAGTTTCTGCCTACCGCTCCGGGAAACAGGCGTGAGTCTGTGCATGTATGTATATTGTAAAAATATGAAATATGCAACACTGCATAAACGACAATAGCAAAGATATGTTGCCAATCAGCGTCCATAGCTCGACCATTATTTCTAATACAAAACGAATGAAGCATATTTACTTACTCAAGCGCTGAAACTCGAGAAGTTTTTAAGAAAGAAAATAATAACAGCGCTATATCAAACTGAATGAAACGTTTTAAGAAATA
Source organism: Euclidia mi (assembly GCA_944739405.2). Taxonomy (NCBI): domain Eukaryota; kingdom Metazoa; phylum Arthropoda; class Insecta; order Lepidoptera; family Erebidae; genus Euclidia; species Euclidia mi. Next base: position 30,973,347 of record OX123186.2, on the reverse strand, counting down.
TTTTCGTTTAACTAAGGCTTTGTAATTTTTGTGTCAGTGACAGCATTGTTCAGTAAATGGACTGTATTAATTTTACTTAATCTAAATCGGAGGTTTTTGATCCCAGGCAAATTCTCTCAGACAGAAAACGGAGAGACAATTTTGCAGTAAGGTCTAAAAGAACTATATTCACTGAATTGTTGTGACATGCTAAACAAGTTTGATGATATGCTCTCTCACTTCATCAACATTCCTCTGTCGCGCTATGTCGATAATTTGCACTGCAATGCCTTGACTCAAATTGATTCCCTTAGCTTGTACTAAGGGTGATGAAGCAGATATTGCTTTTTCGTTGGGTTCGTCGTTTTTGGATTGTGTTTAATCAGAACGGTTCGCCTTTCGCCTTGTAAGTGTTACAGACTGTTGAGTTTATTAATGTTAGAATTATGTGGAGGAGTGGTATTTGCAAAAATTCAATATACATGAACATGTCATATAAATTGGTAGCCCCAGTAGGCCACCACGTGAGAAGTGTTATGTGCATTTAACACGAGGCAGATCGTTGAGACAATCCAGTAAGCCGATACCACAAGTTAAACTGTAGTTGTACACTTTTTAAAATAAAACAAGTTATAAATTTATTTTTTTTATTTATAGACTCACGCCTGTATCCCCGAAGGGGTAGGCAGAGGTGTAATATTACACCCACATTTGGTCATGAATTTTTTGGTCCCACGTACTAGGGGGCGAGCCTATTGCCATTATCAGGCACATCACCAAACTCCGTGCTGCTACTGAGAATTCGGAAAACCCAGTAACACTTTTGTCCGACCCGGGACTGATCAGCAGTCGCATACGCTATCTACTGCTCCACGGAGGCAGTCTAAGTTATAATATAACTTCATGTACATAAGCACTAAATCAAGAAGGCATTGGGTCACCTAATGCTAATATTTTGATAAAGTAAACTTCGGACCCAATTCAAATTATCGATTCGTTAATAAAGTTAAACGATAGACCTAATTAGCTATCTACCAGTTCTTAAAATAATTAATTGCTGGCTAATCAGTACGATCGCCATTTGTCACATTTAATATGATGTATACGCAGTAGCACGGATAATAATATTTGATTCAGAGATTGTTTATGTAGATGTGGCGAGATCTATGTAGAAATAGAAATAGAATAATAATTTTATCCTCAACACGCACATAAATAAAAAACACAATAAAACAACAGTACAAAAAAGACAATAAAAAAACATAAGTGTTGCGTGTCAGTAAAGGGCACAGTTCAGCATTTGTCAGGCAGAAGCCTGACGCTGATTTTCAACTAGGCCCTTTAGTGACTTACGCCATCGTCAAACTAAACACTAGAAAATCATCGTGGCAGTCGCGTTGCCAAAGTTGCGCTTTGAGTCCCATAGCGCGTTTCGTAGCTTAGTGTGTTGCGTAGTCTACTGCGTCGCGTAGCTAGTCGCATAACGTAGCGCATATCTCTCTACGCGTAGCGTGAAAGACGTCGAACATCGCGTGGCAAAGCTGAGGCCGACACATAGCGTAATGCGTTGCGTAGCATAGTGCGTTCTATAACGTGTAGCGTGGAACATAGCTTGGCGTAGCATAGAGTGCAGCATAGCGTAGTGTGCAGAATAATTAGAGTGGCGCGCCTTCTCCATTTATTGATCGCATCTTATTATAGATCATCTACTTAATTCTCTACTGTTAAATAATTTAGTGTATTTTATTCTGTTTTAACGTACTCTAGAGTAACCATAATACACTAACACAAGCACAAATATTGATGGTGCAAACGTAATTATTTACAAACATACCTGTATGAAGATCGTTGGCGATCGTATTGCAACACCGGTATTGTACACATCTGGTCTATGATGTAGGACTGATAGTAGAGTGTTGAGTGTAGCGAGACTAGCGGGTAATACTGGGCATTTAGACATGTATACCAAGTACATACTATTGTGATTCAAAGATCTTATGCTACTCATATGGAGGACGGTCAGGCCTTACCGTCGTAAAATGTGCACTTTTTGTATGAATATAAATCTGTAATGTCCTCTGATACCTGTGCATGAGGACAGTGATGACCAGATCCTAACGAGTCGCAAAAATTCTCTAGCTGGCCACCAAAATAACAATTATGGTATTTTGGTGGCCAGCTATAGCTTATAGGTATGCTACGTATCAGTATTTTGCAATTTGTATATATATATCAATCATCGTTATTTTTTATTTATAAATGAACAATAAAATTGATAGATAGGTAGGTATTTGTTTTAGGTCTTAGTCCTTTTTGTCTGCTAGTATTTATTTCAATATACTAATAAACCTATTTGTTTCTTTTTTCAGGTAAGTACCAGATTCATTAAATTCAACATCAAACAGATTTGTATTCTATACCTGAATACATCACTGTAAAACGGCGTACGAGAAGTGAAAACTCTATCGAGATATAAACAAATTAGAATACTGCTGCTGATATGAGGTAAGTCCTAATGGTTATCTTTTCGTCTTAACATTGCCAGTGCCTGTCGTCGTTTCAATTCCCACACCAGGCATCACTTTAGTGTGATCTATAATTAAATAATGTTCCGAGTTTGAATATTTAATTTTGTAGTGTACAAGTGTACATTTCTTAAGATGTTTGTAAAGGCTCTTGTGACAAAACATTTTTTCTGGTGCGAGAGTTGTTTCTAAAGAAAACAAAAATAAAGAAATCCTAACAATTGATGTGACTTACCCGTTTTTGGCAGAAAATTTAGTACAAATATTTATCTAAATAAATTGTGGCCGACCCGAGAGTTCTAGAATTTGACTCGAAGAGCTCTGCAATTTGCATCATGAATGAACGTACAAGGTATCCTCATAGAGCATATCGATGTAAAGTATGTAACTTGCACGAACGGAACGTTACATGTTCCGAAAGGAATACATTGAGCAAAAAGGAGAATTCTTCAAGAACTAAACCGGTTAGTTTTCTAAAAGCCAAGAACTCACAAACATTTCTAAATTTGCCAGAGAACATGGTACGTGCCTAGTCATTTATCACTATTATCGAATAGGCACTTAATTATTAGAAGACAGGAGTAGCGGAAAATTATTGATCAATTAGTTTCTGAATGCTGATAACCCTTAGTGCTGTTTTTCTACTTGTTTTTCGCCTGTACTTATATTCATAAAAGGCAGTTGATGAGAATTTGGTGGCACAGATAGCGTGATAGTCGATGCAATGCGGCACAAAAACTGTGATCTTTAAATATTTATTTGTAAAAATATGATCTGTAAATATTTGTTCAGTGTTGTTTTCACAATGGATCCATATTTGTAATGTAAGGGAAACATAAATTATTTTTGTATGCATCAGCCAGTAGCCACAATAGCATTCCTACAAAACTTTTGTGATTGTTATTTAAAAAGACCTAGTCCGGTACGTTCTTTCTTCGGAAAGCAGGTCTGTGCCAAGCCGATGTATATCATTGTGAAAACTGATCGACACTACCTGGCTTATCGACACGCTTTTTTTTAAATGAGGCTATGCGGAACTGAAGTGTGCTTTAGAAAAGAGAACTTCGTACAAAGAATATCGAATGATGCGAGTTCAGGTCAAGGCGAATTCTATGCCGAAATGTTGTGTGTGCCATTTTTATAACAGTCTAGTAAGTCTAGTAAATAGGTACTACAAAACTTTTCACATATAATATGAAGTGACCTATTTCATATACTTACTGAACAGATGACTTTATATTGAAAAACTAGATTTCATTCGCAGTATAGACGAAATATCTATTTAAAAAAGTAAATAGCCTAAAACTGTGCGATAAAACGAAGCCGTATCAAGGCACACAAAAGAACTGTAAATGGTGACAGTGTTAAGACCTAATAGAATATGTTATAAGGTTAATTCTGTCTATATTCTCAGGGAATAATTTATTTTTCGTATCTTTTGTCAAGCGAAGACTTATCCTTCACAATTTATTCTTGGATCGAAGCTTTCACACTTTTGTTTTGGCTGTTTTTTTGTGTATTTTTGTTGGTAGTTTTATTCTTTTAGTTTTATTAAAGCTTCTATTATATAATAGTCTATCTATAAATGTATTATTCTTGTATTAATAAAAAATATGTCTTTCTTCATCTTTAATTAATGGAAAACGCTATCTCGCAATTAATGCTGTTCAATATCAAAAGATGCCTTTCGACGTTGATATTACAAATAACCCAGCCGAGTAAACTCAGTAAACCAATTTCAAAATATTCCCTTACATTAACCTACTTCGTAACACAACACTAGTTCTCATTAAAATAATCCGCGTTATCGAACAGGTCTGAGGTCAAATAACAAACCAGATGTAAGTAATACGAACACAATTATCAACAGACGCAGTCTACTTCACGGAATATCTCAAATAATATTGATTGGTAGCGTCTGCTGTTTCTCAGCTTTATAAAGCTACTTACTATAGTAAAGGTTATTTTTATATCGCGCAAATTATATTTTGCTGATAGTTTGCTTCTTTTTTCATTCAGTAAACAGGGATGTTTTCTGCCATTTTAATAGTATGCCTGTGTCCTTGTATTGTATGGAAGTCCTAAATGATTTTTGTAATAAATCAGAAAGATACTTAATTTTTTCTTCACGGTGGAATCCTAAATCACGGCCTTCCCATGGCCTTCCCATTTAGACCACCCCGGTCTCAGTCGACGCCTCGTAGTGGGGTTCAGAAAATACGTTCTATTATAAATGCAATGCGTTACACTCACCCTTAAAAGCTTACTTCTAGGTATTACCGGAACAGGCGCACTTCATCTTTATCTCATTTTCTGCTTTCAATGCTGAAGTCAAATATTCAATGACATTAAAACCATGCTTAATTCTCAAACATTCGTAAAAGGTTTGCCTGCAACTACAACGGTAAGCTCACATAGTGTGTTATGTATGTATATCCTGAGTCCATCAATCTTTGACATAGTCGGTAGCAAATTAACACTACGAAGTTTAACAATTTACAAGTAAACTAGCAAATTTTACAGTAAGATTACACAATTTTATAATAGCTAGGTTCTTTCCAAGTGAGTAAAGATAATAAATAAGTTCACTAGACAAACATTATGCTAATAAAAGTGTTCAAGGTTATCTAACAAAATTTGATTCTAATTGAGAAGCTTACATCGAAATGTTTGAATCATGGCTGAATTCGAGTGTAATCGAGACTGCGTCCTTATGAAAATAAGTAAATAACATTTACCTGCATACTTCTTAATTCAATAAAGCAAAAGGTTACAATGCCACTCCATGATGCCACATCTGCAGCGTGGTGCCGCGGCGAGCAAAGCCACGTTGAGCGAGCTCCATCAGAGGTTAATTACTCCAAATTAAGAGAAAAATTTGTATTGGAAATAACCTGACAGTCACTAACACCTGTTTTCAACACCACAACAGACGCTTATACACGTGGAAATCGCCAGGAGATAATTGTCGCAATCAGATCGATTATATTACTGTCACCCATCGATGGAAGTCTTCAATAACCAACGCGAAGACGTTTCCCGGAGCTGATTGTGGAAGCGATCATCAGCTTTTAGTAGCGGACATGCATATTCACATTAAATCTACTCATAAACGTAATAAGCCCGTGAAACGGATTTCCCGAGCTGAAGCCAACTTCTTTATGAAGGAGAGTGAAAGACAGCTAGCCTCAGTGTCACAAATAGCCGAAGTCACATCGCAATGTGTATGGACTGCCTTCAAAGAGAAAATAATGGGGACACTCGACTCCATGACTAAAAAGCCTGCAGCTAGAAAAGATTGGATAACGGATCAGACATGGGAACTAATCACCAAGAAAAAAGAACTCAAGAGCTCTAATACCCCAGCGGCGGCTCAAGAATACTCGCGCCTAAGCAAGCTTGTTAAAAACAATGCAGAAGAGACAAAAACTGTTACATTGAAAATATCTGCGCAGACGTAGAGAAACACACCGAAAAACATCAAACGGGAGACCTTTTTAGAAAGATTCGTAAGATCACGCGCGACTTCAAACCACACTCTTGGCAGATTGATGACAGGGAGGGTAACCCGATCAATGACATAAAGCAAGCGGTTGAACGTTGGAGGGAGTATTGTGAAGATCTGTACAAAGATCTATCCAACGATGTGATAACCAACAACTTACGAGAGGCCGAATTGGAACCAGATATCATTATATCCGAGGTAGAGGATGCCATCCGTAAGCTTAAAGTTAACAAAGCACCAGGACCTGACAAAATTACCTCAGAAGTCTTAAAATCACTTGGCCCGGAAGGCGTTAAGCTACTGCACAAAATTTGCAGCATAATCTGGAAAACGTGCGAATGGCCTATTGATTGGGTTCACTCGTTGATTATCCCACTCCACAAAAAAGGCTTGGTAAGGAACTGTAGTAACTACCGAACTATCGCTTTGATCTCCCACTCTAGCAAAATGATGCTGCATATAATCAACAGCCGGTTGAGATCCTACATAGATTGGCAAATACCGCAGGAACAGGCCGGTTTCGTCAAAGGCAAAGGCACCAGGGAACAAATTACAAACTTGAGACTAATTGTAGAAAAATGCTACGAATTCAACACCCCAATCTTATTATGCTTCGTAGACTACCAAAAAGCCTTTGACTTTGTAAGGTAGCAACATCTATCATGGGAGACCCTTCACCGAACGGGCGTGCCGAGTCACATGGTTTGTCTGATCCGAAACCTATACGAGGCTGGTTTTGGAACAATTAGCGTGGGAAATCACATGTCCAGTTCTTTTAAGTTTCAGACAGGCGTTCGACAGGGTTGCGTGATATCTCCCATTCTATTTAACATCTACGGTGGAAGGCGGCGTCAGTGTTGGAGGTACCAAAATATCCAACCTTCGATATGCCGATGATACCACCCTGCTGGCTGGATCTGAAAGAGAAATGGCGGAGCTACTACAACGTTTGGAACAAGTCAGTGCAGAATTTGGTTTAAGGGTCAATAAAAATAAGACAAATTGATGGTGGTCGATCGGCTGGGCCAAATACAGCGAACCAACCTGCTGGATGATTACGAAACAGTACAGGAATTCCAGTATCTTGGATCAGTGATCAACAGCATAGGTGGCTGCAAAAAGGAAATCCGTCGACGCATCGGCATGGCTAAGACCGCAATGACGCAGCTCACCATGATTTGGAAAGATCACAACATCTCAAGGAAAACTAAAATTTACATTGTTCGCACGTTGGTCTTTCCAATATTTCTCTATGGTTCCGAAGGCTGGACTCTGAAAGCAGGCGAGAGAAAAAGGATCGACGCTTTCGAGATGTGGTGCTGGCGCAGAACGCTTCGCATCCTCTGGACGGCGCGACGCACCAACATCTCGATTTTAAAAGAGCTCAAGCTAGACAAACAACAACGGCTTTCTACTGTTTGCCTCCACAGGATATTGCAATACTTCGGCCACATAGCACGCCGAGGCACAGATAACCTCGAAAAGCTTATCATAACTGGCAAAGTGGATGGCAAGCGACAGAGACGACGAAGCCTGAACAGATGGTCTGACCAGGTGTCCGAAGAACTTCAAATGCCGGTGTCTCAGGCTCTCCATGAAGCAAAAAAAACGCGTTATAGCGTTTTTCCTCAAGTAAAGTTAATCGAAACGATTATATATCAATGCCGCAGCCATTCTAAGATTAAATGTGCCATATTGGTGACGAATTTATAAAGTAACGAGCCGTCCCATGGCTCCTCAATCCAATTAATACTCCATTACTAAATTAATTTAATGGATGGGCGAGCCAATCCTCGATAAAGATTAAATTCAAGCCCCCGACCAAATCATCGTCGCGGACCTCACGAAGCAAGTGTCACGTTGACAGACCGGATGACAGCCAACTCGACAAAAACCAAAGACAAATAAAAAAATATATAGAAATCTACTATGCCCACATATACCAAATTTATCGTCGAAAAATCGACTAATACCAAAAAAGTTTACGAATATTAGGCATATGGGTGGCAATGTAATGTGAGATAAAATCGATGCGTTACAGTGTGGTAAATTTATTTTAGAAGCCCATTAAGTCCGTGTTGGGTACAGATAATTATGGGTTCCGTGGCTTTATTTGTGTTGCCGTTAGAAGACCTCAATCATTGCGTTCATTTTAGGCTGCAAAAAATGTTTTAAATCCGGCTAGATGTAATATTACTCGCTAATTAATAAACTCTAATCAGATAGTGACTATCTTCCATGTAACTTAGTTTTGTATGGCACTACTGAGGATAGTTTAAAAATGCATAAAAGTGATACAGCACATTTGGTTGTTGAGAGTTTTAAGGACATACATCTTGAAGAAAATGCTTTAGTTCTTTCTTCGGGAAAAAAATTAGTGCTTTTAAACTGAAATAATTTCCAAGATAAAGCAGGACATGGCTGTAACTGTAGTAGTTCCTAAGTTTTAAAGGAACTCTAAAATAGTTTATTTTCTAAAAGGATGTACAAATACAAGATCAACTTATGGAGATACATTAAATTGAGATACATATTAACATTGTACATACAATTTGGATAATGACCCCTATGCTAGGAGAGTCCTGTGTTACAGGGGCCATTTACCAGTTTGTTACATATAAAAATGGTACACAGTTACACAGACATACCTTAAAGTTTAGCAATTATATTATTAAACATTTTTGAAGGAAAGGATTAAAAGAGGAGGAGTAACTAATTGTTTGTAAGCCTGCGCGCGTGTGTGTGTGTGTGTGTGTGTGTGTGTGTGTGTGTGTGTGTGTGTGTGTGTGTGTGTGTGTGTGTGTGTGTGTGTGTGTGTGTGTGTGTGTGTGTGTGTGTGTGTGTGTGTGTTATTGTATATAAAAGCACTTAAATATGAAAAATATCGTCTAGCAAGGGTAGTGATGGTACGTATTTTGGGACATGCGGGTTCTTGTCTTCTCTTAGCTGTAGGATGGTTAGGAAGTTTGATTGGTAGGGTTTTGTGCCTTCGAATTAAAGCTCGAAGGATAAAGAGCTGTCGGACTGTAAGCACTTTGCAATCCATATATAATTGGCTCGTAGGGTACTTAAAGGTTTTTTGAGTAGCACATTAATAACTGCTCTTTGGGCTCATTCCAAGTGTATTAACGAAGTTTTCGCGGCACCACCCCAGGCTGTGATGCAATAGGTCAATATTGATTAACATAAAGCACAGTAAGTCATGTTTAGAATTTCTCTGTGGCGGATAGTCTTAGTTTTTTAAATAAATACGTAAGTTTTCTAACGCGCGCGGTCAGGCTATCTATGTGATGGATCCAGGATAGACATGCATCAACATTTAAGCCGAGGTATTTAACGACCGGGGCACGTGTTATGCGAGGACACGTACATTGTGTGCCAAGTGGTGCACATGTATGAGCTTTAATTGAGATTGAGTTGTCTGGCGGCAAGAGAGACGGTCGGAGTCCAAAGGTGATGAAGTTGGTTTTATTTACGTTGAGGGTTAAGCTATTATTGGCTAGCCAGATCATTGTCTCATGAAGTGCTCTTTCGGCGCTTTCTTTTGTTGTTTTCCAGTTGGCACCGTATGTCAAAATTACTGTATCGTCTGCGTATGCTAGGACGTGGACACCGCGTACGGCGAGTGAGCATAAGTCGTTTACAAATTTGAAAGAGAAGTGGACTGAGAAGGCTTTCCTGTGGGACACCGGTTTCCATGGATTTCTCATCGCTCGTGTTATCTCCTATCTTCACACATTGTTTTCGGTCTGTTAGAAAATCTTTGAAAATATTAAGGGCATCGCCACGCACTCCAATTGCCTCTAGCTTCTTTAGTAACTTAGGAACAGAGACAGTGTCGAAGGCCTTAGTTAGGTCTAGGAAAATCCCGATGCATTTTTGACCTCTATCTAATTGGTCAACCACTATATTCAGTATATATAATGAGTTTACTACGTCTTCCGTGGATAGGCCCTTCCTAAATCCATACTGATTCTTAGATATGATTTGATATCTGTTAAGATAGCCACTTAGATTTTTGTATAGCATTTTTTCTAGAATCTTGGAGATGGCTGGAAGTACTGAGATAGGGCGGTAATTGTTGACACAGTCTCTGTTACCTGCTTTATGGATTGGATGTACGATGGCTTTTTTAGCGCTTTTGGAAAGATTCCTGTAGACAGAACTAGGTTGCATATGTGCGTTATGGGCTTGACTAAGATGTGGCTGGCTGATTTTAATAATCTTGGCGATATGCCGTCCCAACCGGGAGCACTACTCATCCGGAGCTCTCCGATAATATACTCGACTTCCTTCTCGTCCGTCATTAGCAAGCCTAGTGAGTTAACAATAGAGGGACTCTTAATAGCTGTGATATATTGGGGGGAGATTGCAAAATTTTGTGTTACTTTATCGACTAATGATTTTCCTACGTTTGCAAAAAAGTTATTGACGGAGTTGACGGATTCAGATGGGTTTTGTTCAATTTTCAGCAATTCAATGGGTATGGCTGATGAGCGCTGGGTGTCAGTCACTGTACGGATGGCCTCCCACATCTTTTTGGAGTTATTTTTCGCATTTTCAAAAAGTTGTTTCTCGTAGTCAATTTTCAGCTTTTTTGTTAATTATTGCAAAAACTTCTATATCGTTGGTATGTTAATTTCAAAATGGAGTTGTTTGGATCCTTTTTAATTTTTTTGTGCATTTTGTCCCTATTACGTATGCATCTGAGTAGACCATTAGTGGTTCAAGGTTTAATTATTCTACGTTTACATGGAAGGCATGTGCGTATTGTATTTCTATATATAATTAAAGACATGACTTCCAATAATTTATTAGAGGCGTCATTGGGATCGGTTAGATCAATTATATTAGTGAAGTCATATGCTTCAATGTCTTTAATAGCGTTTGGAAGATTAAGTCGAGATGAGCAGTGGACTAGTGAGGTTTTTGAGAAGGTTTTAGTTTCTAGGCTAAGTATCAGCGGGGAATGGTCTGTAATGTCGGCATCCAACACTAACGCGACAGCTTTACCGTTCGTTTTTGCAGTATATGATCTAAACAACTTTAGCGCCACAATTACGTACTTCTTGTCCACTGTGCAAAAAAGACAGCTAGCGTCAGCAAATGCTGGTTCGGTGTTATATCTCGATAATAAGGTACATAAACTGTTTAAAACATACATACATACATAGACTCACGCCTGTTTCCCGGAGGGGTAGGCAGAGACTACGGAACGCCATTTGCAACGATCCTGACATACCTCACTTGCTTCACTCACTCCCATCAAGTTTCTCATGCATGCTCTTCTGTTAAGGGTACTTCTGACTTGTCCTTTTTTCAGGATGTCTCCAATCTGGTCAGAGAACGTTCTCCTAGGTCTTCCCCTTTGTCCTGTCCCATTCACACTAGCCTGATATATCTTCTTTGTCAGTCTATCGTCATCCATCCTCTCCATGTGCCCAAACCATCTTAACATGCCTTTCTCAATGCTTGTCACTACATTTTCTTTTACCCCACACCACTCTCGTATCACACAATTCTTTACTCTGTCGGTCAAAGACACACCACACATACTTCTCAGTGCTCTCATTTCTACAGCATTTATTCTACTTTCAAATCTCTTCTGCCATACCCAACTTTCATTACCATACATAAGGGTAGGCACTAACACACCTCTATGTACAGCCAAACGTGCCTTTTTGGACACGTTTTAACTGTTCATAAACGCCTTCAGAGCTCCATTTACACAATTACCTGCATTAACTCTCCTTTCAATATCTGCTTCATTCTTACCATCTCTTGTAAACAACGTACCTAAGTAAACAAACTCATTCACTTGTTTCACTCGCTGTCCTCATGAACCCGTGGAGGTATAAAATTGAAATTCATATTATCGATGGCTTACGGGTAAAAGAGGCTAACCGCCACTTTACAAACTTTACAGGAGAGTAGTTTAAAGTTCAAAATAAGTGAAAAAAAATCATAGAAAATTTTCTGGACTATCCAAAAGTTTCAAAATTTAACCATATAGTTTTTGATTAGGTCTCTACGAAATGACATGGTTAATTAAAACAAATCACACTCCTAACGCTATTTACTGTCGCTTACCCTCAAATGGTCCTAAATTATACTAACAGGAAAAAACGTCGTAAATGAAAACAACTCAATTAATGAGTTCCAACCCAAATGATTTAACTGCACCATTTATTTTATTTCTGTTGAAGAAAAAGAGCATACGTGTGCTTTTTCTGTTCATCTTGTGGAACCAATATGACATAACCGGCTATTGGTTAATGGCAGAAGAACAAGGAAATTGTAATAAGTTAACTATCTATAAAAAATACAATAAGCTCTTTTACACATCGCGAAAGCACATTGTGTTTAATTCTTATAAAATAATGCATACATACTTACATACACATTACATACCTTAGACTTTTATAAGTTTTTAAACTGGCTAACCGACTAAGGTATGAATAAAAAAAAAAAGAGAAATTGTGCTCAATCAGTCTTTATTTTAGAAAATTAAACAAAACAATTGTTACTCATTGTAAGTTAGTCTTGCATTATACATTCATGCTGACATTCTAGGTATGACAAACCACTTTTAGGTATGACGGTAGGCGTTTGGTCCTCGTCGTCCGCATGTCTGCGTCTACAATTGCCGTAAATTGCCTCGCGACGTCCTTTGCCGGGAAAGTCCTCCACAGCAAAGAAACTACCCAAAACATTCGTGTCCGGTGAAGACATGCGTCAGGCGGAAGGTGATGACACATTGGCGGCCTCCAGCCACTCCACAAAGAGGGTTCTTAGTATCGCTTTTGCCGTGTATCCATTCATTCGCACTCACCCATCCATTCACTCAATCGATAAAACAATGATGATGACACATGTTAAATCAGTCTCAATTTGCAAAAGAGGGACCTACTAACGTGCGCTAATATATGTGCAAAACAAACGTGCAGTTTTTATTCTCTCACTCTCATAGTCCCATAGGCAATTCGAGACAACAGAGTCATATCAGTCGCAGGATTAACTCCAGACTGTTACTGAGAATTCATAAAAAAAAAAACAATAATTCCTGGCTGGCCCAACCTGGGATTCGAACCCTTGATTATGATCCTAAGCCAGGCCAGCCAACAAAAACTCTGTAGGTACTTATTTAACCATTCAGTATTGTCTGAACAAGATAGCAAAAGAATGACTTCTTACCTATAAAACTTAAAATAACTAATTAGAATACAAAATAATCTTACCGTTTTATTTCCTTCGAAAAACTTCTCGCCAAACGGACTCGCAAGCACGGAGGTGCTTACGCCGCGGTGAATGTTCGCTGTTCATCGCTAACGACATTTTGTTCGAACGAAAGAGTGAGATAACCGATGCTGTTTGTCGTTCTTCTGTAAGCTAACCGCCAAACCTTTGATTTACCTTGTTATCTAACCACTATACTAGATATTTTTTTTGGGAGGGAATAAAAGGGTAAGCGACAATGTAAGGCGACATTGGCTTGGATGATTTATCCTACGCGCCTTCGATGATTGATTTGGTGAGTAGGGAAAATAAAAATAAGCGCCAAATAAAGTCACGGGAATGAGACCTAAATGTTATAAATGACATATATTTTATCCAACTGCCCTAATATCCTAACCGAATGTTTGGTACACAAAGATTCAAGTAAAATTTGATTAATGTATTTTTTACAAAAAAGTATTAACAGCCCAAACTATTTAAAACTCAAGTAAAGAAAAAAATATTCAAAGCCAAAATTGCTTATCTCACAGTTTTGAAATATAATTTTTATCCAACCACCATAATACAAAATACACCAAAAATAACTGTAATTTATGACGAAAAACTTAGTGTTAGAATCTCAATTCTTTTACCGCCTAAGCGACAAAAAGTTTGTCCTAGAGCCACGAAACTTAGACCATTAGACGCAGAAAAAAAAGCCGATTCTAACTTTATATATATATGTCGATTTCGCAAAAATGTCGTTTACCCCCTTTTGACTGGAAGGCATCGATATCAAATGCTAAAGTCAAAACTAAAGGGTACTTCCAGTCGATCTAGAATCTTGGAGTCCCTCCGCCCCGGGAAAAGGACGAAGGGGACTGTCAGACTCTTACTGACTAAAAACCAACCCGTGTTCCTCATGTACCCGTGTGTCGGAGGGTAGGGATTAGCATAAGCATTCGTCACTACCCCCCGACGGGTATTGGCCCTCCAGATGGTCAGGCGGGCCCCGAACAAAACCCCCTTGGCGGCGGATTGAGGTGTTGGGCTCCGCCGCCAAAACACTCAGCGGCCGCAGAGGATAGGGAGGATGGCAACGCAACACCGCATCTCCTCTTCCTCTGCGACCCCACCGCGACACATCGAATGGTGCGCCCCCATTTGGTCCCGGGAGATAGAGCGCGCGGCAACTCAACACCGACACGCCTCTCCTTCCGCGACCGCACCCGACTGCGAGGGACAGACAGTTGGGCGCATCCTACGCAGGCCCCTCCAAGCCCACGCGGAGCGTCCCCTCCTGGATCCCTCTTAGCTTCACCGCAGGTGACCAATCCACGGTTACTGAGCCCCCCCAACACGACAAGGTGGAGATCCCACGGGGGGGAGTCGATCTAGAATCTTGAAATTTGGCATAAAGCAACGTTTTATAGCACATAGCAAATATTTCGACAACTTAAAATTTTTTGTTACATCAAATTTTTTTTAAATAATTATGTATACAGGTTTGTACGGAACCCTCGGTGCGCGAGTCCGACTCGCACTTGACTGGTTTTTTTACTTCAAACCTGTTGAAGGTTTAATATCTACACAGTATGTATTAGCACTGGCCATGTATCGTACTGGCCATTTGTCTTTTATTGTCACTAGACATATAGACATGTATTTCAAATTATGTGTTTACTTCTATAGTTAGAAATAAAACATTGTCAGTCTTTGCCACTCGTCTCTGGGAATACGTCGTTTTATTTCAGGTTATGGGCCCAGAGAGCTCATAAAATCGCTATTGAGTCGTTTTAGCAAGAATTTTGCAAGCAAGTGTTAAAAGACAGTATTGATTTTAACAAGAATTTTGCAAGCAAGTGTTAAAAGACAGTATTCAGTGCGATTTAGCTGTAATTCTAATTATCGCAGTATATCAGTTTCACAAAAATGACTAGCAACTACTTAGTAAATGTGCCGAAACTAAAGGGACGCGATAATTATTCGGAGTGGTGTTTCGCTGCAGAAAATTTCTTGGTTCTGGAAGGCATGAAACATTGTATAAAGGCAGAACCAGATAAAGAAATTTCAAGCGCAGATGACGAAAAAACAAAAGCGACATTGATAATGACTATTGACCCGTCATTGTATGTCCACGTAAAAAATGTAAAATCGTCAAAAGAATTATGGCATAAATTACAGCAATTATTTGACGATAGTGGATTTTCAAGAAGAATAAGTCTATTAAGAAATTTAATTTCAATCCGGCGAGAAAACTGCACTTCAATGACGTCATATGTGACGCAGATTATTGATACAGCGCGGAAGCGGAACAGGATTTGAAATAAATGATCAGTGGACAGGGTCATTGTTGTTGGCTGGATTGCCTGATCGTTTTGCTCCAATGATCATGGCAATAGAACATTCAGGAATTTCCATTACGGCAGACAATATTAAAACAAAACTATTAGATATGGAGTCAGTAGAATACGAAAGCGAAATGAACGGTGCTTTTATTAGTCATGCAAAGCAAAATAAAAAGAATTTGTCTATGGCCAAGAAAAAGTATAATGTTGACAGTACTGTTCTGTCAAAGTCAAACACGGCAGTGAAATGCTACCGGTGTAAACAAATCAGCCATTACAAAAGTCATTGCATGAATGAAAATAATTTTGCACAGAAGAAAAACACTGAAAGAGTGCAATCAAACGCATTCAGTGCTGTATTTTTAAGTGCGAATTTCAACAAAAATGATTGGTATATTGACTCCGGGGCAAGTGTACACCTAACAGCTAATGAAGGTTGGGTAATGAATGCCAAATACGAACAAAACAAAGAAATTGTCGTAGCTAATAGCGAGAAGTTGACAGTATTATGTTCTGGCAATGTTAAAATAACTACTACAACTGATGATTGCGAGTACAACATCATGGTAGAAGACGTACGCTGTATACCATCTCTGACTACTAACCTACTATCAGTCAGTCAATTAATTAGAAAAGGAAATAGTGTGTCTTTTACAGAAAAAAGCTGTTATGTTTACAATAAAAAGAAACAGTTAGTCGCTACAGCAGTATTAGTCAATGGAGTATACAAGGTAAACTTGATATCTCAGGAGTATTTGGCTGCGCCAGCTGTGTCAGGAGTAACATGGCATCGCAAATTAGGACATGTCAACAAGGAATATTTAAATTAAATGAAAAATGCTGTCTTGGGAATGTCATTTGACGAAAAAATTGATATAAGCAAGGCTTCTTGCACAACATGCTGTGAAGGTAAACAGTGTCGCTTACCATTTAAAGGCAGTGGTCAGAGAAGCAGTAACTTGCTAGATTTAGTGCACACAGATATTTGTGGCCCTATGAAGACTACATCGATAGGAGGAGCAAGGTATTTCTTGTTATTCGTCGATGGGAAAACGTTGTATTATTTCAATGAGGTTAAACCAGAACAATCCCAGAAGGTAACAGGTTTTGAATCAACATCTAGTCTTGAAGATAAACAACAAACCCAGAAGGTAACAAGTTTGGAATCTATATCTAGTCATGAAGATAACTCCAACAGTGATAATGATTATAAAGACTCAGAGAGTACACTTCAGCGTGAAAATGAAGGTTTCATCATGGACAGACCCAGATGAACACGGAAACCACCAGAGAGATATGGTATGTTGAATCTTTGTACAAGTACAAGAGCTGAAACCTATGAAGATGGGGCAGGTTTGAAACTGCAACGGACCAGAAAAGAAACAGTGGACGTTGGCCATGCAAGAAGAAGAAAAGTTAAAAGAAAATGATGTATGGGAATTATGTGATAGTCCACAAGATGGTTGTGCAGTGTAAGTGGGTGCTTTGTAAAAATATGACAGTGATAACCAAGTTCGGTTCCGTGCATGTTTAATTGCTATGAATGTTTGTATAAAAATATATTGGTTATAGGAGATCTAAGATAGGATCCATGTATGTATACAAAAGTTAGAAATATTTTTTGTAGAGATTTTTATTTTTTCAAATGGTTGTAAAGAAACAGAATATTTGAAAAATGTATTAGTCAGTATTTCAAACTTAAAAAAGTCATTGGTGTCAATGTGTTAATAAATCTGAGTAACCTATCACATTGAACCAGTCTGATATTGATCAGGTGTTTTAAAAATTAACTTGCATGTAATCTAAGGGGGAAAACTGTTGGAAAATTCCCATATCAAGCTATTGGTTGTCGAATGTACTTAGCAGTTCTAACCAGGCCTGATAGTACTTATGCAGACAGATTTTTGAGTTACTTTTACACTATTCTAGAGAACATTGTGCAATGTAAAGCGTCTATTGAGATATTTTACTTTTGTACAGAATGTGCAGTAAATACAATTGTAAATGTGAAGTATTTGCCTACAACTGAGATGCCAGCTGATGTATGCACAAAGGCTTCACGTGTTGTGAAACGTAATAAGTTTTTGGATATATTAGGTATTCAAAGATTGTAATTGTGTATATAAATATTGTTAGATATAGTGGGGGTGTTGAAGGTTTAATATCTACACAGTATGTATTAGCACTGGCCATGTGTGGTACTGGCCATCTGTCTTTTATTGTCACTAGACATATAGACATGTATTTCAAATTATGTGTTTACTTCTATAGTTAGAAATAAAACATTGTCAGTCTTTGCCACTCGTCTCTGGGAATACGTCGTTTTATTTCAAAACCCAGTTACCACGTTTTACTGACTACCGACCAGACAAGGTTTATCTAATTTGATATCATCTCATAACACACAATAAAGCTAGCAGCTCCATATAGTATTTGCATAAAAGATTATCGACTTATAGCTGGCGACCACTTTCGGTTTAACCAGATGTGATATATGAAGAAAGCGAGTACCGTCTGATCTTTGTCCTATAGTCTGTGTTTTAGGCTGTAATAAGTTGCGACGAATGGTTTAACGTACATTCTTATTAAAAGGAAAACGAAGGTTTACAATGATATACGTAGACAAACAACATTGAAATGTCAGTAGGCTTGAACCCGAGACATCCTGCGTGGGCTATCGGATTTCCTATTGAACTGTCGCTGCTATTGTTCCAAAAGTCATCTAAAGTAAAATCTATTGAATAATGTTTCCAGATTGTTCTTAACTTCTCAAGGCGGTACACAATAAATCATTGCTCAAACTTAAAATAACTTTATCGAATGTATTTCAAATGAGTTTGGCTCCTTCTACAGTTTTGGCTCCTTCTACAGTTTGGCTCCATCTACAGTCATGAGTCCATTCCTAATGGTTGCCTGGAAGAAATTGCTGTATGCGATGTGGCCACCTTTTTCTTGTTTGTGCTCCTTCGATGTATGTTTTCCTTATGTGGTGTACAATAAAGATTTATCTAATATAATCTAATGACGTAGTTCCTTAGCAGCTTGCCTTTCTTTATTTAATATCAAGATCGTTATGGAAATTCATCTTAGTTGGGGCAAGTTGGCGAAGTCTGTTCCTTGAAGTACGTACTTGAATACAAATGATTTAATGCGTATGTCCAGACGTATTATGATGGAAAGACGTTAGTTTTATTATGGTCGACGTCCCCCAGACTTATTGTATCATGTTCATGTCATGCATACACGAATGCTTTTAGAAGGATTAGCATTAATTCTCTTTCTGGAGGGCTTGTACATGGAATAACTGTTTATTCTGCAGGCCAACTTGTAGATATAATAACTATGTGTTTATTTATTCATGTTTGTGCATAGATATGATGAACTTTGTTGTAGGGTCACTATCTACTATATTAAGATTGCGATGATTCATCAAATGAATAAATACGTATGTTGGAATTTGGTCCATGTTTATATAGTTTCTATTGTTTCTTAAGATGAGGCAGCGATAGCCTAATGGAGATACCAACAGACTGCCATGCAGAGGGTATCGGGTTCGAATCCATGGCGGGCAACAATGACTTTTCGGAGTTATGTGCGTATTGTTAATTATCGCTTTTCCCGTGCCTCGGAGAGCACGTTAAGCCGTCGGTCACGGTTGTCTTGAAGATCTTTGACAGCCGTTACAGGGCGTCAGTACCTTCTTAATAAATTGACACTAATCTAAACCATGGAATATCGCTATCCCTTCGGGTTGCGGAGGTCAGACAGGCAGTCGCTTTGTGGAAAAGTTAATATTCAGCCAAATCCGGTTAAACTAGTAAGCGGACCTCCAGATTGTAACTGGAATAACGCTAAGAGGATGATGATTGTTTCTTAAGATCAGTCTTGCGTATATTAAAATCAAGTTGGTTACTTCAATATTTATGCCCATTTGCATCGCAGTACAAATCATGTGGTCGAAATTCTGGCACTTGCTTTCAAAAGCTTTACTATTTTGTTAAGTTCTACCTCGTTTAAGATTCATGCTGTACAGCAATTGCCTTTTTTTGACGAGTGAGCTCTAAGTACACGCATTGTATTCATGTTATCTACGCATGCTACATAAATACGAAAGAAATACTTTACACTTTTAAAATCTATATAAGATTTTTTTAGGCCGTAACGTACATATTTGTTTACAAATTATGTAAAAAATACGAATCTAAAATTACTCACTTATAAATATCACGTGTATATCCACCACAACGGTTTCCAGTTATTAGTAGTTTGGTCGAATACTGTCCATGTATTTACCAACACAGCACAATTCTGCCACCTTGTTGTTACACAAACGAATAGGCTCTAGTTTCGTTGTGGTTGGTAACTTTTAATTACTTAGCGCAATTACGTCGAGAGTTCGCTGCAAATGTCAATTGAATCAAGTGCTAAATTTGTAGTCGTAGTGTAATCTAAATACGGCATTACAACCAGATTATAGCAATAATGGAATAATGTTTGAGACATTGTTTGACGGGTGTTTTAGGTGTGATGGCTTGTGCTATCGTAACTCTTATAGTTTTAACGTAGGTCTCGGGATAATAATAGTCAATAATAAAATAATATCTTGATCATAATAATAATGTCTATTTGCACGTTTCAATATGGAAGGAAATTAATCGTTTCATTTGTCACCCTTCGTAAAATGGTATTTGATTCTTCCGGGACAAGGTTTCGGTCCGACAGGTTCCGCTTGTCCATCGTTGCATGTCTAGGATTGGCCCTGAACTTCTAATGTTTTCTAGTTTTCGAACAAACTCAAATTTCAGTTGTCATCCATTTGCTTCGGAGACACTATGGCGAAGATATCTATGATTTATCTTTACCTTTGCTATTTTTAAATTATGCGTTATTAGAAACGTTACAGAAATAAACAAATTTCACAAAATACGTTTACGATTCGCTTAGTGCATAGAAGCGTAAGAAGAATTCTTTAGTTTAACTTAGCTCAAACAAAAGTACAATGATAAGTGCAAAGCTTATCTAGTTTTGACACTCTTTGAAATACCTACCAGTATTAAAACTACAAAAGGGCAGCACCTTTTGCAATTCTAGTTAAGAGTGAATATTAATATAAACAATATACATAATGAAGCTCAACAGCTATCTCCAATTACAGATTCAAACTCGCAAAACACAATATTTTCTCATCTAAGTAAATAATATTATGTTGCCTAATAAGCTTTTTTATTATGGGATGAAAAACACGAAAAATTGAAAAAATTGTAGAAAACCAAGAAAAACGAATACATTTTCTGGAAAAACAGTCAAGGCAAAGAAATATAGTAATTTTCGGCCTAGAGGAAGGAGAATTAATGTCTTATGAAAACTTAGAAAGCAGTATTATTAAATGGATTGAAGTGCACTTCTCTATTAAACTATCCTACAACGACATACAAGAAGTGAAAAGATTAGGAAAAAAAGGAGAAAGTCCGCGTCCAGTCGTGGTAACTTTTTCTACTTTAGGCACCAAAATAAAAATTTTCAAGCAAAAAGGGGTGCTGAAAAATTCCAACTACTACATCAAAGAGGACTATCCAAAATATGTTTTAGAGAAAAGAAAAGAACTGCAAGTACAGCTTAAAATGGAGAGGGAAAGAGGCAATATGGCCAGAATTAAATACGATAAATTAATTATAGTTAAGACCAACAATAAAAGACCACTCCCTCCATCACCTGAAAGTAATCCAGAAATTCAAAACAACGCTAATACAACCACCAATAAAAAGAATAAAACCCAGCAATCTCGTCCTTCAATTCAAAGGTCAAGTAGTATATCAGAAGGTGTTATAAAGCCAGGTTTACCGAATTACCTGGTAAATAAAAATAGTGCAAGCAATACAAACAACAAACAAGACCAAGAAGTCACAAACAAATAGCAATTAACCCCATTATGACTACAACCCTCCAAATCCAGCAACAGAAATAGAGAGTAGAAGAACCAAACAAATGCACCAGCTATATATAGCAACATATAATGTCAGAACCCTATCGTCACATGCGCACTTACTAGAATTAGAAGAAGCCATACGGGGAATAAAGTATGATATTATAGGACTTTCAGAAACAAGGCGCTTCGGTAGCAATATAGAAGAGCACGATAATTTCAAATTCTGTTATAAGGGATCTATACCTGAGAAATACGGGGTGGGTTTTATAATAAATAAATCCTTGAAAAATAACATAGATAGCTTTATTGGAACAACGGAACGCGTCGCAACGTTGAACTTAAACTTTCAATTGAAGCAGCAAATGACAACGAAATAGATGATTTCTACAATACAATAGACAAAACGATGGAATCTGCACACAAAAACATAATATTAATGGGAGACTTTAATGCTAAAATTGGAGCACGCAAACAAGAAGAATACTTGGTAATGAAACAGCACGGATACGGGGTAAGAAACGATAGAGGTCAGAGATTAATAAATTTCGCTCTCAAACATAAACTAACAATCATAAATACATGTTTTATGAAAAAACAAGACCGGCGGTGGACTTGGCGCTCTCCAAATGGTCAATACAAAAACGAGATAGACTTTATTTTGTCAAACCAGCCAGGAATATTTCAAAACATACAAACGTTGAATCTGAACTACCCGTCCGATCATAGAGCAATAAGAGCCACAATAAAGCTCACGTCAACCAGGAAAAGTAGAGCCAAATTCACTAACAACCAAAACAGCCAATTAACCTGCGAAAATAAAATAACTACATACAGGCAAAATCTATCAGCTATGCTATCAGATACACCTGCTCACCTTGAAAACATATCGGTACAATCATACTATGACAAAATAGTAAACGCAATCACAAAAAGCTTAAAGAACGCCCGACATAAGATAGACAAACAAAGGGCACAAAAAATCCTTTCAGATCGGACGTTACAGCTACTAGAAAGAAGGAAAGCTCTACAGAAAACTAAGAATAAAACTAGATCTATGAGAAAGGAACTCTCAGCACTCTACAAATTAGTCAACAAATACATAACCAAAGACTACGCAAGGTATAGACAAGATACTATAGAAAACCATATACGATACAAGGGAAGTACAAGGAAGGCTTACAAGGAATTAAAAATAAACAAAACTTGGATTGAGGGTCTGAAAGAGCTGGATATAGACATGTATCAACGAAAAGACATAAGTATCACAGCAAGTAAATTCTATACTTCTTTATATAAAGATAGAGGCAACAAAACTGACATAAACAATACAAGAAATAACATCAGAACTGTTTGCGAAAGCTACACTAATCCTATAGAAACAACAGAAGTGATAAAAGCATTAAAAACACTTAAAGCAGAAAAAAGCCCAGGCTCGGATAACATCACAAACGAAGCACTGAAAATTGCTGAAACAATTCTGGCACTACCACCAACAGTACTATTCAACGCGATTCTACAAAAGGCAGAAACTCCCTCACAATGGTCTGAGTCAGAAATTATACTTATTTACAAGAAAGGCGACCCTAAGGATATAGGCAATTACAGACCGATAAGCTTGCATCCATGTCTCTACAAACTCCTCTCCGGTATGATAAATAAAAGAATTAGTACAGTTTTAGAAGATACCCAACCAATAGAGCAAGCCGGTTTCAGGAAAGGGTTCTCAACATATGACCATATCCACGCACTCGAATTAATTATAGAGAAGTACCAAGAGCACCAGAGACCTCTATATATTACATTTATAGACTATCAAAAAGCTTTTGATACAGTAAACCATACAAGTATATGGGAAAGCTTAAAAGAACAAGGAGTAGAAAAAAAATATATAGCAGTAATCAAGAGCGTCTAGCGTAATAACAGAGGAAGAATCAAGCTTGAAACTCTCGGACCGAGCTTTGCCATAGAAAGAAGTGTCAGACAGGGCAATCCATTATCCCCAAAGCTCTTCATAGCTGTCCTTAAAAGTATCATCGGAAAGCTAGACTGGAAGGAAACTGGGTTACAGATAGATGGTGCCTATATAAGCCACTTGAGATTCGCCGATGACCTTGTGCTTCTATCAGAGACAAGCTCACGGCTACAACTTATGATAGAGTCCTTACATGTAGCTAGTGCAAAGGTAGGACTGCAAATGAATTTAACCAAGACTATGGCAATGACAAACAGATGCAAATCCCCTATAACAGTTAATAATAAACCACTGGAGTACGTAGACAGCTATATATATCTAGGAAAGAAAATAAGTTTTGACAAGAGAAGCAACGAAACAGAGATAAGAAGAAGAGCACGAATTACGTGGAATAAACACTGGAGCCTAAAAGAGATTTTTAAGAGCAACTTACCCACAGCAATCAAATCAAAAGTTTTCAACTCAAGCCTACTACCGTGTTTGACATATGGATGCCAGACTTGGAAGTTCACTGCTGAAACAAAAAATATTATTAACACCTGCCAGCGTGGAATGGAACGTAGCATGCTTAATATACGAAGAATAGACAAAATAAGACACACCACCATAAGAAGCACAACTAAAACAAAGAACGTTTTGTATTGTGCTCTGAAGCTCAAATGGAAATGGGCAGGCCATGTTGCCAGACTTACAGACCAGAGATGGACCG
Source organism: Euclidia mi (assembly GCA_944739405.2). NCBI lineage: Eukaryota > Metazoa > Arthropoda > Insecta > Lepidoptera > Erebidae > Euclidia > Euclidia mi. The sequence continues at coordinate 30,949,168 of OX123186.2, read as the reverse complement.
CAAGACTAACTACATGGAGGGGCCCGCTTGGTAAAATTCAGGGGTAGACCATTATCACACTGGAAAGACGAAATCAAAAGAACAGCTGGCCCACTCTGGATGCAGGTTGCACAAGATAGAGACAAGTGGAGCGACTTGGAGGAGGCCTTTACCCGTCAAGGGGTTCCTGTAGAGTAAAAAAAAACTAAACACGTCATAATATAATATAGAATGTAGATAATACTTACTTACTAACAATTAAATTTAAGAGAAAGTACAATGGCTAACAAAAAAATACAAACATGCATAAACCATCAAACAAATATACCTATAATGTACAATACCAATATAATATACTAACAAGATATAGATAATAATAATATACTTATCAATTAAATTTAGGATAAAGTACAATGGCTAACATTTAAAATAATATAAACATAATTATATATATATAACTCACAACTAAAACAACACTAAAATAATCAAATTTAAATATATTTGTCAACTAACGCTAAATTGTAAATCGTAATACAGCATTGTAAATTGTAAACTACAGGAAATAAATAGGCTTTTTTATTTTTATAATAAGCTTTGAGACACCTTAATATTCATGTAAAGCCATTTTAAAGGAGGAGTAATGTCAACTGACTTGTTTAACTTTCATTTACTGAGGTTAAATCTGGCTTAATTGCAGTATCCGGTACGATATTGGATATTACTTTAGCGAATTAAACGACTAATTATAATGGGGCTTCAACAATTTTGGGATTAACATTGTTTTGAAGTTGTTTAATCAATTAATCCTTCTAAGTTTGAAGTTGTGACTTGTGTGGTATAGATTCGAAAAGTTGTGTTTAGCCAGCGGTTGAGCGTTCTGCATGTGAATATGAATAAGGTTTTGGAGTGGTCTGCGGTCTTGACTATGAAGTGGACATGTCTGTGGTCAGTCTTACGCGTAGGTGGAGAAGATTTGTGTCCTGACCTTTTGGTGGGAGTTATATTTAAAGCTTGCAATAACTTCAGTATTTAGTAGACAATGTGGTTACGTGACCTATGCGGAATAGGTATTTTATTTGACATTGACTTCGTAGCCACATTATCACTGAGCAAACTATCTCTTTTATTGTACTCTGTAGACATCATGTCGAGGAAGAAAATGTGACCCGAAGCGCTGAACTATACGTTTTTATCTAGTATCTTATATATAGTATACTATCATTGTGATTCTTATACACGAGGCAAGGAATCTTGGCGCGACAGAGTACTTGGCCAGACAATCAGTTCAACGACACTGACCCGTGGCGTGAGTCTGGTTAGATTCAATGGCTAAAAGGCTTGTCAACTAAACTGTTATACTTATTACATAGACGCGCCATACATAGACGCGCCATACATAGACTCGACAGATAAGATCCTGACAAGTGACCGAGGTGAGTTGATACAAAATTACAAACTCCTTTTTGGTTTTTGAGAATTTGCTAGACTACAAAATATATAAATATAGAACAATCAATAAATAAAAACGTAGATAAATATGACTGCAACGGGTCACTTACGTATAGTAAGAGGCCCATGCCCAGCAGTGGGCTGGTTAATTAACTAGGATGATATTCTTATAGGTATGTGGTAGAAAATCTGGCAATAAATTTACGAAATAAAAAATAATGTATGTTTATAATTTTTTTTTTGTTTTTATATCATTCAAAATTGTGGATGTACAGTGAAGGAAGTAAAGATAAGCTTTGCATGTAAAATGCAATACTGCAATGGTTATCTCACCACTACCGATGCGGCTGTTTAATTAGTGCACGGTACGTAAAGTACGCTTAATATTGTTGTTAATTGTTAATTATTTTACTGTTACAAGAGTGTCGAAGAGGTGAACCATAGATGTGGGATCATCTTATAAACCTAATATTTTCAACGAGACATCATAAACTGAAAAATATAGATAGAAAAATAAATGTAAAAGCAATGGTATTGTAATAATAGCAACAATTCTACATATTTCAAAACGAGCCATATTTTAATTAACAAACTGATTTGACTGCCTCCGTGGTCCAGTGGATAGCGTATGCGACTGCTGTTCGGAGGTCACGGATTTGATTCCTGGGCCGGGCATTTGCCCGGCCCAGGAATCAAATCCGTGACCTCCTAACAGCAAAAACTCAGTAACACATTTGTGTTACTGAGTTTTTCCGAATTCACAGTAGCAGCATGGAGTCTGGTGATGTGCCCGGTAACGGCAATAGACTCGCCCCCTATTACGTGGGACCAATAATTCATGGCGAAATGTAGGTGTAATATTTACACCTTTGCCTATCCCTTCGGGGATACAGGCGTCAGTCTATAAATAAAATAAATAAATAAATATTTCTTCTGTATTTTATAAGAGGTTCGGAAATATTGTCGACTTAAGTGTAACACTATGCGATAGTCTCAAACCGTCTTAATTCGTTTTGTTTAAACTACGTGGCATACAATCATACAAATACCGTTCCGCTTTTAATAAAGCTGTATGATTGCCAGCCAGAGGTAATGAAACTGGGCCACTTAATAAAACAGTTCATTATTCATAAAATCGGCAAGTCAAAACACATAAAATCAAACTGCAATTTCGACCCAGTCATCATTCACGCATAGACTCAGTAAATCACCAAAATATAACACAAGCGAACAAGAAACATTCATCTTTCTAGAACAAGGCGAAGGTAAATTACCTAAGAGTAATTAACATTAGATACACTAAGTAAACGATACACACCAGAGTCTTAGGGACTTGGTACCCGTAGTTTGCCACTGTTTATTATAGGCATTACAAAACTTCGGAAAGAAGCTTAGTAAAGTAAATTCGGGGATTTATAAGCTTGCTTTGTTGGGTAATGTTTCTTGATAGGGATGAGGTTACTTGATATTTAAGGGTAATATGAACTCTTTAATAAGTTTGTGTGTATGTTACACAGTGGAAAGTACCGGCGCCAAGTTGCGACCGCATGATACTATTTATACGCAAGGTTACGCGCGTTCGTTATTCTCTGGTTTATAGATGGGCGACTGGTGACAATAAGTCGCACCTGTACGAGCCTCAGATAGTACGTAAAACGTTGATACCGTCGTTATAAAGAGTCAGTAGGCACCCCTAAATATCCTGACAATTATATCAATCATAGAACATTGTCTATATTTGGGACGCGTAGGTCAAACGGTAGTCGCTCTGTGGAAAAGCTAATGTTCTGCTAAATCTGGCCATATTGATTTCTTAATAAGAACGAGAACTCATATAATATTAACCCTTAATTTGGCAGGATATTTTATCTCAAATATTTTTCTTAAATTATATTATTATAATACTTGTAAAAGGACTGTAAAAAATATTTAAAAAAATATTCACCCCCCTTTTACTTAGAAACCCTTAGTATAATATACTATACATAACTTGATGCTCAGAATTGTACTCACAATTTAATGAAAATCAATCATTGTGCTAACTGTAAAAGCAATTTCTCGTATTTGGTATAAAACACAATCGTAATAATTGTCATTTTGTACAAAAACGTTTGTCTGTCCCTTCTTACAGTAGAGTCAAACACCGTATGTTGTGCCAGCTTGTTCATGGCCAATTTTATCACGTCGGATGTTATCAGAAGGACGGCTTCTTTTTGGCGCGGAAATCTTTTGATTTTCTTTCAGTGGGACATCTTTGATTCGCTGTGTTGATCAGTAGGTTAGTGTAGGAAACGGTTCAGAGAGAAGAGAAGATATTTGATGGTACAGATGGTAAATCTCCATCCCAGGATGAACACGACGGCATTACTGCAATAATTGGTGAATAAGTCGGCTCTCTTGTAGGTGTTTCAGTAGGTACTATCTAGAATAATCGATGGAGAATTCCTCAAGTCATCATCACTGTCAGGTATAGTACATTCCTGGCGAATGTTAGGTGACAAATATTATTGTTCTGTATTTGACGCTGGTACGAGGTAATTATCATCCGATAGCAAATTCATTCTTTCGAGTGACGAGTCAATAGAGGGAGTGTCAGTCTCCGAAGACGAGTCACACAGCATGTCTTTACGAAAAAGCATTTTTATCGCCTGACGATGTACCACTTTCATCAGACCTACCATCTTCTGGAGGAATAAGAGCCAGAATGCGATGAGACCTGGTTGTTTGTCTGCGCTGTTAAATAAAAAAAGAATTACGTGCAAAAACCGCAAACCAAGATAATAGAAAAATGCCCAAACATAAAACAGCCCGGTATTACATGCACATTAGCAGGATTCGAATCAGAAATATATAGCCCATTATACTAAAGTTAATAAGCCCACTTTGTTGAAAATAGCGAAATGTATAACCAGTTATACATAAGATTTTGGTGTCATTTTTCACACAAATTATTGAATACAAATTAGTAGTTTGATAGTTATCTCAATTATCAATCATTTTGTAATAGAACTGGAAGTGAAATAAACATATTTTTTAATAAAAAATAGGAATGTATAATAACTTACAGAGAGTGGTCGTTGACGGTCCATTTTCGAAAACTTTTTCGTACTATATGTCACTGTCATTTCTAAATACAGACGTCCAAAATATTTTATTTGACAGGTAAAATGTTGCCTTAGTGAACAATGTAAATCCAATTTAGAAATATTTGAAATCAAGTGCAGCAGATTTTTTTTAAGTATACGTATAATGGGTTATACTTTGTCGAATTAAGGGTTAAAATTCTAGTAAACCTTATAAAACAACAGCGATATCCATCAAAATTAGCTAACAGATTCACGAAGAATTAGTTAGTGTATGGATTACAGGATGGTGTGAAACATGGGAGCCATCTATCGTAAACTTTGTTGTTGGATAGTATGACGTACTTACTCATGGACTAAGAACGTTCAACTAAAACTATCACAATGTCTCAGAGTTGAACGATCTAGATGTATTGGCAGTTAACGTGAGTTTACTTTTGTGGAGGACAGTGGTTTTATAGCAAAACTGGCCGATCCGAGTCTGATTCGCTCGTAAAGGTCTCTGAACAGAGGTTTGGTATCAAGGACATTTTGCTTAGAGTCCCAGTGCTTTAGAGAGGAGACTCCAGATTAGAAACAACTTACCCTGGACTACAAAAAAGGAATTTAGCAGTAAAATGTTCCTAATGTCTGTCATATTTATCTAAAAGCAAGCTCCAAGGCGAAGGCTTGGGTGCCGTGAATGCCGTGAAAAAAAAATGAAACCGTGATATCGCTAAGATGATTATGATGTACCAAATATCCAAAGTCATAATGTGTCCCTAGTCACATCCACTTTGCCAGAATTTGTGAAACATAAAAAGTGCAAATTGAATCGTTTTAACCATCGTTCAAGTACAAAACCACGGTCATAAAGTAACTCAACAGGCTGTATCATTTAATCCGCCCAAATTCCTCGTGAGCCCCTATGCCTCAAGATGACTCTATCAGGGACCCAATCAGGGGTTTTAATAAATTTCTCTAAAGTACCATTACTTTGATTAAAGTTGACCGTAGTTGCCTGCCGTATATTTCATCTAAACGTTTTAGATTAAGCTATTTAGCTTACATTTTCTAGTTGGATTTGCATATTTTACCGTAGAAAATCATTTTATAGCCTGTCATTATACAAAGTTTTACGACGGCCTTATTTTATTAAAGAGTGCGTAAATACCTAAGTACTCCATTAACTCATGGAGGAACTCGATTATTGTAAACATTTTTATTAAATTCATTTTTATAAGATTTTTTATCTGAATAAATGCTATTCAAATAAACTTTGTATTGTGGGCAGCCTTAACAAAAAAAAAGAAAAATGTGACCAACAGAGACAGAGAACAACCACACTCGCAACGATAATTTGTTGTCAAAGTGTAGTCCCTTGTGTTGATTGAATCCAGAACACTCGCGCACAGTGTTCAATGGTAAATATAAACATCACGGCTAGCTTGAATTAAAATATTGGCGCAGCCTTTTTTCCGGATAAGTAATGGATTCCAAGAAGAGCCGTGGCTAAGGCAATGTGATTTAAATTGAAAAAGATCCTTCAGATTTTTGTTGGCACTATTTTTAATCCTTATTTAATATTTCAATATTTAATGATTTGAACTGCAGCGGTGTCAAAATAAAAGTTGTGATTTTTTTAGAAAAGTAAAACAGCCATAACTTTAATTAATCCATCTAGAATTATAACGGCAATAATAAAGACTGGTTAAGCAAGCACTTGATACATTAATTAACCAAATTTATCTCAAGTTGTATATAAAAATAAAAACTGTATTGTTAACGGTCAACATCGGCTATTTCGCGAATTCCTCATAAAGTGTCCCTAAAATAAACGGGCAATAACCATTAATGCCTTAGAACTTTTACGTTTACGGCTTGTTCTTTTTAAGGGTTCCGCTTCGTTCAGCATCTGTGATTCCTTTTATTTGATGTTGTATTTGATGTTGTATTTTTCTCATAGGACGTTCATTAATTTAGAGCTGTGTAAGTAATGTAAGGGTACCCATAAAAGCTGCAAGGGAAGCTACATACCAACGCTTGCACATTTGAATCATTTGTAGTATGTACAATCGTTTACAAAATAATACGACTATCAATGACGTAAGTCCTTATATATCTTTGACGACTATAGTTAAATTGTTTTTGAACACATTTTCAACGAACTGAACGTCATAATTAAAAAACTGACTATTTACACTCAGACTAGAGGATGCTCGCAGCTACGCCTGCACATTTTATTTTCATTTAACTGATCCCGTCGGAATTTGGGGAAATCCCTTCTTAGTGCGATGTCTTTCAGTCAGTCAGTAACACAAAAAATATATATACAGATTGAATGACATGCATTGGAAGGAATATACCAAAACTAATGTAGTATAATCCCTTTGCCCACTCTGTCAGCTGAAAAATTAAATTTGGTATAATCTAGACAAAACTCTATTAGCGATGCAAATATTATCCGCGCGTCTCTAGCGGCGAATTAGGAAGTTGTCCGGCTACGGCACTTTTGACAGCTTTCAATACAACTTCGAGGTTATAGTATTAATTGTATTGAGCTGTCAAAAGTGACGTACCCGGACAACTTCCAAATTCACCCCTAGAGTCGCTAGTTAGAATCTTAACATCGCCAATATGCTTGGGAATTTTTACATTTTACATATTTTGCTTTACTCTTGCCACATGTGGTTTACTTCTTTTTGATAACACACAGAGTAATTTTGCACTATATTAATTCAAATCATGATTAGTTGTAACAACGGTTCGCAAGTTTTCTTAGCCTGGCAGAATTTTTTGGCCAACCCATTCGCTATATAATTTTTAACATGCAAAATTTGCTATAAAATCCTTTCCATCCGTTGACCAGATTAGTGAAGATCGCTCTCCTATGGATCTTAGACTGTAAAGTGTTTCAGCACCATTAAAGGTTAAGAGATAATGAAACACTATTTCATTGGGTAGTAGTTATTTTCTTATAATATTTGCCTAGCTTTTTCTTAGGTTTCTTATGCAATCGTTTTAAAAATACGGCGTATCTGTATTTGAATGATTATTCAAGTTCTCAATTTGTTGTGTAGATAGATATCTATTTCAGATATTTGTTTTGAAGACGCGCATAAACATGTCAATACTAGCACAACAGAGCAGCTAATATATCCCGACGCATTGCTTGATATAAATTAATGTAGTCAAGTGGGGCGGCAAAAATATATTAATTATTTTTCAAATGTGATATTGTATATGTCCGAACTAATTTATATTCTTGCCGGTTCGTTCTCGGGTCGCTTATATGAATAGGCAAAGGAAGTTATCGTCACCGGCTGTAAATATAAGTTTATTGGCATAATTAGAAAGAGACAGAGTGAAATCTCGTGTAAAGTTCACCGCTGCTGAACACATACATACATACATACATATCGTCACGCCTTTTATCCCCGAAGGGGTAGGCAGAGGTGTATTTCTACACCCACTTTTCGCCAGATATACTTTAGTCCCACGTAATAAGGGGCGAGCCTATTGCCGCACCGGGAACATTTCCAGACTCCGTGCTGCTACTGATAATTTCGTGACAGAAAAACCCAATAACATTGCCCGACCCAGGAATCGAACCCGGGACCTCCCGACCCCACGCGCACATTTATGCTGCGAGACCAACGAGGCAGTCGTATAGGGTTTGATGTCGAGTTTTCCGTCTCTACGCAAAGATGGTATTTGCATCGTGTTATCCCTTAGTCACCTCTTACGACACCCACGGGAAGATAGGGGGTGGTGACACTTGTATTCGATGCCGTCAACCACACGGCAGCTGCTGAACTGGTTATATATTTATTTATTAACTTCAGAGTTTATAGCTGGACTTCATGCTAAGGGAATTATCTACCCGTCTACCTGTGAATACCATGAAAGAAACGATGAAATTATATTCTCATTGTACACGCTTGTTAATAGTCCAGAAAATAGCAGAATGAGACTCTAGAATGATTTACATACTGCTTGTATATAGCCTGTTTTGTATAGCAGTTATTTCAAAATAAATACTTTCGACCTTTAGCTATCTGTCGCTCTACTAATTTACTAAACGAGTCTCCAACAACAACAACTCCTTGCAGTAAACAAGGTAACATTAAAAGTGAGGAAACTACTCGAAAGATTTTAACTTCCATCATTAAAAATAACTGTAATTTCTGCAGCAATAAAGTTGGGGAGATAAAGGGGAGAAAGACGTGTCCCCTATTTCCAGTTTCTCTAATTTTTCTAATTGGGGAAAATAGGGTAATACGTTAGGAAATTACGACGTCCGCGTTTTGTTTTAGTTGTGCATTCCTAATATATATTTTACTGACGGCAACTTAGCTCTCAGTTTGCGTGCAATCTGTAGCGTATTTAGTCGCTAAACACTTAGTTAAACAGTTTGTGTTTTACTACATTTAAAAGATGAAATGAGAGATTTCTCGGTAAAATCTAGACTTGCTCTCAAACTGACAACCATCTATATTAGCGGTGAGTTGATCGGTTAATAGGGCTTTTATTGTGATAAGTGAATATTGTAAAAGACCTGATAGTACTTATTATTTTTAAATCTGTCACGTATGTAATAACATACGGTCGGAGTGGTAGAACCTGCCATAAAAGTTGATACTGAATTGTGTTGTGTGAGTGCTATAGCGTTATGGCAGATCCTTAAGCGAGCGAGCGAAACAAAACACTTATACTCAGAAGAAATATTACCTAATTACCGCTCTAATTAAACCCATCGATTGATGATTAGTACGCCAATTAACTTGACCTGTAGTACTTATTGTCCTTCATAGCTAAGCACTTACACTACGCGTATTAAGTTGTAGTTGAGCAACTGTACTTATTAATGCTTCCACCGTTTACAGGCGGGTACCTGTTTGGAAGGAAATTCTTGTTCAGAAGTTGAACAAAGCGTCCCGAAGGCTTTTAACTCGTTTAACTTATAACCAACAATCATGAATTGGCCTCACCATTTTTCACAGTTTATGGTTGGCGACAATGGGTGAAATGCGTTCTGAGAAGGTATTCTTATATTTTACAATGAGTTGGGCACTTTGGATGGCATTGTGTTTAAGAAGTGGACATTTTGTCAAATATGATTACTTAATAAGCATTGCAAAATTGAGTTTCGTTCTAATATTACCTACTAAGCCAATGATAAAGTAATAATTATTAAATAATGAAAATGCGTAAATATTTGACTATTAATTGTATTGTTTTTAATGATAATTTATTTACAAACATGATACCTACTACAATACATGACATTTATCTTCATTTTCTTTTAGCCTCTGACTGTATTATATAGGTACCTAATAGATTAATTACTAAAAAATAACATATCAGCGAGCGCAAATCTTTATTCTAAGAATTTATTGGTTCATATTGTCTGCTCTTCAATTTGATAAATGGCGAAACTTACTCCAAATGTCACTGCCCTTTTACTATTACGGACCCCCAAAATATCAAAACAAACAATTTAACTCAAGACCGCAAACGTATAGGTAAGATAAGAAACGCACGACGTCTGAATGACGTATTTTTATTGTTCCTCGTATTTCATTTCCTGATTACATACATTCGTATTCCTTCAGCAGCCGAAACAAGTTTATGGCTTAATCTTTCATTTTATAAAGATTATGCAAAGATTTCAATCTATTTGATTTAGCTTATTTATTGGTTTAAGCTGACGAATATATATATGTATATATATATATATTAGTTGATATAGGTGTGTTTTAATAATAATATTCTTAAGTACTAGACGTTGTACTGTTTGTTGTTGAGACAAAGGGCAGCTTGTTTTATTAAACTCAATTCAGCAGTTTTAAGTGAAATAGTAAGAAACATACTCAAAAATGTTCGCATTTGAAAATCCTGAGATAAATATGAAACTCTAAATAATTGAAGACATTTTATTAACTGTACCATAAAGCTCCCCAGATTATATTTCAACTCTGCCTTATTTCAAATACAAACTGGAATAGGCTTATCCCAACACTTACGAAAAAAAATAAACATTTCCAGATAATAACAAGATGAAACCAAAATTTCAAGGATTACTGACCTACCTATTCTGATATTCGTAACGCTCGGCCTAGAAACAGAGTGATGTAATTTCTTAGAAAATGTCATCAATTTATGACCGAATAAACTGGGGCTGGTTCGAATATACTGGGAGGTCCGGATTTGATGAAATAGTATAATAGCTTATTGATTAGCTTTATTTAATTCATGCCTTGTCAACAATGTTTTGATATTAATATAAGTAGCAGATATAAGACATTTAATCGGTGATATATCCATCATCGTCCCAGCGTTATCTTTTTTTTTATGGTAATAGGCGGCAAACGAGCAGACGGATCGCCTGATGGTAACCAATTACCGCCGCCCATGGACACAAGCAACACCACAGGAGTCACAAGTGCGTCGCCGCCCCTTGGGGTTGGGAAAAGGATGAGGAGTGGGATGAGGGAGAAGGAATAGGGGATAGGGCCTTCGACACTCTCGCTCACCGAACGAAACGCAACAGATTAGGTACTGTTACTTTACATCAATTTTCTGTGAGCGGATAGTGCTTCCCCGGTCGAGCTGGCCCATTAATGCTGAAATCAGTAAGGCTCTACTACCTTGAAAAAACTACTTTGTCTAAGTAGCATCAACGACTTTAACCTTAAAGCCCGAAGTCTGCTTATTCGTATAACCTGTTTTTATTTGTCAGAATATTAGCTTTGTCGGCGTAGTCGATATTATTTCTGAAGAAATCTTCAAAAAAAATTGTAACGAATGATATAAGTACCTAAGAGATGTGATTTGTCACAACGTAAAGTTTGACGGATGTAAATAGACGTGGCGATATTTACTAGTAGCTCTACGCCAAATTTCGTGAGTTCGATACTCACGTCATACAATACTTTGTGTCATAATTCACAAATCGTTTCGAGTCCATCCAGCCCATACCTACACGTAGAAAATTTTTCATTCTTTTTGTATGTTATTAACTAAATGTTTTTAAGGTCCATTTTGACACAGGCGTTGTTTTCAGTTATAATTTTAAAACTAATAAAAGCAATAATTCTATTATACCTACATTTTCCCTTTAGCCAATCGAGTTTTTAGTTTCTTTTGAATTATTTCTATAAAGATACATACTCGTATGGTTTTTTATACATTGACTTAATCATCATCAGCCCTGTATATATACTGTCCCACTGCTGGGCACGGGCCTCTTCTCACTATGAGAAGGATCAGGCCATAGTCCACCACGCTGGCTAAGTGTGGGTTGGCAGATTTCACGTGTCTTTCGAGAAGATTATGGGGAACTCTTAGACATGCAGATTTCCTCACGATGTTTTCCTTCACCGTTAAGCAAGCGATAATTAACAATTTAATACACACTTAACTTCGAAAAGTCATTGGTGTGCGCCGTGGATTCGAACCCGAGACTCTGTGCGTAGCAGTCTGTTGGTCTCTCCACCAGGCTATCGCTGCATTGATTTACACTCCACATTAATATCAAACAAATTATATTTAGCGAATAGGGAGAAATACCGTTTTTCGTTTTAGCGACAATTTGTTTAGCGCAACGCACATCTATTTACATACTGAAACTGCTAGCGTTTTCGGTCCCATGCCTTAAAAGTTTGTCTCTGGAATCCAAAACTTAATTACTTCATTACATTCCAGTTCCACCATTTAAATTCATCATGGAGTCTATTCGAAGTCCCATTTGTTTTAAACTGCAGTAAAACTATTTATGTGATTTGATTTTACGACGGTTGGTAACACCCAGATTTGTACGAAAACATTTCAGTCGAGTTTTGAGAATATTATTCTCAAATACCTTCATCAAGTAAGCGACCATTTGATCCACCTTTGTCGTCAAAACAAAGAAATCCAATTTGTTGCCGTCTGAAAACAATACAGGCACTTGATCACTTAAAACGTTATTTCAAACATCAACGCTCAGAATAAAAGGAAGTATTAAGGCCCAAGGAAACGCATGCACGACTGACTTGATTGAAAATCATTCGACTACTAATACGAAATCCGTTTGTTCACAGGACTGCTGTTGGCATACATCAACCTCATTGTTCGCGTAAGTACTTTTATATAATTATAGTATGTTAACGTTTCCTTAAGGAAACTTATTCCGGGCTTAAGTAAAATTGTACGTACATGGTAGCATAGTAGATAGCAAATTTACTCCACCTTTATAGAAGATAATACTGCATGAATTTTGTACAGGTTGCATTAAGTGCTCTTTTGCACCCTTGTATAATAGGTAAACCAGATTTATTAACACGCTTTTATTAGGTCGTCGTGTATGTAATTATGTAATGGAATCTAAGGGGTTACTAATTTAACCATCTTCCAAGGGTCGTAGCGTAATGAAAATTGGCAGCTGCGAGTAGTTCCGATGATAATTTAATAATATGGTACTGTCGAACTGATCTGATGATGGAGCCGAAAGATATGACCTGGAACTTCATGATGGAAAATCGTATCATAGCTGTTTTGGATTTCTTAGATAAGTCTTGTAATGAATTTTGGCCACGACTAGTTTTCAAGGTCTGATGATGAAGCCGGAAGATAGGCACTGGCATTCCATGATGGAATATCGTATCATAGTCGTGTTTGCACTTGTGAGAAAGGCCACGTAATGAACTTTGACTACAATTAGGTTTCAAGGTCTGATAATGAAGCCGGATGATAGGCACTGGCATTCCATGATGGAATATCGTATCATAGTCGTGTTTGCACTTGTGAGAACTTTCTCACCTTGAAACCTAATTGTAGTCAAAGTTCATTTCGTGGACTTCCACGTAATGAACTTTGACTACAATTAGGTTTCAAGGTCTGATGATGAAGCTGGAAGATAGGCACTGGCATTCCATGATGGAATATCGTATCATAGTCGTGTTTGCCCTAGTGAGAAAGGCCACGTAATGAACTTTGACTACAATTAGGTTTCAAGGTCTGATGATGAAGCCGGAAGATAGGCACTGGCATTCCATGATGGAATATCGTATCATAGTCGTGTTTGCACTTGTGAGAAAAGCCACGTAATATACTTTGAATTATTTAAATATTTCAAATAAAATAAGATAAAATATTTGCTAAATATTCATAAACATTTTTCAAATTGGATAAAAACCAAAATCCACATGACTGTTATGACTGGGACCTGAACCCGGCGTGGGTTCAGAGCGTGAAGTGGGTGTGTTACCCGCACGACCATCGCCTTGTTAACTGTTTGTAGCAAATTTGGCTAACACTTGACAAAGTGTTACAATGACGAGTGTTTACGTCATCTAACTTGAAACTACCATTTCCAAATAATGAAATAGTCTTCAAACCTCTTTGTTTTGGTAATTATTCTGTTTCACGACCAGCCAACTTCTCGTGTAGACGTCAGTATGACTTGGTATGACTTATGCTTGGACTTATCTGTTCCGTGACATTTTGACATGGCACTGGCCGTCACACTACCCCACTCTAGACATACGCGTTCCGCGCATCCTTAGATCCACGATGCACCGCTCTCCTGTCGACATGAATCAAGTCATTAAACTTCGTAGATATAGGATTGTAATCTATGTGCAGATTTGCTTTCTTTGAGGTACAAAACTTTCCCCATGCCACCACCTTTCATTGGAATCTTGACATCTCCACACTTAAGAATACCACCTTTACTATCTAATCTGCATTGATAATCTCTGAAAAAATCCAGCCCAACAATGCAATCGTCTACGATATCTGCAAAAACCGCTCGTTGCCAAAATAGGTTGTTACCGATTTTTAACACGCTTTTATTAGGTCGTCGTGTATGTAACTAACTATGTAATGGAATCTAAGCTAACTAATTTAATCATCTTCCAAGAGTCGTAGCGTAATGAAAATTGGCAGCTGTATGTAGTTCTAATGACAATACAATAAAATGGTGCTGTCAAATTGATCTGATGGTGGAGCCGGAAGATATGAACTGGAACTCGACATGTATGTAACTATGTAATGGAATCTAAGGTAACTAATTTAACCATCTTCCAAGGGTCGTAGCGTAATGAAAATTGGCAGCTGCGTGTAGTTCTGATGATAATTTAATAATATGGTATTGTCGAACTGATCTGATGATGGAGCCGGAAGATATGACGTGGAACTTCATGATGGAAAATCGTATCATAGCTGTTTGGGATTTCTTAGATAAGTCTTGTAATGAACTTTGGCCAAGACTAGCTTTCAAGGTCTGATGATGAAGCCAGAAGATAGGCACTGGCATGTCATGGTGGAATATCGTATCATAGTCGTGTTTGCACTTGTGAGAAAGGTCATGTAATGGACTTTGGACACGATCAGGTTGCAAGGTTATGACAAACCAATTATATATTGTAGACCACGCAATGGTGTAGTTAGGGTTCGTACTTTTGCGGCTGGACAGGCGTATGTGGCTCTGAGTGGAGTAAAATCACTTAGTGGTCACCTGATTGAAGAGCTAGATTGTTATAAGCTGACTGATAAAACACCATATAATACAGACGCACAAGTGGAGATGGAGAGGATGCGGATTCGCCTACTTAAAATAAATGTATAAATGTTAAAAATATTTCGTTATCAAAGACCAAAAAGTATAAAATAAATTAATAGTTTAAAAAACACTAGAAAAACACGCTTTTATAAATGCACGTAAAAACAAAAAATAAATTATGGATCGATCAAGTTGTCTCTATTTCTTGGCTGAAGTGTAAACTATGTGCTTTTAATATAATATTTGACTGTAAAAGCGTGGGGCGCTGGAACAGGAAAGACGTTCTTATTTAACTTGTTCAAAAATCAAGTGAACATATTTTACGGGAAGTAGGTTCCACAGATAGGCGCTCTTACTGGAGTTGCAGCACGAGTAGTAAGTGGCTCTACATTAAACAGTCTGTTCAAAGTACCAGAACTCAGACTAAATCAGCCCAAAAAATGTTGTACTGTCTAATTCGTTTATTGGTGTATCATTTTAACATATCTTCATTTGTAATGGAGCTTCTATTCGCTGGCTAAAATGCATTATGTTAGTTTTAAGTCAATTAATTTTTAGATTATTATTGTTTAACCACGAAATAATTGATGTCACGCTATTATTAATGTCTGTTCCATTTGAGTATGGATTTTTGCAGGATATTGTCAATGTACCATCGTCAGCAAAGAGAGTCATCGGATGATTAGTGGAGTTAGGTAGGTCATTTATATAAATATTGAAAAGAAGACTTCCCATTACACTGCCTTATGGGTCACCAAACTTGATTTGGCGCTCATTTGATTTATATGATATCTCCATTTTGCCTCTACTATTCAATCTCGAGATAACGGTAATTTGTTTCCTATTTGCTAAATAAGATCCTATTAGATTTAAGATGTTACCCCTTATGCCGTAGCACTCCAACTTGTTTTTCAGTATATTATGATCTAAATAGTCAAAGGCCTGGGTCATATCACAATATATAGCGCATACAGGTGTCCGTTTGTCAATGTTTGTCGTTATGTTATGAAGAAAGTCGTATATAGCCATATTAGCTGTCATATTCTTCCTGAAACCTTTTTGTTGCTGGCATAGTAGGGAATTTGATTCGAAATACGTGTATATCTGATTATAAATATATTTTTCAAAGATTTTTGATATAACTGACAACAGTGCAATAGGTCTATAGTTTTTCATTAGATCCTTATTTTCTTTCTTATGTAGTAGTATAATTATGGATGTTTTTAGGCTTTCTGGGCATACACCATCACTTATACATAAGTTCAATATATAACTTAGATCGTGACATATCAAGTACCTCACATATTTGACTATCCCTGTTGCCATTTCGTCCTGACCAAAACTTTTCGAGTTTTTAAGGTTTTTAATTATATTTAAAATGTCCATAGGTGTGCTTGGAAGCATAAACATCGAGTCTTTCCTACTTTTTATAAGAGACGTGACTTTATTTCCATAATTTTGTAATGGTACGACTTTGTCAATGAAGAAACTATTGAATGCATTTGCTATAATTGTGGGGTCAGTAATATAATAATTTTATTGTCAGATGTTTTTATTTTGTAACAGTTTTGAGCCAATTTCGTCAAATATATATATATTTAAAAGTCTATTGTATTGCGCATATTTATCTTAATTATTTGTTGTTGTGTATTACTTGTTGTTTCGCTTGTATCGATAAGTCTATAAAAGTTGGCGTTTCTTTTTACTACATAATTTGATTCACCGTGAAATTCACTTTTGTTTGCTGTTTACATTTAGAGTGATTGTGCGAATGGGGAAGCAGAGATCGTAGAATAATTTAAATTGATCTATGAATATTTGATCAGCTTTATTCACATCATATACTTCATATATTTCCGCAAATGACAAGCTTTGTATATAATATATAAATTTTTGGATGTTTTCATTTGAATAGTCACGGTTTCTCCTACGGTAATATTTAAGTAAACATTTATTTTATACTGGACATTTTATTAATTGAGCTGTGTGATCAGATAGGGCTGACTCGATGATCTCAGTTTTGCATGATTTAGCTAAATTATGAGCTATATTGTCAATACAGGTTTGACTTTTAATCCGCGTCGGTTGATCAAAAGCTAGTTTTAAATTAAAGATTGAGAGGAAGCATTTGAATTCCAATGTGATATAATTCTTAATCATAACATTGATATTATAATCAGCCGCTAATCCAATATTTTCATACTTTTTTTACTAATTGTTGACAATAATTGCTCTAATCTTTTAAAAAATGAATTAAGGACAAAAACTGTTTTCGGTGTTTTGTAAATACAAATAATCTCTACTTTGTATGCCAGTAGTTCTACCGCACAGCATTAAAAAATACTCATTTGTGTTAATTCGGCAACCTTTGTTATTTCCTTAATTAATAGCCCCGTTTTTACCAGAATACAAGCTCCGCCTCTATTACTATTATTCCTGCTATAACAGGCAGCCAAGTAATAATTTGGTATGTCAAGATGGCTCTCATAGCCTGACATAATAAAATGTTCTGTGACGCATCTTACGTCTACGGATTTCTTTTCACCTAATAGTTCATAGAGACAAACAGAGAGGGCGTCAGATTTAGAGAGGAGGCCAGCAATATTCTGATGTAATATATATAAATATTTACTAACGAAAAAGGCTATCACAATTTACATTTTCAATATTGTCGTAATATTTGTTACTCCATAAATTATTATTGTTATTACAGCCATATATAGTAATGTCATCAGAGTCATATACATAAAATTTTAAATTGTCAAAAATATTTTTTATTACATAATTATTATTGTGGCTATAATTTTGAAAACATGATGTGCACCTATTCATTTCTAAGTTCTTATTGAGTTCTTATTGTGCGAAAAAATCATGTACGAAAAGTCAGAGGTGTGTGCCCGAGGTACCTGGGGATCGAACCCGAGACCATCGTCTCGGCAGTCCGTTTTTTATAAATAAAATAATAATAATTGAATAATTTTAAATTGAAGTTCATATCAAATGCTCAAGTCAAAGCTAAAGGGTTATTCCAATCGATTTTTTTTTTTTTTTGGTATCGGGTTGGAAAATCCTCATGGAGTCCCTGGGGGAAGGGCAAAGGGGACTGTCAGACTCTTACTGACTAAAAACCAACCCGTATTCCTCATGTATTCGTGTGTCGCAGGGTCGGGTATCGCCGAAGCATTTGTCGCTACCCCCCGACGGGTATTGGCCCGCCAGATAGTCAGGCGGGCCCCGAACAAAACCCCCTTGGTGACGGATGAAGGTGTTGGGCTCCGCAGCCAAAACACCCAGTGGCCACAGAGGATGGGAGGACGGCAACCTGACAACACCGTATCTCCTCTTCCCCTGCGGCCCCACCGCAACGCAACCAATGGTGCGCCCCCATTTAGTCGCGGGAAGTAGGGCGCATGGCAACGCAACACCGATACGCCTCTCCTCCCGCGACCGCGCCCGACTGCGAGGAACAGACAAAACTGTTCCCGCACCCGCACCCTTGGACGCATCCAGCGCAGGCCCGTCCAAGCCCACGCGGAGCTTAAGAATAAGTTCGAAAACCTAGTTAAATCACATATTTCTTTAATTAATTATATATACTTACAGGTTTGTACGGAACCCTCGGTGCGCGAGTCCGACTCGCACTTGACCGGTTTATTTTTATATTCCTAGTATTATGTTGGGATGTTTCAAATTTTAGCTAAAATTGTCCTATGTTCTTTAGTGTTGGCAATATGAAAATAATGTATGACAAATCATAAAAACTGTTGCTCATAAAAAATAAATAATGGCTTGTACTTTTATCTTTCAGCACTTGTTCTTAACAAGTTCATTTAATGGTTGAAGTCACTTTACCCCTTTTGTGGTCGTCTGGTCAAAGCTTGTACGTTTTACTTCATTTCACGTCCGTTACTTAAGACTTCATCACGACTTTACTATATTTATGTTCCATAAGTCGACTAAACTAGATACATACCTATATGCATTATGGAACAAAGTCTTGTTATAATAGTTTACGAAAAAAAAAGAATATACGTTCAAAATTAGACAAATCTTTCAAATACTAAGCTACCAATCAACTACAGTTGAAACAACAGCATTACAAATAAAAAGACTTACCAAACCACAAATGTATCGGCAAAATCAAAACCTGCCAGTAAGGTTAATGTATTCGAAACGAGTCTACCCCTGAATGCTCTCTCCATAAAGGTTAATGAAATCATAGATCAGATCAACCGTTCAGACCTTAAATATAGACCACAAGTAATGGATTTGTGAAGATATTTCTCGCCATTTCGAATACTCACGCACATGTTTGCTAAAAGCTTTTGTATCCAGAATGTTCACTGAAGCGATACGTAAATGTATTTGACATCTGAAGAAGCGAGTAATCATTTGACTTTTATATACATATATATCTTGTCCTGTCCCATAGGGCCCTCGTAAGTGCTGAATAAAAGAAAGTTGACGAAAACAGACGACATTCTAAGAACTCTTGTAAAGTGTCTAACAAGGTTTTCTGAACTTATCAGTTGGATAATACAGGCTTACAATTGATTTAAAGCTTTAATTGACAATCCTTAAAGATAAAATTTACTTAGATTTTATCGTTTGGTAGGCTTTCTCTCGTTGTCTGTGTCAGTTATTTGATTAATTGTATTAATTGAGGCATGCAACATTACAGCAAAACTACTGTTTAATTATTAGTTTAATAAATAGTCGTACAAATAAGCAGAGTCCCTTAAATATTTTATGAACTATTCGTCAAATATGGTTAAATTAGAAGGTAGACCTATACGCGTTCAGTTCGTTCCACCATCGCGTCTTGGCAGCATTTTGGCTGGGATTAGTTTTACATCTAAGCGGAATACAAAGTGAATAGCCCATAAACAATCTATTTATCGTAAAAATATATAGTGTAAGTAAAAATATCTTAGTCAGTAAATTCCGTTACCCCAAAGATATATAACCTCATTCGAAATATCGAGTAAAGATATCGAATCTCTCAATATGAATCTTATCAACAAACAAAACAAAACTTACAAATATGAAAACCGAATTCCGCTCATCAAAATTCACGGGGGTTTTACTTGATGGCTAAGTAGACGTTACATATGCTACCGTCGAAGTATGTAATCAATCATGTTTAATTTAGCCTTCAGCTTCATCAAGTATTCAGCTCGTTGCGACCAAAAACCCGGAATCACATCACGATTAGCAAACAACTGGCTTGTGGATACCGTATTTGTGGTTTCACGGTACGTGTATTTGGTATATACATATATTGTACATGATTTTTTCGCACAATAAGAGGTCATTCAAGAGGATTTTCGAAGTTATGTGTGTATTAAAAATGTTAATTATCGCTCGCTTAATAATGTGCCCGGTAGATGGCAATAGGCTCGCCCCCTATTACATTGGGACCGAAACATATCTGGCGAAGTGTGGGTGTGTAATACACCTCTGCCTACCCCTTCGGGGATAAAAGGCGTGAAGATATGTTATGTTGAAGATATGTTATTATATTTATATTTTTTGTTCCGCGGCATTAGTTAGCGTTGTACTTGCGATAATACTGATGTTTTTGATTCGATAGTATATTAGGCCATCAGTTATTTGGGATTTATAAATGACTAGCTGTTTCTGGCGGTTTCACCCGCGTCCTGAGGGAACTACTTCGCGTACCCGGATAATTAATAAGTTACTCCTCGGTATATCAGCTATCCACCAGTGAAAGTCCCGTCAAAATCGGTCCAGCTGGTCCAGAGATTAGCGAGAACAAACAGACAGACGGACAAAAATTGAAAAAAATGTCATTTCGGTATATGTACCGTATACAAATCCATATGAATTTAGTAAAAAGCGGTTATTTTAATATTACAGACAGACACTCCAATTTTATTTATGTGTTTAGATTGGTGGCCGTAATGAGTTTCATAACACGATGAATGTGGTCGTACGTATGTAGGTATTGATAAATTGTATATTTTTACTGTATCATTAATATATAAAAATGACTTGCGACCTGCGAAACCGAGGGCAAAGTCTAGTTATACTAAAATTTAAAAGAGCTGACCGATAATTTAAATTTTAATGAGATGATGGATATATCCTAATGAGTGGGTAGCGGCGGTTCTCCAAGGGATGGAGGCTCGAACTATTTTTGTAACCGGTCACCCATCCTTAATAGACAGTGATATAGGCGCTTATCCTTAGGCTATTCGATAGATTCATGTTGTAGTCACTATCGCGCTTCAACCAACTTAATTTCAGTTATCATCAATATGTTCGTGTCTGTGAATTGATAATGTACCATTACTGTTAATTAATGAGTCATAATTTCGCTTGTTATGATGCTGACTATGGTTAGAAGTACACACGCTATTAGCAATTGCATTTTATGTTTGCCGAAGCGGGCTTCAGTTTTCAGGCTTGCATTTATTTGTTGTTTCTTTGATTATGTTGACTGCCATACTGCGAACATTACTTGCGTCATTCGCAATACACGTAACCTGTAGCATCAGCGTGTAATAATTTTATTTGACTGCAGTGCAACGTGTTCAATAACTATCGTTCCCCGATGAATTCATTAAAATTGTGATCAATTGTCAAAACGATACATAATTTACGTCATACACATCGGGCGTTGATGAAATGTGACAAAATCTCTGTTGGCATATTCTAATAGTATTAAATCAAACCCTGCGCTTAAGTATTTCCTAATAATAATAATAATGACTTGCCAGCAGCATATAAGTTCTTTATGTGACTGTATTTAACTCAGCTTTCATTTCAGCTTGTATTTTTGATACTGGCGCAACAGGAGGCAAGTATTCCTTTCCATCAAACAAGTGGGTATTTCAACAAATATGTTAACATAGTATCTTCTTGGGTTTACGCGAATGTTACACATTGAAATTAAACTACAGTTTACGGATTTTATCGCGTTGTATTGGTTTCACTAAGTTATTACATTAAGACGACCCAAGGACACTGTGAGCTCATTCTGCGTAAATAGTAACACCAGTAGTTGAAAAATGTTCGGGTACTTTGAGATAACTTATACATTCAAGAAAAAGACAAATATCACCTCAGTCTGCCGTGAACATGAATTCTGTAAAGAATTCGAAACGTCGGCTAGTAATAAATTAAAAATATAGTTTCTAGATCTTTAGTTTCAAATGTAATAACTTAGTGAAACCAATACAACGCGATAAAATCCGTAAACTGTAGTTTAATTTCAAATATGTTAACCTCCCACATGACTTCAAGCATAATCGTGTTTACTCTCTAACCCAATAATTCCAATCAGTCATAAGCGGAGTTGCAGTTGCTAAGTACCGAGTTCAAGCGTAGTTCATATCTAACTAGGTTAGTAGATTAACATTGAGAAATTACATACAAACTAAATATAAGCATACGAGTTAGTAATAGATTGCTTAATGTTTACGGAAGTGTGTAAGTCACTTTGTAATTTCTGTAAGCTTTGAATGTTATCTACGGGAAATGCGTTGTCTGAAAACTGTAGAGTAAGTAATAGTGTTATATGTGTAAGACTAAAACTTTCTGGGTGTTGAACATCTTCAACACCCAGAAAGTTTTCGACGATGCATGCAGATTTGTTGAGTGTGTTTGAGTGGCTTTTAAGTGAAATGTGTAGATTTGTGGCAAAAGCGCCTGCTCATATTTCAAGCAAATATTGAAGTAGATACTATTAGAGTTTGCGGAATCATACTCTAATGGCAGACTATTGGTAAGACAGGTGTTCAAATTACTAGAAAATCATATTTGATTTTAAGAATGACAGTTTTCTAATAATTACCTTTACGTCCGATCATACTGTCATCAAAAAATGTCTTACAGAAAGACCAATAATCCTCTGCTTTTACTTAAGTTTTAACATGGATCTACAAAATATGCTGCATTATTATTCAATACTGGTAATCTAAGAATATTGCATATGATTGTGTGTAACACACATCTATATAATTAAAACCATGCAGTATCTGGACATGTATGCGGAGATTTATCATAGCTTTTTTTAACGTTATAGATCATTTAATACTTGTTTGAGTTGTACTGTCTACTATCCCTACTAATATTATAAATTCGAAAGTGTGTATGTATGTATGTTCCGTTTTCACTCTAAAACGGCTGAACCGATTTTGTTAATATTTAATATAGTGATATATTGGACCATGGAGACGGATATAGGCTACCATAAGTTGCAAAAATTAAACTGGGAGGGATTGTAAGGAGGGTAGAAGTTTGTACGGCACAAACCTCTTGGAAGTAAGAACGCATGAGCTGTAATAATTGAGTGCGCATGTGCTAACGTATATCTATCAGCACTGTCACATACATATTGTCATATTGTGTTCGGTGATTACATTGTTCGCATGTATAAACTAATACTTATATACTACGCTTAAATTGCTGAAAAGATTTCCTCTACTAATGTTATAAATGTGAAAGTGTTTATAGATATATAGGCTTTGAAATTTGACCGTATGCAAGGTGGTGTTATTATGTACCTTTCGGTAGATAAAGGTAGCTTATGTCATGGATATTGACCGAGTTACTTTGTACCCTATAGAGTTTCTGAACTCTTTGAATAATCAGGAGTGCCTTCACACAGCTTGAGACTGAAAGTAGATTTTTTTTACCTCAAAATTAACGCGCGCGAAGCCGCGTGCAAAAGCCAGTCTGGAATAAGTGCTTATTTCATTTAATTATGCCATCAAATGTACCTCACATCAAACCTTCTTGTTATACAAACCTCTTTGTGAACGTATGCTTAAGTTTAGTATCATCCAAGGAACTTTAAGTTCCTTGGCATCATCACAATGGTTTGACGTTGTTTAGGGCGCGTTCCTAATTAGCAAATGCAAATGGCGCTTTAGGTACGGTAAATGAGATTTTTGAAAGAAATTTCTTAACAGAACAAAGTATTGACACGGAGACACGAGAGGCTTAGGATTCTCCAATCTAATTGTTGACTTGGATATAAATAAACATTTATAAACGAACATTTTATTTTTGTTATTTAGCTATGTTGATAAATTGTGTTTACGTTTAACATTCATCCATTTTATCTAAGACGTAATTATCTACCTACTTTTCTTCCAATCTTAGAAACTACAGCAATAACTTAAAATGCCAGTATATCATAAAGTTTTTATCTTATTACACCACAAAAATAAAATAATTATTATCCGTTACTTTCATGGACAAGGGTAGCCATAAAATAATGCGCTATGCAAATAAAGGCGCGCGTCGACACATAGGTGAGAACCCATTTGCACTCGCAACAAGAGCTGTCAGTGCAAGAAATCACTTTGCGATTCCCTCTCCCTGGTGACAACCCGCTGACAATTTTACTAATAGATTGTTGTTCGACAACACCTAGATTTTGCTGAGATCTCGTTGCGTAATTGGTTGTATTGTTTTATTTAGCTTTCGCTATATTTCATCTAATCTTTTAATAAGATCTAGTTTTGGCACATTTGTTGAAGTGAACATAATAGTTTCTCTACCTGTTATTTGTAAACCATGCCATTTCCAACATCTTTAAATAAAGAACCAAAATTTGATTCCCAAAAAATAATCCTGCAAATTTTCTACGACAATCAGCGTAGTACAAATTTGACTTTAAAACAATTGTTCATACAATACCGAAAAGACGCTCACGCATCTTTCGCCCGGACAATAGTACCTCTCCCTATTTCTTTGAATTGACAGCAATGAAACCCATTTATATTCATTATAAGTCATGCATACGCCGGTTACATCATTAGCATAATTATTTTCATAGAACATTTTGGACCAGAAATTGACAGAATTGTGACAATATTATGCGTTGTCCCGCAATACAATCACATGATTTAGACCTTCGTTTCAGGTAAATGTATTAAGTAGTTATCAGAGTACATTTACTAGACAAGTTAAGCATTCGGCTTTTGATATTTCGAACTAAGCCCATATTATTATCACAGGCAGTATACAGTTATTCAGACAATAGAAACAGTCACTTTGACTTAGAAGAAGAAGAAGACTTAGAAGAAGTCTTTGTCGCACAGGTTTTGTTGGTGTGGTCATCGAAGCCCCATTACTGCGCGAAGTGCTGAGCGCTGAGATAACTATCACAACCACTATCACGTTCGTCCAGTCTAGTTTAAATTCTCTTGTGCCGCATAGAAACGTTCGATACTCTCAATTTAAAGGGACATCGTTTTCACACATGAGATGCTGTAAGTTTAATCCCACATTTATTTATAACATAATATTGAGTGGTCTGTTGGTTTGTGAGCCTACAAAGTCGGAAGCCGGTTTCGATTCTTACCTTATATAAAACTTTGTGGAATTAGCATGATTTTACTTTGTTTTGTGCCTAAATGTCATTTATCTATAATATTATGAATATAATAATACGCATTAAGAATAAAAGTATTTTTATACATATTTGTAATTTATACTCATTGTGTGTCATTTATCTTGCTGTCCCGCTACAGGCTCTCTGATTTGTTAGGCATTAGATGACTATAATAATAATAATAATAATTGTACCGATAGTCGTGTCGGTGAATGGTTTGATCGCCAAGAGCCTCGACCAACACCTAAAGAGGCTCACACTAGGCAGCTGGATCAAGTCTTTGATTCAGAAGGCAGTCCTTCTCGACACGGCGCGCATCGTGAGGAAGTTCTTGTCTCTGAGGCCCTAACCACCGGTGGCTTGGTCCCTGTACCCGACACTGGTGGGTCTCCGTGGTCCCTTTTATATTTCTAAAGGATTTTGTTTATTTCAAATGAAATATACTTTATTAATATAAAAGAAACTATGAGTAAGATAATAAATGGAGTGAATAATAATAATATAACCTGGCAACACCACCAATGTCAACGTGCATATTTCGCCTAAGAATTTTAAATAATAATATTTAACGTATTCCATTATATCCATAGCTTAAAAGTATAGCCAATATAAGTTTCAATAGAAAATTACAATAACAGAAGAAAATACCTGAACAAAACCACCATATATAGAAAGTGAAGTGTAAATATACAATGACAGCCGTCATAGAAAATATGTCAACAACAACAATAATAACATTCACAAAAATGAAAATGAAATTAATACTTTAGCATGTTGACGAGGGCCAGAAACAAACAGCTAGCACACCCAACACCTCCGGACCCGTCGCTGAGCTCCGCCTCGCAGCCGCCGAGGCCTGCGCCGACATCGCCAGCAGCTGCAGTTGCGTCGAGCTCAAGCGACGAGTACTTCTCGCCCCCGTCGTCACCGTCACCTGTACGGCGGAGAGGCAGAGGCCGGCCGCCAGCCTGCCTGGGACCACGAGACCCACCGGTCTCAAACAGGGTCCTCGCTGCTGGTGGTAATGTGCAGCGCATGCGATGGACGGAATCCATCAATGAAAATGTCATGCGCGCATATTTTGGGGCTACAGAAGGGGGAACTAACCTCACTGCGTACCGCAGTCGCATGCTCGTTCTGTTTCAGGCCATAGAACCAAGTATCAACGTTACGGCTCAACGATTATCGGATCAGGTGCGAGTTATCCAGCGCAGTAAGAAGCTGGATAACGTCGTACTTGATAGGCTACGCTCAGAATACTTACCTACGAGCCAGGCTGTTCACGTCCAACCCGTTAGTGCTATCGGTAACACAGATGCATCGCGGATGGGTAATAATGCCGTCGTGGATGTGGATGATATGGTTTGTAACGTAAGTATCCAGTGCAATGAGGAGGTTATGGATGCTTTGAAATGTGCGATTGGGGAATATCGGTACATGTCACCAACAATTAGGCCGCGCCTGCCCCGGTTGCCTATGCATAGGCGTAATATAGCGCTGGTAGGTGCCCTTGACTCGCTATTACCTAGTTTTCTAGAGAATAGTGAGAATCTTGGTGATACGCACTCAATTTTGTACTGCGCCGCCGTAGCGGCTTGTCGTATGGCAGGTGTCAAGTTTCATGAACGGGATACTGGCATGCGTCAAAGATCTGCTATCCCGGCGTGGCAGTACAGAATTGAACGGCGTATTGCTGAGACAAGGGCACTTATCGGTAAGCTAATCTGCTGTAGGTCTGGGAATACACGTCCCAGGGTCATGCGCTTTGTGCGCCGAGCCTTTTTGGGGACAGGTATCAGTCCTCATGACTATACATCTCGGCTCACGGAGCGCATTGACTTCCTAAAGCAGAAAGTCTATGCATGGGCAAACCGGATACGCAGATATAAAAAACGCGTGGACCTATATAGCTTGAATCGTGCATTTCAAAGGGATCAAAAGTGGGTTTATAAAAACTGGGACCGACCAGCCCAAGATGTGGCTAATGGGCAGCTGCCGGATGCAGACGCCACTAACAAATTTTGGCGTAGCATATGGTCGGCGCCTATTGGCCACACAGAGGGTGGTTGGATGCGGGATGTTGAGCGGTCATGTGAACACATTCCAGAAATGGAAAACGTAGTCATTTCCAGCGAAGATGTTACAAGTGCAGTCCGTTCGTTATCAAATTGGAAAGCTCCAGGACCGGATGGACTGCACAATTTCTGGCTGAAATGGCTACGTAGTTCACATGGCTGCTTAGCATCCCAGTTTCAATCATCCCTAGAATCTGGTTCGATCCCAGATTTCATGACAACTGGAGTAACCCACTTGCTCCACAAGACAGGTAGTACCACAGAGCCCGGTAATTATAGACCGATTACATGTTTGCCATCGGTCTATAAACTTCTATCTTTTCTGAATCTGAATCTATTCTGAATGCTAAAATATCAAAACATGTTGAATTGAATTCAATTATGTCAGACACTCAGAATGGATGTAGGAAGGGGGCTCGTGGTACTAAGGAGCTCCTCCTTATTGATATGATCATTACCCAGCAAGTTCGTCGTAACCGAAAGGATCTGGCGGCATGTTGGATAGATTACAAGAAAGCGTACGATTTTGTGCCTCATACGTGGCTTTTGAGGGTGATGGAGTTGTATAAAATAAATACAACTCTACGCACCTTCTTAGTGTCATATATGGGGCAATGGAAAACGGTTCTTGGCTATCCAGGGTGCCGACGGATCCAGGGGAATGGCGAACTTGTGAAGATTGAGCGAGGTATCTTCCAGGGTGATAGTCTGAGTCCATTGTGGTTTTGCTTAGCGCTGAATCCTCTCAGTACCTTGCTGGAGGGTTCAGGGCTAGGTTATAGGTTACGAAGAAGTGGTCGGGTAGTGTCCCACTTGTTGTTCATGGATGACTTAAAACTCTTTGCCCACACCAACCCTCAATTGATAAGTTTACTAAAAATAACTGAAAGTTTTAGTAATTCTATCAACATGAAATTTGGTGTGGATAAATGTGCTGTGATTCATGTAAAGCAAGGAAAGATGGTGGAATCTGAAGGGATTCAACTCTCAGATTCCATTAACCTAAGATCACTTCTCCGAACCGACACCTACAAATACTTGGGTATGTCACAGGCTTTAAGTATTAATGAGGCTGACATGAAACAATCGTTGGAAGAGCGGTTCTTTGGCCGCCTGAAAAAGGTACTGAATAGTCTTTTATCAGGTGGCAATAAGGTTCGAGCTTGCAACGGTTAGGTCATGCCGGTTCTCATGTACTCCTTTGGCATACTCAAGTAGACTCAGACTGAACTGGACACCTTAGACCGAAAGGTCCGTACACTGCTGACGGCACACCGGATGCATCATCCACGCTCATCCGTAATGAGGTTGTATATTCCGCGGAAGTGTGGGGGTCGTGGCTTTCTAAATGTCAAATCCCTGCACAACCGCGAGGTATGCAACCTCAGAGATTATTTTCTCAACGCGAACGTGGATGTGCATCGCGATGTTGTAGCAGTGGACGCCGGGTTTACCCCGCTCAGTCTTTCTAAGGACAGCTGGCGCAGACCTGTAGTATTTAGCACTGATGATCGCAGGCTTGTATGGCAGAGCAAGGAGCTTCACGGCAGGTTCTACCGGACCCTGCATGGGCCAGATGTAGACTTTTTAGCCTCGGTGAACTGGCTACGCTTCGGTGACCTTTTTAGGGAAACCGAAGGGTTTGTTTGTGCAATTGCTGATGAAGTTATCAAGACGAATAACTACCGGCAATATATTCTGAGGGATGGCACCACGGACATTTGTCGTGCGTGTCACCAGCCTGGTGAATCCCTCAGACATATAGTTTCCGGCTGTTCGCGTCTTGCTAACGGCGAGTACTTGCACAGGCATAACCAAGTAGCCAGGATCATTCACCAGCAACTTGCTCTGAAATACAGGCTTGTAGATGTTGAGGTGCCGTACTACAGGTATGTGGCGGAACCTGTTCTGGAAAGTGGTCATATCACATTGTACTGGGATCGATCTATCATCTCAGACAGGACTGTTGTAGCCAACAAACCTGATATTGTGGTGGTAGATCAATCAGAGCGCCGCGCAATAATTGTTGATGTCGCCATCCCTCATGACGAGAATCTCGTGAAGGCTGAGAAAGATAAGTAGATTAAATATCTGGACTTGGCGCACGAGATTGTCGACATGTGGGATGTCGATTCAGCAATTATTGTGCCGATAATCGTCACAGTGAATGGTCTTATAGCCAAGAGCCTCGACCACCATCTTAAGAGGCTCGCGTTGGATCCTTGGGTCAAGGGTCTGATACAGAAGGCGGTACTTTTGGACACGGCACGCATAGTGAGGCGGTTCCTGTTTCTGGAGCCCTAACCACCAATAGCTTGGACCCTGTTCCCGATACTGGTGGGTCCCCATAATGATTTTTATATTTTAAAAATGTACTTATTTATTATGAGAATATATTAAAGATGTATGTGAATAATAATAATAATATTCTTTATTGTACACCAATCGGAAATACATATAAAAATTGTGATCAACAGGTAATGCACAAAGGGCGGCCTTATCACTAAAAGGTAATTTCTTCCAGGCAACCTTTGGATGGACTGGAAACTGACGGATTTCGAAAAAGGGTAGTGTTGGTGTGTTCAAATATTGTACATAATTAATTGGATTTAAACAATAAATAGGTACAAAATACTGTAATAAAATTGAATAATTATACATATATTAATAAATATACCATATTTTGTTAATACTATACTTATATATTTATACATATACATACTTATAATATATAACTAAAATAAATGATTACGAGATAGTAAAAACTGTACTAATTGACAAAGGAAAAAAGAGATAGAAGATTAACAGTTTGACAATGTGGAGGAGAGCTGAATGGAAAGATAGTGGTCTTTTAATAATCTATTAAAGGCTGATAATGATTGTGCTTGTCTGATAGATATCGGCAGTGCATTCCATAGTCGAGCAGGTTGGACTGTAAATGATTTGTCATAAAAGGTACTGGAATGCATTGGCATTTCCAATCTTAATTTCACTGATGACCTCGGCGATCTCGAATGTGTGTCATTGAGAACTTAAAGCGTTCTTTTAAGTAAGGGGGAGAACTTGAGCATGTTACGGAAATTTGAAACGTGATCATATTTGCGTAATCCAAATATGAATCTTATACAGCAATTTTGAAGACGCTCAAGCTTATCAAGTTGCTCCTCAGTGAGATCTAGATAACTGACATCAGCATAGTCAAGGATTGGTAAGAGAAGAGAAATAGCAAGCGCTCGGCAAAAAGTTTCGCAGTCTTCGCAAGTTCCCCGCCGCTGCGAATAACTTGCGACTAACCTATACTCACCTATTTGTGGGCACCAAGATAGCGTTTTATCAATACCCAGATCCTTTACGCAATCACTAATAGGTATAGGGA
Source organism: Euclidia mi (assembly GCA_944739405.2). Taxonomy (NCBI): domain Eukaryota; kingdom Metazoa; phylum Arthropoda; class Insecta; order Lepidoptera; family Erebidae; genus Euclidia; species Euclidia mi. Next base: position 30,918,312 of record OX123186.2, on the reverse strand, counting down.
CACCACCGAAGTAAATCTGGGGTAGAAGATTCCAGTCAATGCGTGCGATCATCCTAGGACTGCCAACGACAGTAACCTGAGTTTTTGTTGGATTAATCCGTAAGCCGAATCTTAGGCTCCAAGCAGATATCCGCTCTAAATCGATGTTTATAATGCGAAAAGCATCAAATAAACTATGAAGTACCGGTGCTTGAGTGTAAATTTGCAGATCATCTGCATAAAGGTGGTAGGATGACTGAAGTTGATAGGAGATATAAGATAGAATTTATAAAAATGGAAAAGAGTAATGGAGATAGAACGCCACCCTGCGGTACGCCGACTGTTGTATTACACAACGAAGAGAAGGAATCTTCAATGCGTATACGCTGCCAATGACCAAACAGGTAACTGTGAAACCAATCAATTACTGGTGGAGATATGTTAATAAAGCGTAATATACCAAGAAGAGTATGGAAATCTACGGTATTGAAGGCATTACTGAAATCAAGCAGAGAGAGAACCGTCAGATTTCCATTCTCCACACCAAGCCTTATGTCGTCGGTAATTTTGATAAGCGCCGTTGTGGTGCTGTGACCAGGACGGAAGCCGGATTGGAGAGGATTAAGAAGTGGGTTCTTATTAAGGAATGTGCTAAGTTGGATATGGACTAGGCGCTTGAGCACTTTAGATAGGAACGGGAGTTTAGAAATAGGACGATACTCGGAAAAGGACAAAGGTTTGGATTTTTTAGGTATGGGAATAATTTGGGCATCTTTCCACGCAGATGGAAATACGCCCAAGGATAAGGATTGATTAAGGATATGACAAAGGATGGGAAGGATTTCCTCTAAGATAGGAAGGATCATTTTGCGACTAAGAAAGTCATTACCGACTGCATTGGAAGAAATCGATAATACGCTCTTTTTAACATCACACGCGGATAATTGATTAAAAACGAAAGGTGGGTAGTCTGGGGTTGGAAGCGATGAAAGATCTTGTAAAGTCTTAGCTTTAGTAGTCGCATCAAAATTGGACAAAGCAGAGAAATGTTGATTTAATAAATCAATATCAATATTATTGGAACTGGATTCATGTGTAGACTTTCCAACTCCCATTGTTCTTAGAAATTTCCAGACTTTAGCTGAGTCTTCATTCTCGACAGAATTGTGAATGTATTGGCGTTGTGCTTTCCTACACACCTTGCTGCAGTGATTTCTTATTGCAATGTAGTTATCCCAATTGCTAGGAGTCGGGCGACATTTAAATTTTGTCTTAGCCACGGCTTTCTTTGACAAAAGATCTTTTATTTATTTTGTAAGCCACGGCGAGGGTTAATGTTTAACTCGGATAGCGCGGACTGGAGCCTGTACATCGTATAGATGAATAATCTTGTCTGTAAATATTTCGACTTTTTCGTCTATGGAATCTGAGCTTTCAACAAAACTTCAGTCAATGTTGCTGACGTCACTACGAAGTCTCTCTGCATTTATGCCACCAAAATTACGCTGAAAAAGAATTTTAGCCTTTACCTTAGGAAGACGAAGTTTATAAGACAGGAAAATTAAGTCATGGTAAGAAAAAGCATCAGCTGGAAGCTGACCATGCTTAGCGACGAGAGAAGGTGTAGAGATGAGCATAAGATCAAGAAGGGAGGGAGTTGCATTAGGCAAGTTATGCGTAGCATTTAAAGGGAGAATAGACAAGTTACAAGATTGGACAATATTGCTTAAAGAAGAAGAGCGAGAATCCCTTTTTAACAGACAAGTGTTAAAATCGGCCATGACTATGGTGTGACTGTAAGAAGGAGAAAGAGTTTCTAAGATATTTTCGAAAGAAGAGAAATAATTGATACGACAGTTTGGAGAATAGTAGACTCCGAGCAGAACCTTCGTATGAGCAATATCTAATTCCAAAAAGAGATGCTCGCCGGCGTTAAGTGGTGGTGGTTGTGATGACATATTGGCTACTTTATAAGGAATATGTGAACGGAGATAAATGGCAACACCGCCACCACCACTCCCGGTGCGATCATTTCTTATTAACCTAAAGTTGGGAAGTGAGTAAGAAAGAGTTGAGAGACATGGTTTTAACCAAGATTCAGAAACTAGAATAGCGTGGATATTCTTACAGTCAAACGTGGTCAGCATATCCTGGAAATGGGCTGGAATACTCTGAGCATTTGTATGGACTACATTCATGTTACTGGGTACATCGGCGAATAACAACTGAAGTGTATCAGCAAGCGAGGGAATGCTCGCAAAGCTGTTATTATGACGACTGACAGAAAAGAAACTATCATCATCACTACTATAATTTTGATCTAACATGACAGAAAAAATACTTATATAAATATATAAAAATAAAACAAATAATATTAGGTCAAATAACAATTTAACAAAATAATAATTAAACTATTACAGTACGCTATTCACAGTTCGTCCACCTGCCAGTTGCGTGCTAACAGAAAAAAAATACAATTCAAAAAAAGAAAAAACTCATTGCACACAATATTATACACATACAATATACCTAGATAAGATATTTTTAAAGCCAAATTAAACTATAATATAACATTGAATAGATCACAACATCCGCGCACTATTCACTAATTAACTGCTTTTTATTACATAATGACATCAATTTCTCTAATGTGAACGGTGTTACTATGTAATATGAACGGTAAATTATTATAAAAAAATGAGATGTATTAAAAGTCTAAGAAATGGTTCTCGTTTCTAAGCTTTATCAAGTTATGGGTACAACAAAATTTAATAATCCTAACGATAGTTGTCATAGCCGTCATACGGCCGGTTTCTGAATTGAGAATTTCAGCTTACATCAGTTGAAAATTTCTGAACTAGTTGAAGTCAACTTGAGTTTTTTCTGTTTCACAGGTCAGAGTGATATTTTTTCAAAGCACTTTCATTTGAGTTTTCTTCAAATCATGAATAAATTAAACCAAACAACACTAGTACGTTCCAATACAAGTAAAAAAACCGGTACTAACCACAAATTCGTATTAATTAACATTTTACAAAGAAGCACACTTGTCAGTTAATTATTTTTATACGGAAACAAATAAAAAGTCGAAATAAAGTTGTATTTAAAATTATTTCAACGTTTATTTTATTTTAATGAATAGTTTGTTGAATTTGTTCAATTCGGTATCTTAGTGAAAACGGAACGTGTATGTTATGACAAAGTCAGTTTGTTTTATTTTTAATACAAAATATTTGTGGCCAGCTATATTTGAGGTATAATTCTATATACCTCCATGGTGGCCACCATGTAGGTATATAGAATTATACCTCCTTGGAGGCCACAGCGTAATTATTTGGATTAATGTAACACGGAAATCTTTTATTTATATTTTCTATCCCTTCGATTTGTTCCTAATAATGTTGTAATCTATTTGTTCCATATATTGAATAGCCTTTGAACCTTTTTTCTATAAATTCTGTTTAACGGCCTTCTTGTAGTGTAGACGTCAGTATGACGTAGCCGCTGCTTGGCAACGGTAGTGTGGACATTTTGACATACTGGCTGTCATATTACTCGTGATCACGGGTTAAAAGACCAAAGTAGTGTAATTATTTTTTTCTCAATTTATCAGTGCTAAGTGAGGTTTGACAAATGTCAAATGTTTTCAGAAACGCGAATATAGATTTGATATGGAGTTGATCATGAATTGATCATATGTTGTGTCAAATTTAAGATTTTACAAGCACAAATACTCAAAAGGTGTGAAAACAATTTTTTGTGAAACAGAAAATTTATTAAGTGGTATATAATTAGTGTTTAAATTGTTCTCAACGCGAAATTCTCAATTCAGAAACCGGCCGATAGTGTCATGTCATGTTTTGAAATGTTCATTCCGTTCACTCATCTTATTACAATAATTTTTGCTCGTAAAAAAAAATTTGAAGGTAACAAAGAATACAATTTTATAGGAACAGGAAACGAAAGTGAGATGTTAGTAGTAACCAAAATATAAGAAACGAAGGAGGTATTACTAAAGTTTTGAACCATTGAAGATGAAAGTTATGAAATACGTACATAATGTAAACAAATGTGCGGTTGCTGCAATCACTTGACAGACTTGAATATGGATTAGTTTTTCGTGGCAGCAGCGCGTTTTGACTTCACCACGCCGGGTTAATCAACAGTGGACGTCTTTTGTGTGGCTGAATTTATCCGGTTCAGTTCAACGAGCGACGAAATACGGTGCTGTTTGCCGTCGGGGTCCATCACGAATATACGCCCTCTCGTGTCCAACTTTTAGTGACGCCAAATCGTTTTCTTGCGGCCATAAATACGTCGTGTCGATTCTTGGTTAAGAATTCAGACAAGGTTTTGCCACTGCCTTTCAGTTTTGTCTTCGAATACCAGACCTTGTCTCGAACAGCAACCCGATGAAACTTGACCTGTATAGGTCTGGGCTTATGAGTATTTGAAGGTCGCCCCATCCTGTGGCAACGCTTGATATCATCCTTCACAAAGTCAGTTAGCTGAAGATCTTTTATAATGTTGATGATTGATTGAGCCGGATCTTCACTCTTCTGCTCTGGAACACCTTGTACTAGCAGCATTTTGCGACGGCTGCGCATCTCGATGCTGTCCACCTCACGCGTCAACAATTCCATCTGCTGCTGGAAAGCTGCCCTCCATCGCGAATGACCGGAATATTGTAAACTCAGCTGCAAGACTTGCCAAGCTAGGTGCGGTGCTTGTATTCTTAGCGCTTTTTTGCAGTTCAGCTTCGAAGTTTGACATGCGCTCCTCGATGCCAGCCATTATATTGGTGAAGGAAGATTTCATGGTCTCCATGTTATCCAAGTGTTATGTTTTGTGCAAGTAAGTAGTGCGAGTAGGAAATAACACAGAACTGGTTGGTATATTATGTTACCATAAGGTTATAAACATAAGTTTGTTGGAATAATAAAATAAACTATTTTTAAATAATTATTAAATGGGAGCAAAAAATTCCTTGTTGTACCAACGACCCTATGGACGGACTATGTTTGTCGTCCTAGGACATTGTATTGTATTTTTTACAATCCCTTTATTTATATCATAATGTTTAGGTAATAATTTTGTATATAATTTAATATAAAGAACAGCATGTGTATTATGTGATTTTAATATTACATTTTATTTGTATTTGGGTCTACTACACTGCCCTTTAAACTGAGAGCCTCCTAAAATGTAATTTATTCTGAAGATGTACAAGTTACGATTCATCCTTTTTTATATTCTATGTTATGTTGCGATTCCCCAACTTTCATTTCTATTACCTGGCCTTTTTATTGGTCTCTAAAACAGATATGGATACTACCATTTAATATTATTTCGTAACTTTATTCGTTTTAAGAAATTGTTTGAACATATTCCTGAGTCGTTTTATAACAATCGAGTTTATTAGGGTTCCGTACCTCACAAGGTAAAAAAAGGAACCCTTATGAGATCACTTTTTGTCCGTCTGTCTGTCTGTCTGTCTGTTCGTGTATCACCACCGATTTACTCAGGAACGGGTGAACCTAGCAAATTGATACTTATACCAGATACTGAGGTCTATGGTTCCTATAAGGTGTATAAAAATCAGCGTCTTGGGCCAACCCTATAAAAAGATATGGTCAAAATTAGATTTTTGCGAAAACTTGTAAGTACCAAAATCAACCTTAATTTTCGACTTTTTTTAATTTTCAAAATTTTTCCTTTACTTGTGCTGTAAGACCTTGGTTTTAACCAAAATTGACAATTCTAGGTCAACCGTAAATACCCTATAGGTTTTGGGTCGAAAACATTTATGGTAGTTCCCGTTGAACTAGAATCACGAAATTTGGCCAAAAGCAGGGTCTTACAGCACAAATAAAGGAAAAATTACAAAAAAAAAGTGGAATATTTAAGGGTGTCCCCATACATATATAGTAGACTCCATTTAAGATAGTCCTCTTAGGCCGACTTGCGCATTCCGGGGTTATCTTAATTAACTCAGAGTTAATTACTAATTAGGGGTTAAATTAATAACTTTTCTTGCACCGCTGAGAGTTAAGAGTAACCCATGAGTTAAATCAATAACTATTTAACCAGCCAATATTGGAGGGTTAAGTCACTAACTCCGAATTCGGTTATGTCAAATTTGCCATTGAGGTTATGTTGTGTGGTTTATGAAAACAGTTTTGTGTGCTTTAAACAATGATAAATGAGTTATTATTTTCTGACGATGATGAAGAGATCATCGAATACATAAGTTCGGACCTTTACGAGATGAAAAGTACAAAACTATGCATACTTATGGTAACCTTTATAAATAAACCCCACATACCTGGAATATCCATTTTTGCACCAGATGCATTTTTTTTCGCCTTCTTTTTTAAGTTTTTATAATCCTGTTGTATGCTTTCAAGCGTTCGGGTAAAACCAGTGGTGATAGCATTAAATTCTTTCCCCACCTCCAGCCAAGCTTTTTGTTTTTGTAGGAGGATTTTATTTTCAATTATGTTACTCCATCAGTTTTTTTTATTTTCAATTATGTTTTTATGCTTCGATATTATGTCACAAAGAAGCAAATTGTCGCTATTTGTGAAATTTGGAGCACGTAAACGAGATTTATTTTCCATTTTAGATGCAAAACGCGTTAATTTCTCAAAACAATAATAAACACGACTGTAATTCGAATGAATGAAGCCTCCAAAACGCGATCAAAACGGCATGTCATTAAAAAATTGACATTTTGAGATAGTCTCTTAGACTATATATATTAAGTAAATAGACGGAGGAATCCCATCAGTCAAAGGTCTGGGACTGGGTTCCAGTGTGGACCCCATTACCCGTCAAAATTTAATAGAACTTCATTTGAAACTTTGGTACTTCGTTCATCGACATTTTGATTTATTCGTATAAAAAATGTGACGCATAAACATAGTGACGTTATAACTTTATCGATACTTTTATTTTAGAGACTAGCTTCGGCCCACGTATTCGCCGATGTGGGTGACAGTTATTGCAAAAAAAGGAAGCCTTTGCACTATTGCGATGTAGAATCTATACTGCAATATTTATTTGAAAAATAAGTATACTTGAATATAATTATATATCTCAAGAAAAGTGTTTTCATCGATCATCACAAACTTTCGTGTTTATAAAACTTCAAATTAAACCATCTGCTGCTAACAACTAAGTTTAAGTTTGTGTAATTTAATGCAAGACTTCACATGTAGATCGATACGATTAACTGTACTGAGTACTGAGTAGTCATCTCGTACTTTTTTGCAGTGGCGTCAGATTGCCGGACTAATAGGAAGGACTAGTATGCCAATCTTAAAACGATAAATTACCATGATTCTAATCGTGTGAGTCATTATCATGATTAAATAATCGTAGCCATGATAAACCTGTCGTCATGCAAATGACAAGTAGACTGCTGTGAACCCTTAAAATATTTGTTAATACTAAAACTGTACCTAGTCAAATGATCCGAAAGTCAATTTTGATCAAAATGGATAATTATCAATATTATGCTTATAAAAACCCCTTAACAAATTATGCAATACTAGGGGATAGTAGATATGCTCGCACATATTTTTTAACGTTGTTTTTGCCTGATTCTGTGGTAATTTCGAGAAATTCCTTTTTAGTGCACCCTTACGCTACCCAAGAAACATATACATGACAAATTTCAGCTTCTTGCACTCCCAGTAGCTTTGGCTGTGCCATATCTGTCAGTCATTCAGTTACGTAATATATACAGATTATAGGCCAAAAAGTTGTCGTGTTGCTAATTTTTAGGACATTGAAAGGGTAATTCATTATATAGGTTTACGCACCGCACGCAACAGATGCACTCAAAAGTATACTGGCGATGCAAACATTATCCTCGCCTCTCTAGCGGTGAAATTAAGAAGTTTTACTTATTTTACACCTAGGCTTCTATAAGGGCGTAATAAATTTGACCTGTATATATAATATGATTTTGTAAAGATTTGAGTTTTTTTTTTAATTAAGCCAATGACACTGTCTGTGACTTTTTCTATTTTACCCTAAATAAATGTGATTCATTATGTGTGAAATATTTAATTTAAAATTGACCCTGCAGTAACATTTTATTTCTAATCTGTTAGTTAAATCACTTATTACTGCAGCCTACTCTCGATTGGTGATTTAATATAATTATAATTACGTAACTGAGCATACTGGGCTGGGGCCTTGCTTCAATTTGAAAAGGCCTAACTTGGTTTGGAAAATTTTAGACGAACACTTGACGATCGTGATAATTTTCTAAGTAATAAGCATATAACTTCCAAAAGTCTGAAATACGTAACGTGGTTTTGTATTCGAAAATCATTACGTGGTAATGATCTCGTCATTGACGCTATCATTGCATATAGATAGTGATTATCTAAATATATAAAATACTTGCGTTATTGACTGAATGACAGACACGCTACAGCCGAAACTATTGGGCGCAGGACGCTGAAATTTGGCATGTATGTTCCTTGGGGACCGTAGAGGTGCACTAAGAAGGGATTTCCCGAATTTCCTACGGGATCAGCCAAAACAGGTAAATTAAAAAAAATGCTGGCGTAGCTGCTAGCGTCCTCTAGTTAATGATATTACGAATATCAATTGCTTTATTCACCTAAAAAGGTAATTTAAAAATATATTTTTATCGTATATTATTTACTAGTATTTAAGCATAAGCTGGATTTATTCACATATTTTACTTTATCAGAGGTTTTATCAACATTCAATTGATATTCATTCTGAGTAAACCAAATCTAAAGCTTTATTGCAAACATTATCGATATTTTATCGAAATTCATTTTGAGTAAGCACATCACTAGTCTAGTTTAAATTAACGACAATTTCGAAGATTTGAAACTGATTCGAAATGACATTTGTAAATTTATCTTTCTCTTACATGAGAAAAATATCATGAGTCAGAGTGAAGTAAATATATTGGGTAAGGTTGCTATTTGAATGCGGTCTCTATTTACTTCCTTACTTTGAGGATAGTCTTATACAAAGTGACGTAGTGTAAAAGAGAGAGATACACATTTACTACTCATCATTCGCTCTTTTATAATTGTTCGGGTTACAACTGAATGATTTTACGTCTAAAATTGCCAGCGTACAAAATAAAATGGCCGGGTTAGTTGACTCTGGGTTAATTTTCAATAGTGCAAGTTAAACTTTGAGTTAAAAATTTAATAAGTTAACTCTGAGTTACAGAATCCTGCATTTATTTTTTTAACCCAGTATTTCATGCAAGTGGGCCTAAGTTGTATGCACCTCAAATAAGGTAAAATGCGTAACACCAACCTCAAATAAGGTAAAATGCGTACGGAACCCTCGATGCGCGGGTCAGACGTGTGACGAGTTTTTTGCTAAAGGATAAGTATCAAGTTTTTTTTATTAAATAATAGCCTATGGACGTTTTCAATACCAAACTTTATCTTAAACGAAGCTTTGGGCTAAATTAACCGTTGTATGAGGCATATCAGCCAGATTTTAATTTCTGTCATAGAGGGTACTTAAGTCAATATGCAGGTTTGGTACGTAGGTACTTACTTTAATTTGTTTTTCTTTAAAATCTCGTATGCAAGCTGAATATGAGTAAACGTAAACGTGTTTTTTTAAACCTCCTACCATTTAGGCAGAGATAAAGCGATGCATATGCACAATATATAACATGATTTCCGACTTCAACGAAAAACGTTCACAAAACACAAACAAATTTGTGAGAATGAATGTCTCTATAGCGGGGAACCGCCTTTGAGTAAGAAATATTTTGGCGCCACCCTTCGAGGAAGTAGTCTTTCACAGTATATCTTACTACCTACGAGAAATCGATAAATATTGCGGCTTTTTTCTCTCTTTTCTTTTTTGGGTTAGTTTATAGACCGCCCGAAAGTTCGCCGATATGGTCTAGCGATTCATATGCTGAGACAGGAACAAGGCACGCCGGATTTACATGACCTTCGGCACACAATAGCGAGCTGATGAAAGTCACAACAAGCGGTCATCCACCCAAGTGATAGCCTGCATATGTGTTGCTTACCTTTGCTGATCTATTAAGACGTCAAGTCAAGGCATGTTATGACCGCTACAATAAGTTTTGATTTCCCTATTCGAAAGCCATATCATTGATATGATATAGTTGACACCATATGCTACTATGTTATTTACCATCTTACCATGCTTGACTATATCCTCCTTTAAATGTTAGGATTTTAAGCGTATCGATTATTTACCTCTGGTCTTTAAAGATGCACAAAAAATGTAGTTGCAATCTTCAGTACATTGTAAAACACAATATCTTCTGTCAGTCCCACTTCTTGATTAGATTTCACTCACATTTCCTTTTTCCTACTGCATCTTATATCGTTGGCATTTGCTATAAGGCATATGAAGTACTAAATCTTAGTTTACTTGTACGTGTTAGGTTTCGAGAGTGCTGGGACGTGGTAAGCCAAGTGCAAAGGATGCGACACGGATCGACTAATAAAGAGTCATACATTTTAGTGCCTGTATGCCAATCGCAGTTGCGGGATTTCGACATAATTAAAATGTTTTACTTACTGCTGATTAGTAATAGACTTTATATGTGTGATGAAAGCAGATCTCGTGCTTCAAGGATTTGTTTCATTACTGGGTCGACGGACCATAACTGGGACATTCTAGATTTATGGTATATGAAAATTTGTGAAAGTTTTGTGAATATAATGTGAATATCTGCTTCTCACATATTCTGCTCCATCAGTCTATCGATATATCCGTTAAATCCAAGTATTTACCTAAACATTTAATAAATATAATTTAGGACTTATCTGTGTATAAATGACTACATCATGCCTGCAACTACAGCACATATTTTCAAATTTTACAGTTTCTTCCTGAATCCGTGAGATTTTAGGGGAATGCCTTCTTCAATAAATTTCAGCATTTCAGCTTCTTTTACCCAATAGTTTTGGCTGTGCGTTGTCTATCAGTGAGTCAGTAACGGCATAATTTTATAAATACAGAAGAAAGAATTTGGACTAATGATAATTTCTTGTGAAAATATTATTTTATTTTTGTCAGCGACAATACTTACTGGTCCTCGTAATGTATACATATACGAATACGTAAATGTCCGATCCTCAATTGTATGTCACGCATTCTCTTTGATGATCATACAATACGTAGTATCAGATCAATGCAAATAATTGATGACTGCATCCTCGCAGCAAGTAATTAAGGTGAGGCTTACATTGATATCGGGATATTTTCCACAACCATTTGTGTAAACATCGAGTAATAATGTATGCAGGAAGCATTTTAAATCCACAGCACGCATTGTAACATATCGTAGTAATCTTGGAGAAATAAATGTAAATAATTTCTCGCTGGTATCAATGAATACAGTGTTGTAAATGTCATAAGGAAGTATGCATGCTTGAAAGTTTTTCACGGCTTGATCGCTAGTCCGATATCAAGAAGCTCGCAGTAGGTATCAGCGTAACAATACAGTTTAAGTATATAATACAGAGATTGAGATCATTAGGTGAGCCCATACCACGTGTACCGAGTACTCCGCGCGCATTGTCAGTATGACCTAAGACATGGACAGCTTTTGGAAGCACGACCACATCTACACATCTAATGGTGTAAATCTTTAATCAATCAAAAAAATATCAAAACCTTTCTATGACTATGATAGTCATAGAAACGTATTGATACAAAGATATCGTTGTTATCAGTATTGCAATAAAATCGCTAACATTGTATTGTCCGTTCTAAAGATTATTATTTATGTAGGATTAAAATAGTATGACGATTTTAATTAAATTATAAGAAGGAATATGATGCGAGGATGTGCATTTCAATGTAATTTTATGCCACGCGAATAAACCCAGTTCACATGTAGCATCCAGCCCGAAGTAATTAATTACACAGAAAAAATAATACAAATTCCTATTTCCCGCCACAACATTTTTACACGGCGTATTTTGATGAAAACAGAAAAAACCGCAACTTGCAACAGAGTACACTACACATAAATTGTTGAAAAAAATGTAACAAAAGTAGTTTCTGCGTCCGATGCGTCAAGTGGAATCGTTCGTTTCGTCACAGCATCCCATTTTATCGATGGTTTTATAGTGCCGGACTTTATGGGCATGTATCGATACATCCCGGGCACGTAAACGTTTCAGCTTTTATAGTTCTGGTTATATTCGTATCTGATTCTGTATTTGGGTTATCTCGGCATGTTTATTGATGCAAATTGTTTTCGATGAATAAAGAAGGAATTGGATGAATCTGTTTAGTGGTTCTATATACGAGGATACGTACAGTAGATACGTGAAACTATGTATAGTTTAGTAAAATAACATGGGGACCGCTTTGTTATTGTTTTGGGCGTTCGGATATATGCCAATGATTTGTTTTTTGGTTGTCATGAAGATCTATGACAGTCGTTACAGGGCGTCAGTACCTTCTAAATAAACTGACACTAGTCTAAACCATGGAATATTGCTATCCCTTCGGGTTGCGGAGGTCAGACAGGCAGTCGCTCTGTGGAAAAGCTAATATTCAGCCAAATCCAGTTAGACTAGTAAGCGGACCCCAGATTGAAACTGGGATAACGCTAAGAGAAAGAAGATTACATAGTTCTATAACTTAGACTCATACATCGTGCAGCAGTCAATACAAAAATACAGTTTATTTAAAAGCTGTAATTATAATTGTTAATATAAAAATGCAATACATTATGTCAAGGGTTTGAATGTAAATTTATTACTTACATTATAGAGAGCTGATTAATTAATTTGTCTTAAAGATATTCATTAATGTTATAATTGACTTTTTCTTGCAGTAGCTTGCATAATTCTCTACGAAATTGTTTATATGGTAACTTTATAAAATTATCTGGCAGGTGGTTATATAATTGTATGGCCATACAGTATGAATTGCGTTTATGTAATTCTAAGCTAATTTGCGGTATTTCTAAACGATTGTTATGTCTGGTTCGGATACCTTTTTTATCTCCTAAAAATGAAATGTTTTATTTTTCGAAAATATATTTTCATAACGTGTGTGAGAAACATAAACATGATAACGTTTATGATCCTTGAAATTTAGGCTGCACTATAAAAATATAATTTTCCTGCAATAGCCACGGGATAACACATTTGTTTTTTGCTCTAGTGTTAGGATACACGTGCAGTTTTGAAGTACGACGTAAGACACGGTATATTTAATAGCGGTTGGCGTCGCGGGAGTGTAAGCCACTGCTACGCCGGGGGTCGCGGGTTCGATTCCCGCTCAAGTCCAACATTTGTGTGCATGAACATGGAGGTTTGTCTTGGTCAGGTTGTTTCTATGTATAATATGTATGTATTTACAAAAAAAGTATATAATATGTATATTTATCCATTATCTAGTACCCATAGTACAAGCTTCTGCTTAGTTTGGGACTAGATGGTGTTGTGTGAATGTGGTAGAATATTTTTATTATTATTGGTTTATTTTCTTTTTCTCAGCTTTTAGCGGGTTAAACTACATCTACGGGTAAACACCAAGTAAATGCAGTGTGTAGTGAGTAGAGATTATGGTGTAGTGATTTGTGGTGTGTCATTTTCGTCAAGTGACGTACCTCTTCGTTCAGTTCTGAATATTTGCTAATTTTCTCAGTAGTCTTTTGTATGTTGTGTGTATTAGGAACGGCTATGTGTATGAGGTATGTAGTTTTCTTGTGTTTATCGATGAGTATTATGTCCGGTCTGTTATAGTGTATGGTTCTGTCTGTAAGTATAGCGCGGTCGAATCAGAGCTTGTGTGTAGTGTTCTCGAAGATAGTCTGTGGTGTGTATTTGTAATATGGTGTGTCTATGTCTCCGATTAGATTATGTTTAAGTCCTAGGTTTTGATGTATAATATTAGCAATTTGGTTATGTCTGTTTGTATAGTCTGTTTGTGTGAGAGTCGTACATGCTCCGGTTATATGTTGGATAGTTTCGGGTTGTGTATGGCATCTACGGCATTTGTCATTTGTAACGGCCGGATTTTTTATTATATATTTTCTATGATTTTTTGTGTTTATTACTTGATCTTGTATCGCTATCATGAATCCTTCTGTTTCGGGGAATAAGTTACCTATTTGCAACCACTTATTCGATGCTACTGAGTCAACGTGGCTATGTTCAAGGTTATGTGGGTGTCGTCCGTGTAGTGTTTTCTTTTTCCACATGTCTATTTTTCAAATTTGTTTGTCACTATTGTTAAGGATTTGTGTGCTAGTAGGGTCGTGTAGGTTGAGTGGTGTGTAGTTATGATCATTTTTTACTTTTGCTCTATGTATATTACTTGAATGCGCTTTTGTTACGAAGAATGCTTTTAAATTGTTTACTTGTTTTTGCCATAGGTGGTTAAGGGTACTCGTATATGTAACTAATTTAAAGAAAACTTCGCTGCGATTTTAATGTACCATCGGGTAGTCCAAGTCTCTTAAACCGTAACAAGGATACAACTATAGGATCATCCACAATTCGTATCGACGAAATATATTGTAGCCTTAAGTCGCTAGAGGAAACGAAGGGGTCAGGCTGTGACGGTATCCCGCCAGTTTTTATAAAACGCTGTGCAAAGGCACTAGTTACTCCTCTTATGATAATTTTTAATAAATCTGTGCTAGAAGAAACGTTCCCTACGAGGTGGAAAGAAGCTTTAGTTATCCCTATATATAAAACTGGAGCAAAGCATCTGAGATCGAACTATAGACCAATACCTATTCTGGTCTCATTTGGCAAGATATTCGAGAAACTTATAAGCAAACGTTTGGAATGGGACTTAAAAAAACATATAATGGCATATCAACATGGTTTCGTAAAATCGAGGTCCACGAATACAAATCTGCTTTGTTTTACATCCACAATATCAAAATGTCTCGACAAACGCATACCAGTAGACGCAATTTACACGGATTTCAGTAAGGCATTTAATAAAGTGGACCACAGTCGCCTTATTGTAAAATTGAGTGATCTTGGCAAAGACGATGCTTTGGTCAAATTGCTGGAATCATACTTGGAAAATAGGGTATCTAAAGTAGTTATTAATGGTTACTGTTCTTCCAACTATGTAGCAACGTCTGGTATTCCGCAGGGCTCGCATCTTGGGCCGATCTTGTTCTAGGCCTTTATTAATGATATTATCAAGTATTTAAAAAATTCAAGCATTTTCTTATTTGCTGACAACCTTAAGATTATGATTCCTATTCAAAACGATGACGACTCAAAAAAATTACAAAATGATATAGATAACCTAACGAATTGGTGCAATGAAAACAAAATGATATTAAATGTAAATAAATGTTTCTATATCCAATTTACATATATATACGAAATAAACGTGCAGTCAATAATACTTACTACATTGACGGATTTCAAGTGCGAAATGTAAACGTGATTCGTGATTTAGGCGTCCAAATATATTGTACACTAAGGTTCTATGTGCACATTCTAGACATTGTTGCGCGAGGTTTTAGAATGCTAGGTTTTATTATTCGCAACTGTAGGGACTTTAAGAATTCATCCACAAAGATAAAACTTTATAATACTCTGGTTCGTCCGATTCTGGAGTACAGTTCCATTATATGGAATCCACGCTACGAGGTTTTAGTTTTAAGTGTTCAAAAGCGGTTCCTCTATCACTTATGCTATGGAGACCATATATTATTATTCATATGGGTTGGAATGCGGTGTGCGGCAGGGAGGGTTAAGCTCGCCTACGCTTTTCAACCTGTATATCAACGACCTTGTTGGGACGCTCAACAGTACGCGATTAGGGTGTCATATCGATGGAGTGTGTTTGAATAACGTTAGTTATGCTGATGATATGGTGCTGCTGAGCGCCTCAGTGTGTGGACTCCGCAGTCTCCTTAAAATATGTTCTGAATATGCAAATCATCGTGGTCTTGTGTATAACGTAGCAAAAACCGAATTCATGGTCTTTGAGGCGGCAAAGGGGCAGGTGGAAATCTGTCCAACTATTTCGCTGAACGGTATCCCTTTGAAGAGGGTATATAGTTTTAAATATCTGGGGCACCTGCTTGTTTGTAGTCTCAGAGACGAGGATGATATTGAACGAGAGCGAAGGGCGCTGTCGGTAAGAGCTAATATGATTGCTCGAAGGTTTGCACGTTGTTCAGCAGATGTCAAAATTACTCTGTTTCGTGCCTTCTGCACGTCGTTTTACACGTGCAGCCTTTGGTCTCACTATACAAAGCGAGCTTACAGCGCCCTTCGCGTTCAATATAACAATGCATTCAGGATGCTGATGGGGTTGTCCCGTTTCTGTAGTGCATCGGGGATGTTCGCCGAAGCCAGAGTCGATTGCTTTTATGCAACGATGAGGAAGAGGTGCGCATCCTTGGTCCGCCGCGTGCGGGGCAGCTCTAACAGTATCCTTAGAATGATAGCGAACAGGCTTGACTGCATATACATAAATAATTGTTGCAGGGTTTCCTCCTCATCGGTGGAAACCTTTTAATATTATGTGCTATGATTTTTTTATATTACTAACATAGTTTTAAGCAAACATTGTTACTAACCTATGAGTCTGTGTTACTTGAATAAATATTTATTATTATTATTATTATTATTATAGCCAAAAAATGCATTTACTACGCCTAAAGGCTGAAACACTAAAAAATGCAATCGTTTGCGAGTCGTAGGGAGAAACTAGATTGTATTTTCCTCCACAAAATGTTTAACGGCTCCATAGACTGCGATCACCTATTGAGCTCATTGAGCATAAGAATCCCCGCTTGACTGCCTAGGAAGAATACATATGCTTTATTTGATGTGCCAACTTCCTGTTCAAATCTTGGTCATTATGCTGCAGTACCAAGGCTCTGTAGGCAGTATAACAATATATCAAAAGCAAAGGAAATTGACATCTGTAATCCCTTAAGTAAATTTAAGAAGTGTTTAGATAAATAGGTATGTTCAATTGTCTGTTCAGTTGTTTCATCTTGTTTATATACTATATAATTTGTATTTTAAGGTATTGTATTATACTATATATGCATATTTTTCACAATTTATTTACGGTTAAAATGCCACGTTGTTTTTAGCATCTAGCAAATCTGTTTAATTTGGTAACTTAGTTTAAAAAAAAATTGTATGCTGTGGTTTCCTATAACTGAAGGTACAGTACACTTGTCTAATACTTAAGTGATATAATTATCTGTATAAACTGTAGTGTATATCCTTTGTTGGAAATCCTCAATAAATAAAATAAAATAAAAAATAAATAAAAAATATCTATAAATCCTCTGTCTCCATTCTGCCTTTTGATTGTGAGCCTCTAAATTGCAGATTTAGGGTGCGAGTAGTGGTTTCTAGTTATTGTTGCTCGCGTTACTCGTTCTAGTAGTTCCAAGTCTGTTTTGGTCCATTTTATTAACCCAAATGAGCAAGTGAGTATTGGAACGGCGTAGGTGTTAAGTCCTTTAAAAAGATTCTTCCCAGACAGTTGTGATCTGCAGATGGCGTTTATCCTTTTCTTGTACTCACTTGTCAGGGTCTGCTTTATTGTTGCATGGTCTAATCCCTTAAGTTGATTATACCCTAAGTATTTATACAGAGCAATTGGCTCCATCGCTGAAATTGTGTGTATTATCTATTGTGTAGTCACCGCCTCGGATCTTGCCTCGTATTACATGTAATGTTTTGCATTTATCTAAACCAAATTGCATGTTTATGTCTTTGCTAAGTGTTGTTGTTTTTTCAAGGAGTGTATTCATATCTTTTTCTGATCTTGCGTCCGATTTTGTGTCATCCATTTATATAATATGTGAGATAACTGTGTCTGTAGTGTGTGTTAGACCATATCCAACACGGCAACGATGTTATAAGTGTCATAGTGGATTCAATGTAAGACGAAACTATAGGGGGCTTAAGGAATCTCCTTGATAAATGCCTTTCTTGATTGTAATTAGTCTAGTTGTAATTGTATTTTGGTGATTATTTAGCTGATCCTTTTTGTTCTTCCGCTAAAATGTGATAATGTTCAATGTGTGTTCTAATTTTCTGGGCTTTTGCAGATGTCAATAATTTGTATATTGTAGGTAAACACGTGATGGGTCTGTATTGAGAAGGTTGAGGTGAGTATGTGGTTTTTGGTAGTATGTAAGTTATGCCAGTAGCAATAAATTCGGGTATTTTCTGTGTGCCTAGTATTATATGTCTGAAATTTTTAGCTATAGATTTATGGCACTCCATAAATTTATAGCTAAACATTTCAGACATATAATACGTTAGTTTCTTATACCAGTAGTTGTGAATTTTGTCAATACCAGGTGATTTTCAACTACGTAGCCTCGCTGTTATTGAAGTTATGTCTGTTTCAGTTATGCTATCAAATTCCGTTGCATCTATTTTACTCCATCTATTTTCTTCTTCTGAGATCCAGTCTGCACTAGAGTTATGATGTTCTTGTTTTTGCCAGCTACACTTTGGAGGGTAATGTTGTATTATTACTAGTTGTTGGTTTCTGTGGGTGTTGATTGAATTAGTTTCTATAAAATTTTTTTTCATTCAAAGTAAATAGAATATTACTGCTTCGCAGCTGTTGAGCTTTTTTATATCTTTTGAGTCTATGTACTTTTACAGCTATTTTTTGTTTTAATGTATCTAGATAGTCTTGTGGTTTTCTGTTTTCGTTTTCATGTCTAGTGTGTACTTTACTACTTTGAAATATTTGTTCGACTCTGTTTGCTAATTTCCTGGATGTGTTGTTATTGATATATTGTCTAAGTCTACCACAATCGGCCCGTATTTTTCCAATATCCTATTCTAGTCTTATTTGCCATGCTGGCTTATTTAGGTCTTTTGGTTTCGCTGTTCCTGAGTCATCTGTTATTTTAAAGTTAAGTTTTTCGGATACGACTTACGCAGTGCAGTATATTAAAGTGTGTATGTCATTTAATTCTTTATTTTCTGATATAAATTGATTCAAGATGTCATTATTGAACAGATATATTAATCTTATGAGTTTATTACTGTATCTTAACTTCGGTAATTTTGGACGGGCGCCTGGGTCCATTCCAGAATATTGTGTGAGGGCTGTTCTAAATTTATCATGAATATTTTGAATGTTTATATCTCTAACGTGGCTACAGTCTACTAGTGTTTCTATATCATTTTCCAGCATTAATGTAAAGTTGTCGGTTTGAGTTGATGTGTGAGATGTTTGTGTGTGAGTTCATGGTGATGGCTGTGAATGTACACTTGACTGACTATCGTATCTCAATTGGGCTTGGGTCTGTGGCTGCAGGTATGGCCCACTGATGTAATCATTAATTGGTGTATCAGGATTATCAGCTAAATTATTTTCTATGTCGTGCTGTAAGTGTATTCTTACTTCCTGTTTCAGCTGGTTTTGTGTTTCTAGCGGCAATAATTTATTTCTTATCATAGTTCTTCTCTGGTCAGATACTCGTTGTTCAGTCACTTTAATTTCAGGGTAGAGTTTTGAGAAAAGTTCGTGAAGTTGCTGTCTAGACGTGGTCATGTCTGTCTCTAGTTTAGTGATGTAGTAGTAGGTTCGCATGATGAATTTATTAACATCTTTACTCCAGCTCATGCGTTGCCTAGGTTTATCGGCCTTAGTGGATGCAGAAGAAGAGGCATTCGCCCCCCGCACATCACCGCAACATCTAAGTATTATTATTATATTTGAAGGGCTTTTCTGTGGTACCGATTTTTAGTAATGAATAAGCATCGCACAGCTTTCAATGTGTAATGGATTAGTACCAAGTTTATAATTTTATTCTTTTAAAGCTTGTAGGATTATGGGTATTTGTACTAAAAAAAAAAATATGCCTGAAATTCTTCAAACTGATTAGATAAGATTAAAGATTAATCTGCATAAAAAACAATCAATTTGCCATTGTTACAATCGTTATGGTAGCTTGATAATCCAATAAAATGTATTTAAATAAAATAGTATGCTCAGCATATAATATAGGAAGTGTAAAATTAATATTTATGCAATAAAACTTAGGTGTTATCGGCAGCAGTGTACTCAAGAAAATCACCGTTTTCTGCTTACAGCGATATCGTAAACGACAATTTTATTATCCTATAATATAAAAAGGTCATAATATTACGATGTACTAACAATAGCTGTAAAACTTTTAAATGATTTCTTGAACTGCAGTTTGCCATTTCGGCATGATAAATTATGTCAAAAATGCCATTCTGCTCTTTATAACATTGTTGCATAGGGTTACTAAAGGAATTGCTGTCCTTAAAATATGTCAATAGTTTGAAAACAGACTCTTTTTTTATTTTGCTTTCATGTCTTGAAAACATATTTTTATCATTCATTAGAGTAAACGTCCAGAACTGATGGCAGCGATGTTTTTATATATTTAAGAGGAACCATGTTGTTAGTTTTATTACTCGGCAGACGTTCAATTTTTACAGCTTAGAGCGCTTGTACACGAGAAATTAAGAAAATTTACCGTGTCTGCGGCAGACAAGACAAATTCTTCGTGTACAAGACAAGAATTTTGTCTGTTCTACACACGAAAACTTTTCGTGTCTTCCGCAGACAAGACCAATCGGAATGTGTACATGACAAGATTATTTTCGTGCAGTCGTCAGTCGGGCGTAGGGCGCGCAAGTATCAGTGGATCTGTTTTGTATAAAATGACATGGAATTAATATGGTTTATTTGTTTGAAGAATCGAGTCCCATGGTGCTGTGGTTCGGTTTTGCAATAAATATATAATGTGTGTTTTTGCTGTAGGTTCTTTTCTGCTTTTTGTATAACTTGTTGCCAAGGAAAAACTCATGTGGATCTTTTTTGAATAAGAAAATAAACCACTTTTAAATTAGTATTCTTCAAAAAAAGCAAAAATCTAAATTTGTCGAGTGGTTCCTTTTTGCATAAATACGGACAATTCAAACGTACCTACATCATTCATTCTTAACTAAAAATTAAAACACCGATATCTTCTTTATCCAGATTTCCCGAGTGAAAATAGAATAATTTATAGACTCTGTTATATAATAATCTGTAATTTTGAAAATTCTAATAAAAAAGTAATATGTTATAGGTACTTACAATTTTTTTTTTACATTTGTCTTGTCGTCGAAGTCTTTGTTTAAGATAATAAATATTTATCTCCATGCTTCGAATGTGAGTCTTTTATCTTTATATATCTCTAAAGTTTTGTCCCACAATACCAGTTGTCCCTATACTAAAGTTATAAGTAACTCATCAGCCATTTTGTACTCTACGCTGCAACACACGTCCACACCAAACGCACAACAAAAACTACCCACAGATCACTACTTACCTGGCTGTGTGGACCCTACTACTCCGTCCCCCACCGCTCCGCAACAACGTTCGCCGCGTCGTGTCTTGCGCAGACAAGATTTTTTTCGTGCACCGCTGCGAGCAGTGTACACAGTTATTTTCTAGTTACGACACGAATTCTTGCATAGGCCCGGCGTATTTTCTTACCGTATACAAGCGCCCTTAGGCTCCATTCATTGTGCTCCGTCTGTCCAATCTACAGACAATTGCCTCGCTATAAACATGTATTCTGGTTTATCGAAAAAAGTGCCGCCATATTTCTCCAGCAGAATGCTTTTAATCCAACTTGTTTTATTGCGATTAGAAGTTGAAGAGAATGATGGATGGGGTCAGCTGCGAATAGGCCATCGTTCAGAGCGAGTGTCATAAAAATAAATCATTACGTCACCAGAACACGCAACAAACACAACAGAATGGAACATAAGTTCAAAACAAAGACGAAGAAACTCGTTTTGAAATTTTGTGAAGCAGATTTCTAGAAATACCAATTAAGCCCCATGATTCGTTCTTGAAAGCCACACCTAATGTTTTGCACCATCAAAATCCACACCTAATGTTTTACACCGTCAAAATCCACCAAATTGAAACGCTCTTTTGCCATCAAGGCAAGGAAATCTCCATAATACTTCTGCCAAATATTCCTTTAAAACATCGCTTAAATATTCTCTCTATGAGATGTACTAAAAATGTCTCATTATTAACGTGTCAGCTTGAAAATCAAGACCTAGTCTGGAAAATTGATGTTTCCCCTCGCGTCTCGAGCGCCATAAGAGGGAATATTTTAGTGAAACCTTACGAGGACAAATGGGTGTCTCATTACTATCGCCCGGTTATGTGATATTCTTCGTGACGCCTTAAGATACCATAATAGTGCCTTCGATACTACGCCAACGTAACGAAAGATTATGGTTTCGCCGCAAGTATGCGGTTGTGGTAAAATTAATACTGTCTTGGCTAGCGTGGCTCTTTGAGTACTTAGGGATTTTAATTAAAGACGTTGTATTTTGTTTGAGGTGACACACATTTAATGCCAAACAATATTCATTCTAATGTATCTATCGCGTCTATACAGACAGTAAGGACGCGGAGGTTCTTCAATGTATAATATTTATAGATATGTAACCTCCTACTTTACTTACTAGTTACGATTTTTTTTAAAGGCTCACGCCTGTATTCCCGAAGGGTTAGGCAGAGGTGTAATATTACACCCACATTTCGCCATGATTTTTAGTCCCACGTAATAGGGGGCGAGCCTATTGCCATACCGGGCACATTACCAGACTCCGTGCTGCTACTGAGAATTTCCTAACGAAAAAACCCAATAACACTTTGCCCGACCCAGCAATCGCACCCGAGACCTCCCAATCCCACGCGCACATTTATGCCGCAAGACCAAAGTGGCAGTCAGTCAGTTACGATAATTTTCGAGCTAATAAGTAGCTATAGGGTTGCAGTTTGAGATATTGTGTCGCTACTGCCGGGTTTTGTTGTGTTTTTACGTTTGAAGTTCGATATTTGAACAAGGCAATATTTTATGTGCTCCAAAAATTTTCTGTGTTTCTATTTGGAATGTTTCTTGAAAGTCTCTGACACATGAATTCACCCTACTGATACTTCATTGCCCTACTGCGTTTACTGTCTAAAATTCTTTGTAAATGTTTTAAATAATATAAAGATTTTAAAAGTTATGCTTGAAATACTTTATTATGATCACTTCTTCCGTTTCTTTGCAAAATAATATGCGGTGAAATATTTTATGAAACGAAAGCGTGATATTTTATTCATAAGTTCTCGCCTATTGAAATTTATCCAAAAAGAGCGATGAATGTCATTGGTAGTCCTTTGCAGCTTCCCTCTTCGGTACAGACGCGTGGACAAGGACCCTCGCTACAAGAGAGATATTGACCTAAAAATTATTCATACAACAACACATATGCCCATTTCGCTGCGTACGTTTCAGTACGAAAAATTGTGTTTTTCGTATGTGTGGACCTGTACTAACTTATACCTACCTACCCGTAAATAGTCTGAGTCATGACTAAAATATATTTTACTTAAAGAAGAGTAAAACCCATATCTAAAGGATAGGCATAGTGTAACATATTAATTGTAAAAGAGAATAATATAAATAGATTTCTTAAACGCATATGACTATATCAGTAGGTATAAATGTAATGAACTCTAAATCAATTAAATCCCCTTTAGTCTAGTGGCATAAAAATAAAAAGTAGCGAACACAGTGAAATAAAATTTATTTTTCGGTTTATGAATATTTTTGCATCAGCATTCACCATTAACCATCACAATTTCATATATATATGTTAAATTGCTTTATAGCTGACCAGAGTAGGAATGATTTTATATTTTGATCTACTAGGGAACTAAGGTTTATTGAACATATACGATAACTTAACCTGGCTTACTAAATCAGGTTAAGTTATTCAATGATGTTGAACATAACATCTGTGGCAACAATAGTGAGATTGACTATGATCACTTTTTATGGTAAATACCAGTTTCATTTAAATACTGGTCAACAGTACAAATATATAACACACACAATTTCTTATTCATTCTATATTAAATACATACATTACATAGACACTAATCTGTTTAGACGTATAATACCTTTGAAGAATATTGGCAAAGGTGTATGTTGTTATGTAAGTGCTTTTCCGCCTTGCATAGATAAGAGAGAATAAATTATAGGCTAAAATCTTCAAAAGCTCGTTTGAAATATGCGTGAAACTAACATTAAAATATTAAGTTTACTTTCGCGAAGTGTTCATACATGTCAGTTCCTACCAATGTTTATGTAACGAGGCTTCATTACGTAATTCCTTTTCTTTTTCTCCATAACGAAAATAAGGGTGAAATAACCGCTATAGACACCGATGTTTCGGCACAAGTCACACCAGCATTGGCCTCAGGACTGAAACATCGATGCAAATACTCCTACATATTTGTATTCACTTAATTTTTTTAACGATAAATCGACGGCTATCTATAAAATGCAAGTGTAAATATGTTTACATATTGAACTTAACTACCGCGTACTTTTTTATTATTTCACTAGCAATAAAGATTTCAAACTGTATAATAACCCGATAAATGCGAAAAGACTTACTTAAATCTGTTGCTCAAGTTTATTTAACTAATTACGATCTCACTGGAGTCCGGCCTTGTGAGCACGCTGTTCAATCATTCCATTTTATTATTTAAATTATTCCGTAACTTTTTTGTAATCGGTAATTAATATTCTGATAATTGGAGTCATATTTATTAATTTTATAATTTGAAAACTTTTGTATTTACTTGTTAATAATTATTATTTTAGTCAGAATTTTCATTTGTTATTGAACGTTATTATAAGCTACATTTTAAATTGTCGATTAAAATTGTTCAATTAATAGGAGTGCATTTTATAAGAATGAATAAACTAAATTAGGTTTATCGTTTTGTTGCCTAAGTTTTCCTATGTAATACAAAAAATAATTGTATATACCTACCTAATTCTTAGAAATTGTAATAGATTTATAGAAATTACTAGCTTTTGCCCGCTGCTTCGCACGCGTAAATTTCGTTTAAATTAAAAGTTTTGTACACATAATATGTCAGTTATGTCACTTGTACTTCTATCTGTCACAAATGCCAATATTATATATCTTAGGTTTTTTATCCTCAGACTGTTTGTATTCATTTTTCAACTTCACTAAGTCTAACTGTGTCTTAAACATGCTCTTTTTATTGTTTCTCTTTTTTTACCTATTTTTTCTGACTCTTGTTCTTTGCTATTCTTTTTTTTTTTAAGCTGTGTGATGTTTATATTATTCATAATGTAACACGCAACTGCCGGGTGGACATTTTGGTTTTAGACAGCTTAACAATATATTTGTATTTAAGTATTTATATAACATATTTTTATATATATTAGATATAGTTAATTAATTTTTATATATTAGCCATAATATATGCTAGATTCAAATAGTGACGATGACAGCTTTGTAACTGCTAGCAGTCTCAATGACAGTTTAACTAGTTTGCCTTCACTTGCAGAGGTTCTGCATTCTCAGTTTTCTGGCGTCGCCGGGAACTTTAATGTAGTCCATATAAATGCCCAAAGTATTCCAGCTCATTTCCCTGATATGCTGACAACCTTTGACTGTAAGAACATACATGCTATTCTCGTTTCAGAGTCATGGCTTAAACCATGTCTGCCAGCTACTTCCTATTCTCTTCCGGGGTTCCACCTAATTAGAAATGATCGTGCGGTTGGCGGTGGTGGCGGTGTTGCTATATACCTACGTGTTTAAATTCCATACCGTATTGTAAGCAGTTCATCACAACCACCACCCGTTAATGCCGGCGAGCATCTCTTCTTAGAAGTGGACCTAAATCATTCTATAATTCTTCTAGGTGTTTATTATTCGCCTTCGTTACGTATACATTTTTTCCCTTCTTTTGAAAACATCCTAGAAACTTTAGTACCTTCTTACAGTCACACTATCATAATGGGTGATTTTAATACTTGCCTCTTAAAACAAGACAATCGTTCGGCCACATTTAAGCGTATTTTAAATTCTAGTAATTTATCTATTCTTCCCCTTAATGCTACACATAATTTTCCAAACTCTGTACCTTATCTTCTTGATCTGATTATCACTTCTTCCCCTACTTTTGTTTCCAAGCATGGTCAGTCCTCTGCAGATACTTTCTCCTACCATGATTTAATATATCTCTCCTATAAAATACGCCCACCAAAGGCAAAATCAAGAATTATTATGCAGCGCAATTTTGGGGGTATGGATCGGTTGCAGCTCTGCGCAGATGCCCGTAGAATTGACTGGTCTCCTATATTCTCATCAGACTGTGTAAATGACAAAGTACAAATACTTACAGATAAATTAACTCAGCTGTACGATAAGCATGCACCAATCCGTGCCATTAAATTAAAACATCTACCTGCACCTTGACTCACTGATGAAATCAAAATATTGATGTCTAAGAAAAATGTCGTCCAACCCCTCTAAATTTGGAAAAATATATTAGTACCAGGAATCTCTGCAATAAGGTGTGTAGGAAAGCACAGCGCCACCATATTCACAACTCGGTTGAAAATGAAGATCCAGTAAAAATCTGGAAATTTCTGAGAACCTTGGGAGTTGGCGAATCACGCAATGACACAGTCCCCAAAGATATTAATATAGATTCACTTAACGCACATTTCACTGCTTCGTCCAACTTTGATGGGACAACAAAAACAAACACTTTACAAGATCTTCCACGTATCCCAACTCCCAAATATTCCCCTTTTGTTTTCGAGCAATTTTCCGGCTGTGATGTTAAAAAGAGCATAAATTCGATCTCATCCAATGCTGTTGGCAATGATTGTATCGGTCGAAACATGATCCTACCTATCTCTGATGAAATCCTGTCTGTCCTTTGTCATATACTGAACTACTGTGTTACCAGCGGTGTCTTTCCATCAGCATGGAAAGATGCCCAAGTAGTTCCGATACCTAAAAAATCCAAACGCTGTTCCTTTACTGACTTCCGTTCAATATCCATACTACTATTCCTTTCCAAAGTCCTTGAGCGTCTTGTACACGCACAACTCTCTTCTTTTCTTTCCAAGAATGCTCTCCTGAATCCTTACCAATCCGATTTTTGCCCTGGACATAGTACCACCACAGCATTGGTTCATTACTGATGAGATAAGGCTGGGCATGGATGGTGGAAAACTCACGCTTCTCTCCTTACTTGATTTTAGTAACGCATTTAACACTGTGGGTTTCCACATCCTGCTTGCCATACTCCGCTCTATTAACATATCTCCAACGGTAATTGACTGGTTTCATAGTAATCTGTTTGGACGCAGACAGCGTATACGCGTTGATGAGTTTTACTCCTCATGGTGTAATACATCTGTCGGTGTACCGTAGGGTGGAGTGCTATCACCATTACTTTTTGCAATTTTCATAAATTCTATCTCCAAAAACTTACTTTCGTCCTACCACCTTTATGCCCAGATGATTTACAGATATATTCACAGGCACCACTCGAGACAATTTCAGAGGCGTTTACTAACATAAACTTGGATCTGGCGCAAATTTGTACGTGGAGCAGAAAGTATGGCCTAAAGGTGAGCCCATTAAAAACACAAGTTATTCTGATTGGCAGTTCCAGGATGATTTCCAAGGTAAACTGGCCGCAGCTGCCTCAGATTAAGTTCGACGGTAAAATCTTAAGAATCTCAGATAGTGTTAAAAACCTGGGTATTTATCTGGATAAAATTGTATCATGGGGAATTCAAATACAGGAAACAAGTCGTAAACTGTTTGCCTCAGCAGGGTCGTTGCGTAGGCTGCGGAACTTTCTTCTCACAACCACCAAGATTGCGCTTGCACAATCCTTGCTTCTCCCAATACTCGATTATGCCGATGTCAGCTATCTTGATCTTAATGAGGACCAACTTGATAAACTTGAGCGTCTCCAAAATTTTTGTATTAGATTCATTTTTGGTTTACGCAAATATGATCATGTATCTGAATTTCGATCTTGGCTCAAGTGGCTCCCAATTTGTATTCGCCGGAATACCCATATTCTTATATTACTGTATAATGTGTTATTTAATCCAAATTCCCCCAAATATCTCAAAGAACGTTTTAAGTTCCTTCATCACACACATTCAAGGACCTTGAGGTCGTCGGTGGATTTGAGACTGAAGATGCCAACCCATTCCACAAACTTCTACGACAAATCCTTTGCTGTTCAAGCTGTACGTTTGTGGAATGCGCTTCCGGTCGAAGTTAGGCAAGCTAAATCACTCAATATATTTAAAAATGCATTAAATAAGCACTATTTGTCACTTTAATAACTTTACCACTGCTCTCTGGATTTATATAATTATATATATATATATATATAGACTGAAATCCCATGTTGTACCAATCACTACGAACATTTTTTACTTCGGCACCATACCTGGAAAATTACTGGTTCAGGAGATATTGAGCCTCAAAGTTAGTATGGAATTTTTCTAATTAAGTACAAAATCGATGCTTTTACCCCGCCAATATGTTCTTTAGATGCCCTATAAGCTCATGGATAAGTAGGTATTTCGAGCATTGCACGCGCGCGCTTTTAATTGAGATTTAAAAAATGTGAAAACTTAAATAAAAAATTCGTTTCCCAGGTATTATTTTTGGTTAGTATGATTTGGCATGATGTCCACAACGAGCAGACTTCGGCTTGGTGATGGGTCTTGTGACACCCTGTATATATATACATACATCTTTTATAATGGAATTATATATATATCGACACCTTCTACGTATAACATCGTAACTGACAAAATGACATTTTTAGATTTTCATTTACCTGTTGGATACATTTGGATGTTCGTGGTTGCATTAAAAGAAACGGTTTGATTAATATTATTTAATGGACAAATAAGATAGTATGTCTATCAACTATGTCATCTTGATTGTCTTACAAATGATTGATGCAATTATTGAACCATTTTAACAAAATTTTTCTTTTTATCTACAAAACCAAACATAAATAATTAATAATTTTATAATGAAGTGTGTACCATAAACTCTTTTGTGGTCGTTGTAAGAACCTGCAAGGTAAGTGAAATGTTTTAAAATATTAATTACAAATAAACAAAATAAATGTCTGAAATAACATAATATCCACAGTGAAATCTCGTATGTAGGACTTACTATATAGTATAATAAGTCCTACATACGAGATTTCACTGTGATAACATTGATTTTCGATACTTTTCAACTATCGTAAGTAATGACTTACGATATTTTACTATTGTCAAAATGTAAATTATTGTTGTGTATTTCGACTTACGATTATTTACGCCAGATTTTTTAGTATTTTTATATCCTAAGTTATACTTAAGATATTTATATATATACATTGAAACAAAACATAAGTTACTATAGTATTCACTTGGAAAAACCTCAATAAATTGATTAAATTTGTTTTTGTTTTGCAAAATCACCGACCTTTTTATCGCAGATATTGATGAGATAAAGGGAACGGTGGACATTTTAACTATTCCGAAGAAACACTCTATAGTATAAGCTCTCCCCCCTCATAGTAAGTAACAGTGTATTGGAATAATAATGGCACGTCTCTAACATTTATACCCTAACTTTAACCCTTGAATGGTATCGGGGTCAAAATTGACCCCAAAGCTTCATATTTTTAATCACACCTTTTCAGTAAAAGCACCTACACTCTTGCGCATCGGGGTAATCTCATTACGCCGCGGAGTGCGGTGGGTGACGGACGCGCGTCACTTAACTGCTACTGAGAACGGAGATATGTACACTGCTGGGGTCAAATTTGACCTCGATACCGGAAGTGTACATTTTATTGTATGATTTATGTCCTAATGTTTCACTATTTTATACTAAATTTATATATAATTTTTACGTGACGGTGAAATCTCACAGCTTTTGGTAGACCAAAACGAAGAATCTGGCTCCGAATTAATTCAGGACGCCACAATAGCTGCTTGTGACCAGAAAATTATCAGCGTTTGTGAGGAACAAATAGAATAATAGTTTTAGATTGAAATTTTTTTATTATTCGTGATCTGATAGGAAGTTACTATTTTTTATTAAATTAGTTATATGCAAAAACGAATACAAAATGTTTTCTTGTATTATTTTTCTTTTTATATATAAATAAGAATACCTAAAGTAGAGTCTTGTCAAATAAGAAGATACTACCTGTTTTATTTATTAAATATGTGATCTCTTGTTAAAAAATGATACAAATTTAATAAAACATTACATTGTAAGTCCTTTTTTCCTAAATAAAAAGAAAATTTATAATGTACAGTTGTATCATTTTATATTACTGTGTACTAACATCTGGGGTCAATTTTGACCCCTATACCACTTACGTTGCCTTTTTTAGCGAAACCAGCTAAGGGTTAAGGGTTCAAATCAATTTGAAACATAATTTTGTATGTAACTTAATTTAAAATTGTAAGTAGTAAAAATACTATACCAATTATACAAAATAATGTAAAAGTTCCTTGTTTTTCTCTCTCTCTCACTTTTCTATCTATGTATCTATCCATCCCTCTGTACAGTTAAACAACTCAAACACTGTATAGGTTATAAATGTCATGTTGTGGAAGGTACTTACCCAAGGGACAGTTACGAGTCACATCATTAAGGGACGTCACGCGTACGAAACAGCGGAAAATACTATACATACTTTTTTTCTTTCTTTTGGACCCCAGTGAAGATTCTCTGTTAACTGCTGCGAATATAACACGCCATTCATTCATTGCACAATAAATCATCTTGATTTTGATTACGTAAACCACTTTTGTCCTTGGCTTGTCGAAAAAGTTATTTCTTCACTACAACCCTCTCAATTTTCACTGATTTAGTTGATACTCAGCTAGCGAACACACCTCTTTCTTTTTTCTAAGAAGCGACACCACAGACTTCCAGGAATAGGAACACTAAGTCCAGGAAAGACAAATATCGGACGTCGACATTCCGCCGAATGGAAAGACAGCAAACGGAAAATGCTAAGAAACTTAGACTATGAGTTTATGAGTAACGATGGTGCATTGTAGCTTACTAAATAGTTTCTTGAAACTTAGTAATGGATTTTCAATAGGTTTGGGCATTTAGGGAACTGTGAAAAGCATGATGTAATGTGTGTAGGGTATATATGCGATCATATAAAATGTTTTCAGCTAGTAGACTCTCATTAGACTCGCCAAATAAACCTGAAGATCCTTATATCATCCTTTTGGCGTTATCCCAGTTAGAACCCGGTATGTTCTTTGCAGTCTAACCGGATTTGACTGAATATTAGCTTATACACAGAGCGACTGCCTGTCTGACATCCCCGCAACCCAAATGGATAGCATTATTCTATGGTTTAGACTAGTGTCAGTTTATTCATAGGTACCGAGTCCCTAAAACGACTGTCAAAGATCTTCATTACAGCCGCGACCTACGGCTTAATGTGCTCGCCGAGGCACGAGGCAAATGTTAATTTTTAATTCAATCCGCACTTATCTCTGAAAAGTCATTAGTGCATACCGTGAATTCGAACCCGATACCCTCTGTATGGCAGACTGTTGGCATCTCTTTTCGCTGCACTTTCCGCTAGGCTATTGCTTTATGTCATCGAAGTGTCTACTAGGAGATAACGTATACCTTATTATGTTGCGCTCTGTGCAAGTAGGCAGCCTAAGGCGAAAATAAATAATTATTTGGTGAACATGTGCAAGTCTCAAACCATTCTCAGTTCTCACCATGATTTTTTTAACGTCTACCAGAAACTGGTAACCGTGATAGTATTCAAAACAAAAAATCCAATAAAATTCAGACAAAGTATTAATAACATTATATTCCTAGTAGTGATTGCTCTTAAAATGAATGACACAAGGAAATAAATCTTATAATAAAAATCTCATATCATGTTCCTAAAACTACTGTAATAATGAATGGCAATGCCATTGATTAGTATTTAAAGTTGGTTCTTTTTCTGAAAAGAATGACTACTATGAAATATTTTATAATCAGTGATCCCCAGGGTAGTTTAGATACATTTTTTTCCGGACACTCTTTGCCAGATACGCAAGACACAGCACGCGTGTAAATCAAGATAGTACTAGTCCGTGGATATATAGCTATCCTGACATTATCGTAATCTAGAAAAGCTAATCTTCATCATCCTAGCGTTATCCCGGTTGCATCCAAGACTTACTCGCCTTGGAGCTCGAGGTTCGCTTACTGGTCTAACCAGATATGACAGAATATCAACTTTTCCACAGAGCGACTGCCGCCTGACCACCGCAATCCAAAGGGATAGCTATAGTCCATGGTTTAGATCAGTATCAGTTATTTGAAGGTACTGACTCTCTGTAACGACTGTCAAAGATCTTTATGACAGCCGGGACCGACGGTTTAACGTGCTCTTCGAGGCACGGGGCAAGAGATAATTAACAATTTAATACACATATAACTTTGAAAATCAGTGGCGCGCGCCGTGGATTCGAACCCGATATCCTCTGCATGGCAGTCCGTTGGTATCTCCACTAGGCTATCGCTGCCTTAGGCAGAAAATTCAACATTCAGTTGAAATTTATTAACAATAATATGTAGATGATGATAGTGACGAATGTCTTGACAATGACAATGAGTGACGAATAAACGTGTAAATCTAAAATATATAACCATTTTTCTACATCAATGCATAAACAAACGATTCTATGAAATAAGCAATGCGATAGCGTCTAAAAAGCTATTGATAACATCAAAACGCGACCGGTGGTGTTGCCATTTATCAAATACGACAATGTGAGTATGTAATTTGTCACCTACACACCTATAAAATTTATGTGAGAACATACTTCGCGAAAAATGGAAAATCAATATGTTGTTTAAACATCCCATGTCACGAAAAATATAGGATGGATTTTTGAGTGGGTAAGTAACTAAAGATACAAATTTTCTCAAAGAAAACAATGGCTTTTTGTAACATTTTAAAACACAGCGGTGCAAAACAACCAACGGTGTTTTTCCAATTTTGCTAAGAGCAATGTTTGAATGCATGCGCTCCATAAAAAATCTTTTATTTTAAATAAAAATATAACTCAAGTTTTTCGTTAATCGTGTTAAAAAACTCAATTTAATTGAAATTATTCACATCACGTTTCAAATTTGAAAATGTTTATACATAATGAAATGAGACAACACGTGACGCTGTTCAAATTTACCTACGGCTAAATATGTATATTTAGATTTCCATTAATGGAAAAGTAAGCAATCCGTCATTACTACCCACTTATATTCGAATAAGGATACAATTCCTAAAATTGAAAGGATTGTTAAATATAGCATATATTTTCCGGGAAGGGGTATATAATAAAATACATAGTACGTCCCAATTATGATGAAGGATACATTTTATAATATACACATTTCCTGGAAAATTATTGCAATCAGCCGAAACTACCGAGCGCAAGTAGGTGAAATTTGGCATGTATGTTCCTTGAGAAATTCTTACCCTAAGTGGAAGTACGAGAGCTTCTCTTCAAGAAATATATATATATATATATATAACTTTAACAGTCCACTGCTGGACCAGGCCTCTCCTTTGAAAGGAGGAATTGGCCTACTATACCACGCTGGCCAAACGGGTTGGTATAGGGTTTGTATCAAGTTTTCCTTCTCTTACAGTGCTGTTCTATGCATAATATGCTCCCTCTGTCGGCTCTTACGACACCCATGAGATGATATTTACCGCCGCCCATGGACACAAGCAACACCATAGGAGTTACAAGTGCGTTGCCGCCCCTTGGGGTTGGGAAAAGGGATAGGATGAGGAGTGGGATCAGGGAGAAGGGATAGGGGATAGGGCCGCCGGTACTCTCACTCACCGAACGAAACGCAACAGCTTAGGTACTGTTACTTTACGTCGATTTTCTGTGAGAGGGTAGTACTTCCCCGGTCGAGCCGGCCCATTCATGCTGAAATTCAGCAAGGCCCTACTATCTTGAAAATATATATGTTTATAGACATATTTATTAGTATTTATGTACATATGTGTATGACGACGGGTTGCTTGATTCTTGGCCGGTTTCAACACTTCACATCACAGTTTGTTATAAGTTCACACCAAATCAAATTAACAAAGTGAACACGAAACGAGTGACAGTTTCTAGGTACTTGTTGCCCGCCCGGAGTCTCCAAGAGAAGTGATCCTTGTTGTGTCGCTCCGTTGAACGTCAACCGTCACCCCCCTCTTCGACCGCAGCGAACGTCACTAGACTCTGTCGAAGCGCGCCATCTATGCACTTCCGTTTCGTAGTCAATTGTCGTCCGTACTTATGACCATTCCGTTACGGCCATCCTACAAGACACACGTCCCTGTGTGTTAATCTGTAACAAAATTTTACACGCACACTATAACATTGCTCGGTCACTCCTGACTTAACCCAGGTAAGGGTTGAATCAAAACAGTGTTTATTATAGGAGCTGGATTTAGAGCATTACTGACAATACAGTCAATTGAAAAAAAAAAGACATTTTTTATGCATTTTTATTTACAAAAAAAAGTATATATATGTATGTTTATCCATTATCTAGTACCCATAGTACAAGCTTCTGCTTAGTTTGGGACTAGATGGTGTTGTGTGAATGTCGTATTATAATTATAGACTCACGTTATAATCAAATCAAATACCTTAAGCTCTACATGTGATTCATAACCGTTCAGTAACCTCCAGTTACTAAACCAGGACTTACACCAGTCACTCGATTGCCACCCATTTATCTGCGCATCCTCACAAGGATCGCCAAGTCCCTCCTGGACTTTATGGTTTCCTACGAAACCCATTACTCTGCGCATCCTCACAAGGATCGCCAAGTTCCTCCTGGACTTTATGGTTTCCATGAAACCCCCAACACCAGAGTTGTCTGCCTACCGCGTACTCACGGACAACTGCCTTCACAGTTGTATTGAATCCGATCTGTACTGATTTGTGGCTACAAATCAACCCCTAACATTGCATCACACAACCAATCAAACACCAGAGTCATCTGCCTACCTACCGTGTACTCACGGACAACTGCCTTCACAGTTGTATTGAATCCAATTTGTACTGATTTACGGCTATTACGGCTACAAATCGACCTCTGACATTTAATCACGCAGCCAATCAACATGTAAGCCTAGTTTTGTACTGTCTCGTCATCATTAAGGTTCACTATATGCTCTCTTCAAGATCGTCAGTTATGCTCTGATCCTCTGGCACAAAGTTTCAGTATCAAAATCAATAATTAGGTAACTCAAAGTAAAACTGACATGTCACCATCGCGGTATCTCTCAAGATATTTTAAAACAAGTTAACCAAAACATTTAAGCTAAGGTCATTGGACTCTACATCTTCTAACCAAATTCCTTTAATTAACTACCTTCACTTTCATTGCCAGTTTCGGCCGGATAGGCTTTAGCTATACCAGTTACCAGGCTCCTCAAAGCCACATACAGGCCTCACACAGGCCCCGCACCACACACGGGCCGTGCGCCATACACGGGCCGCGCGCCATACACGGGCTGCGCGCCACACACGGGCCGCGTGCCACACACGAGCCGCGCACCACACACGGGCCGCGCCAGCCACCAGGCCGCGCCGGTCACTAGGCCGTGCCGGCTACCAGGCCGAGCTAGCCACCAGGCTGCGCCGGCCACCAGGATTACCCAAAAAGGAATTAAATCTACCAATAGTATTTCAAAGATTGGTCTCATTGTATACCCACTGAATAGAGTATCCGTCCTTTCAGACTAATTCAAAGTACGCACTTCGTCAATTTTAAGCGATAATCAAATTCATTTACAACTTCACAACTGCACAGAACGTAACTCCCGTCCACGCTCTCAATGAGTTATGTCAAAACCGGATTTGACCACTGACAAAAACTTTAACCAAATGCGAACATGGCGAGATCTGATAAGCTACTTTCGGACAAACTGATTTCCTTTGGCTACATAGAGGCAACGACTACAGTTCTGAGATCACTAATCGACAGTCTATGAGTACTTTCAGATTCTCGCAACATGCTCTTGTCATACAACACAGAAACCAGAGGTAGATAATTTTAGCGATCAAAAATCAAATAAGAGCTACTTGACTAGCAGGGAATCCGTGATTGCGATCAACAATCACATTTTAAGGTACTTCGCTCTAGGATTAAAAGAAAATTATCGCACAGCACTCATTCTAGTAGTTCGGCTATTTCTGACTCAAGTGGGTGGGGACAACGTTTGTAATACTATGATAAATGCACTAATGGCTATCTTGTTTGCGCACCAACAGAGACTATGACTAACACAAAAGTTTCAGGGTAAACTAGGCTAACCAGAAAGCCACTTTGCTGGTCCAACCAACGGTAACCCAAGGCTTATCATGTAGCCGCTCAAACGGCTTATCCAGTTTATGCAAATGTACACTGACGGTATCGTGGGTACCACAAAATTATCACAACAACGACTAACAAATTACCCAATTACCCATTTAATGAGAATAAGGTTAAGCATACAATCATCACTAACGATCACTAATCTAGTTCTACCTACAATGAAAATTAAAATGTCTGAAACTTATTATCGTAACGCACTACGATGATATATCAATCATTTTCTTCTACGTCTGATAATCGAGTTTAACAGCTTCTACTAGAAACACTATCACTCTTAAACGTCCTAAGCATAACTTGGAATTGGCCAGAGAACTCGGGGCACTTGATAAAAATTCCCAGCGTATTACATGAATTTTAAAAACACACAGTAGGTAATTTTCACGCGTAAAATCTTAAAATTGAATTTAATTTTTCTAGTGGTGCCATCTAATAATCATGAGTAAGAAACATTTTAATGTGCCATGTTAAAAATTTATGCACACAAACAAGCAGTATAATTGCAACACCGAGATCGTCTGTACAACTCAGAGTTACAACGAGTAACAGTTCCACTTTTTACTTAGGCTCTCAACATCAACACCACGAGTTGATAAAATAATGGCGCTAGTAATATCTTTTGACTATGGTCAGGTTACACTAATCAACCAACCGCACTCGTCTAGACAGCACTGCAGTACACACATCTATTTAAGAAATAAAAGCTACAAGCTGTTCTACACAAAATCAGCACAGTCAGAAGCAAAAGCTCTGCACAGTCTTACACTATGAACTTAGTATGTATGATTCGATTAGTTTAACAACTTTAGCGTTGCTGCCCTGCGAAGGACAGTCTAGACCGGAGTTATTGTTCTAGATTTAGCAGAAAACCAACCAAAAGTGAGTGTTGGTTCTAAAACCAATATTACAACAGAACTGTACTAGAACAATAACTAGCACGTTTCACTCAAACGCACTTGCTTGGAATAATGCAAGTCGGCCTGTACGCTCCCTCTCGTTACTATTACAGTCCACAAAGTAACAGTAGATAAGCTATTTGCAAGCAAGCATAATGTGATCACAAGGTTCGCAAGTGCGAGCCACTCTCGCATGAAGAAATAAAAATAATCGCTTACTTTTTAACTAGCGTATCAAACTCAAAACCTCCGTTCGATATCTACGCTATAGCTAGGTCACTGTGGTAGTCAGACAACTATACGCTAACATAAAATACAGCAAAGGTCGCAATTAAATCGTTCAGCATCTACCCACATTCTTTTTGTTTTTCTTCTTTAAGCTATTAAAAAGAAGATTATTCATGAGATCATGCCATGGGAAACACGACACCGTAATAGTCAATAGGGTTCCACAACTCAGTGTCTCGTGTAGGAATCGAACCTACAACACTCGGCTCAATGTGATGGTGATACCACCACAACGACCATAACATTTCCAAGGTTAAACGCGTAATGTTTCAAATCTGCCGTCACTAAATAAAATAGGCAGTACCAATAAAAAAACCAGACAAAATACGCTTGACAGTTCAGCTGATTCACCAACATAGCAGTGTTAACAGTCGCCCTCGCTCGCGCTTTGTGGTCGCGCTGGTCCATGATGCCACTTCTGATGTCGGCGGGTTGCTTGATTTTTGGCCGGTATCACCACTTCACAGTTCACAGTTTCTTATACGTTCCCACCAAATCAAAATAACAAAACTGACTATAATTATTTTGCATTACTGAACACGAAACGAGTGACAGTTTCTAGGTACTTGTTGTCCGCCCGGAGTCTCCAAGAGAAGTGATAGTTGTCTTGCCCCGTTCAACGTCAACCGTCACCCCCCTCTTCAACTCTAGCGAACGTCACACTAGACTCTGTCGAAGCGCGCCATCTTCACACTTCCGTTTCGTAGTCGTAGTCGTAGATCATTCCGATAAGTAGATCATACGCTTCATCCTAGCGGTATCCAATTTGAGCCCGAGATCTGCTTACTGAACTATC
This sequence comes from Euclidia mi, assembly GCA_944739405.2. Taxonomy (NCBI): domain Eukaryota; kingdom Metazoa; phylum Arthropoda; class Insecta; order Lepidoptera; family Erebidae; genus Euclidia; species Euclidia mi. Next base: position 30,880,003 of record OX123186.2, on the reverse strand, counting down.
TAACCAGATTTGACTGAATATTAGCTTTTCCACAGAGCGATTGCCGTCGGATCTCAACAACCCAAAGGAATTTAACGCGAGATCCAATACAAAAGTCTAACGTCTAATACCACAAGTGTAACGCTAGAAGTATGACGATGAATCTAAGTATGTTAACAAAATCCATATAATACCTTACTCAAATGTTAGTCGTGGTTGACAAAACAATAAAATTTGAGGTGTCATCGCATCGTTAGCACAGCTTATGGTGAATGATCGCGATCTTTGTAACTGACAGGTTAATACGTTAGTTACAAAGAAAGATAAGAAAAGTGAAACTATCGCTTATTGGTAAACATGTCAGTTATACGATTTTGTAGCAGGAAGGGAATGTGTTTATAGAATTTGAGTTGCATGTATAAAGACAAATATCTATTATTTTATTTTCACATAGGTATGTAACTGATGAGAATAACTGCCATAATAGTCAAGATACATATTTAAATTAAAACATTTTCTAGGTTTGTATTTAGAATAGCATGTTATAAAATTTTGATCGGATAAAAAGATACAAAATTGTTTTGAAACTTTTTGTAACGTTCATTATAAAATTGCTACGGACTATAAGCAGAGTATCGAAGGTGGAATTGATTTTTAAATTTTACTTTTTATTGCAGAAGTATGTATAATTGCTTACCTTTTATTGAGTGGCTAATGTCTTTAATTGATGTTCGTTGCAGTCTGCCACGCACTTAATATGCAATAATCTCACAAAAAAGGTTTTTTTAGAAATATGGGGTGAGTCACCACTAGATCCTTGTTTTCGAGGACGATCAAAGGTGTGTATCAGTTTGTCTTTGGGATATCCCGCATTGTCCTTTGTAGTAGAGTTTCGAGATTCTACCAAACATCTGGCCTTACTTGCCCACTCCGCCTGCCTCGAAACTAGAAATGCATGTATCTATACTACATATATACAGTCCCTTGTACAATGCTTGAGTGAATCGTATAAATTGTCGTGGGTAACAAGCTCAGAGCCAGATTCGCAAACGAACTATCAACATGCGATTTATCGTTCCTTTGTGCAGATACCACTCCAATAACTAGATACTTACACTTTATATGCAAAAAAAAATAAACACACAGAATTTCTATTAATTCTCCTGGATTTTCATATAATTAACAGAACGGGCCCAAATAAACGGGGGAACGTAAAAAATAATCTCTTACTAGCTTTCGGCCGCGGCTTCGCTCATGTTAAATTCGGGGTACCACAAAACTCCTTCATCGTTCGATAGTAATTTTCGTTTTAATTCTATTCATAGGGACTAATAAGAAATATAACCGCAAGAAGTATTTAAAACATTTCTGTAAACAGTATTTTTAGAGTTCCGTAGTCAAAAATGGCTAAATACGGTATCCTTATAGACGCGCTATGTCTGTCAGTCTATCCGTATGTCACAGCCACTTTCTGCCGAAACTTTTCAGTTTATACATTTCAGAATTGGTAGGTATATGTGTTCTGTGAACCGCTTTACGACGTTATAGAAAATAAAAAATATTGAATATTAAGGGGGGCTCTTCATACATGGAACTGATGTGGAAAATGGGTCGTTAAAATTTACTTTGAGGTTCCTAAAACTATTGTTTCTCAAAGTCAATTGTTTGAAAGATATACGGTTCCAAAGTGGTAAAATGGGTGTGTGTGTCCCTCTAACTTTAAAATTAAGAGAGTGACAAATCTAAAAAATATATCCAGTGGATCGTTATAAAACTTCCAACGAAAATTGGTTTGAACGATATGTAGTCAGCAGTGTTTAGAGTCCGGGCTAAAATTGGGTAAGGTTGCAGAGGTCAGTGGAAGCGATTAATTCATCCAGTCTTAGCTCAGGGCAAAGGTTTAAGCACTATTACTGTGATTGCACAGCGATGAACTCAAATTACATGCAAATTTACTTACCAAATCTTCACTGATGTTCTTGAGTGGACCTATAAGATTAAACTCATAATTTTGGCCAAAATAATAAGCAAATCGTTATAGTTACCAGTCCAATGATCAAGGTTTTCTTCAGCGAAGTCGTCGGGCACCAAGCACGGATTCACACAAGTTTTACAATGTTCAATATTTTACAAGTTATCTTTTATCACAAAAAAATCCGATGCCAGCCGATCAGTTAGCGGCAATTCAAAGGGGTTTTAAATTACAAAACTACAAAACCACGCGAGAAACAAAACGGCGCGAGCGCAAGACCAAAACGTGTCATCGAAGCGAACTTTTTCAGAAGAGGAAGTGAATGACAGTTCATAGTGTGACCATAGTCAAAATTTACAATAGACTAAACAAAACGCTACTAAACCGATATAATCGATTTGACTTATCATAAATAATATTTCTATTTCAAACATCAACCCGCCCCGGACCGGCCTACCGGTCCGGTAATCAGTTGGTAGACGTGACAACGTTGCAACCGCTCTCCTCAGAATCGAACCGTCCACCAAGACCTCAGCAAATCGGGGAACTCCATCAGCCCCAGTTACCAAACGAAGAATGCGCCCCCTGCGCCATCTGAGTGGCGGATGGTTAGCCTCCTTGATCAAAACAAGGTCTCCAATCTTGGGTGGATCGGTCTTGTCGGTCCACTTAACGCGTTGCTCGAGTATGTGCAAACATTCCAAATTCCAGCGTTTTCAAAAGCTCTGAGTAATCTGGCGTACCAATTAAAAACGCGAGAGACGATTAGGTCTCGTATCAATGTAGGGGTAGCATACAAAATAATTTAGTGGGTCTTAATCGCGTTAGCTTATTTAAGGTATAAATACCTATTTGTTGCCGAGGTTTCGCTCGTCTTGCACCGAGCTTGGTCGCGGAGAGACTGATGAGAGCTCAGCGCCGTCTTGTGGAAGTGCGGGTTTCGCTACCCTCACTTGGTCTTTATTTAAGTTCGCAATGTCGGTACTCCGCCACACTACACTAATGACGTCTACACACTGTTGAGATTTATCACTGCGGCGGTGTTTACATTTGCTGATGACTGGATTCCATGTAGCCGATAATCTATATCCATCCTCCGGGTTGAAATTGTTATATTTCTTGATTTCTACCGCTTCACGTACCATCCTGGAGTAATAGTGACAATCGGTGGATAAGACTTGTGGTCGATGCAGTTCTATCCAGTGGTTTGGTCCTGACTCCAACAAATGCTCAGCTATCGCCGACTTATTAATATGTCAGTTTTTTACAGCTGCGATATGTTCTTTTACTCGATCAGCGATTGTACGCTTAGTCTGCCCGATATATGAACTACCACAGCTGCAATTGACTTTGTAGACGCCAGGTGTTTGGAGAGGAATGACCTCCTTTGGGGTACGCAGATTGTGTGCTATCTTAGAGAGCGGACTGTATACAGTCTTGATGGAGTATTTCTTGAGTACTGTTCCAACTTTGTCCGTCACTCCCTTTAGATACGGCATGTAAGCGGGTACTCTGCTTACTTCAAGTTTACGCTCGTTCCTTTTCCGACGCAGTATGTTTTCTTGTATCCGTTGCGCCTAAGTACCTCCCGAACATGTGACAGCTCACTATTAAATTGTTTAGGGTCACAAAGGTCATACGTTCTGTTCACTAACGAGGACACAACGGAATCCAAGTGCCGCGGATGGTGGTGCGAGTTCGCGTTAAGATACCTGTCGGTGTATGTCGGTTTCCTATACACAGTGTGTCCAAGGGTACCATTATCTCTCACTGTCACTTTAACGTCGAGAAAGGGTAACGATCCGTCTACCTCCATTTCGAAAGTGAATCGGATGTTCGGATGTATGGAGTTCAATTTGTCTGCGAATTGTTCTACGTCCTGCTTGTTGCCCTTCATGATGCAGAAAATATAGTCGACATACCTTTTCCATAGTTTCACATTTGACGCCTGCATGTCTATGGATTCCTCAAAGTGCTCCGTCCAGATGTTGGCCATTACCAGTGCTATAGGGCTACCCATAGCCACTCCATCGATCTGGCGGTAATGTTGTCCAGGATATAGGAAGTAGTTTCCATCCAAGCAATTCCTAAGTAGAACGATGTATTCGTTAGACAGACTGTTTTCCCTTAATTTTCTCTCTACAACGTCAAGGCAATCTTGAATAGGAACATTGGTGAATAGTGACTCGACATCTCACCATCACCTTGTCCGGTTCCTTTTTCATGCTCTTGATGATTTCAATAGAGTGGCGAGAGTCTTTTACGAAAGAGTGCGTCTTGCCTACTAACGATTGTAGTACCTTGCTTATGTGTTTCGCCTAACCATATGTAGGTGAAATTATTTGACTCACAATCGGTAGCAAAAGTCAAAAGTCAAAATCATTTATTCATCTAGGTCACAACGTGACGCTTATGAACGTCAAATTTTTAAAGTAAATTAATAGTGCTTCTACATTTACATTGACTGCCCATTCGCAAAGCAATAGGTAGAACCACGAGAAAGAACGGGCAATAAAACTCGTGGCCACTCTTTTAAATCGCCATTTTTATGTACCATAACACGTACATATTTTGTTTTTGTAAGGAGCTGCAACTGTTTCACATTGTAATTAATTACTTGTAAATAGTAAATAAGAACATACATATTATATACAAAATATGTAGTTATTAAATTAAGTGCTGTAGTAGTCTTCAAATGTGAATCTTGTGTAACAGGAGCATCCACTTACGCTTTATAATGTAGGCAACTCGCGATCATGTTCAGAACTATGGTGGAAAAGTATGTTACAGAAAGTGACGGTATATGAATACACGAAAATTACAAAAACGTTAGTATCCAGCCCATGATAACGAGTTACCTTCATCTAACACTGTAGCAAAAAATATGTGGTTTTTTTTTTTGTAAAATTTGTGGAACAACAATGAAAATGTAAATGTAGTAAGTTGAATGACCTAATAATGCATGAATATTAAATTAATAGAACTAAAGATATTATATAAAAAAAAACTGAAAAGTAAGGTATCTATATAAATTAAAAAAATCAAGAGTTGGCTAGTGTTTAAGTGACCATCTATCCTTATCACTGAAATAATCATTAATTGTATAATAACCTTTCCTAATAAGGCAGTCTTTTATTTTACTTTTGAACGTACTAAATGGCAATTCTAAAAGACTAATTGGTATTTTATTGTATATACGAATACCTAGCCCTACAAAAGAATTATTAACTTTATGTAAACGATGATAAGGGGCATATAACTTATGCCTGTTTCGAGTATTTATGTTATGTACATAACTTTTTGTAGTAAATAAACCTATATTTTGCCCAATATACAATATATTAGAAAATAAAAATTGCGAGGCTACTGTAAGAATCCCTATAGACTTAAAGCGTTCCCTAAGAGTATCTTTTGCACCTAACATGTATATTGCTCGTACCGCTCGTTTCTGTAGAACGAAGATATTCTGAATATCCGCAGCTTTGCCCCATAACAAAATACCGTAGGACATGACACTATGAAAATAGCTAAAATAAACTAGACGAGCTGTGTCAACATCAGTAAGTTGTCTAACTTTTTTGACAGCATACGCAGCAGAACTGAGTTTACCTGCAAGACATGCTATATGTGCACCCCATTTTAACTTATTATCTAGTGTAATGCCTAGAAACACTGTCGAGTCAACTGTGTCAAGTTCCTCTCTATCTAGCCTTATATTAGGTCCCAGTTGTCTAACGTTAGGTAAAGCAAATTTAACGCATTTAGTCTTTTTAGAATTAAGCACTAGGTTGTTTGCTGTAAACCATTGTGTAACCTGTATAAGTGCATTATTTACATCATCAAATTGATTCCTATTCCTATCTACTTTTAAAATAAGTGACATATCATCTGCAAAAAGTACGACATCACAGATATTTTTTAAATAAAAAGGTAAGTCATTAATATATACAAGGAATAGAAAAGGACCTAAAATAGAGCCTTGTGGAACGCCTAACTGTATAGGTAATTTAGAGGATGTAGTCCCATTTACGCGTCAAGCATCCGCGCGAGGCACAATCAGCGGGGTTGAGATCACCTGGCACGTGTCTCCAAACAAGCTTGACTTCAGATTTCTGTATTTGGGAAACGCGATTAGTGACAAATACCTCCAAGGTGTGGACAGAAGCCTTCAACCAACAAAGAACAATTTGGCTGTCTGTCCAGGCGTAGGTCCCATTAATTCAAATGGTTTTACCCAAAGTACTAGACACGTGGTTCAATAAGCGTACAAGTAGGGCTGCTCCCGAGAGCTCCAATTTTGGAATGGTCAGAGATGTCCAAAGGGGTGCAACCTTGCTCTTCGCCATGATCAGGGAAACCCTCACCTGACCTGAGGCACTAACTGTGCGCAAGTACACCACGGCCGCGTGACCACGTTCCGAGGCATCACAAAACCCGTGAAGGGTGGCCTTGTACTTCCCGGGAGGAAGGATGGGACGAGGCAAGGAGATCTCGTTGACGGCAGAAAGTGAGGATACAAAAGAGGTCCATTCCTCAACAAGAGTACCGTGTAGAGGTTCGTCCCAGATCAACCCTGCTGTCCAAAGCTTCTGCAAGAAGCATTTTGCCCAAAATATGACTGGACAGATCCAACCGTTCGGATCAAAGGTTCTGGCGACAGTAGACAACACGAGACGTTTAGTCCAAGAACAAGGCAATTTCAAGACTACGTTATACGTAAAGATGTCTTGGACTGGTATGTACTGAACGCCGAGAACAGCCATCATGGCGGGGTTGTCAACAATCTCAAATAGATGTGGATCTTGCTGATGATCCTTGGGTAAGTCCTCCAAAAGCGCTGGTGAGTTGGAAATCCATTTGCGCAACTCATAACCAGCGGAGGCCAAAATACCTATCAATTCGTCCCGCAGGAGGATCGCCTCGTCCGCTGTGGAGGCGCCTGAACAAATATCATCCACGTAAATATCGTCTTTCAAGATGGCGGAGGCTCGTGGGAAACGTAAGCCTTCGCGGTCTGTGAGCTCCCAAAGAGAACGTATTGGAAAGTAGGGGCTCGACCTTAACCCGTACGTATTGGTATTGAGCTCGTAGACGACCATGGGATCGCGAGGATTCCCTCTCCAAAGTATCAGCTGGAAAAGACGGTCATTAGAGTGGATAATCGTCTGCCTGAACATCATTTTTATATCAGCCACAAAGACAACCTGATGTCGTCGGAAGCTGGTAATGACGTCACAAAGGTCCTTGAAAACTTGGGACCAGAATGCAAGCACTGGTTTAAGGATACGCCTGTTGAAGTCTGCGCAGAACCATCAAACGCCGTGCGCAGCTTGCCAGTTGATGGCTTCAATACCGCATGATGCGGGAGTGCTCCATCGAACGCCAATCCAAATTTGACACCGACATGTGTCCCAATTGTGCATATTTTCTCATGAACTCAATATACTTCTGTCTGAGCTCCGGATAACGACCCATGCGACGCTCCATAGCCAACAATCTCTTTTCGGCTAAAGGTCGTGACTCACCAAGGCCGAACAGACAGAAAAGGTAGCTTCGTAATGATCCGACCAGAACGGAGTCGACCAGTGTAGTTCTGGAAGAACAGCTCGCACTCCTCATGTTCTGGATTCAAACGGGCAGCTTCAGAGGGCTCATCCACCTCCCAAAACCTCTGAACCGCATCAGAGAGCGGAGCCTACCGTCAACAAATTATCAAGTTCGGGTGGAGGGCGTTCCCTAGGTACAGGTCCCATCAAAGCAAATCCAAATATGGTCGGGATGGCAGTCAAACCATTTGGCACCAAGACCCTTTTCCCACCAATCAAAATTCCACCGAGGACATCAGAGCCAATCAACAAATCGATTTGTCCCGGTGTGTCAAATTTGGGGTCTGCCAGTTCAAATCCCGATGTCAAATTCATCACAGCAGCAGGTAGCTGTTTCTGTGGATGCATAACCAAAATATTCTTCAGCTCAATAGCCGAGGTTCCAATCCTCGGGTGTGAATATTCAACAGGGGCAAACAAAACCTTAACTTGCCCTTCAACATTAGAGGCTACGTCACCTATTCCCCGAATACAATTTGGAAAAGAGCCCATATTTAATTTAACCTGCCCTACCAAATAAGTGGAAACAATGCAACCTTGTGAACCTGTGTCCAATATAGCACGGACAACAACAGAGGTCCCCGTGGGTCCCCAGACCCTAACAGCAACCGTTGGTAGGATAACGGTCTCAATGGGGGTGATTGGCGTTATAGGGCAGGAGTCAATGACCTATTGTTGCCTGGGCGGCGACCGTTGACCAGGACCAGGCAAGTCAAAACGAGGGTGCGGCTTAAAGTCCTCAAAGGCGCGGTGACTCGATCCGCGCGCCATTTGTGGGGGGTCATAATGACGCACCCGCCCAAAACGAGGTGGGCGCGAGTCAAGGCGGGGACGCTCCGCCAAAGGAGCAGTCGCACATTCAGGTGCGCGAGAGAGAGGAGGTGAGCGCACGCTACGGTTCTCCAAGCGGGGTGAGCGGCGATCAATTGAGCGAGGCGACTCTCGGCTACGCGCCGGTGAGCCTCGGCTGCCACCTTCAAAACACCCGCCCGTGCGCGGCGTCGGCTGGTTGGACAAGCGGCCTACCTCTCTGGCATTCATGCAGAAAATGTCAAAATGCTGTCCTCTACAGTAAGGACAGGGGCGAGAGTTTGGGCAGTCTCGCTGATAGTGGGACCCCAAGCAAAAGAACAAAGGCGGCGGGCATTCGCGATGCGCCTACGAGAGGCGACATGCAGGTCCAAGAATGCCCGACAACTGGCCGTTCTGTGCCCCGTGACCTTGCAGTAAGAGCACTCCGCTGGGCTCTGCGTGACTGCGAAGTGAGGAGGGCGCCGGTCAACATTGGCTCGGGTGTGAATGCGAGCCTGCTCCTTGACCTTGGGCGGCTGCGACTTAGCCGGCGTGTCACCACCGAAGTTATCCAAGACCCGGCACTCATCCTCGAGAAACTTCTCCAAGTCTGCAAAGGGGGGCAGATGGGTCGCGCTATCCCCACCAAAGCGCTGTTCGAAACGCGACCGCAGGTCAGCAGGCAGCTTCTTGAGCACAATGTGCACCAATAAGTAGGACCATTGGTCCACGGGCAGGTCCAAGCACTTAAGTGCGTTTATTGCCGCTAAGAGCGGGTTCAAAAGTTGGGTGCGCAACCCAAAGACCCGGGTGAGTGTGGGCAAACTTAAGATCTGCTTGATGTGCGTGTCTGCGAGGCCACGCTTGGTGTGGTACCTACGGGTAATTAAGTCCCGAGCCGTCTGGTACGCCTCGTCAGACACGGGCAGATGCTGAATGAGGCCTTTGGCCTCCCCATCCAGAACTGTCATCAAATATGCCAATTTTTGTGCCGGCCGAAGGTCAGCCCTGTCATCGACCAGGCTGTCAAATAAATTGACGAAGCCCAGGTAGCTTCTTAGGCGGCCATCAAAATGCGGGAGGTCTAAAGTAGGAAGCCTATTCACCAGTCCCGGTGCTGTCCTAGGAAGCTCCTGCTTCAAGCCGGGTTGCCCGTCCCTCTCGGCAATTAACTGTCTTGCACAGTTGGAGACAACATCATACAGGTCTAAGACCTGGGCATAATCTTTGCTGACTCTATTTCGCTGGTCAGCGGTGAAGTCATTAACTGACACTTCGAGACAACAAGCGCTGAAAGTACGAAATTGCTGTTCCACACTTGCCAGGCGATCATCGATCCGCTCATATCTTTGTAGTAAGGCCTGCTAGCGATCAGGCCGGTTCACTAAGGCACTGGCTGAGGCAAACCAGCGCAAATCTGATGCAATGGCACTAGCAGCCACACGCAAGTCTTTGATAGCTGACATATTAAGTTTACAAAAGAGCTCGGTTAAGCGCTAAACAATGCTATCAATCAAAACTTAATATTTGTTAATTCTTTGAAACCAACAAAGTATTAGCCTATTTACTGCTGGTACAAGCAAGTGACAGGTATTTACTGTTCAAAAAAAATATATAACAAGCTCAAAATCTTCTTGTTTCAATATATTGACATAAGGACAAGTTATAAAAAGTTTATAACTTACAGCAAATTAAAAGTTGAACTTTAAATCAATTAATTAATTATTTGCAACAGACAGACTAAGTGTGTTATGTATTACAACTGTAGACACCAGTTTGTGTTACCTAACAATATTATCAATATATTATAACAACCAAAGGTTTATCATTGTAATCCGACCAAGATGCAAGGTCAAGTTTGGTTATTATAATGTTTCAAACTAAATATATGCAATTAACTAAATTTACTAAATTAATTGATACATACAGCTGTTACGTATCCAAACAAACTGACTTATTAATACTAACAACAACAAATTTAAGCTAGATTTCAACAATTACTGAATTGAGGTTATGCATGACATGTGTTTCAAATTATGTAGGTCAACTTATACAAATAAACATTATGTACTCATACAATACCAATCTGAGTTTAGATACAATCAACGGCTTGATAAAACAGCGGCTTGATTTCAACTACGCTCTGCATACCAACAATTATGTTTAGAGTCCGGGCTAAAATTGGGTAAGGTTGCAGAGGTCAGTGGGAGAAATTAATTCATCCAGTCTTAGCCCAGGGCAAAGGTTTAAACACTATTACTGTGATTGCATAGCGATGATTTCAAATTACATGCAAATTTACTTACCAAATCTTCACTGCTGTTCTTGAGTGGACCTATAAGATTAAACTCACAATTTTGGCCAAAATAACAAGCAAATCGTTATAGTTACCAGTCCAATGATCAGGGTTTTCTTCAGCGAAGTCGTCGGGCACCAAACACGTGCACGGATTCACACAAGTTTTACAATGTTCAATATTTTACAAGTTATCTTTTATCACAAATAAACCGATGCCGGCCGATCAGTTAGCGGCAATTCAAAGAGGTTTTAAATTACAAAACTACAAAACCACGCGAGAAACAAATGGCGCGAGCGCAAGACCAAAACGTGTCGTCGAAGCGAACTTATTCAGAACAGGAAGTGAATGGCAGTTCATAGGGTGACCATAGTCAAAATTTACAATAGACTAAACAAAATGCTACTAAACCGATATAATCGATTTGACTTATCATAAATAATATTTCTATTTCAAACATAAAGCACATCTTAAAAATTGCAAAAAAAGCTTTATCGTTTATACAAATACTATTAATAGTTATTCGAAGATAATGGCTATGGTAAGTGGACACCTTCACTACGGAACCCTTCATGAGCAAGTCTGACTCGCAATAGCGAATAGCTTTTATAATAGTTCGTCCTAGGTGTTACTTGTAGCCGTTTGCATTACGAAGCTTGGTGCATTAAGATTCCGCATTAAAAGGACTGGAACACCAAAGTTTAATCTCAAGTTGCGTGAAGGTACTCCTGATAATTGTAAGGAGTTCAGAAACTCTATAGGGTACGAAGTAACTTGGTCAGTATTCATGACATTATCTACCGAAAGGTGCTCAACAACATCACTTTGCATACAGTTAAATGTCAAAGCCATGGTTCGATATATCTCTATACACGCTTTCGCATTTATGAGTAGAGGAAATTGGTTCAGCTGGTTTAGCGTCAAATCGGTACATACATACATACACATTTGCGCATTTATACCTAATATTAGTAGGGATTAGCCAAGGCTGTTACAATAATTATTAGTTTATGTAAGTTAGCGAAGGAAGTAATGACAGTGCACCATCTGACAATGTATAATGTGACAAAACTGACAGATCTACGATAGCACATGCGCAGCACTAAATTATTAGTAGTTACAGCGCATGCGTTCTTACTGTCAATAGCACTACCTTCTACAAGTTAGTCTCTACAAACTTCGACGCTCTCTAAAATCCCTCCCAGATAATTTTTTGCAACTAATTGTATCCTATGTGTTTTTCCTGTTTCTGAGCTGCCTCCCCACCAATTTTCAGCCAAATCGGTTCAGCCTTTCTTGAGTTATAAATAGTGTAACTAACACGACTTTGTTTTATATATATATAGATAACACAGCCAGCTGGTGCTTAGTCTAAGCAATTACGAACATCGTAAATTGCCATATTTTTTCTACTTTATTAACAAGAGTAAATATGCCACTTGATGGCCGTAATTTAAATATTGCCAACAAAGAGCTTATCTGGTTAAGGTGATCTAGGTTGTGTCTAAAGCGGCTGTGGCTTTGTTTATTTTGTACTTGGTATATTATTTTGGTGACAGGTTATAAATTGTTTAAAGCTTAATTTATTTTTGGACGTTTTGACGGCATGAAAATTTATAGCATCTTGAGTTTTATGAAATAAATAAGCTGAAGGCTGAACAAAAGGCTGTGTCCTTGTTCTTTCTTATTTTAACAAATATTTTAGTAACTTCTACTAGCGTTACCTATAGAACCGATGGCGATTTATCTACAAAAAATATTTAGAAATGGTCCCGCAGGCACCACTGCCAATGTCTTATTACATTTATAATTTCATATCCCGCACAAATTACATCGTAGCGTTAGATTATGAGTTTACAGATGATCTGTATATAAAACATGGAACCAAGATTTGTAAAGAATTGATAACTTTTGCTGTTTTTCCTCTGAAAGTATTAAAACAATTTTCATAACTCTCAGCCTACACGCACATTTTTCTCATACTGTAAATCTGAACCGACTTTGTATTGTCACCAATACTTTGAATACCTCGTCTCAATTCGATGCTGGTCATTCTGCAGAGTACATCGAGAATCACCGATAGACGATGTTAATTACTGGGTGAAGTCACGGTGAAGTGACGACCGTTTCATACATACAAAGGAAAGTCGAGAAGTTCGAGTCGAATTTCGACAGTTCAATGCAACGACTGAACAATTAAAGCTGACCAGATGATTACTGAATATTACGAGAATGTGATCCGCAAATGCTCCTTTGACGTTTTTGATTTAAGTAACTTGGCCTCTGCGACGTCAGTATGGGAGAATTTTTCTGTGGGCAGAGACATTTACTTAAACTGTATAAGCTGTTTCATTTTTATTCAGAGTGAGTATTTTTTACATAGTCTATGGTCTGTGTGTTTTCATTTACCACTTTTTTATACTCTCGTGGTTTGGATTCTATTATTCTAAACAAAACGTTTTATATATACTACTACAGATCGTCCTTGCGATCTTTATGCTTATAATAACTAAGTTTCCCACTTCTGATTTAGATTTAGAGATAAAGGAAATTATTTTCTAGTTGCTCACAACAATCTTACAGAAAATAAACACATCACAATGCTTGGTATAGAAATACTACCTATTCGAATAAAAAGGCGATTTGTAGAAGCTGTATTCATTTCATTTACCTATTGCAGTCACGACACATATCCAATACTTCCAAGCATACACATTTGTGCACGTACATACTAACATGTATGTACCAGGTTTATATCGTTAAATTAACAGAACATGAAGGTAAAATACCTTTATTAAGGATCCGATGTTCATTGTTTATTTAAAAAGTAGTTATACATACCCGTTACATAATATTATCCATTGTTGTAGGGGTTCAATAGTATTTTTATCATAGAAATACACAAAATTATGTTCTAATTTTAAACTTGAGCTCAAATATGATAGATGGAGACCAAGCTAGCCTAAGTGTACGAAGGTTAGCGTGCTTTCCAAACTCAGTAAATTGTAGGCTTAAGTTGCGAACTCGATATACAACATATAGATTTGCACTAGGTACATTCAAAGAACCACGATGCTTAGATGAATATGCATGTAGATAGGTGTTATACATACTTCGCCTTTCTGTTTTAAGCCTCATTTCATAAAAGATGAGATTGTTGTAGTACATTTACCAATCAACCTAGGTTCCTGCGCTAATTTGTGTAATATATACAATAATAACCATGTCTAGGGACAGAAACACCAGTGGGTGTTGTTGTCCCATTAAATGTGTCCGATGTTGTTCTATGGAAATTAGAAAATAAATCATAAGTTTCCAAGTAAGATACTAAATACTCTTCATGGGAATGAATCGTGGGACCAACGAGGTAGTCAAAAGCCTATATAACATCTTGTATAAAAATGTGAAAAAAAATCTCTGCCTATCCATCTCAACTGGTGTTCCCGTGAGGAAATATGATAAATCGTTCTATGGCTCATTTATCAAGGCTTATTAACTCGTACTAAAGAATAAAGTAAGAACAATAGCGCCATCTTGTGAAAGTTTAAGGAAACTTATTGGTAGCGCTATCTACCTTCCTATCGATAACTAATTACATCAACGTCAATCGTTCCTCGCTTGCTCGTCCAATACGAGCGATCCTTTTATTCCTTCCCTCCCAAGGCACGCCTCGCTGATTGGTCGCAAGAATTCAACGACGAAGAGAACAGTCTAGAATCATCCGTGTCGCGCCGAACACGTGTACCGAACGCCGCCATATTTTACCGCTTTATACCATAAACGCAACAAACCGCCCGCGAGTGATGTGGAGTGAAATTGTATAATTCTGGGTTGGATCCAGACGGAATGATAAGTGCAGCTTCAGGATTCCCGAAGAGACACCAGGCGGCCGCCATTTGCAAGGAAGAAGACTGACGTGCAAGGTAAGGTGTGCTCCCATTCTTCCGCTTCTCATGAACTCACTCACTTTTCCTTTCCTAGGCGATAAGAACCCACATCCTTACAGTCCACCATAATAATAATTTTTCCAAATAGCCTAGGAACATTCGGTTTCGGTGTAACGCCGAACCAATTTTTGGTCCTTCGAGCCGGATTCATTTGCGTTTATACGTAACCTCTCGTTAATCTCGCTCGCAGTTATAGCACCTAGCTATACCCCTAATGCATTTACAACCCCATTACAGGGTTATTTCCGCACGCATCCATAGGTAATATACTTTTATGTAGCTACCTACTAACCCAATTATTATTACTGGAACTATCATAGTTGTCTCGTAAATCTCATATTTCAAGCACCTTTTAATTCCACCGCCTTAAAGTGTTGCCTACTTAGGTAAAATAATAGGTACTTTAGGTATTCTTATTTTGTTTCGGTCTCATTAGCTTATACTTACGTAAGCATGGCACAACAAAAGAAGCCACGCATGTCGAAAGACAGAGAGCTGACAATCTTAGAAGCTAAACGTAATATGCAAGATTGCTTTCTACTAATCCTGATGGATGGCCGTTATTCTATGCGAGTTTTAAGTCTACAGTGCACGATAATGGTTCTCTGACAGATGCTGACAGGTTGTACTATTTAATAGGTAAACTGTCACCGAAGGCCCAGTCCGTATGTGCAGGTGTCACACCCAGCGCTGAGAATTATCAGGTCATATTTCAATCACTACTTGATAGATATCAAGATACTCGTGTTCTAGCGTCTACTTACTTTGATCAAGCTTTAAATCTTAAATTGTCAGGTGCCGCGTCTGTTTCGAATTTCCAGCTGTTTATAGACAACTTTGTTACCGCAGTTAATTCTCTTAAAACATAAAATTAGAAGATCTTTCCGACTTTATGTTTCTTCAACTCGCTTTAAAAAGGTTTGACACTGAAACAATTCGCGCATTCGAGATGACGGAACGCAATAATAAAATACCTACACTAGATAGTTTTATTTCTTTCATCAAAGATCAGTGTCAAATATTTCATAATACGCAGTCTAGTTCATCTAGCTCGTCTAATAATAACAATAGCAAACAAAGGTCGAATAAAGCGCTAAATAGTAATAATAACTCGTTCCCTAATCCGCAATCTTACGTAACATGCTTGGAATCTAGGAATAAGTATTGGATTTTAGCCGCTCGACGAATAATTCGTCACAGAATACATAAATGTAACGTCTGTTTCAAATTTCGTCCGCGTCCGACTTTCCCTCCCATGGCAGATCTTCCTAGCCAACGCGTCAATCAAGTTGATAAAGCGTTTACACATACCGGTTGTGATTACGCAGGACCGCTGCAGTATACGCCAGTGCGTGGTCGAGGTGTTAAAAGCCGTAAAGCTTGGCTATGTATTTTTACATGCTTAACGACGCGCGCTACGCATATTGAAGTTGCGACAGATTTAATCACGGTGTCATTCCTTGCAGCCCTTAAACGATTTCTTTCACGGCGCGGCCCTATACAGTGTTTGTATACGGATAACGGCACTTGTTTCGTGAGCGCAAGCTCTTATTTACGCGACCTCTATAAGTTTCTCAGGGAAGAATATCGTACTCGTCTTCAGGAAGAACTTTCCATTAATCATATTGGCTGGAAGTTTACTCCGCCAGCATCACCACATTTCGGTGGATGTTGGGAAAGCATGGTCAAAGTAATTAAAACGCATCCCTTCAAAGTTATAGGTCAACAGATCCTCTCTTACGAAGAGCTTTTAACTGTCCTTGCACAAGTCGAGGCACTGATCAACTCGCGTCCGCTCACGGCATTGAGTAGTGACCCTGCAGAACCATCCGCGTTAAGCCCTGCACATTTTCTGAACACAGTGCCATTATCGTCATTTCCGGCTCCTGAAGCAGACTCTTCAAGCTTGCTCCAGAGACATACTCTGCTGAATAAACTCGTGCAGTCGTTCTGGCGGCGCTGGCGTGCGGAATATCTCCACCAGCTTCAGGCTAGATCCAAGTGGAATAGTCCTGCATCCCCTATACAGGAGGGCACGTTGGTCGTCATAATACATGATAATGCTCCGCCGCTTTCATGGCCGTTAGCCATCGTAGAGAAACTGCATACTTCCAAAGACGGTACAACCCGCGTTGTTACCGTGAAAACCGCGAAGGGGAGCTACGTGCGCAAGGCGCACGTAGCTCCCCTTCGCGGTTTACGTTTGTACGTCTCTGTCCGCTTCCAACTCAGTGAGATCTAGCCTGAAGTTGGATCTACTTCTTAGTTTAAGTATTTAGTTTGTAGTTTTCTCTATAATTGCGTTTGTAATTTTCGCTAAAGTTAATTTAGATTAATTTTATTATCATATCGCTGTCTTGGCCTATTGATGGGTTATGCGGTAGTACACCCAACATAGCTAAATTCAATTAAATTTTTTTTAAAGGCAACCCTTTAGGGCCGGGGGGATATGGTAGCGCCATCTACCTTCCTATCGATAATTAATTAATCGTTTGTCACTTGCTCGTCCAATACAAGCGATCCTTTTATTCCTTCCCTCCCAAGGCACGCCACGCTGATTGGTCGCAAGAATTCAACGACGACGAGAACAGTCTAGAATCATCCGTGTCGCGCCGAACACGTATACCGAACGCCGCCATATTTTACCGCTTTATACCATAAACGCAACAAACCGCCCGCGAGTGAAGTGGAGTGAAATTGTATAATTCTGGGTTGGATCCAGACGGAATGATTAGTGCAGCTTCAGGATTCCCGAAGAGACACCAGGCGGCCGCCATTTGCAAGGAAGAAGACTGACGTGAGTAGCGTATTATTGGGGTTTCAGCGTCACTCAACTCGCTGCGCTCGTTTTGTGACGCAGACGCCCCCCCAATAATACTCTACTGTTGTTATCTGCGATTAACGATCTATTTCAATTCTATTCATTTCCTACCTGATGTCTTGGAACGAGTATATAACAGGATTATTAGTAAACGTAACAGTTTTCTTGATCGGATGCCCATCCTTACCGAACAGCTTTGCCTGACCTTCGATGTAGATTGAACTGGCTGATGGTAGCACGTATATATCTTGCTGGTGTATTACAGTAACCAAACTGAGCTACAATTCTAACAGATATGGATGAAATTATATTTTTGTTCACTGGAAAGTAAATAACGTTCAGAAGTATTTCTGTGTAGCCGTGACTTAGAGCAGTATGAGATATAAATTCATGAATAAAATGAGTCGGTTATCCGTTGCAGTATGAACCGTACACAAGATCACATTCAATTCTGATAACAGCTGTTAAATTGTTCTTATTAACGGGCACATTCGGTCTTGTTTTGTATAGTAAACCGCACTTGTACTGATCAGATAAATGAAGAGGTGGTTGAAAATACGATATCAGTTCCGATTTATTTCCAGAGATGGTAACCGTAGTAGACATGCTTGCATAGGTACTGAACTCTCTTACGGGCGGTTTCAATATTCGATCCATCCATGGATTTTGAGATTCGAGATTCGTGTTTGATATATTTTGTATGGAGCTTATGTCAAAAACGAATCTAAAATCTAAAAAATGGATAGATCGAATATTGAATTCCGCAGAGAGATCCTGTTTATTTTATTTCATGATTATATCAAAAATTCTTTAAGAAATTTAAACATAAATGTCCAAAATTGAAGGTGTGATCACGTTGTATATTTTCATAATTATATTGAATGTTAGAACCTACATATTTTATAAATTCCTTCAGAGGTTTAAGATTTCCATAACCGTTAAAATACTCAACATAATCATTATTTTGCATAGGCTACCCAATGAGAAGCAGGATTTTTAGAACTATTCAAATTAATAACTCCAGATTCTCTTTTATAAGGACATTTAGGGAGCTCATCTCTCATAAAGACACTTGATTTTCACACGCAACATCAACAAAAATAAATACAGAATTTGTTAAAGCTTTACTCGGAGATATAACATCTTTGTCATCATTGAACTCAAAGAATTTTATTTGAGGCACTCTTTTGATTGAAAACCTGTTTTGAGTAAAGATCAAGATTTTGAAATTTCAGACCATTTTCATGCAGTAACAAACTAATCATCACGTTTCTTTCACCACAGTTGGAAGGCCCACATATCACACAACGAATCGTATTAGGCAGTAAAGCGCTGTGTCTGATATGGTGAGCAGATTCACAAAAAAATGTATTAGGTATTAACTTTCAGAGATACCTATGGGCTGCTTGATCAACTTCATCTTGTCGTTTGCTGCAATGAATAGTTAACTTATATATTTATGTATAAGTTTACACAGACCAAAATACAAGTATATATATATATATATTTATATACTTGTATTTTGGTCTGTGTAAACTTAGATGTTCGCGTTAGATGATTGATGCAGACTGAGGTTGAAAGGGACTGAATGAATAAGGAAGGCAAAAGTGCTGACACGGAGATTTAGGCATTGGTAGGGATTTGTGATGAGTAGTATGGATAGGCAACTGCGTTAGCATTTTAGGGTTCAAGAGGCGTTTGTAACAGCCCCCCGATTTAGAGTAAACTTCACGGTAAAAATGAAGTTTACGGGAAAGGAAAGAAATAGCAAGGATTACGAGTTGCGAATACGAAGAGTAGTTGATGTTATAGTGGGAAGTTCAACTTCATCATTTTCGGGTTCAGGGATAGGAGTTTCACGAGATTTTAAAATTTTCCTGAGTATGCCAGTTTTACAAATTAAGAAAATAGTACAAATTAAGACTAGAATTAGGATTATATAGATTGTGGAAGTATAGTACTTCTCATAGAGTACAATACGCGGTTTTTCAATAAATTCGTTTAATTCTTTAAGTAGTTTAGGATTTTCAAAAGCAATGGAATCTAGATTTACATTTTTCAAGTTAACAGGAGGTAAGTTGGATACAATACTAGTATATTTATTGAAATTACAGCAGGAGTCGTTAAGGATATTTAATTTAGCTATTATAGGTTTTAATATAATATTATTCTTAGAGACTAGCCGTGTGTCTTTACAATAGGCGACACACCCTTAGGGTAAGTACAATAATCCGCTACCTCTTATATCTAGGTCTACAATAGAGGATATTACATCCTATACTTAGCTTACTTTTATCGGACATGACAAACAACCATTTGTTGTTTTGTAAATGTTGCCAAATGTTTACATTTCCAGTGAAAAACGTAGTGTTACATAATTCGGGAATTTCGGTAAGTACTTTAGTGATAATTTCTGTTTCACAGGATGGAGTTGCGACAGTAGAGTAGGATATGGGAGTGTTACACAGGTAATGTTCGTGGTTTATCATTTTACAGCCATTCAGATTATTAAGTTTACAATAAGTGGACTTATCTTTACTTATGCCTATATACTTGGTAGAAGGAATAATAGTAGTATAAGATACAGGGTTACGAGGTTCATAGGGTACTGGACAGGGTAAATAATGGTACAAGTGGAAATAAGTAGGATTGACTAATGGAATATTTGACGACCGGTTGGCGCAGCGGTAGTGTAAGTGACTGCTACGCCGAAGGTCGCGGGTTCGATTCCCGCTCAAGTCAAACATTTGTGTGCATGAACATGAATGTTTGTCTTGGTCTGGGTGTTTCTATGTATAATATGTATGTATTTACAAAAAAAAGTATATATGTATGTTTATCCATTATCTAGTACCCATAACACAAGCTCTGCTTAGCTTGGGACTAGATGGTGATGTGTGTATGTGGTGGAATATATTAATATCTAAGACGAAAACTATTTTGTTTTCGTTTTCATAACAAGATATAGAAGACACATTTATAATTGTTTGTATATTATTTAGGCTAAGAAGGACTGGAAGGCGTTTAGAATTTGGTATGAATCTATAATTATTAATCAACTCAGTATAGAGTTCTTCAGGCGTTAGAATAGAAGGGTAAAGTATATTTGATTTACGAAACATTATTGAGCATATAATATCTTCGACTTTGAAGGATAGAGTTAAGAGACTATTCTCTATCATGGAAATTAATTCTAGGATACGTGATCTTATTCCTAATTCTCTGGCGATAAAAGTTAGATTTTTAACGTCTTGGTTAAGACCGTCGATGGCGACATTTAATTCATCCCCGTTATGATTTATAGTATAAATGGTTTCGTTAAAGGCTTTGAGGGTTGAGGTAGTAATGAAGATATTCTGTTCTACTGATGACGCTAGTTTCTTTTGATCGGACTCAACTTCTTGGATGGCATTATTATACCGGATAGCGTCATCTTCGTCCATGGTTCCGAATAACTTTTTCGAAATTGATCCTATGATAGATAGGGGTGCGCCTCTCCGAGATTGATGAGGGACATGGTAAAGGATAAATTCAGTTCAGTCAGGATAGTTTTAGGGATGCCGAATAGAGAAATAAAGTGTACTAGGCACTCGCATGTGTCTTCTGAGGTAGCATTAGCGATAGGATAGGCAAATGAGAATTTAGTAAGGTCATCTTGCATAGTGAGTATGAATTTTAATTGTTTTAGCACTGCTTCTGGCAGAGGGCCTACGAGATCCATGCTAAGGCGTTCAAAGGGTTTGGTAGAAGTGGGAGTTATTTGCATAGGAGCTCTATTAGTTTGTCTGAGGGCTTTATTGCTTTGACACAGTGTGCAGTTTTTTATATAGGTCTCGATATCTGAACGCATGTTTTTCCAATAGTATTTTTCCTTAATTTGATTTAGCATTCGGGCTGTGCCAAGATGACCTGCAATAGGGATATCGTGGTTTTCACGAAGGATTTTAGGTATTTTTGAGAGGGTTGGAAATATGAGAGTATTGTGATAAACATCGATGCTTATATTAGTGTTATTAAAGATATAGCAGAACATATTGTATATTCTTGACCAAATATGTTTATCGAAAGGGTCGCGGAAATCAGTGATAGCTATTTCTAAGCTTTTGTTGGTCAGAGATAAGGATATAGCAAGGAATTGATTTTTAAGATAGATTAGGCTTTTGTAAATGGATTCATAGGAACAGTTGTCGAAATGGTATACTTTGGTAAATAGGAAGTATATAGTGGATCCTTTGTGCTCAAAGGATATAAACGTATATAGGGTTCTTTCCCTATTTAGGAATTCGCTAGGATCTGGGACGTTGCTTAGGATTTCTTCGATATACGGGTTAGAAGTATCAAGGTCGATTGAGGTAGGAACGATGTGTTTGCTAGGAGTTTTAAGAATACTTTCGTTAAATTTGAGGATTTTAGTGTTACTATTAAACAGTTTTTCTGACATGATTTTCAGGAATTTGCTGTAGTTATCATCAGAAGGAGGAGTGGGATTAGCAGGAGAAGCAGTGGAACCAGAAGGTGAGTGAGGATTTGGTACGGGTTCAGTGGATTCAACGGGATCAGCGGATTTGGCGGGAGGAAGCAGAGGATTGGAATTATGAGGTGAGTGATTATTGCTTTCAGGATTTAGGATATCTGATAAAGCGTCGTCGTTTTCTAACAGGTCTATCGAAGGGACTTCGTTAGAGCCTAGAGGAACAGAGGGTATCTGGATATTGAGGTCGTCAAGAGTTATAGGGCTAAACGCAGGTGATGGATATTGAATATCTTGACGGGAGGTAGAAGGAATAGGATAATCGTATGGATTTTCTATTGAGTCTTGAGTTGGTTGTACAGGATTCACTGGAAATCTGGATAGAGCATCAGCATTGCTGTTGATTACGCCTTTCTTGTATTCGATTTTGTAATCAAACTCTTCTAGTTTTAGACGCCATCTGACTAAACGGGAACCTGGTCTTTACAATTAAAAAGCCATTTTAATGGCCTATGATCAGTGACAATAGTGAATTTATGACCATATAGATAGGGAAGGAAAATTTGTGTTCCGAAAACGATGGCTAAGCATTCTTTTTCGGTCGTGGAATAGTTAGTTTTGGCTTTTTTTAGTGTTCGCGAAGCATAAACTATAGGGCGGTCTTTACCTATATCCCCTTGAGATAGGATGGATTAGGCCCGCAGGTTAGGACAAAAGATTCA
Source organism: Euclidia mi (assembly GCA_944739405.2). Classification (NCBI taxonomy): domain Eukaryota; kingdom Metazoa; phylum Arthropoda; class Insecta; order Lepidoptera; family Erebidae; genus Euclidia; species Euclidia mi. Next base: position 30,857,397 of record OX123186.2, on the reverse strand, counting down.
GTGAAATCAAGATAAAGCAGGATAGGAGCAGAAACGAGTTTTTCTTTTAATTCGCCAAACGCTTGTTGTTGCTCGTTTAACCAGGAGAAAGTGATGTCCTTTTTTAGTAAAGCAGTTAGGGGTTTGGCGATTTTGGAGAATTCAGGGATAAAACGACGATAGTAAGAGACTAAACCTAGGAAGGATTTGGTATCTTTTGGACATTTAGGAATAGGAAACTGTGTTACAGCCTTGATTTTGTCTGGATTTGGGCTTATGCCTTTGTCACTAATAATGTGACCAAGATAGCCGACTTCTTTGCGTAGAAATTCGCATTTGTCGGGCTGGAGTTTGAGGTTATGTTTACGTAATCTTTCGAAGATTTTAGAGAGCTTTTCGCAGTGATTAGGGAGGTCGTGTGAATAGATAACAATATCGTCGAGGTAAATGTAGCAGTGAATGCCTTGAAGGCCGGCTAAAGCTGCGTTCATGAGACGTTGGAAAGTCGCGGGAGCATTTTTAAGTCCGAACGGTATGCGTTTAAACTCGAAATGTCCTTGCGGAACGGTGAATGCGGTTTTAGGAGCGTCCTTTTTTGGTGAAAACCAGAACAGAGATCGAGAGTGGAAAAGTATTTGCTTTGACCTAATTGGTCTAGGATTTCGTGAATTTGTGGAATTGGGTAACTTTCCCCGATGGTTATATCGTTAAGCTTTCTGTAGTCTATAACGATGCGCCATTTCTTTTGGCCGGAAGAGTCAATTTTCTTTGGGACTACCCATATAGGGAATGACCATGGAGAAGTAGAAGGTTGGATAATGTCTTGAGATAGCATTTTGGATATTTGGGTTTCAACTTCCTTTTTGTGGATTTCTGGGATTCTGTAGGATTTGACGTTGATAGGCTCAGAGGGATTAGTATTTATCTCATGCTCTAGTAAGTCGGTGGTAGTAAGTTTGTCGTTAGGTAATTGGAATATGTCTGAATATTGGGAACATATGTCGAGGAGTCGAGATTTTTCTTCGTCGTTTAAATGTTCTGTCCTAAGCATGTTTAGGACTTGATTTCGGAGGATGTAGAAGATTTAGTATAATAGGGTTCGGAGTTAAAGATAAAGGAGGAATTAGCATTGAAGGGTTGGAGATTTATTTTTTTCCCACAGGGTTCAATCCTCGGTCTTTTTTTATTTTTAATGTATATTAATGGCTTACCACACCTCGTTAATGACAAGCACGGGATAGTACTGTTTGCTGATGATACCTCACTTTTATTTAAATTAAAACGACAGCAATTTGATATGGACGATGTAAACATTGCTATCTCAAAGGTGGTTCGCTGGTTTGAGGTTAACAACTTGCTTCTAAGTAGACTAAAAACTAAATGTATTCGATTTTTGATGCCTAACGTCAAACAAGTGAACACCTCAGTAAAGGTTAAGGATGATGTGTTGGATCTTGTGGATAACACCACATTTTTAGGCATTACACTAGATTCTAAGCTGCAATGGGGACCACATATTAGTAAATTGTCGAATAGACTCAGCTCTGCAGCATACGCAGTCAGCAAAATTCGCCAGTTAACTGACATTGACACTGCCAGGCTTGTATATCATAGCTATTTTCATAGTATAATGTCATACGGTATTCTCCTGTGGGGAAATGCTGCCGACATTCAGACCATCTTTGTTCTGCAGAAAAGAGCTATTCGAGCAATTTATAATTTGGATTATGGGGCTTCGTTAAGGAATAAATTCAAGGAAATAAACATTTTAACAGTTGCAAGCCAGTACATTTATTCCAACCTAATATATTTATTCCAAAACAAGGCCTCATACTCAAAGAAAAGTGATATCCACAATTTGAATACTAGAAATAATAGTAAGCTAGTAGTGTCGGCTACCCGGCTAGAGAAAATAAAAAAATCTTTTCAAGGCCACTGTGTGCGCTTTTACAATAAGGTGCGAAGCAATATTCAAAATTTAAGTTATAATAAATTCAAAAAGATTATAAAACGTAAACTTTGCCAAAAAGGGTACTATTCAGTGCTAGATTATATTGAAGATAAAAATGCTTGGGATTAATTTGCTCGGTCCCACAGGCTACTTATGTTTGATTAGTGTTAAGTTTCATGTGAGTGTGAGTTATTGTGTCTATATTATGCTAGTTAGTACTTTTATATTATTATTTAAAAAGCCTTATTAATTGACAACAACATTATAGACACACCAGCTCATATACCTATGAAAAATTCAATGTAGTTACTAAGTTTTTAAATTGTATAGAATCAAGACGTAGAAAAGAGTGGCCCGGAGTTTCTTGCCTGATTCTTCTCACGAGGCTCTACTTTCTGAACAGGCATTTTTTTCAATGCTCAACTATGTTAATATGCATTTGAAGTTACTTTTTTATTTTTTTTATTTGTATGACTTTCTGAAGTGTCCAAAAAATTTTAACATTTATATGGAAATAAACATATTTGAGTTTGAGTTTGAATTTGAGTTTATTTTAATATCGGAATTGATTTCGACTGTGTCTTGATGTATTTAATACAGATACGTTTACTCTGTTGTTGTCTTTTACAGTGACAAGGGAATTAGCAATTAGGAGAGAGTCCTAGTAGTCGTCCTACACGATATTCGGGGTTAGTAATTGCACATTCAATTATTGTTTCGGTGCAAGGCGGAATTTTGTAGGTTAGCGCGTAATATTTTAATCTAACCACGAAATGTCTGATTTGTTATGTACCGGAATTGTAATCAATAATGCCATCGAAGTCATTGAGAAGATCGGTGCCGATGATGCCATCGTAATTCAAGTCTATTTCTTCAATTACGTGGAATTTATAAGTAAGATCGGAATGAGCATCTGTGAATAATTATAATTGGAAGTGGCCTATAGTAGACACGGTTTCGTCACTGGTATTAATACTTTTTAATTGAATGGTTTCATTTTTCAGAGCTGGCATCACGTTCATTGAAGAGCGTTTTACTAGGCTGACACAGGAAGCGGTGTCAACTAAGAACGAGAGGTCGCTGTTATTGACTTGGGTTCGGATATTGACGTGAGGTAGGTATCGTTTTTTAGTGCTGATTTCGTATATAGTAGGGGTTGGAATGGAATTGGCTGAATTAGGAGGTACAGAGGATGTAGAAGATGCAGTGAATTTAGAGGAGTTGGTAGTCGCAACGGATTTGGTAGGTCTATTGGTAGTTGAAGGTTTAGGAGGTATAATGCAAAAAAATTTGGTGGGTAGTTGTAGCACTAACATCAAAATTATTAGCTCCTATTTTTAATTTAAAAATAAATAATATAAATATATTATAATCAATTTTAATGAGATTATCTTATTAATACCAGTCAGTACCTGCCAGTATAGTGTTGGCACTTTCCTGCAATAACAATTTCCAATAAGTTTTAACGGTTCACCGCACAATGTCTCAAACACTACAGGAGTCCATAAGCAACTTGAAGGCTATGTTCCTATAGCGTATGGCAGACTTTGAAGCTGAGTTGCCAGGATCTCGGGGCTCATCAACTGTTCCGGGACTTGCCTCCGACTATAACTCATTCAAGACGTTTGTGATGGAGGCGCTGAATGGCTTGCAGCAACAGATTGAGCTACTTGCACAGTCCGTAGACACCATGGAGATGCGGACCAGGAGGAAAATGTTGCTGCTTCACCGTGTGACAGAAAGCAGCAAAGAAGATACAGCCAAGGTGGTAGTAGATGTCATCAGGCAGCACCTCAAGTCCGATGTATCTATTGAAGATGTGCGGCGCTGTCACAGGATGGGCCGCTCATCAGGTGACCACAAACCCAGGCCCATAGAGCTGAAGTTTAATAGCTCTTCCGTGCGCGACAGCGTATGGTTTGCCAAAACAAAGTTTAAAGGCACTGGTGTTACGATATCGGAGTTCCTGACTAAGCCACGGCATGACATTTTTATGGCTGCGCGTCAGAGGTTTGGTGTGTCACGATGCTGGACCAAGGAGGGCATCATCCATGTCCTAGCGCCTGATGGTTCGCGTCACCGAGTGGCTAATCTCAGTGAGCTGAACAAAATCGAGCCGAAGGATGGCGTGGAGAAGTCGCCCGCAGCGGTGAGGCCCGCCACCACCACAAAGTCCAAAAGAACTGTTTCTCAAAAGAAATAATTCATTGTTTGATTCATTTTGGTCGATCTCCGGTCCGGGTAGTAAGTAAAATTTAACATAATTATCTTCTTATTTCGTCTTGCTTCATACCCACTTTCATACTCACTTTATTTATAAATGTTATATGTCTAATTTATAAATAATTACTTCGTTAGTTCGTTATTATCAATTATTACTTGTCGGTGGATAATATTTTTCTTTTCCTTGCTGTCATCTGTCAATTCTATCATTTCTTACTCTTGTCAAAATTGTTACTATTTGAATACGAGGGTTTGCTATATCGTCGTTTGCTTTTTTTTTCTGATCTTTTAAGTTTATATAATATTGTTGCAATTACTTCTTTTACTTTTTTAGCTTTTGTAATTACCCGGACCGAACCATTTTTTTTTCTCGTTTTTTTATTCAGCAATTTTTTTTTTTTAATGTAATTAACTGTCCTTCTACTGCTGGCACTACTGGCGGGTGGTGTGTTATTGGTTGGATAAAAACATTTTTTTTGTTCTTCATAATATTATATATATATTTCTATACTAAACATTTATAAAGATATATAACTTTTATTTTAGGATATTTATTATATTTAATTATAATATATAATTATATTTATATATATATATCTATTTTTTGTTTAAGTAGGTATATTTATAATTATTGCCGCCATTGATATCAATGACTTAAGTGATGACGACAGTTTCCACTCACTAAGTAGCATAGATAGCTTTACTAGTGTGCTGTCTCTTGCTGACTGTCTCCACTCACAGTTTTCTGATGTACCCAAAAACTTCAATGCCGTTCATATCAATGCCGCAAGCATTCCGGCACATTTCCTTGATATGCTGGCCAATCTAGACTGTAAGAGCATTCATGCCATCCTTGTTTCTGAGTCATGGCTTAAGCCCTGTCTGCCTTCAACATTATACTCCCTACCTGGTTTCCAACTTATCAGAAATGATCGCGCGGTTGGGGGTGGTGGCGGTGTTGCCATATATCTACGTTCAAATATCTCCTATACAGTTGTGGATATGTCTGCACAGCCACCGCCGCCTAATGCCGGTGAACATTTATTTCTGGAAGTTGTACTAAACCACACCAAAGTCCTTCTCGGTGTCTACTATTGTCCTTCATTACGAATAAATTATTTTTCTAGTTTCGAAACCATATTGGTTAATCTTGTACCCTCTTACAGTCACACAATCATAATTGGTGATTTTAATACTTGCTTACTTAAAAATGATTCCCGCTCTTCTTCTCTTCTTTCTAGTATTTCAAGCTGTAATCTGTCAATATTACCTTTAAGCGCAACTCATCACTTTCCAAATGCTTCACCTTCTCTTCTTGATCTTATCATGGTTTCTTCAAGAGAACATGTCGCTATGCACGGGCAATACCCAGCAGACATGTTCTCTTACCATGACTTGCTTTTCATTTCCTAAAAAATCCGTCCTCCTAAGATTAAGCCTAAAGTACTATTGCAGCGCAATTTTGGTGGCATGAACATAGATACTCTTCGTACAGATGCCGGAGATATCGACTGGACTCCACTTGTGAACTCCGAATCTGTCGATGAAAAGGTCAGCATCCTGACAAATCAAATCACAGAACTTTACGATAAGCATGCACCAATACGACCTCTGAAAATTAAGCACCGTCCCTCTCCTTGGCTCACTAACAACATCAAACAATTGTTACACAAAAAAGCTGCAGCTAAGTCCAAGTATAAAATTAGGCCTGATGCTGTAAACTTACAAAATATGTTGCGATTAGGAATCACTGCAATAGGGTGTGTAGGGATGCACAACGCCAACATATCCATAGTTCTGTGAATAACGGAGATCCGGCGAAGGTCTGGAAATTTCTTAAAACCTTGGGGGTGGGCAAAACTCGTTTAAACACTACTCCTAATGACTTCAATATTGACTTGCTCAATCAACATTTCTCTGCCTCGTCCAACATTGATAGGACTACTAAGGCAAGCATTTTATTAATTATCTTTCATCTATCCCCACCCCTAGTTATTCACCATTCGTCTTTAATCACTTTACCGATAGTGATGTTAAGAAGAGCATTATTTCAATCACATCCAACGCAGTTGGTAGTGACTGTGTCAGCCGTAATATGATCCTTCTTATCCTCGACATAATCCTACCCATCATTTCCCACATCCTTAATTATTCCCTATCCAGTGGTGTGTTTCCATCAACGTGGAAGGACGCCCTAATTACCCCAATTCCGAAAACTTCTCATCCTAAATCCTTTTCTGATTATCGACCAATTTCTATCCTACCATTCCTCTCCAAAGTCCTCGAACGCCTTGTCTTCAACCAAATGAACTTGTTCCTCTCCAAAAATAATCTGCTTAATCCGAATCAATCCGGTTTCCG